>CM040120.1:54620845-55276817 GCA_022559845.1 Amorphophallus konjac
AGACAACTAAAACAGTAATGCATTCAATCCACAAACCATCCTGTGAGGATAGATAGAAGAGAAGGATCACACACACCAAGAAAACCACAGGACAGACAATTTTAAGGTGGTTCGGTCCGCACCAAGCAGACCTACGTCCACCCCTTACTCAAATGAGTAAGGCTTCCCTTGCAATGCAAGAACGCAGACTCAGTCTGCAAACAATTGCTGCCAAATAGCTTGAGATCGAGGGAGACAAATCCCTCTGACCTGATCTTGCAACCCACAAGAGCAGTTCCCACTGCTACACGCAGTGACCGAAGAATCCAATTCTCCCTTCTTCTACAACCCAGAAGGAACGTGAACATCAAGCCACCGCTCATAAGAATCCAGAGGATTAGATCCGCTCTTCCTCTAAAGCCACAGAGGGAACCCGGAGATCAGATCTCTCTTCTTCTGATCGCTCAAAAGGAACCGGTCCCAAAACAGGGTATCGGAGGAACACTAGGGAAATGGAAAATGATGAAAGAAGACCCAACGAAAAACCAAAGAAAAAATGTAGCTCCAAATGAGCAGGGTGGCTCTAGATTTGATCCACGAGACCAATCTTCAAGCAGATCATCGAGTAAGCTCGACTACTCTCTGATATAGCTCTCACTAGGCTTTTCTCTCTTTCTTCTTCTTCTTCTATAAAACTCTTACTCACATTCCTCTTCTAACTGATCTAACCAATTTCCCGCTGCTTCTTCTTCTTCCCTACTAGAACGAGCTAACATCTTCTACTCCTTCTTCTTCTTCGTCCGCCCCCTGCACGTCCTCTCCCGTGACTTCTTCTGCAAGAAGAATATTATATATATCATGTATGTGACGACCCAAGATCTGGATACCGGGAGGAGCCCGATACCATTCGAATCCTGGCCCGCCGCCCACGAGCCGGGAGGGCCCAGAAGGGCTAAAAGGATTGTGGAGGTACAAAGAAATAGGAAATAAGGTAGGACAATTCAACAATTAATAGAAATAAATAAGCAACTACTACAATAGCAGAGTCCAGTCGAACAGAAAGTACAGTTTAAAACAGTAAAACGTACCACACGCCAAGTGAACACTCGGCCCGGCGAGCTGGCAACTAAGAACCTCTGAATAGCATCCTCAAACCTCGAGGAAGAACTGCCGCACCTGAAAAGCAGGGATGAGCCTCCTGTCATTGGCCCAGTAGGGATCCCGTGGAATCCCAACTGAGAACAACGGTGGCACGGAAAGCTGTAACTACAAGAACAACAGTAGCAGTAGGAACAGTAAACACGGTGGCCGGTCAAAACTCGGCACTACAACTACTCCTACTGTATCGGTCAAGCATAAAAAGAAACCCCGATCTCACCATCAGGAACTGGACCACACTAACACCACTCACCGAGGTGAAACCTACGGCAAAGCTACCGTAAAGCCTGTCCACCCAGACAAGACCAACATGGACACGCTGTCCAAGGAGCAACCCCGACCACCTGGTCGTGGGCACCCCACCAACAAGACGTAACCTCAGTGGATCTACTAGCACCCTGGCCACTACCTCGGAAACACCAGACGGTCCAGAAAACCACGTCTCGTAGACGGGAAACGGAACCCAAACATAGGAGAGTCACTTCTCACGTGACAGGAGTACCTGCCCACCAGAACCAAGGTCGGATGCGTCCACTGACGTCTTAGACCGCACCTCTGGTGCCTCCCTTGACCCCTGGTGGAACGGGGACACCGTACTAGTAACCACAGAACAAGTCACTAGTTGGGGTCGCGTTGGTCGACGCGTGTCCACTGCCCCCAACCACGTGTGCATACACAGACCACACGTTCTAGGTCTGGCCCTCTGACTTGTTTTCCCCTAAGCCGGACTCTGGCGTCAAACGTGGGGCCCGACGGTAACCAACCTAAAAACTGTCTCTCGGGGTAGCCTCGCCACCACTCCCTGGTGGGACCACTCGCGTGTCGAAAGGCTACGACTAGTGGGGAGTCACTGATGTGACCACTCTCCAAAGAGACACTCTGAGAAACACGCACGCACCCTGCACGAAAGTCGAGAAGAACCCAGTGGCACCAAGCCACTGGACTCTGGACAGTCCTCTAGACTCACTAAACCCAACGGTCCTTGAGCCACAAGACTCGGGGTCAAGACCGTCGAACGCAACAGCACAATGCTGTTAATATGGCCTAATCCCTAGGTCTAAAACCACGGTAGCACGCATATCGAGAAAGCTCACGAGCTGCCGAGATCATCCCCTCAAAAGGGAACTCACGAGATCTCCAACTCCAGGTTGGGTGACTGGACTCACAGTCCAACGCCACACACATGGCCCACTCGGGAATCATCTGATGGGGACATCGAAGGAAGACCGTCCACCTTTTGTTTGTATTTATGTCCTTTCATATTTGTATGTATACCCTTGTGTTATATGGGTACGCAATTGTAAGTCTTAGTGGGTTTTTATGCAAATGTGTAGTAGGTCTAGCTTGGGGGCCCTCCCCCCTTTCCCATTGGTCCACCTAAGTCATGTGGGGCTGGTCAACCATCCTAGGTGGCCATCTAGAAGGGTTGAATGCTAATTGACCACATGGGAGACAAATGGGTTGGAAAGTCAAGGGTAGGCCACCTACCCTCCCCCTTGGTCAAGGGGGCGCCCCCCCCCCTTTAGAATTAATTAAGAATTGATTTTTTTTTATTTTGTTTGGACCAAATGTGATGTCCCTTAAATGCCCCTCCAGATCCTAGATCTGAGGGTATTCATGGTCTTTTTTCATTTATTATTTAAGCCATGTATTTCTATTATTCTTGAATTAATGAAGAGAAGGAAATGCATTGTGCAAGAAGAGCTAGCTGCGCCCCTACCTCTCTCCCCTGGTGTTTCTCCTTCCTCCCTCTGCATCTCAGGTTTAGAACCCTTCTACCTTGCCCCCCCCCACCTCTAATTTCATCCGGTGCCGCCGTCGCCACCGTTCGTGCCGCCATCGAGCCACCGTCGGAAGTTCTGTCCAGGTTCTGTCCTGTTGGACAGAAGGCCACTCCGAGAATTTTAGCTCCAAATTCTCTCATCTTATGGAGCTGATATTTTCAGGGTACGTTATAGGCTTCATCATAACCCTCTAAAAAAAATTGAAAAAAAATTATAGTCCCGTTTTATAATTTTTCATTTACGTGCATCTCCACCCACCAGTTCTGCCTTTTGTTCAGATCCAGTCACAGCCACCCTGAGTTTCACCTTCTTGGCCCCCTTTTTGATTTTTTCTGGAACCCCCAAAATTACTGGAGGTTCTGCCCCCATCCCCTCCACCCAAGAATTTTCGTGGAATTTCCACAGTCCTCCACCTATTTTATAAATTTCACTTTCAGATCCCTCTACAGTTCTGCCTACCTCTGTCCAGATCCGACCACCCGCCAGTCTAAAATACTTTTTCCCACCCAAATATCAACAAAACCTTTCACACAAATTATTACTGTTTTCCTCTCTTTCCCCTCCACAACTTTCATGAAGAGATTGAGGTCTGAATATGAGGTCTACTCTGCGGTCAAAGGCAGTTCTCAGGAAACTTCTCTGCTGCCCAGAGATTTCGGGCACTGTCCAATAGCAACTTCAAAAATAGACTAAGGCCAGATCCGTGCAGATCCAGTTTGTTTCTCTAGCCCTAGATCGAAGTGCTTCGATCCGATGTCAGGATTGATAGCAGCAGCTGATCTAACCGGATTACGCGCCTGAAAACAGAAGCAGTAGATCAGTGGGCACTCTTTCCGACCGGTGCCGATCGGAGCCGCCCGGCCTCCGGGCGGTGAACCAGAAAGCGCTTCCCCAGGCATCCCCACCACAGTGGTGCCACCTCGGTCCCACACGGCCAAACCGACCAGCGCGTGGGCCCCATAACCACCAGCATACGCAGTCCGAACCGTGCCGACGGGGTGATCAAGTGCCGCCCGTCAACCCGAGATCGGTCCTCCCGGGCCCACTTGTGTAGCCCTTTACCTCCCTGCGTGGAGTGGGCGACATTTCATTGCTGTTAATTACTATTACCGGGAGTTACCGAATTCGGCCGGGACCGTCTTCCACACGCCGAGAGCGTGGAGGTATCGTATTCGCTCCTTGCTTGGCACTTTGCTTTATTTTTGTATATATTTCTTTATGCCGCTGCTTGAGAGCATGTTAGGATAATCTATCTCGCTATATTTTTATATCACCGCTGCTGTGAGAGAGAGCGAGAATGTCCCGTGACCCGATCCGGGCATAAAATTGTGAGCTGACCACCCTAGCTCTTGCCGATTTCTCAACCGTGCACGTCCGACGCTTCCCTCGATAAGGGACGATCGCGAGTTTGCATAGAGTCCGAGGATCGCATATCCATTTGGAGTCGAGTCGCGTGTCCGTCCTGCATCATCATCTTCCAGGGAAACACACGACATGCGGGGGGAACCCCACCGCACATACATCGATACACGGTGACTCGATCGAGCGTAACACAAAAGCCTGGAACACATGGGGTCGCCAAGACCCATCTCACCTATGGGCACGCTAATCGAGATAACACGGTACCTCCAGACATCCCCGAAACACAGTCACGGAACCCCCGGGATGTCCGGATCACTCACGAGACCGATGGTCGACCGCCGGGTCACAACCGGGTCTACCCGGGGTCTTCATAACACAACCGGGGCACAAGAGGGTTGCCCGGACCCATAAGCCCACGGGGACACTATTTGAGGTAAAGCGACACCTTCGGACACCCAAAAATATGGTCACGGTACTCACGGGGTGCCCGAGATACTCACGGCCAAGGGAGGCACGATTAGCCATAGACTACCCGCCCGGGGCCACCCGATTGGTCACCTCCAAGAACGCGCCATCTTCATATAGCGCGTTCAAACAGAACGCGCTATAGGTCCATAGCGCGATAAGATCAAATCGGGCTATGACCCTATAGCGCGACAGGGATAGAATGCGCTATGACCCCATAGCGCGATAGGAATCGCCTTACTGTTCATCTTCTCCGATGAATGCGCCTTATCGGGGCTGCACGATCTTCAAGAACGCGCCCGCCACGGCTAGCGCGTTCTCAGTCCGTGCCCGAAAATGGCTGAAATCGGGAAGATATCCATTCCACGTCCCGTTCACCCCCAGGTGAAGGGAAAACAAAAGGGGAAACCTTTCTCAAGCCCCTAGGCATGCATCTAAACCCTTGGGTCGGCCAAAAATGACGTAAAACGGGAGATCCGGCTCACACCCCAAAAACATGGTTTTTGCCCAAACTGTGAAAATAAACTCGCTCGGCTCGCCACGGCCTACAAAACTAACGGAAAATGAAGTACGCGAGTTGGGGGTCCATCTCCCTACCTCCACCGAAGATTTCGCGCGCCGTGGACGCCGATCCACGAAGAAAACGCCACGAAACTCTCGCCATTCCACGAACCCGCGGCCGAGCTTCACCGCGCCTCCACCGCCTCGATCCTCACCCATCCTCGCCAGTGCCTCGCCCGCGCCGTCCCCGCCTCGCCCGTGCTCCGCTCCGTCGACCGCCGGAGAGAGAAGGAGAGAGGAGAGAGCGTGAGAAGGGAGAGGGAGGGAAGAGAGAAATGAGAGGGGAGAGAGAGAAAGTGTTAATATATATAGAAAAACTCAAAAATTCTAGAAATTCAGAAAATTAAGAAAAATTACTTCCAGGATCCTCGAGAGGAGCACAACGTGCAGGTACTGTCTCGGAGTCGGAGAATGCCACGGTTCGCCCTGCACAGAGTTCCGAAGGCACATCAGGGGAAAAACACGTGTAAAGCACAAAATACACTCCGAGACCTAGGAAAAATATCCAAAATATATCCGAAAAATCCGGGGCATTATAGCCCTCCCCGCTTAAAGGAATTTAGTCCGAGAAATTCAGGACTAGCACCAAGTCACAGGGGAAGAACACCTTAACCAATTGACAACGCCATCAGAGCCCCAGCACAGAAAACCTCGGTTCTCACGAAAGCTCCTATCCTGAGGGACACAGCCAGACTACAATCACGAACGGCACCTCGCTCCACACACCGCGCACACCAGCCATCAGAGTAGGCACAACATAATAGCACACATCTGGCACCACCTTAGACAACGTGAAAACCAATCATGGCACCACTGCCTCAGTCTCGCTCACCGAGGAGACACAACCCTCGTCACGAGAAACAGCTACCGATCTGTCCTATGGTCGGCAGACAAATCACACATCAACTTCACAATCAGCTGACCGGTCGCACACCCTTCTCAAGGGAACAACCAATATAGAGCCTCCATCAGCTCACGCAGCCATCTCAACAGACCGCAACTAGATCATCGGCTCAGCGCCAAGGATCACCTCACACCTGGCATGCCGAAAGCCAACAATAGCATGGGACCAACTCTATCAAAACTCAAACTTCGACAAAGCCCAGATCCCATCCAGAAAACACCTCACTAATACGCAGCTCTCACCGTTCACGATGCGCAACCATCAGCATCTTCTGTCTGTGAAAGACCATACACCGATCACCAACTGCTCGTCAACGGGAAACCTTCACCGGCCCAACAGGCACGATCCAACTCACGACAGGCCATCCGCTTACTCACACACAGACCGATACCATATCACGAGCTGCACTCCTCTCGGACACCGCGTCCGAACTTGATCATCGTGCCCAGTCGACCCTTCCAGGGGAGCACGATGAAACCAAATGACAAGATCCTGGTGTCTTCGGTCATCACCTCACTCGACTCAGACTTATAGGGGAAGCATCCCATGCTGGTCACAGACCAAGGATAACCATTGCAACACCAACATCCCATCAAGGACCTCGATGCAAAGGCATCACTCTTCCATCCAATATCATCGAATCCTTCAACCACCGCTCTAATACCAGATGTGACGACCTAAGATCTGGATACCGGGAGGAGCCCGATATCATTCGAATCCTGGCCTACCGCCCATGAGTCGGGAGGGCTCGGAAGGGCTAAAAGGAGTGTGGATGTACAAAAAAATAGGAAATAAGGTAGGACAATTCAACAATTAACAGAAATAAATAAACAACTACTACAACAGCAGAGTCCAGTCTAACAGAAAGTATAGTCTAAAGCAGTAAAACGTACCACACGCCAAGTGAACACTCGGCCCGGCGAGCTGGCAACTAAGAATCTCTGAACAGCATCCTCGAATCTCGAGGAAGAATCGCCGCACATGAAAAGCAGGGGTGAGCCTCCTGTCACTGGCCCAGTAGGGATCCCGCGGAACCCCAACTGAGAACAACGGCGGCACAGAAAGCTGTAACTAAAAGAACAATAGTAGCAGCAGGAACAGTAAACATGGTGGCTAGTCAAAACTCGGCACTACAACTACTCCTACTGTACCGGTCAAGCATAAAAAGAAACCCCGATCTCACCATTGGGAACCGGACCACACTAACACCACTCACCGAGGTGAAACCTACGGCAAAGCCGCCGTAAAGCCTGTCCTCCCAGATATGACCAACCTGGAAACGCTGTTCAAGGAGCAACCCCGACCTCCTAGTCGCGAGCACCGCACCAACAAGATGTAACTTCGGTGGAGCTACTAGCACCCTGGCCACTACCTCGGAAACACCAGACAGTCCAGAAAACCACGGCTCGCAGACGAAAAATGGAACATGAACACAGGAGAGTCACGTCTCACGTGATAGGAGTACCTGCCCACCAGAAGTAAGGCCGGATGCGTCCACTGATGTCTTAGACCGCGCCTCAAGTGTCCCCCTCGACCCCTGGTGGAACGGGGACACCGTACTAGTAACCACAGAACAAGTCACTAGTTGGGGTCGCGCTGGCCGGCGCGTGTCCACTGCCCCCAACCACGTGTGCACACACAGACCACACGTCCTAGGTCTGGCCCTCTGACTGGTTTTCCCCTGAGTCAGACTCTGGCGTCAAACGTGGGGCCCGACGGTAACCAGCCTAAAAATCGTCTCTTGGGGTAGCCTCGCCACCACTCCCTGGTGGGACCACTCGCGTGTCGGAAGGCTACGACTAGTGGGGAGTCACTGATGTGACCACTCTCTAAAGAGACACTCCGAGAAACACGCACGCACCCTGTGTGAAAGTCGAGAAGAACCAAGTGCGCCAAGCCACTAGACTCTGGACAGTCCTCTAAACTCACTAAATCCAACGGTCCTTGAGCCACAAGACTCGGGGTCAAGACCGTCGTACGCAACAACACAATGATGTTAATCTGGCCAAATCCCTAGGTCTAAAACCATAGTACCACGTATACCGAGGTAGCTCACGAGCCGTCGAGACCATCCCCTCAAAAGGGAACTCACGAGATCTCCATCCCCAGGCTGGGTGACTAGACTCACAGTCCCAGGCCACACACATGGCCCACTCGGGAATCATCTTCCAGGGAAACTCACGACATGCGGAGGGGAACCCCACTGTATGCACACTGATACACTGTGACTCGATCGAGCGTAACATAAAAGCCCGGAACACATGGGGTCGCCAGGACCCATATCACCTATGGGCACGCTAATCGAGATAACATGGTACCTCCAGACATCCCCGAAACACGGTCACGGAACCCACGGGATGTCCGGGTCACTCACGAGACCGAAGGTCGACCGCCGGGTCACAATCGGGTCGACCAGGGGTCTTCATAACACAACCGGGGCACAAGAGGGTTGCCCGGACCCTTAAGCCCACGGGGACACTATTCGAGGTAAAGCGACACCTCCGGACACCCAAAAACACGGTCACGGTACTCACGAGGTGCCCGAGATACTCACGGCCAAGGGAGGCACGATCAGTCATAGACTACCCGCCCGGGGCCGCCCGACTGGTCACCTCCAAGAGCGCGCCATCTTCATATAGCGCGTTCAAACAGAACACGCTATCTTTGCATAGCGCGATCAAAACAGAACGTCCTATAGGTCCATAGCGCGATAAGATCAGATCGCGCTATGACCCTATAGCGCGATACGGACAGAACGCGTTATGACCCCATAGCGCGACAGGAACCGCCTTACTGTTCAACTTCTCTGATGAACGTGCCTTATCGGGGCGACACGATCTTCAAGAACGCGCCCGCCATGGCTAGCCCATTCTCAGTCTGTGCCCGAAAATGGCAGAAACCACGAAGAAATCCATTCCACACCCCGTTCACCCCCAGGTGAAGGGGAAACAAAAGGGAAAACCTCCCCCAAGCCCCTAGGCATGCATCTAAACCCTTGGGTCGGCCAAAAATGCCGTAAAATGGGAGATCCAACTCACACCCCGAAAACATGGTTTTTGCCCAAATTGTGAAAATAAACCCGCTCAGCTCGCCACGGCCTACAAAACTCGTGGGAAATGAAGTACGTGAGTTGGGGGTCCATCTCCCTACCTCCACCGAAGATTTCGCACGCCGTGGACGCCGATCACGAAGAAAATGCCACGAAACCCTCGCCGTTCCACGAACCCGCGACCGAGCTTCACCACGCCTCCACCGCCTCGATCCTCACCCATCCTCGCCGGTGCCTTGCCCGCGCCGTCCCCGCCTCGCCCGCGCACCGCTCCGTCGGCCGTCGGAGAGAGAGTGAGAGAGGAGAGAGCGTGAGAAGAGAGAGGGAGGGAAGAGAGAAATGAGAGGGGAGAGAGAGAAAGGGTTAATATATATAGAAAAACCCAAAAATTCAAAAAATTAAGAAAAATCACCTCCACGATCCTCAAGAGGAGCACAACGCGTAGGTACTGTCCCGGAGTCGGAGAACGTCACGGTTCACCCTGCACAGAGTTCCGAAGGCACATCAGGGGAAAAACACGTGTAAAGCACATAATACACTCTGCGACCCACGAAAAATATCCGAAAAATATCTAAAAAATCCGGGGCATTACAATGTAGCAGAGACTATCTGGTCTTGGGTCCCACTAGACATTTCTCCAATCATAGAGAGGATATTCCTTCGAAAATGGTCCTTCTAGAGGCTCCCAAAACCTTGGTGCATCGTTAAGTGTGCTTTCCCAATCATTGGACGTTGGTCCATGTGCCAAAGGTGGGTCTCGTAACTAATTCACCGAATTCGTGCGACTGATGCGTCAATTCATGTAGTCCACTGCGTCAACTCATCCTTGTAAGACAGATCCTTGAAACTTGTTGTTTTCTTCTGCTACGTCGACGCACTGAGCAGGCTGTGTCGACCCATCAGTACCAATCTACTCAAACTGGCTTGCTGGAATGCACCATCGTGTCAACGCATTGAGCAGGCAGCGTCGATGCGTTGAACAGGCTGCGTCAACGCGTTGAATAGACTTTTGAGCTTGTTCTCTTGAGTCTTTCAATGAACCTTTGGGATTCTTCCAGATTTGAGATATTAGGATGAGAGAAACAAACCACAAGGCCCTCTTTGTTGCTTAAAGTAATTGAAGTAATGCTTCCTTGAATTAGGTTGACACTTGGCAACTTTGCTTGGCTCTTTATCAGCCCTTGGTGCTTCGACCTATCCTTTGTAACAATGCTTCATGGTAGCACTTCTGCATCGAGGCATCAACTTGATGCTTCGACCTATCCTTTGTAACAATGCTTCATGGTAGCGCTTCTGCATCGAGTCATCGACTTGATGCTTCGACCTATCTCTGCATCCTTATGTTCTTTGGCATGTAGCTGGCGTTGATCTAGACTGTTGCTGCTTATCTTGACTGTGTCATCTCCATTAGCTCAACTCTTGAGATTTAGCCTTGTTGCTTTGCATGTAAAATGAAGCTTGAAGACATATGGCTGCAGAACTGTACTTCATGTAGTGCTACTACTACACTCATGTTGACACCCATTTTCAGCCTACAAGTTGAGCTATTTCTCTTATTCTCCTTTATAATGCTCTGAATTATCCATTATTTTAGAGTCTTCTTTAAACCTATTTCGAGCCCATTTCTTAGTCATTTCTAATCCCATTAAGCCTTGGAGCCCTTGGAGGGCGTTTTCCTTTTTTTAAAAAAAATAAAATAAAAAAATCAAGGTCACGATCAACTGTTGACCATCGTTGTCAACTGTTGACCGCCTCTTCCCCTCTTCTGCCTTGAGAGTCCTTAGTGTTCTCGACTCTGTTTCTGGGCATTTTTGCTCACCGTGGGCTCCTTCTAGAGTCTATATCTTGTAGAATTCTCCACCAAATCGGGTCTCGTTTGTTTCTATCTCTTGTCCTTGCTATTATCTCGAATTTGACTCATATAACTCTAGTTTTGGTGGCCTATATCTCCTTGAAATGTGGAGGAAACTTCTGGATTTATGCAATTTCTGTACAAGGCAAACTCTACCCGATCAAGCTCTAGGCCCTTCTTTCCACGTGAATATCTTCCATATTCTTCCACGGAATTGAGTCCCGCTTGTTCCTATCTCTTGTCTTCACTATTATCTCGAGATTGATCCAAAGAACTCGAGCTTTGGTGGCCTATATATCCAAAAATTGGGAGAGAAAGTTCTGGATTTATGTAGTTTCTGTATAAAGAACCATGTGCGAACTACGCAACGGGGGTGCGTTTCTAAGGCGACGGTGAAGCGATGCCGCATTGTCTTCATCCTTCTTTGACCTTAGCCTTAAGGGGGAAGTATTAGCTTCGCGTTGGTTCTATTTGGGCTTTATTTCATCATCGTTTACCCTCTTTTCTTTGCCCCTACTTTTGGCAAATCATCACAGATTTTTAGTTTTCTGCTACAACTTCGCGACGGGGGACTGTTCTTCAAGTCGGGGTAGAGTTATGCTGCATCCTCTTCGTATTCCTTCGAACCAATTTTGAAGAGGGGAGTATTAGCTTTGTATTGATTATATTTGGGCGTCCTTTTCTTCATTCTTTTTCTTATTCCCAAGTCCCAACTTTTCAAGTTTCACCATTCTGTTCTGCCAATCTGAAACCCAGATTTCTTGCGAAGGGGGCACATTTGCGTCATCGGGGCGAGGCCTTGGTGTATCTCTGATCATTCTTTTCAACTCCAGACTCTTAAGCAAAGTATAATCTTCGTTTTCCCCCGTTCTGGGCTCATTATCTCGTCCTCTTCATGCTTATTTTTATCCATCATTTTACACTTTCACACAATTTTCATACTTTTAAGTCATTTTTCTGCCCTGTTCTGCACCCTTCGTTTTCTTATGTTTTCCACCCCATTTTTCACTTCTGTCTTTCCCATTTTAAACCCTTATTTTTACCCTAGTTTCACCACAATTACTCCATATTTCCATAGCACCCTGTCTTTCCCTTTTTGGTGTCTTATTCTACAAATTATTCTAGATTCTTTGGGTCTTCTTTGTGCACTATTCTTCATTTTCTGCACTATCTGCATTTTTTACCAAATCTCCGGTGCTATAACTTTCTATCCAGACCTCCTTTTGGCGTAATTCTTTTTCCCACTTGTTCACAATATTAAAGTCCTTTGTCATCCCTATTTTCTCCCTATTTTGACTTCGTTTGCCATATTGTTTTCATCATTCTTTACACCATGTTTGCTCAGTTTGTACAGTTTTTCTCATGAACCGCATTTTTGCATGTCGTTTATCTTTGTTAATTGTGGCATATTAAATCAATCTCTGCATGTTAGTCTCATCAAAATATACACACCTATTGTTTGCACCTATTTACAGGGGTTAAAAACCCTCCCCCGGTGAGTTTGCCTTCAATCTTTCATACTACTTTATGCACTTGGGTAGATTTCTACACTTAGCATTTTCTAATGGGTTTTGCCTCTTTTTTTGTCTTTGTTTCGCAGGAAAACATGGAAAGTGAGGCCGTTACCTTCTAACCGGCTGGAAGGCGAGGAGAGGTAATCCACATTATCCCCACATTACTTATATTGAGCGCGATCATCTTCTTTTTCCAAGGTACACAACGCGCACATAGTCTTCTTTCACATTCTTTGGCATTGTTCTTCCTTGGTGGCGATCACGGTATTCTTCTACATCTTTTATCGCCTTTGCCTTGCTATATGGTCATGTTACCATGTTCACATAGTCACATGTTCATGATGTTCACTTGATTGGCACATTATGTTATCACTTATACACATATGCTTGTTCATGTGACTTGTGACGCCACGCTCCACATTTCTACACCCATAGCTTTTTTTGGCGATCACGGTGGGACAAAGAGTGCCCATCACTTTGTCCATGCTTTTTTGCGATTTTGGTGTGCATATCCATGTTTAGATAGCATTTCATGTTCATATTGTTCATATTGTTTGCATCCGTATTGTTATGTTTGCATATGTTCAATATATCTTGATTTGCTAGATTTAGGCTAGAATTTGCATGCACTCCAGTGCACATAGGGCCATGCATTCTCATATTGTAGTTGCATTCCTACATTGGTAAGTGATCCTCTCGCCTCCATATTCCTTGGGGTCGACTAGGTGATCTTATCCGGGACCTCCGTAAGTCTCCGTGAGCCGTGGATTCCCACACGGACGCCGAGCCGGTTGTACCTTTTCCACCCTTAGGTTTGCATTTGCATACGTGTGAGGGAGTTAACCCTAGATCAACCCAAAGTTTGGCCTCTTCCCATAGGGCACCCATGTCTTGAGGGAATTATGCTTAATTTAAATCATTAAAAGGCCCATCAAAACTTTGGAAAATAAAAATTAACGATCATATCAACTTATTTGATCTTGGGTGAATCCTCTCACAATCATATTGTTTGTTGGGCTTACCCAAGCCCATTTGTGGTGTTGTGTGTTGCATTTTTCCCTTCATATTGTCATTGGTGGTCCATTGTTCTAGGTTGCATTTGCTTTTGCATAAGTCTGTCTGTCTCCCGTCATATCCCCTTAGGTTGCCCCTTAATCTCCGAGCCTTTACTTCCCTCATTGTATTTTCCTTGATATTCCTTGTATTAAGTCTCCATTTGCCCTCATGGAGCACCACCCTAATCCCTTGTACCCTCCTTCTTCATCTTCCTATTCCCTTGTGGATTCCTCTTCCAACGTGGGCCTATCTCCTCGTGGCCCCTCCGATCCGTCGGATGAACGAGCCAAGCTTATAGCCAACCTTTCATCTCTTGTTCGTCGAATGGACCCGGCCCAGGCCCCAAAACTTATTATAAATCACCTTAATGGGCCTCCTTTTCATAGTGGGCCTTATCCTCTTAATGGGCCTCCATCCTTTAGTGGGCTTTCTTCTTTTGGGCCTCCTTCTTCTCTTAATGGGCCCTCTTACCTTGATGATGGGCCTCATTATCTTAATGGGCCTTGAGGAGGGTAAATCCCGCTTAGCCCATGAACAGCCCAATAGCGACAGGTCCAAATTGGGTCCGTCCCTTTAGCGCGCCCAAGAGGCTCTCGAGCTGAACGGCCCGCCAAGGCGTGGCCCAACCCAGCTTCGACATTGGGTTCTACAACACGGGAAAGCGCATCAGTCGTCGGAGGACCCTCCGGCGACCGATCGTTGCCCTCTACCACGTCGGCCCTGACCCCATAACGGGCGAGCACGCTCCATGAGTGCTGTAAGACTCACCCCGGGACCAACCGACGCCGAGGTAAGCACCCTCCAACGGGAAACTCCCATCACTATAGTGGAAAGAAGTTGCTCCACTACTTACGCCTTCCCCATCAAGGGATAAGGCTCCCCGCTCCAGGACAACCCCTATAAGAAGGGGAGCGACAGAGAAGAGAGACACGGTGGATGATTCTGCCAAAATCTACTACGCAAGAGAATAGAGCTACTAGCCATATTGCGCTACGAGGGGAGAACACCAATGATTTACGCTGAACGGGAAGCGCCCCTCCGACGACCTTGCCACCCAGGGAGCACTCTCCGAGTGGACACTGGGAGCGGCGAGCACTCGTTCGGAGGATCTACACGGCCCTTCAGCCCTCGACTACGATCCTCTCTCTCTCTCTCTCTCTCTCTCTCTCTCTCTCTCTCTCTCTCTCTCTCTCTCTCTCTCTCTCTCTCTCTCGCTCTTCTCTATTCCTCATTAATCCGTTGCTGACTTAAGCGCCGGAGGGATGTCGCCTGGGGTAACACCCGGGACTCCTTCTGACGCCTTTCTAGTTTTGGTGATTGCAGGCCTCCAAGGGTGTAAGGCGACTTCCCCAACAAATAAATAGAGAAGGTGGTACGTGACATAGGAACCATTTTCCTACCTCTACACTTCTTGGCGTCGTCTGTGGGAAGCTCGAGCCCTCTACAACGCTAGCAACCAGGGGCGCGGTTCCCATCAGGGACCCTACTCCCGCCGGGGGTCGCAGGAAGATTCTTCCACTCATCCCCGACGCGAGGTCACCCCAGGTGACCTAGACAAAATCCGCCAGCAGATCCAACCCCTGACAGAATTCTGTCAGGAACTACGGAACCAACGGGAGGTCGAGAGTGGCCAAACTGGGGAGAACCCTCGCCAAGTGCGAGAGGCCTCCCATGCCTCGGTTGCAAGGACCCAACGGTCACACAGCTAGCCCGCACCAAGGGTGCGCAGCCCACTGCACTCCAACCTGGAGATGGATCGCCGGCTCTAACGCTTCGACGAGATAGAGGACAAAGTCTGATATCTTGACAACGTCCTCCTGGCAGCCAAGAATCGTGGCCTGATCGACGATGACCTGGACTTCCACGCTCCCTTCTCCAGGGAGACCATGGAAGCCCCCATCCCGCCAAAGCTCCAGCTATCGTTGTTCACCTCCTACGATGGCACCACCGACCCAGCCGACCACATGCATAGCTTCGAGTCCCACCTGGTCCTCCAACGGGCCTAAGATACTATCAAGTGCTTCGCATTCGTCACGACTCTCTGGGAGAATGTCCGGGCCTGGTTCAAGTCTCTACCGGCCGGAACTATCTCCTCCTTCCAAGCGGCTCAAGAAGCTATTCAAGGAGAATTCGTTGGCTACCGAAAGGTGGCCAAGTCAGCGGTGACTCTGCTCGCCCTCAGGCAGGGAAAAGAAGAGATGCCGTGGGACTTCATCTCCCCCTTCCGAACGGTGGCGCTCCGCATCCCGCAGCTCGACGTCCGCATCACGACCACCGCGCTCACCCAAGGGACGCGGGACCACATCCTCCGACGGGCGCTCGAAGTAGAGGCCCCAACGACCCTCCTTGATCTCCTCGCCCTAGCTTAGGAGAACACGTACTGCGAGGAGAACACTGTGGCCATGGGCTACGTGGCCGGAACCGATCGGTCCGACCGGAAAAGATCTGCCGACTCATCGCGAGAGGAACGGAGCAAGAGGGAGCGACGCGACAGAGACCGCCGCGATCGCCCTGAAAGAGAAAGGGGGAACTACCGCAACTACACACCCCTGTCGGCTCCACCCGACCAGATTCTTATGGAGATTTGCGAGGAACCATTCTTCAAATGGCTCCCCGGATCAAGTCAGACCCGAGTTCGAGGAGCGAGAAGAAGTACTGTCACTACCACCGCGACCTCGGCCACGACACCGCCGATTGCATCAACCTGAGGGATGCCATTGCGGATCTTGTCTGCAGAGGACTCCTCGATAAGTTCCTGTGGGGATGGATTTTATATATATATATATATATATATATATATATATATATATATTTATTTATTTATTTTTTATTCATCTATTAGTCTTTGTTGATTATTAGGCGTCCCAGTCACCGGGGTGACAGTTTCATTGTGCGCTCAACCTGACTTGATCAGTCGATTGTAGAATTCGGGTCGGGACCAGAAGTCCGCCATACCATAAAGGCAATGGCGTTAATTACGCCCTTCCTAAGAAGGACAACCCATGATTAAATGCCAAAGATAGGAGGCCTCGGAGGGTGATCAGAAATATTAATTTGCGTAATAAAGTTTTTATGTTGTAGAAGAATGAACGAACAAGTGGCCAACTTGTTGAGTTTAATGAATTAAATCGGGCAGCATATCCCCACTATCTTGGACTATGCCGAGTGGGAATAGGAGACCATCCATGCAGCGGCAGGATGGAATCCGTGAAAGATCGGGTATATTTGACCCGGAATCCGAAGAGGGACCGATGTACCATGATACACCATATGCCGATGCGATGTTTTGTTGATATCCCCCTTCGAGGGACCATCGGAGGACATGTAGTGGCAGAACTCCGTGGGCCAGCGGGGTTAGGCGAAAATACCGTAGTTACTCGGTGTGATGTGGGTGAATTTCGGCAGCATATCCCCTTATCTTGGATCATGCCAAGGAGAGATAGACCATCATCCACGAGATGCTGGGATGAAGGCCGAGAGAGAAGGGCACTAGGCCCAGGAACACTGCTTACATTCATAGCACCGGTTGATATTCCCTTGGAAACCATCAGAGCACATGCAGTGGCAGAGCTCCTTAGGTTCATAGGGTTACAGACGGATCTGATTCGGGACGATGTAATGTAGGGAAGGCCATTCCTCATTAATTTATCTCCTGAAGTGTTCATGATGACCTCTGGATATCCCTCAGACGGGTACAATGGAGTGATCAGAAGTTAGAATGAGGTGTAGATGGAAGTTCTCGGCACAGCTTTCATATGAAAAGGGTTCTCGGCGCAAAGGGGTTCTCGGCGCACAAACCATCGGGCCGGGAGCTGTTCACGGCGCCGGGACGTTTTCGCATCGGGAAGGTCAACAAGTGTAGAAGGGCTTCTCGGCCGCATGGAGGTGGGTTGTCGGCATAGCTGGAGTGGGCTTCTCGGCGAGCCAGGTTCTCGGCGCCCAAAGTGCCGCGTCGGGAACTGTTCACCGCGCCGGGAAGGTTCCACGTCGGGAAGGTAAGGGCGCCGGGAAGCTTTCAGGGTTTTCAGCGGAGCTCTGTTCTAAGGGTTTTGAAGCCCAGATTCAGATTGGGGTAGGTTTAAGGACACCAATGGGAGGCTGAGCCAGGGGCTTTGCTGGAATAACACCAGAGAATCATAGGGAGGTAGGGTGTATTGAGGGATCGAGGTCATCGGCCATTTGAAACCCTCTGGAGACAGGTTTTCTCCTTGTGTCGCCGGTCGTCCAGGAAACCAAGAGATAGCTGTCTCTGATTCCTATGATGACCTAGTGGCTTGAGAAACACGGGAAATAGAAGGACTTCACAGCGTTAATGCCATCGGCGTCATCGAGGAGGAAGGAGGATAGAGCCCAAAAATCCACAGAAATGAGGATTGGGACTCTTCCACTTCCGTTCCTTTAGGAACAGGCATACGAGCGTGAGAAATCATCTGAGCTTTAAGCATCGAGACAACTAACCCACACAGTGGACAACATACATTCCCAGGAAGCAAAGAAAGGAAGATTCGACTATCGCGAGTTCGGCAGAAGAACCACGAAATCGTGTTTCACTATTCCATCATTTACATCATTCACAGAGGTGGAATGGGAAGAAAGAAAGAAAAGCACAGAGACTATAACATCTCCCCGATAACAGAAGGATTCGAATGCCTTAAACATAAACAGGGATACATATAAAGAAGAAGAAGAAAATGGGGGAGGGCGGAGCATTGACTCCTCTCCCTCCCCTTGAAACACACCTTCTCCTTCCTTCAGCTTCAGTAGCAACCTCTCTTCTTTCTTTTTCTATTCTCTCTTCTCCGCTTCTATCTTCTCTCTGATATCTCTATCTATATGATATCTCTTTTTCTCTATCTCCTCTCCGAGAGCTCTCCCTTTTTTCTTTGTCTCTTTGATATGGAGGAAATGGGGCTTTTATAGGCACAGCACCCCCCCTTCTCGGCTTGGCGTGGTCTCGGTGCGCTTCCTTGCAGCAAGGCTCCTCGGCGCGCCAACTATGTGAGACTCGGGCTTCACTTATGGTCACTCGGCGCCAAGGACTTTGGCCCATTTAGGAGCTTTAGTTATTTGGGCTCCCTTTTGTTAGTGGCATGAGCTGTCACAGTTACTGCATCTGCATTGGCATTCATTTGATCCTTTGCATCCATAGTGGGGGATAAGCAGCGTAGATCCCATTCTATAGTCATCAGAATATCCCGAAGCTATTCTTCATCAGTCACATGACTGTATAGGGATTGACATGGTTTTAATCAACACCATCGTCTGAACGACGGTAGTGCCGGACATCAACTTGGCCGGAGAAGGCTTCAGCCGGGTGAGGTATTAGTAGTGACGGCTCTTCTTCAATTCTGACTTTGCAGGAATCCCTGGAATCTTCATCTCTGGTTTGATCTTCTCTTCGGTCCCATCTTTATTCTTGATTATATTTCAGGTGTCAACAAATGCCCCCCACCTGTGGATGGCGTGAGCGCAGAATAAGCGGCATGGTGCCCGCAGGTGCCCCATTTATCATCTGAGAGTACCTTTCTCAGCCTTTCAATATTGGTTTTCTTTGATCTTCAGCCTGATAGCTTTACTGTAATGGCTTCAGTACATTCTTTTCCTTTGTTCTTCCATATTTTCTAACAATTTTCTGCTTCATTAATAGCTTCAGATGGTTCTCGACGCGCCACAGCTTCCTGGCGTGGAATTAATAGGTTCTCGGCGTGGAGGGGTTGGAAGGGTTCTCGGCGCGGAGGCTTCTCGGTGCTTGCTTCTCGGCGCGCCTTTTGGCAAAGGGGGGAGTCCTCGACGCGCCTTTGGCACAGAGGGGGGAGTTCTTGGCACGCATTCCATCGCACCGAGAACCCCTCCTCTGGGGGCGCTATTTAAGGCACCGAGTGCCCTTTTTTTCTCATTTTTCACTACCTCTATTCTCTCTTCATCTTCTCGGCGGCGGTGGCGAGCTCTTCCCATCGAGCCATCCCGTTTTCTTTCCTTTCAACCGATTTCATCTGGGTAGAAAATTTATTTGGGGATTAAATCTCTTTTGCTTACGGGATCACTCCCTCTTGGTGGGTGACTCCCTATTTTCTTTGGGCAGACCCTGAATATGGGGAGGTGCGGCCGAAATTTTCCCAAAACTTTTACACTTAATCTTCATAAGACTGCTCATTATTTTGGGGCTCACATTCATATCATTCTTTGATTGTAGGTGTTGAAATGGCTTCCAGCTCTGCTACTGCATCTTCTGGGGTTATCGGAGCAAGCTCATCAGCCCAGCTAGATATATCACGGGCTTTAGTGAACTAGTTGAATGTGCACAACCTGGACTTTGGATATGGCAAAATTGCCGCCGTTGATGAATCCTCCCATTCTAAAACTGACATGGTATCGACGTCCATGGTCTATTCCACTGTAGCGGAGACGTGCTTCAGGCGGGGCAACGACTATCGGCCGGATCTCCCAAAGGACCGCCACTTGATGCCATTCATCTGGACTTTTACAGTGGGCGGCATGCGAGACCCTCGGATAGCCCGTGCAGTCGAAGCCGCTATTCTTGTAGAAAGGGACAGCCTGAAAGAATCAGTATACCGCGGCAAGGCTATCTATCTTCCCGGGGAGAAGCGTGACTGGGACGCAATCCTTGGTATATCAGAGCTAGAGCCAGAGAAAAAGATGCTGACCCGTGCCCCGGAATTTACACCTGCTCGATGTGATACCACCGGTGGCAGAGTTCACAAAGAAAAATCCGGCTATGGTCTCTTCCTGGCACCAAAAAAGTGGGGGTATAGAGATGAACCTTTTGTGCTGAACTGTCTGGCCGTCCAGTTTAAGTATCATCTAGCCGCCGGTTGGTTCGGGGACGCCAAAGTAACTGACGCCCACCTATTTCGAGTGGGAGCGGTAGAATTCACAGAGTTTGTTTTGAAGGAATACGCCCCTCTGCTGATCAGAGGCGGGGTATATCACAGTGTCTTTGCTTCCAGATTTCGCTATCCCATCTCCCGAGGATTATGTTGCGGAATGTTTGAAGTGTCTTGAACAGCCGCTATCAAGGTACCACCTGTTATGTATGGCTGCAAGACACTCATGCACAAGCAATTAAGCAAATGTGTTTGGAACCCAACCAAATTTGGGTCCCATCATACTCTTCAAATTTTCAAAGCATGAAACCATTTCTTTTGGAATCCAGACTTTTCTAACATTCATGTTTTGTTTGCTTAGAGCAGGGATTTGGCTTTTCTTTTCAACTTTGACATTCATTTTCTGTTTGGAGGTTCTTGGTTGGAATTTGTGAAAGTTTGATGAAGTTGGCTTCTTAACCCATTGTGGCCATTGGTTATTTTTGGGTTGAGAGTGATTGTTCTGCCACCTAGGAGATTGACAGTTAAAGGATTGATGAACACATGAATCACAATTTCTCCAAAAGTATGGTGGTGTTGGCCTATATGAATGTGCAATCCAATTGTGGTGAAATCTGGAAGGTTGAGCATGCAATGGCCAAGGAAGTGTTGGCCTATGTTGTGGGGAAGGTCGACCTTTCTTAGGTTTTTTGACAGACTTTATGGGAATGTTGGTGACTTCCTCTGCAATCTTTTCTTTTCCTTTCTCCTTTTGTTTTTGCTGGTTTTATGTGGGAGTTATGTTTGAGGTGGAGGCTTCAGAAGATGAGACAAATGTGACTGTTTTTAGCCCAATTGGCCTTTTGTTTGTTGGTTCAAAACCCAACCCTTCCTTGTTGAAATTCATCCTAGTACCTAGCAAAGCATCTAGGTTTTCTTTTCCATCCATGAAATTTTCTAAGGATTGTTGTTTATCCTTCAATTCTTTTTGTAAGTTTTCAATGTTTTGCAAGAGTTGAGTGTTGACATGTTTGACAGCTTCATACTTCTCATTGCTTAATTTGCTATCCTTTTCATAGGTTTGCATTTTGAGTTTCATGCTGTCAATCTCATTTCTCAAGTTTTCATTTTCAGTTTCCAAGTCAGCCATTTCTTTTCTTCCTTCTTCCAAATCCTCAATCATTTTCTTAAGATCTTCAATTTCAGTTTCAAGTAGAGCATTCTTATCATCCTTGTCATGATCATGCACAAAAGAATTGATTTTCTTTTTCAATGATTTATTTTCCTTTTTGTACATTTCATATTTTTCCATGAGTTGTATATATGCATCCTCCCAATCATCAATTGTATAATCTTCAAATGGAGAATTTACCTCAATTTCTTCGTCACCTTTGGCCATGAGGTAGAAATCTTCTTTTTCTTTGTCCGAGGAGCTAATTTCGTCATCACTTTCCTCTTCGTCGCTCCATGTGGACACCATGGCCTTGTTCTTCTTCTTGCCCTTCCATTTGTCAGCTTTTCTAAATCTGTCGGGACAATCATTCTTGAAATGTCCTGGTTTATTGCAAGAATAGCAAATGATTTTGTCAGATTTCTTAGAGTTTTCAAAATTAGATTTGAAACCATTTCTTACCTTTGACCTTCCTCTCATGAAGCTCTTACCTTCCTTTCTCAAGAATTTCTTGAACTTACGTGTGAGTATGGCTACGTCATCCTCATCTCGCTCACTTCCCGAATCCTCACCTTCATCAGAAGTATCTTGACGGCTAGGTCCAGCTTTAAGAGCTAGGGACTTCTTCTTAGGTGCCTCAGCCTCTTTGTTCTTGAGGTTGATCTCATAGGTCATTAATGACCCTATGAGTTCATCTACCTTGGTGGTTGCGAGATCTCTTGATTCTTCAACAACGGTTGCCTTCGTGTGCCATGCTGGAGTTAATGATCTAAGAATTTTTCTTACAAGTTCTTGCTCTGTATATTTCTTTCCCAAATCAGTTAAACTATTAGTAAGCACAGTTACATACATATCTTGAATTGACTCATCAGGCTTCATGCGGAACATTTCATATTCAGAAACTAAAATATTGGCTTTTGTTTCTCGTACTTGAGAGGTTCCTTCGTAGATTACCTCTAGCTTATCCCACATCAATTTCGCAGTTGCGCAGGTGGCTACTCTTGAGAATTCAACTGGATAGAGTGAGCATTGCATGATATGTTTAGCACTCCAGTTGACGGTGGATTGCCGTATTTGTTCTTTGGTCCATAAGTCCTCATTATCCGTAAGCTCATACGGACCTTTGCTGATCACACGCCAAAGTTCGTAGTCTTGGGCGCGAATGAACACCTGCATACGATGTTTCCAATAAGGATAGTTAGATCCAGTGAAATAAGGAGGTCTGTTCACAGAGTGTCCTTCAGGTAAATAACCCTTAGATGCTGATCCACCATTTCCCTCAAGGTCGTTGGACCCCATAATGAGAGATTAGGCTCTGATACCACTTGTTGTGTAGTGAACAGCGGATCTAGAGGGGAGGGGTGAATAGATCTGCCCCTCTTTTCACAATGCAACCCTCTATATAGCTAGATAATGATAATAACAGCTGAATATAACTAGCTAAACGAAGAACACAGTCATTTGCTTAACAAGATGATTATGCAATATAGATATTGAACCTAAGCATGTATCTAACACAAAGCAATCGCACAAGCAAACCACAACACACGAGATTTTAAGGTGGTTCGAACTGAATCTCCAGTCCTACGTCCACCCCTCACCAAATCCGGTGAGGCTCCACTAGTGCCACGCACTGAACCGCAAATCGGAAAGACCACCGATTGCCTTCCTACTAATCGCCGGTAGGGACGTCAACACTGCAGATCGGACAGCTTCCGATTGCCTTCCTACTAACCACCGGTAGGGACGATCTTCAGTTCCAAATGTTTGAATGAAATGGAAAAGAATAAGATATGAAAACACTCAAACAAGATATAAAATATGTTCAAAGAGAAAAGATCTTGTCTGAGTTTGCTGGAGCTTGAATCTGATGATTCACTTGGTTTGGAGTTGATCTCCTCTTGAAGTAGCTTGAATCACTTGGAGATATGATGAAGAGCTTCTTCCCGGAGTACTGTTCACAGCTACAGTAACTCGAACTCCTTTCCCTTGAACACACCCTTGCAGCTTCTATCGATCACCTTGAGATGAGGAAGAGGAAGATGATTGCAGCTTTTTCTTCACTTGGCTTGAAGTTGATTTCCTCTTGAAGTAGCTTCAATCACTTGAAGATTTGATGAAGAACTTCTTCCCAGAGTAGCTTGATTTCCTTCTTGAAACACCCTGCTTGTGGCTTCCTTTGATCACCCTTCTTATCCTTGAGTGCTTCTAGCTTTGGTGGAGGTTGCTTGCTTCAGATCTCACCTTGAAACACCTTGGATGGATGAAGAACTCCAGCCCGAAGTACTGTTCACGGAGGTGCTACAGTACCTCAAAAATGGCCTCCCTTGATCTCTCTTGAAGCCTTGAAGCATTAGAGTTTCTAACCCCTCATGTGTTGGTTTTATAACCCTTGGAATGGTCCTTGGACACCCCCCGGACCAGATCCATAAATCATGGGAGATTAGGTGAGTTTTGATTAAACAAATACATGGAAAGGGGCTGGCCACGAGGTGGAATTCGAAGTCAAACATGGCTGCATCGGGGCTGGCGGTCGATCGAAATTCATGGGGCGGTCGACCGGAATCTGTAAAATCTCCAACTTGTTGGTTCTGGGAAAACCGGTCGACCGGAAAAGTAGGGGCGGTCGACCGAAATCTGTAATTCCTGGAGTGTTTCGTTTCTGGAAGAACCGGTCGACCGGAAAGGCAGGGGCGGTCGACCGAAATCTGTAAAACGTGGAATTCTTAGGCTCTGGCAAATCTGGTCGACCGGCCAAGGTGTGTAGGTCGACCGGAAACACCTATACCTGCAAAAATGAAGTGTTAGACCAATGAAACATGTTCATAAGTCAAGATATTCATGTCCTCATCAATTTCATGTATTTTGGGATTGAAATCAACTTAGAATATGCTTTGAGCATTTCAAAATTTTGTTCCTGGGGCTCCGCCCCCAGAAACCCCCGCAAGGGGCGCTGCCCCCTTGACCCCCGCGACCTGACCGCGTAGGTCGATCCGCGTGCGAGGGCGCAACATTGAGCTTTCACCTTTGCCATTTCCACTGAGTTCCTTCGTATCTGTCATGAATAAAATATCGCGTGTGTCAGTCACATGAGAGTGGAAAGTATCAATGACTAATAGTGTTTAGCCATTATCAAAACCAAGAATACCACAGAACTCGTATGACCATAGGATGATGTCGAATGACCCAAGTGACCACAAGATGACTCAAATGACCATAGGGACACAACATTGCCCACGCGCCCTTTCGGGTTTTCACGTGGCGGGGTACCCAATTTTGCCTGCAGTGCCCTTTTGAGTTTTCACCACAGCTGGATTTTGGCCATTTTTGCCCTTGTTCAGAATGCCTGAACAAGTCTGGCAGAGCATCTCTATTTTTAGCCCCATTTTGTCTCTCTTTTTTCTCTTCTTCTTTTTTTTTTCTGTTGCACTAGGACTTTGGCTTTGTAAATTGTTAATCTATGTGCTCAACTATGGATGCATCGTCATTGATGTGGGTGATAACATCAATGCAAGGGGTATGGGGTTTCATCGTCCACCCAGGCGGAAGGCCTGGGTCGACTTGAGTGTGTTTTGCTGCTTAGGCGCGAAGCCGTTCGCCGGGAGCATGACCGTAATCGTTAATGTGGGGATTGCCATCAACGCAAGGGAATAGGATTTCATCATCTATCCAGACGGAAGGTCCAGATTGACTCGAGAATGTGTGTAGCAGCTTGAGCACGAAGCCGTTCGCTGAAGATGCAGGTTTTATCGTTAATGTGGGGTTTAACATTAACGCAAAGGAATAGGATTTCATCATCTATCTGGACGGAAGGTCCGGATTGACTTAAGGAAATATGTTGTGTTTTTATCAGAGCAGACGGAAGGTCTACCCTGGATGGGTTTCAGCATCGATCTGGCAGTGTGTCGCTCCATCAGTGGCTGATTTCATCATCGGTATTGGGTTTATACCAATGCAAGGAGTTCCATAGACTTTATTTGGATAGACGTAAGGTCTAAACCAAACAGGTTTCATCATTGATCGGGCAGCGTGCCAATCGATCAATAGCAGGTTTCATCACCGATATTGGGTTCATACCAAGGCAAGGGTTTCATAGGTTTCATCGGGATAGACGTAAGGTCTAAGTCAGATAGGTTTCATCGTTGATCGGGCAGCGTGCCAATCAATCAATAGCAGGTTTCATCACCGGTATTGGGTTCATACCAAGACAAGGGTTTCATAGGTTTCATCGGGATAGACGTAAGGTCTAAGCCGGATAGGTTTCATCGTTGATCGGGCAGCATGCCAATCGATCAATAGCAGGTTTCATCATGGTGGGACGTATGATAGGTTTCATCAGAATAGATGTATGATCTACACTGGATAGGTTTCATCGTTGTAGGTCTCAGGCAGAAAGTGGAAAGGTTTTATTAGAACAGACGGAAGGTCTATTCCGAGATGGGCTTTAGCATTGATCGAGACGATATGCCATATGATCAACGGGGTTTCATCATCGGTGGGACATGCGGTAGATGTGCTGCCGAAGGAGATTCATGAAGTGAACTTTTTATATTACCACATTACTGACTCAGGCTCCCTTTCGGGTTTTCGCCGGAACCAGCCCCCTCTTGCTTTTGCCCACGTGCCCTTTCGGGTTTTCACGTGGCGGGGTACCCAATTTTGCCCGTAGCGCCCTTTCGGGTTTTCGCCACAGTCGGGTTGTTTGCCATTTTTGCACTCGTCCAAGATGTTTTGGACAAGTCCGGCGGGGCACCTCTATTTTAAGCCCCATTTTTTTTATCATTTTATCAACACAAGGAAGAATAAGGTTTCATTATCTAATCTGGATGGTAGATTTGGATCTATGTTGGTATGTAGCAGCTCGGGCCTGAAGCCATTCGCCGAAAAGGTGGATGAGTTTTATCGTTGATGTGGGGTAAACACTAACGCAAAGAAGAATAAGGTTTCATCATCTAATCCAGACGGAGGGTCCGAACTGATGTCGGTGTGTAGCAAAGGAGCGACCCTCCTGATTGTCATCAGTCTTCATTTATCTGTCCATTCGCCACTCCCCCAGCAGGCAGTGGTGCGGCATGATAGAGTTTTAGATGTTTCCCATTGAGTGGCGGGAACTGAACTTCCCCTCGATGGTTGACAACCACATAGGCTCCGCCCCTGTAGACCCTCTGGACTACGTATGAACCCAGCCAGTTAGCAGTAAGTTTGCCTTTTGGATTGGAAGCCATGACTTCTCTTTTCTTGACCATGACCAGGTCTCCTTTCTTGAATTCTCGCCCTTTGACGAGCTTATTGAAGGCATTTGCCATGCGGGCTTGGTACATTTGGATATTTTTCTGGGCTTGCAGACGCTTCCCCTCTAATTCAGCCAGCTCTTCAAGTCTTCTTTCAGCATTGGTTTGTTCGTCACGAACTAGGCCATGCTGGACTGCAATTCTGAGTGATGGTACTTCCAGCTCTATAGGGACTACTGCCTCGGAGCCGTATACCAGTGAATAGGGCGAGCAACCTGTGGGGGTTTTATAGATGGTGCGATATGCCCATAGTGCTTCATACATCTTTTCACCCCAGTCCTTCTTATTAGAGCTGACGACCTTGGCTAGCAAGGTGCACAGCGTCTTATTGAAAGCTTCGGCCAATACATTTTCTTGTGGATTGTAAGGAGTGGAGGTCCTCCATTCAATTTTGTACTTCTTGGCAAGCCGATATATTTTCTGGTTCTTCAAGTGACTTCCGTTATTAGATATTATTCAGCTGGGGACCCCGAACCGGAACATGATATTGTGCTTGATGAATCTGGCAACCAACTCACCAGTCACCTCTCTGAGTGCTACTGCCTCCGCCCACATGGAGAAGTAGTCTGTTATAGCCAGGATGTACTTGTGTTCAGCTGAAGAAGTCGGTAGTGGCCCGACCACATCAGTTCCCCATTGAGCAAAAGGTCAGCTGGGAATTGTTGGGTGTAGAGCTATAGGAGGCCTCCTGGGTATAGCGGCATGCTCCTGACATTTCTGGCATGACTTTGCAAACTGGCAACAGTCTTCAAACATAGTGGGCCAATAATAACCCAGCTTCTTGATTTCAATCTTCATCTTAGGCCCAGCCTGGTGTGCCCCTTCTGTTCCAGCATGTATCTCTTTCATCGCTTGCCAAGCTTCTTCAGTAGACAGGCAGCGAAGCAAAATCTTCTTGCGGGGTCCGCCATAATTCGGAACAAAGTTCCATTTCTGCATTCATAGGAATCTTTAACCTTTAGGAGTTTCATTCTCTCTTCTTTGTTCTTGGGCAGCTGTTGGTGTAGGAACCACTGCAGTAGGTGCTGTCTCCAATCAGACGCATGTACTTTGTCAACGGCATAAATCTCATGCTCTTCAAGACACGTTTCCAACATGCTGGGGACTTGCCGCCTGTTCATGACAATAATGTTGAGCGTCTCATCTGGCGGGATTGATAGTGAGCTGGCCAGCTTTGCCAGTGCGTCAGCTTGAGCATTATGTCCCCGACCCACATGATTGAGCTCAATGTGATAGAAATTCGCCATGAGGCGTATAGCCTTTTGGTAATAGGGGTTCAGTACTGGCTTTCGCACTTCGAATTCCCCCTGTATTTGTTTTATTACTAACATTGAGTCACCGAATACCTGAAGCATCCGGATGCCCATATTGAGGGTGATCTGAAGACCAATTATCAGAGCTTCATATTCAGCTTCATTGTTGGTGCAGGGCTTGTTTATGGAACAGGAGGTGTGTATTACTTCTCCCTCTGGCGATTTCAGCACAACGCCGGCCCCTGCACGTATTCTGGTTTTCCCACTGGAATCAGTTTCTGTTCTCGATGCCCCATCGAAATATAATTGCCACATGACTGGCTGGGTTTGGCATGCTTCGAGCACTTCATCATCAGGGAGCTCGATCTCCAGTATAGCATTTCCCGGCACAGGGTGCTCTGCAAAGAAATCAGCCATGGCCTGACCTTTTATAGCCCTTCGAGGTATATAAGTGATGTCAAACTCCATCAGAATCACAGCCCATTTGCCTAGTCGACCTTTGAGTGCCGGCTGAGTCAATATATATTTGAGCGGATCTACTATAGATATCAACCTGATCTCATGTGACAGCATATAGTGTCGGAGCTTCTTAATAGCGAAAACCAGTGCCAAGCAGGTCTTCTCTATGTAAGTATATCTCTCTTCAGTTCTGATCAACCTTTTGCTAAGGTAATATAAGGCTTGCTCTTTTCCTTCTTCATTTATTTGTGCTAACATTGCCCCCAACGAACAATGTGTGGCTACTATATAGAGGATCAAAGTGCTACCCTTGATTGGTGCCCCCAATACCGGAGGGGTCTTGAGATATTCCTTCAGCTTTTCGAAAGCCTCTTGGCATCCGCCGTCCCACAGGAATGGCACATCTTTCATCATGAGCTTATGAAAGGGGTGGCACCGACCCGACAAATTTGATATAAATCGGCGGACGTAGGCTAAACGCCCTTACAGAGACCTCAGCTCAGACAAATTCTTCGGTGGTGGGAGTTCTTGAATAGCCTTGATCTTGGATGGATCAATCTCAATACCCCTGTGCCGGACAAAAAATCCGAGAAATTTTCCACTGGACACGCCAAAGGCGCATTTCATAGGGTTCATCTTCAGCTCGTATTTCCACTGCCTTTGGAATACTACCCTCAGGTCCTGTAGATGATCTTCTTTCTTTTTGATTTTCACTACCAGGTCATCAATATAGCACTCCACTTTCTTGAAGAGCAAATCATCAAAAATCTTCGTCATGGCTCTTCGGTAAGTAGCGCCGGCATTCTTAAGGCCAAACAGCATTCTTTTGTAGTGGAATATTCCTTTTGGAGTACGAAATGTAGTGTGTACTCTATCTTTTTCAGCAATCCAAATTTGGTTGTATCCGGATGAACCGTCCATAAATGACAAGGCTTCATGACCAGTGGTTGCATCAATCATCACTTCAGTAATTGGCACTGGGAAATCATCCTTCGGGCATGCCTTATTAAGGTCTCAGAAGTCAACACATATTCTGATCTGCCCATTTTTCTTCTTTACGGGCACTATGTTCGCCAGCCATGTGGTGTACTGATTTTCTTCGACGAAGCCAGCATCAATAAGCTTGTCGACCTCTTTATTGATTTGGTTGATCAGCTCAGGTCGCATCCTCCTGGGCGGCTGTTTTATGGGGCTGGCTTCCGGATTAATCGCCAGCAGGTGTTGTGCCACGTCGGGGTTTAATCCCCGCATTTCATCATACGTCCAAGCGAAGCAGTCTTTGAACTCCCTCAGAAATTGTATATAATGTTCTCGGACCTTTGGTTCCAGCAGAACACTAAGAAAGGTTGGCCTTGGTTCCTCTTATGTCCCCAAGTTTACTTCTACAAGAACATCAACAGTGGCCTAGTCACCATCTTCAACTTCGGGCGGAGCCTCCTGCAAATCGACGAAACCTCCCGGGATATAGTCTTCTTCGGTCTCAGAGTTCTCTAATTCTTCATGCTGGACCCCAGCCGATGATGACTCATCATACAGGGCAGAAACCATTCGACTTTGTTCAGCTTGCCCGTGGGATGTGATTGGCTCTGTGTACGGCTTAAAGATCAAATCTTCCATTTCCGGAGGCTTTGCTGGCGTGAATTCCTCTAGGGGATCTATATTTTACAGAGCTCGAACTTCTTCCAGAATACGTTCAAACTCTAAGCATTCTCTTGTATCATCAGAAATCTGATCTTCATCCGGGGTTCCTGTGTCAAACTTTGCTTCGGCCTGGAACAGATGTTCTTTGCAAGACAGCTCCTCCCAACACCAGCACACATTTGCTTCATCAGACTTTTCTGTTTCTGGCTGGCTATCGGAAGGCCCATCACCCATTATGGACTGGTATATAATCTTCCCATCTTCTGAGGGATAATCATCATAACCCATCTCAGGAGGATTTTCATGCGAGAAGAAGGTGGAGATGACATCTACTTCGGCCTCATAGTATTCCTGAAGAGTGTAACCCAATCCCGGGTGCTGGGTGAGCTTCATTAATTCCTTGTTGTTCTGGGGCGGATCCCAAAGCTCCTGGAATGCTTTCTTCTGGGCGACGGGCTGCAGCGAAGGCATCTGGATTTTGGAGAACATCTGCGAGACCCGTCATGTGGTGTAGTCCAAGCCTGTGATTGGCACCATTCGGCTTGTGGATTCTTCCGGGATCATGCAGTCCTGATCGTCTTCCTCAACAGGCTCCCCGGTGTAGAATATGATGGGAGGCTCGCAGAAGCGAGCGACCTCCATAATCTTGAGTGGCAGCACTGTCTGGCATTCCAAACTGGCGACGGGCTTGACTAGCCCTTCCGGCACCCTGACTTGTGTATATTTTTCTTTCATTTCTTTATCAGTATCATCGGGATGAATGCTCGGAGGTGTAATCCGTGTAAAATCCCCAACATGAGAGATATGGGATACCTCATGCTCCTTGATATAGCCCCGTGGTGGTGGCGGAGGCCAATCCTCTATCTTCACTGCCGACTTCTTCTGGCTAGTCACAGCTTCTTTCCTCTCATCTTTTTGCGGAATGTCCGTATAATAGGACGCATCGAGCATGTGACACTCTAAGACTTCAAAGGGGTGCAGATCTGCGAACACCCTTTCTTCTTTACCATCATGACAGTACTTAATGCACTGATGCAATGTGGATGGTACTATCTGGTATTCGTGCAGCCATGGTCTCCCCAACAAGGCCTTATATGTGGTGTTAGACTCGATCACATAGAATCGTACCACAGTAGTGAGGTCCCCCAGTGTGAGGTTGAAATTTGCTACCCCCAAAGGTGTCCCACACTTCTGGTTAAAGCCCGCGATCTTCATGTCTCTGACCTTAGTGAGGTGCATATCAAAGTAGTACTTCTGATAGATGTGGTATGGCAGAATGTTTACAGCAGCCCCTGGATCTATCAATATCCGGCTTAATGACTAGCAGTTGAGATGTCCCCTCATGTACTGCGGCCTGTTGTGGCTGGGATTTGGAATCAACATGTCATCTTCAGTGAAAGTGACTGTTGGCCCAGAATCGACTTCTGTCAGTAGTGCTTCATACTGTGCTGGCGACTGCAAAGCGTCGATAATTGCTTGGCGGGCATCCTCGCTCAAGGAAAGAATTTCCCATATAGAGAATCTGGTGGGGAGCTTCTTCAACATTTTCATAATTCGGTTGCCTACCCGGACATTGGAGAGCCGCATTTCTTCTGCCCAGCGGGGCTTTGGAGGCTCACGAGGGGCTTGCGGCATTGCCTGCCCACTTCTTGCCTCAGTTTCTTGGTTGGTTTCTTGAGGGGCTGTGGACGTCAAAAAAAATGATGATGATCATACGACATGCACGTCTCAGCACTTGAGAGCGAGTCGAAGATGGAAAGGCTGAATAAACCCTGTGCCCCCTCCAAGAAGGACGAATACCTACCCGGTGCTCCGCCACCCAACAAAGAAGCCCCTCGGGTTGAAGAGCTAGCCACGGCTCCCAAGTCGGCAATGCCGAAGGTCGAATCAAAGAAACTCAGGAGTCCGAATGCCTGTTCGGCATACACCAGAAATCACTCAAAGCCCTGAATCGAGACTCGGAGGCTCACAACTAAAGCAACACGGGAGGGCAAGCATCTGTCCGAATCACCACTAAGCTGGGAGGGAGCCCTTTGACGCTTGAACCGGCGTGGCATAGCCTTAAACCGGCGCGCCCCTAAAGGGGCCTTAAACCGGCGCGCCCCTTCACAAGATGCTAGTCCGACGCGCCCCATTACATGCTATAATATGAACTCCCTTGCTTTTGTTAAAACGGCGCCACCACCTTTATGTTAAAATGGCGCGCTCCCGTTGAAGGGCCACCCCTTTGAATGCACTAAGCCGGCGCACCCATTTTGGAGTGCTGATACGGCATGCCTAGTTTAAAATCATTCCATTCTCTGAAGCATTTACCCGGCGCGCCGTGAAGCCATCCCGTCATCAATGCGGTCCCCTATTTCCTGGGAACGACATGATGACGAACAAGCCTAAAATGGTTAAAGCTCCCACTTCGATCCGGCGGGCACCCGAGCATATGCCGTGAATGGAAGTTCTCGAGCCCCATCCCGCCGAACGCTCATTCCGTCGATCGGCCGCCCATCCTCCGGCAAATGATGATAGCAACGTGGCTCGCGGTGGATGTGACAGCGGAGGAGGAGGCCATGCCTCTGCCCCCCCCCCTCCCGATCACACCATAGCCTCGCGGAGGCGACGTCGACAGTAGCAGCAAGGCCACGGCAATAGCAGCAGCAGCAGGGCAACGTCATCAACGTCAGCAGCAGCATTGGTGGTTGCGGGAAACAAGGAACCAACGGAAGGAAGGAAAATACAGAGGACATCCCTCCAAAACAGGGCCTCCGGCCCCTATAAAAGGAGCGCCCAGGTGAAGCTTAAATCGGTTGGAGGGTTGGAGGGGGAGAAACTCCTTGAAGCCCGAAGCCAGTGTTCCTGTGAGAGCGAAGTGAAGTGAGAAAAAAGAAGGAGAGAGCAGAGAGTGAGGTGAGGGAGATACAGCTCTCCTCTCCCCTTTGTTTCTTTTTCTTTCCTCCGATGTATTCTTCCCTTCGGTTCTTTTCTTTAGATGCATGAAGAGCCCATGTATTTGCACCCCCCCCCTCGTGGTGAAATGAAAATGATCCTTCGGGAGATCCTCTTTTTTGATATGTTGCATCTTCTTCTCCCCCTTCGGAATACGTTCAGGCTGTAGCCCCCCTTCCTACTTGGTCTCCAGTGCTTTTTGATCTCCCTCCCCACTTGTTCACCTTCGAGGGATCATTACCCGTGAGTCGTGAGAGCTCTTGAAGGCTAGTCCTCGAGCTTTTCCACACTCACACTTGGGTTATCGGACCGCGTGAGGTCTACATTTTGAGGTTCACCCTGGAGCAATCCACTTGGTGTTCCTCTATTTTCTCTGGCAATCGTCAGTCCGGGGGAGGTGCTGCCCAAATTTTGCCAGAGGAAGAACCCGTAAGAACAGAGGATGCATAAGAACAGACAGACGAACAAACTAAGCCCCCCCCTGAATCAAGCTGAATCTCTGAGTTCTTGCACAAACTCTTCTAACGAAACACTTAAATCTTCCTGCCACTAACATAATCCATCAATAAGATGAGCAAAGCAATCAATAAATCAACTTGCAGTTGAAGGAAAGAAGAAACAGAGCATAAACGGGTTGAAAGGAAGCTATACAATGCTTAATCCGGCGCCCCCCTAATCCGGCGTGGGTTAATCCGGCGCGCTACCCCCCCCCCCGCTCCGGTTTAACCCCACACTCAAAACCCATTTCATTTTCTTTGCCATTAATCGGCGCGCCCCTTTCATAGCCGCCTTAAACCGGCGCGCTATATTGTTCATTGCCCTATTCCGGCGCGCCCCTGGAACCTTTTCCTTCTTGCCATAGAACCGGCGCGCCCCCCCCTCAACATCTTTAACCGGCGCGCCCCTCTTAATACACTTAAACCGGGGCACCACTCCTCTTGATACTAATCCGGCGTGCCTGGAAGAAAGAAGGTGATCAAAAAATAAAAGAAAACATGCAATTCAAGTTAATAGAAAACTGATCAAAGGTCTCCCCTCCACTATAATCCAAATTTTGTTCCGGGGGCGCTGCCCCCGGAAACCCCCGCAAGGGGCGTTGCCCCGTTGACCCCCACGACCTGACCGCGCAGGTCGATCCGCGTGCGAGGGCGCACGTTGCCGAGTTTGGGCTTCACACTTAACAACCCGCTCCCCCGGACTGTGCGTGAAGAGAAAAGCAATGATGCCCCGTGGTATCGGACGCGGACCTCGGGATCCCCGACATGGTCATGATCCGTGCACCTCTTGGGCCGATAGTTCATCAGCTTGACCCACTTCTTCCGGGATCCGATCCCGTACCCACGTGAAGCGTGCCGTACCTACGGCAGATATCCAAATGTCTTTGTTGTTATCTCCGATGCTTCAATTATGAACTCCCGACCGAATACTGGATTGTCCGTTAGTGGCTGATGTATATATACCGGGATCTAATCCCGCACTTTCATTAAATTCGCCGCACTCGCAGCAAGTATTTGTATGGTTTTGAACACCGTTTTGCATACCGATGCGGAGGGTTTAAATCATGTCAACCCAACTCGCATGCTTTAATGAAAAATGATATGTAGGTCATTTGGCCCCTTTTCTTGGCGATTAATCAGAGGTCTTCCCCTCTCCGAGGGGATGTAATTAACGTCGTGGCCTTTATGGCGCGGCGGGTCTCCAGTCCCGACCCGATATCCACAATCATCTGATTAGTCAGATGGAGCGCACCCCGGGCTTCGGACCACTCCAGTCTCGAAGTCCGAACACATTGTCACCTAGGTGACTGGCACGCCCTCGCACTAGATAAATCGATAAAAAGAACACCCCGATATTTCGACCAAGAATTTCAGTGCGTTCCACAAGCTGGCACGCCCGGTGGGACTGGACTACCTCTCATCTTTTCGCCGAGATTAGGGGCCCAATGGCCTTTTCCGAAGTCTTAACTTCCGCATTTTTTAAAATTGCAGGAGGGATCCATTTCCGAAGAACCAATGGCTGTCACTTTCGGTCCATTGGTTGTGGCGAGCCATGCCGAGCATGGCTACTTGGCAGTGCCGATCCAGTTCGGCAACTTTCCCCCGGTCGTTGGCTTCCCCAACTTCCTCGGGGTTATGTTCGTGGACCTCCTGGACGTCAAGGAGGTCGAGCCCGTCGCCCCCGTGGAGGCGACACCCGAAGCTGTGAAGATGGTGGGCTACTATGTCCACCACATTGAAGCAAAGAAGAAATGCACCTCGGCTGCCAGGAGGGCGGCAAGGAGGACCACTAGCACGCCCCAAGGTCGGCTTTCCCTCTCGGGCAAATCCGTAATGATTGGAGGAGTTCGAGTGTACCTGAACGGCCGTCAGGCCACTATCTCGCTAGATAGGGTGATCTCGATGGTGCCGGTGCACAACCGTTTCCAAGCACTGGCCCGGGGGCGAGAGGACCGCATCAGGTCCGTGCCAAAGCAAGAGTCAGCCCAGAAGCCGACTAAATTCAAGCAAGCATGGGTCCCCATCAGGCGGGCCCTAGCCTCAACCCAACTAGAGCCCGTCAGCACTGACCGGCTCAAGAAAAAGATGAAGGAAGATGAAGAAGATAAGATTGAGGCGCCGGTTCAAGCGTCTCGAAGACCTGCCTTCCATGCTCACGGTCGACAGGCGAACATCTATTTGAAGGAAGGAAGATACAGCAGGATGCATGAGCGGAGGCGTCTCACCTATAGACCGCCAGTGCAAGCATCACCACCAACTGTCTGCCCGAGCCAGGGAGAAGACGACATCACTCAAGCCATGAGGGGATATCTCCACGGCCTTGGAAACACCCTCCTGGGAACTCAGCGGCTCCTAGAAGCCGTGAATGATGCTGAAAGAAACTGGAAGCAACAAGTTAACCCAAAAGACATCGAAGATGCGGAGTCGGGGTGCTATGGGCCACCCCTCTATGAAGAAGCTTCACCAAGAGTCTCGGTGTTTGACAGGCTAACCTTTCCTAGACTGACAACCAGGGAGGCGGCTCGAAGAAACAAAAAGATGCGAGTTTATACCTGTAATATGGCCGGAGTGGCCAACCAATATGGAGCCCTACCTGAAGACCAAGATGAGATGGCCAGGTTGGCTGGCAGGTCGGGTCCCCTCACCAGAAGAGGAGCAGCTGCAGCTGAGATAATACAAGCCCTCGCCGGTGAAACAAGTTCAGATGTGGTCGCCATGGCGGCGAACGTGATTACCACTGGGGATGAAGGAGAAAGGGTAGCGCCTTCTCTAGATACTCTGACAGAAGGGGGAGGCCAAGCTCCTAGCCCATCCACCTCCGACCCGACGATGCTGATGCTGCTTCAAGCCTATCGACAAGAGATCGAAGCTCTGAAGTGACAGGTGGGCGAACTGACCATGCATGCTTCCACCTCGAAGCAGGTCGAACCGCCTCCAGAAACATCCAGGCAAGGCGCTGGAGAATTTGAGGGTTCACCCCAGGTGACGGCCTCTCAGCCAATCCCCAACTATGCTGGGGGCACGGCCCCAATGACCCCTTCGGCTCCCCAACACCAAGGCACCGCCACTATACCCCAGGCGACGGTGTTGACGACGCCACAGATGCAGTCGGCTCATTTCTACCCAGAAGCAGTGGATCCGGCAATGGCTAACAAGCTCATGATCGAGCAGATAGTCGAGATGAAGCTGGCCGATCGGGGAAGTGAAGAATATGCCTCATATGATGTGTACAAGGTACCCTACCCTGTCCATCATGCGGGGAAGAGATTGCCTCCTGGCGTCAGCAAGCCGCCAAAGTTTGACAAATTTAATGGTCAGGGGTCACCAAAGGAACACATAGCCTATTACATCAATGTGATGGGCGATCTGGCGACCGATGAATCGTACCTGCTGAAGTTCTTTGGGTCCTCGCTCACAGGGCTCGCCTTCGAATGGTACTCGAACTTACCGGCGGGGTCTGTTAACGACTGGCCAGATTTGCAAAGAAAATTCTTGGGAGCGGTTCCACGTCACCGAAAGAGAGGTCACAGTGGCCGAGCTCTATGCAACCAGGCAGAAGAATGATGAAACTGCTCTAGAATTCATCAAGAGATGGCGGAACCTCAGCATGAGGAGTAGACGCCCGCCACACCAAGAAGATGCGGTTCAGATCTGCAAGCAGAATTTGAAGCGTGAAGTTTTCAAGAAGATGATCGGGATGGAGATCAAGTCATTTGATCGATTAAATAATGTGGTGGCGAAAAATTGAGTCCTACCTCTCCAAATACCCTTCCGCACCGGCCACATCAGCCCAAAAGGGAAAATCAATTGAGAAGCGGTCCGTGCCCAAAGAAGTCAACACTGTCGACTTCAAGGATTTCGAGAAGCAGAAGGACAATGATAAAGGAGTCGCCAGCGCTCCTCCGGCCAAGCAAGATGAACAACAAGAGGCCGCCTCCTTGCGGTCAAGAATGAAGAAACTTTACTCCTTCCCGAAGGAGAAGACCCGGGTCATCTTCGAGTGGGCCACCAAATATAACAAAATTACTCTCCCAGAGCCAAAGAGACCTGGGGACATCAAGAGGAGAGATGATCCTCGATTTTGCCCGTACCATCAGATACTCGGGCACACCCTCGAAGATTGTTACGTCTTCAAAGACATCATTGAAAGCATGATCAAGAAGGGAGAGCTCCAGATGGGCGAACACAAGGTGGACCCACCCCGCCCGCATGAGATGTCGGTAATGGGGGCAACCGTGAGTATGATATCCTTATACCAACAACTGCCCGAAGAAGTGTCAGATACTTGTACAAAGCACACCTATGAGGCATTTGTTCTCACTCCCGCAGAGAACCAGGGAGATTGGCAGATGGTGCCAAAGAAGACGAGAAGAAAGTCGACATCCCGCCCTACTCCGGGGGTCCGAATTCATGGCGTCACGCCTCAGCCACCACCACCAGCTGTAACCCCAGTTTGGTATGAAACTGCTCCTCGGTTGGTCCTCCGAAGAATGACTAACAACAGGAAGAAGCCACTCTTGTTGCGGATGCACATGCAAGTCAGCCCGGGAGTTAAACGGCTGCAGGCGGTCATTGACGGGTTAGAAGAATATGAACAACCCAAGATCCAGCCAGTGCAGCTGAAGGAATATGTCCCTTGGGAACATTTTGAATCTATAAAATTGGCTGAAGAAGCTGAAGCCGAAACACAAGAACCCGGCATATGGGATGAACTTCCCCAGGAACAACCACCTGCTGTAAAAGAAGAGAAGAAGAAAAGGAAGAAGAAGCCAAAGAATAAAAGAAAATGTAGCTTTTTATCCTGTAATACCTTGTCGGCCTTGTTCAACATGGCCCAAAATTATGAAGAGGAGGGAGAAGAAGAAATATGCTTCGTGCCCGCCGAGGCAAACCAAGCCGAGGCCTCTACTTCCCAATATGTCACCAGGTCTGGGAGAAGGTGGGGACGTCTACCCCCGGCCAATCACAATATTATATTCAGGGGCGAGCGGCTATACCAAATCCCTGAACCTGAAATGAAGGGCACAGTAATCCCGCCTCCATCGGGCCTCTACCCTGAAGATGCAGCAGGCGAAGTGGTACCCTCGTTCGCCGAATTTTTGCTCGCAAAGAAGAGCAAACAACCATACCAACAGCCCGGGTCCAAGGCCAAGAGCACTCTTGCCTCCACCTTGGGAACGCCCCCTCCGGCGAATAAAGATGATGAGGGCGCCACCCCTGTGGCTCAGCCCGTGCAAATGAAAGAACCAGCTGACCAAGCAAGCCGGAGCCGTGCGGCCTCCGAAGAAGATAGACCATCTTCCCCGCCGACTCCTCCGGCACCAGAACATGGCGAGCATAGCAAAGCCGAAGAAGCAAAGTTAGCTAACGTCCGAGCCGGCACCCGGATATTGAAACAATTGAAAAGAATCCCAGCAAGATTCAGTGTCTGGGAGATACTCTCCCTGGATGAGGAAACCAGGCAGGCTGTCGTTGCGGCTCTGCAAACCCCGGCGCATTATGAAAGCTGTTTTGCTGAGATGCAGTTGGGAACAACCATCACCTTCACCGAAGAAGACATGCTCTTTCCTTCGGTCAGCCACAATAGACCCTTGTACATGAGGGGGCAGTTGAACGGCCAGCCTATAAACAGGATCTTGGTCGATACAGGGGCAGCAGTAAACATACTCTCCTACCAGGTTTACCAGAAACATTACTTCAATGTGCACCTGATCAAGGTCAGGGATATGAAGATAACTGGGTTCAACCAGAAGTCTGAAGTTCCCATGGGTGTAGCAGAGTTCGAGCTGTCACTAGGAGACTTCACCACTAAAGTGCAGTTCCACGTCATCAACTCCGATACCACATATAAAGCATTGCTCGGCCGACCGTGGCTGCATCAGAATCGGGTAGTGTCTTCGACCCTGCACCAGTGCATTAAGTACTTCCGGAATGGAAACGAAGAAAGAATATTCGCAGACTTACACCCCTTCGAGGTGTTTGAATGCCACCTGCTCGATGCTGCACTTTACATGGAGGAGCCGAAGCAGAATCCCCAGCCGACTCAAAGCAAAGAAAAGGAGATAGCAGAGGATGACGACTGGTTCCCTCCACCACCGCCCGACTATGTGGCACCGCAGGAAGTGTCACACATTTCTAAAGTTGAATGCGTGGTTCGAGCCATCCCCTTCAATATTTACCTCGAGACAGGAGTTCCGAAGCTCGAAGATTTGCCCGGGTATGTGAAGGTCCCTCCAGGGATCACGAAGCCCCCCACAGACTTAGACTGTCAAACAGTCGAATTCTTGAAGATCTGGGAGGTGCCCAACCCAGAGGGCCCACCTACGATGTTCTATGTGGCTGATGAACATCCAGTGAAAGGGGATGATGATTGTAAATTCCCCGAGGAAATCCATGACCCGGTTGGCCCAATCATGGGACTTCCGGATATATCCGGCAGAGTGGTGAAAATGGCCAGAGGGCAACAGCTGCCCTTCTTTCAGACCGAAAGTCGGAATCAGATGTTCAAGAAGCTGTGGTATCCACCGAACCTGGACAGGGAACTCCTGAAGATTACCCAGCACCCTGGTTTGGGTTTCTCAGCTGAAGAATTCTATGAAGCAAACATGATAGCTGTCTCAGCTCTAGTTGGCGACGGTCCCCCAGAAGACACAGATGCACAAGAAACCAAGAACAAAGAGCAGCATATGTCTTCAGCCGACAAAGCCCAAGATGAAGAAGCGTTCCTCCAGAACCCACCTCCAAGCAGGGATATAGGGGGGGTACCATCCACTTTTGAGGGACCACTCCCGGATAGTCACGGTGGCGGGGTGCTGCCACCTCCACTCGATGTCGGAACGGAAGATAGCAGTCCAAGCTACACTCCAGATTTCTCCCTTTGTGACCCTGTTATGCTCGCAATATGTTGTGAGCAGCAGTAGGAGATCGAGATGTTGAAGGCACAGTTGGCCAAGATGACCGAACTACTGTTCGGTCTTACCGAGGGTATCCACCTCCGGCAGGGCACATCCATGAACCCGGGGCGCTCCTATGCCACGACGGCAAGATGGGAGAATCAGTCCCCGACCACCAACTTTAGTGCTTTTATGCACTCAAGGAGGAAGGCGAAAGAAATAGCCGGTCCTTCAACAAGCCGACCGGCGGAACGAGTCCTCACGTTGCAGGAGAAGATGAAGAAGCCTTATTCCTTCCCGAGGGATAAAACTCGGGAGATCTTTAAATGGGCTTGCCACTATAGCAGGGTTACCTTGCCAAAGTCCAAAAGGCCAGAGGATGCTACAAGGAGTGATGACCCTAAATTCTGCCTCTACCATCGAATCCTTGGCCACCCTATAGAAGATTGCTATGTCTTCAAGGATATCGCCCAGGACCTGATCAAGAGAGGAGAATTGAAGATGGGGGACTATGAAGTGAACCCACCACAACCCCATGAAGCAGCTGTCTGTGAAAAGGGAGTCCATGTGGTTTCCCTCCTTGCAGAGGTCACAATCCCGGCCGGTGAAAGATGTCCTGAAGCAGACTTCCCTCACCCTGACTCCACCTCGTCCTCATTGCTCGGCGGGTTACAGCAGGAAATTGAAAGGCTGGAGGAGCACCTAGCCGAAATGAGTATGCGCTGGTTTGACCCAGCAGGGGACATCCTCCCTCAACAATGCAGTCACTCAAGCCTGGAGCACTTCCTCGTGACCAGGGCAGAACTCTACAGCCACAGGCAAGAAGATGATGAGCCCGTCCTGGACTACATCAGAAAGTGGAGAAGCCTCTATGCGAAATGCATGTCCCCGTTAAGCCACAAGGTTGCCACTTGGGCTTGCAGGCAAAGTCTAAAGGAGGAGATTCAGCAGCGGATGGTCGGCCTCAACATCCAATCCCTTGATCAGTTGGCCATGATAGCGGCTGATATTGAAGCCTTCCTGGCAAAATACCATTCCGCCATCACCCTAGCAAGACAAGAAAACAAACCCGGAGGTCTCAACTTCAGCACTTCTAGGCATTCGAAGGAGAAGACAAAGGAGGTAGCCAATCCTTCAACCAATCAGCCGGCCTCATTGCGAGAGAAAATGAGAAGGCCTTATTCCTTCCCGAGACATAAAACTCGGAGGATTTTTGAATGGGCTTGTCGTTACGGCAAGATTACCTTGCCAGAATCCAAAAGGCCAGAGGATGTCGAATGAAGCGACGACCCCGAGTTCTGTCCTTATCATCGGGTGCTGGGACATCCTATTGAAAATTGTTATGTATTCAAAAATATCGCTCAAGGCCTAATCAGGAAGGGCGAACTAAGGCTGGGAAAATATGAAGTGTACCCACCGCGTCCGCATGACGTGGTCACTTATAGAAGCGGGGTCCACATGATCTCTTTGCTCACGGAGGTCGCAAGCCCCGCCGATGGAAGATGTCCGGAAGCCAGTGAAGCACCCCTTTCCACCCCTCCGGATGAAGGCCCCACGAAGCCGGTCTATGATAATTATCGAGAAGACCATGAAGAGAGCCTGCGCCTTTTTGTGCCAGGAGGCACCTCGAAGTCCTATACAATGATGCAGGAAGAGCCGAAAGCCGATGCCCCCTGCAGATGTTGGGAGTCCATCACCAACGAGGTCGCCATGACCTCCAATGATAGTCCACGGGAGCAGAAAGTTGAAAAGCCCCCTACTACTCCTGAGGGTGTTTCGCCCACAGACCAATCTTTAAGTTGCCCAGAAGCCATAACACCGACATCGGCACCAGTTCCCGAGCCAGGGAAAGAAGATGACGAAGCCCTGCCACTAAGCGGGGTGGTACAAGAAGACATCTATGATGCCCTCGAGGCTGAAGAAGATGATGAAGGCTTCATCGACTTGCAACCGGCTCCCCCGGAGATAGAAGATGGTGGCCAAGCCACTGTTGATGAGCTGATCGAAGTGGATCTGGGTACAAACGATGACCCCAGACCAACATTCCTCAGCGCCCTCCTTCTCCCAGAAGAGAGAGAGCGATACATCAAGCTTCTACAAGAGTTCCGAGACTGTTTTGCTTGGAACTACAAAGAAATGCCGGGCCTCAACCCGATGATTACTCAGCATATGTTGGCCATTGACCCCAAGGCTGAACCAGTGAAGCAGTCACCCCGGCGAATGAGGCCGGAACTGATAAGCCAAGTTTGCAAGGAAGTCGAAAAGCTCATAGACGTTGACTTCGTAGTAGAAAACCAGTATACCACCTGGCTGGCCAATATTGTGCCCGTCAAGAAGAAGAACGGCCAGATCCGGATATATGTGGACTTTCGGGACCTGAACAAGGCTTGTCCGAAAGATGATTTTTCGGTGCCCATCATTGAAGTCATGATCGATGCCACCACTGGCCATGAAGCCTTATCTTTCATGGATGGGTCGTCCGGATACAACCAGATATGGATAGCCAAGCATGATAGAATTCATACGGCTTTCCGGTCACCCAAGGGGATATTTCACTATAAAAGGATGCCTTTTGGCCTCAAGAACGCCGGCGCCACTTATCAAAGGGCGATGACCAAGATATTTAATGAATTGCTCTATGACAAGGTCGAATGCTACATCGACGACTTGGTTGTCAAGACCAAAAAGAAAGAAGATCACCTGAGTGACCTCAGGGTCATATTTCAAAGGCTCCGACAATACGAGCTAAAAATGAACCCGTTGAAGTGCGCCTTCGGCGTTTCCAGTGGGAAGTTCCTGGGCTTCATTGTCCGATATAGGGGGATTGAAATAGACCCCTCCAAGGTAAAGGCCATTCAGGAGCTGCCGCCTCCGAAGAACCTGACGGAACTGCGATCATTGCAGGGCCGATTGGCCTATATCCGCAGGTTCATCTCCAACCTGTCCGGGCGATGTCAACCATTTCATAAGCTGATGATGAAAGATGTGTCGTTCGACTGGAATCAAAAATGCCAGAAGGCTTTTGATAAGCTGAAGGAATACTTGAAGACCCCACCAGTGCTGGGGGCACCTGTCAAAGGGGGGCCGCTGATTCTCTACATAGCCACCACCGAATGTTCGCTCGGGGCAATGCTGGCTCAAAACAACAACGAGGGAAAGGAGCAGGCACTTTATTACCTCAGTCGAAGACTGGTCGGGGCAGAAGCAAAGTATACCCCGATCGAGAAAGTTTGTCTTGCCTTGGTCTTTGCGGCCAAGAAAATGAGGCATTACATGCTCTCGCATGAAATACAACTGATATCAAGGGCCGATCCAGTCAAACATCTCTTGTCCCAGCCGGCGCTGAAAGGGCGACTGGGGAAGTGGGCCGTCATTTTGATGGAATTTGATATTACATATGTGCCGTAAAAGGCTATTAAAGGCCAGGCGATAGCAGATTTCTTTGCGACACACCCTGTGCCTGAGAGTTCCCCGCTTGTCACGGAGCTTCCGGAAGATGAAACACTGGAAGTGGACCAAGTACGTCAAGTCATATGGCAGTTATACTTCGACGGAGCATCCAGAACTGAAACATCTCAATCAGGACATACGAGGATAAGGGCTGGAGCAGGCATCGTCCTCAAATCCCCAGAAGGAGAAGTGTTGCATACATCATGTTCGATCAACAAACCGTGCACGAACAATGAAGCAGAATATGAGGCCTTGATTATCGGTCTTCAGATAGCCCTCCACATGGAGATCCGAATGCTGTAGGTGTTTGGTGATTCTATGCTGATTATCAAGCAGATACAAGGAGAGTTCGACGTTTGGAAACCCGGGCTACTTCCGTATTGCACCAAGGCGAAGAAGCTCATGGGGCGGTTCTACTTCATTGAAGTAGGCCATGTCGTCCGAAGCCAGAATGCCAAGGCGGACGCACTAGCAAAATTAGCAAGCTCACTGGCGGTCCCGCCAGGCGAATCCCTTAACATAACAGTCATGAACAGGCGTCAGGTCCCCAGCATGATAGAGGAGCCCGGTGACGAAGAAGAATATGAAGCTGCGACAGCAGAAATGACTAATTCTCCAGATTGGAGGGAACCCCTGATGAAATGGTTTAAACACCAAGAACTGCCCAGGCAGAGGGAAGAAAGGATCAAATTGATCAGAACAAAAGATTCTTATGAAGTTAGAAACGGGACTCTATTCCGAACCGTGGCTGATGCCGGAAGAAAGGTGCTCCTCCGATGTATATCCATGGAGGAGCCTTGGGTGGTCATGAAGGAAGTTCATGCCGGGTCGGCTGGTGCTCACCAGGCTGGGCCAAAAATGAAGATTGAAGTCAAGAAGCTGGGATATTACTGGCCAACTATGTTCGATGACTGCAGTAAGTATGCCAAGTCATGTCATAAATGCCAGCAGCATGTTGCGATCCCAAGAAGACCCCCAGCTCATTTGCACCCAACGGTGCCCAGTTGGCCTTTTGCTCAATGGGGTACTGATGTTGTAGGCCCGCTCCCCGCGTCCTCATCGAGGTGCAAATACATTCTAGCAGCAACAGATTACTTCTCTCGCTGGGCGGAAGTTGTGGCTCTAAGAGAAGTGACGGGAGAAATCGTGGCCAGATTCGTCCGTCGAAATATCATATTCCGATTCGGCGTGCCCGATCGAATTGTCTCTGACAACGGAAGCCACTTCCGAAACCAAAAGGTCTCTAGATTGGCCGACAAATTCAAGATTGATTGGAGGACGTCCACTCCGTATAATCCGCAGGCAAACGGGTTAGCAGAAGCCTTCAACAAGACACTATGCACACTTCTTGCCAAGACGGTCAGCTCTAGCAAGAAGGATTGGGAAGACAGGATGTATGAAGCACTATGGGCGTATCGCACTGTGTACAAGACCCCGACAGGTTGCTCACCATTCTCCTTGGTGTACGGCTCAGAAGCGGTCGTCCCGATAGAGTTGGAGATACCCTCACTACGGGTGGCTATCCAACACGAATTGGTCAAAGATGGCCAAGCCAATATAGAAAGAAGACTGGAGGAGCTCTCTGATCTAGAAGGACAACGGCTTAGAGCCCAGCAGAACATACAAGTCTACCAGGCCCGTATGACCCGCGCCTTTGACAAACTCGTCAAAGAACGTGAATTCAAGAAGGGAGACCTAGTCATGGTCAAGCGAAGAGAAGTCATGGCGGCCAACCCCAAAGGCAAACTGAATGAAAACTGGACAGGACCTTATGTGGTCCAGAAAGTCTATGAAGGCGGTGCTTATGTCATCGTCAACCACTAGGGGGAAATTCAATTCCCACCACTCAATGGGAAACACTTGAAGCTATACCATGCCCCGCTTCCCCAGCTCGGCGATCAACTAAAACCAATACCCCACAATGAAGAGGATTCCATCATGGAGCTTTTTACATAAAGCACCCGAAAACTCAACTCGGCACCCGTGGCCCTCCGAGGCCTCAACCGAGCAGCATGGCTTAGACCTTCCGTCTAAGCCGTTTAAACATGATTCCACTGCGTTGACATAAACCCAATGCCGACGATACTATCATACCTTTATGATCCGGTCCCACCGCGATCATCAAAAAAAAAGAAAAAAAAGAGAAGAAGAGAAGAAAAAAAAAGAAAAAAAAAGGAAAAAAAAGAAGAAGTGGTTCCTTAGTGCACCTTACTTGGCATCCTCGTCGAAAGCTCCGATTTAGACCTTTCGTCTAGGTCGGAAAAAAACTGAAATCCTTGCGTTGATGCAATCCCAGCATTGACGAATCCACTTTATGCGGCACCCTCGCCGAAAGCCCCGATTTAGACCTTTCGTCTGTGTCGGAAGAAAACTGAAATCCTTGCGTTGATGCAATCCCAGCGTTGACGAATCCACTTTATGCGGCACCCTCGCCGAAAGCTCCGATTTAGACCTTTCGTCTGGGTCGGAAGAAAGCCGAAATCCTTGCGTTGATGCAATCCCAGCGTCGACGAATCCACTTTATGCGGCACCCTCGTCGAAAGCTCCGATTTAGACCTTTCGTCTGGGTCGGAAGAAAACTGAAATCCTTACGTTAATGCAGTCCCAGCATTGACGAATTCACCTTATGCGGCACCCTCGCCGAAAGCTCCGATTTAGACCTTTCGTCTGGGTCGGAAGAAAGCCGAAATCCTTGCGTTGATGCAATTCCAGCGTCGACGAATCCACCTTATGCGGCACCCTCGCCGAAAGCCCCGATTTAGACCTTTCGTCTGGGTCGGAAGAAAACTGAAATCCTTGCGTTAATGCAGTCCCAGCATTGACGAATTCACCTTATGCGGCACCCTCGTCGAAAGCCCTGATTTAGATCTTTCGTCTAGGTCGGAAGAAAACTGAAATCCTTTCGTTAATGCAGTCCCAGCATTGACGAATTCACCTTATGCGGCACCCTCGTCGAAAGCCCCGATTTAGACCTTTCGTCTGGGTCGGAAGAAAATTGAAATCCTTGCGTTAATGTAATCCCAGCATTGACGAATTCACCTTATGCGGCACCCTCGCCGGAAGCTCCGATTCAGACCTTTCGTCTGGGTCGGAAGAAAACCAAAATCCTCGCGTTAATGCAATCCCAGCATTGACGAATCCACTTTATGCGGCACCCTTGCCGAAAGCTCCGATTTAGACCTTTCGTCTGGGTCGGAAGAAAACTAAAATCCTTGCATTGATGCAATCCCAACATTGACAAATTCGCCTTATGCGGCACCCTCGCCGAAAGCTCTGATCTAGGCCTTTCGCCTGGGTCGGAAGAAGATTAAAATCCTTGTGTTGATGCAATCCCAGCATCGACGAACCACCATTAATTCGGCGCCTAAGGCCTTTCTGTTGCCTCAGCCGTGCGATCCGATCCGGACCTTTTGTCCAAGTCGGAGAAACTTGAACCCCTCCTTCTTGCTTCGGCATTCCACCATGCCGTCGACCAAACCTCCACTCAGATATGTCGGTCTGTGTGCATATGCGGTGAAGCGATCCCCTCATCCCTTCGCTGAAGGAGTGAGCGCTTTCCCGTGAATTCGCATCGGACTAGCATCCCACTGGCTTGGAAGGACAGATATCTTGCCAAAGAACTCTACACTCGCGGGCCCCGCGCACTCATCTCTCGTTTGCGTCGCCCACGAGCGGGGGGCATTTGTGGACGTCAAAAAAAAATGATGATGATCATACGACATGCACGTTTCAGCACTCGAGAGTGAGTCGAAGACGGAAAGGCTGAATAAACCCTGTGCCCCCTCCAAGAAGGACGAATACCTACCCGGTGCTCCGCCACCCAACAAAGAAGCCCCTCGGGTTGAAGAGCTAGCCACGGCTCCCAAGTCGGCAATGCCGAAGGTCGAATCAAAGAAACTCAGGAGTCCAAACGCCTGTTCGGCATACACCGGAAATCACTCAAAGCCCTGAATCGAGACTCGGAGGCTCACAACTAAAGCAACACGGGAGGGCAAGCATCTGTCCGAATCGCCACTAAGCTGGGAGGGAGCCCTTTGACGCTTGAACCGGCGTGGCATAGCCTTAAACCGGCGCGCCCCTAAAGGGGCCTTAAACCGGCGCGCCCCTTCACAAGATGCTAGTCCGGCGCGCCCCATTACATGCTATAATATGAACTCCCTTGCTTTTGTTAAAATGGCGCCACCACCTTTATGTTAAAATGGCGCGCTCCTGTTGAAGGGCCACCCCTTTGAATGCACTAAGCCGGCGCACCCATTTTGGAGTGCTGATACGGCATGCTTAGTTTAAAATCATTCCATTCTCTGAAGCATTTACCCGGCGCGCCGTGAAGCCATCCCGTCATCAATGCGGTCCCATGTTTCCTGGGAACGGCATGATGACGAACAAGCCTAAAATGGTTAAAGCTCCCACTTCGATCCGGCGGGCAACCGAGCATATGCCGTGAATGGAAGTTCTCGAGCCCCATCCCGCCGAACGCTCATTCTGTCGATCGGCCGCCCATCCTCCGGCAAATGATGATAGCAACGTGGCTCGCGGTGGATGTGCCAGCGGAGGAGGAGGCCATGCCTCTGCCCCCCCCCCCTCCGATCACACCATAGCCTCGCCGGAGGCGACGTCGACAGTAGCAGCAAGGCCACGGCAATAGCAGCAGCAGCAGGGCAACGTCATCAACGTCAGCAGCAGCAGTGGTGGTTGCGGGAAACAAGGAACCAACGGAAGGAAGGAAAATACAGAGGACATCCCTCCAAAACAGGGCCTCCATCCCCTATAAAAGGAGCGCCCAGGCGAAGCTTAAATCGGTTGGAGGGTTGGAGGGGGAGAAACTCCTTGAAGCCCGAAGCCAGTGTTCCTGTGAGAGCGAAGTGAAGTGAGAAAAAAGGAGAGAGCAGAGAGTGAGGTGAGGGAGATACAGCTCTCCTCTCCCCTTTGTTTCTTTTTCTTTCCTCCGATGTATTCTTCCCTTCGGTTCTTTTCTTTAGATGCATGAAGAGCCCATGTATTTGCACCCCCCCCCCTCGTGGTGAAATGAAAATGATCCTTTGGGAGATCCTCTTTTTTGATATGTTGCATCTTCTTCTCCCCCTTCGGAATACGTTCAGGCTGTAGCCCCCCTTCCTACTTGGTCTCCAGTGCTTTTTGATCTCCCTCCCCACTTGTTCACCTTCGAGGGATCATTACCCGTGAGTCGTGAGAGCTCTTGAAGGCTAGTCCTCGAGCTTTTCCACACTCACACTTGGGTTATCGGACCGCGTGAGGTCTACATTTTGAGGTTCACCCTGGAGCAATCCACTTGGTGTTCCTCTATTTTCTCTGGCAATCGTCAGTCCGGGGGAGGTGCTGCCCAAATTTTGCCAGAGGAAGAACCCGTAAGAACAGAGGATGCGTAAGAACAGACAGACGAACAAACTAAGCCCCCCCCTGAATCAAGCTGAATCTCTGAGTTCTTGCACAAACTCTTCTAACGAAACACTTAAATCTTCCTGCCACTAACATAATCCATCAATAAGATGAGCAAAGCAATCAATAAATCAACTTGCAGTTGAAGGAAAGAAGAAACAGAGCATAAACGGGTTGAAAGAAAGCTATACAATGCTTAATCCGACGCCCCCCTAATCCGGCGTGGGTTAATCCGGCGCGCTACCCCCCCCGCGCCGGTTTAACCCCACACTCAAAACCCATTTCATTTTCTTTGCCATTAATCGGCGCGCCCCTTGCATAGCCGCCTTAAACCAGCGTGCTATACTGTTCATTGCCCTATTCCGGCGCGCCCCTGGAACCTTTTCCTTCTTGCCATAGAACCGGCGCCCCCCCCCCCCCCTTAACATCTTGAATCGGCGTGCCCCCCCCCCCCCCCCTCAACATCTTTAACCGGCGCGCCCCTCTTAATACACTTAAACCGGGGCACCACTCCTCTTGATACTAATCCGGCGTGCCTGGAAGAAAGAAGGTGATCAAAAAATACAAGAAAACATGCAATTCAAGTTAATAGAAAACTGATCAAAGGTCTCCCCTCCACTATAATCCAAATTTTGTTCCGGGGGCGCTGCCCCCGGAAACCCCCGCAAGGGGCGTTGCCCCGTTGACCCCCACGACCTGACTGGGCAGGTCGAACCCCGCGACCTGACCGCGGAGGTCGATCCGCGTGCGAGGGCGCACGTTGCCGAGTTTGGGCTTCACACTTAACAACCCGCTCCCCCGGACTATGCGTGAAGAGAAAAGCAATGATGCCCCGTGGTATCGGACGTGGACCTCGGGATCCCCGACATGGTCATGATCCGTGCACCTCTTGGGCCGATAGTTCATCAGCTTGACCCACTTCTTCCGGGATCCGATCCCGCACCCACGTGAAGCGTGCCGTACCTACGGCAGATATCCAAATGTCTTTGTTGTTATCTCCGATGCTTCAATTATGAACTCCCGACCGAATACTGGATTGTCCGTTAGTGGCTGATGTATATATACCGGAATCTAATCCCGCACTTTCATTAAATTCCCCGCACGCGCAGCAAGTATTTGTATGGTTTTGAACACCGTTTTGCATACCGATGCGGAGGGTTTAAATCATGTCAACCCAACTCACATGCTTTAATGAAAAACGATCTGTAGGTCATTTGGCCCCTTTTCTTGGCGATTAATCAGAGGTCTTCCCCTCTCCGAGGGGATGTAATTAACGTCGTGGCCTTTATGGCGCGGCGGGTCTCCAGTCCCGACCCGATATCCACAATCATCTGATTAGTCAGACGAAGCGCACCCCGGGCTTCGGACCACTCCAGTCTCGAAGCCCGAACACATTGTCACCTAGGTGACTGGCACGCCCTCGCACTAGATAAATCGATAAAAAGAACACCCCGATATTTCGACCAAGAATTTCAGTGCGTTCCACAGGGGCTTCTTCTGTAAAGACGGCCCTTAATGTTGCTGGGGGATCTTTTTCTTCTTCCTCACCTTGCTTAGGCTTCAGAGCCGCTGATTGCTGGCGCTTGTTACTTCTGACTGGTGCAGCTTGTATCAGCTTTTCACCCTCTAAACTGGATAGGAATTCAAGGAATGACGGAGCTCCATCCCCTTTCTTCTCTTCTTGGTATAAACTAGCAGGAGGAGGAATCTGGACACCTCGTACTTTCGGCTCTGATATCTGATAAGGCTGCTCTCCCCTGAAAATGATATTGTGATTGGCTGGTGGGGGACGTCCCCATCTTCTCCCGGAACGGGTAGCATGCGCTGAGGTTGAAGCTTCAGCATGGTTGGCTTCCAGTGGCGTGGCCGATGTTTCGGCATCATCATTTTCCCCAGGCAAGGTGAACAGCACCGAGAGGGTGTTGCAGTGTACTGTCATGACTTTCTTTTCTTTTATGATCTTTAGCTGCCTTTGCTTCTTCTGGTGTTTTGGCTTTGTCGACTTTTGCCCCCAGAAAGGTTCAGTCTCATCTTTTTCCTATTTTTCCACTGGTTTCTCTTCAATGGTCAATTCTTCCAGCTACTCCCAGAGTATACAATCTTTTACCAGTAGGGGCTTCGGCTCAGTCTGTTCATATTCGTCGAGCCCGTTGATGTACTGTTGGAGATGTTTTACCTCAGGACTTATTTCTTTATGTGTGGGAAGTGAAGTCTGTCTCCTCCGATTATGGGTGGGGATTCGGATGACCGGCTTTGTCTCAGTTACATGCCAAATCAGCTTTACTAGAGGTGGACCCGGCTTCGGAGTAGTATTCCGAATGGATGGCCCCGTTGTTCCGGCAACAGGTGTCCTCTTTCTGGTCTTCTCTGGCTTCGACTGCCACCCCTCCTGATCCCTTAATGGGGTAAGGAAGCATGCCTCATAAGTGCGCCTAGTGCATTCTTCAACAGCCTCTTTGGGTAACTGCTGATATACAGAAATCATATTTGCAGCCATCCTCAGTGCTGGAGGTTCATGAGGGCGTGGAGGGTTCACCTGGTAATCTCCCAACTGCAGTTCACCCCTTTTGAACATACTCTCCATAACATCTTTGAAGACATAGCAGTCTTCTATAGCATGCCCCAGTGCCCGGTGATATGGACAGAACAGTGGGTCATCTTTCTTTGCTGCATCAGCGGGTCTTTTTGGTTCGGGCAATGTTACTTTGTTGAACTTATAAGCCCAATTAAATAGTGCACCCGTCTTATCTTTGGGGAAGGAGTATGCCTTTCTCATCTTGTTCCTTAAGGAAATCTTTTCTTTCATTTCTGCTGGGCCCGCTGGCGGAGGAGCATCAGTTGCCTTATTTTTTTCTTTCTGTTGTTCAAAGGTTCCGAAATTAACAGTGTTGGCTTCTGAATGTGATGGCCGTCGATCAACAGCTTTCCCTTTTTGCGTAGTAGGGGCATTAGTGGCCAGACGCTTAGATAGGAACGTCTCGACCTCTACCACAATGTTGTTTAACCGGTCAAATGTTCTGACATCTGCCCCGATCATCTTTTCCAGCACCTCCCTTCTGAGATTCTGTTTCCATATTTGTACTGCATCTTCTTGATGGGGAGGTCGCCTGCATCTCATGGCCAGATTCCTCCATCTTTTTATGTAATCCAGGGCGGTCTCATCTTGTTTCTGCCTGGATGCATATAGTTCGACTATTGTGATTTCTCTTTCTACAACATGAAACCTGTCTCAGAACTTCCACTGCATATCGGGCCAGTCAGCTACCGACCCAGCTGGCAAATTGGAGTACCATTCAAAGGCTAACCCTGTAAGGGACGAGCCAAAGAATTTTAGCAAATATGCTTCATCGACCGCTAGGTCACCCATAACTGTAGTGTAATAGGCTATATGCTCCCTGGGAGAGCCTTGGCCATTGAACTTTTCACACTTCGGCGGCTTGCTGACGCCTGGTGGTAGTCTCTTGGCAGCATAATGTGCAGGGTACGGCACCTTGTAGACATCGTAAGTACCAGAATCATCCCCGACTTTCTCAGACAGCTTCATCTCGACAATCTTTTCTATCATCAGTTTATTTGCCACAGCTGGATCCACTGGTTCCGGAAAGAAATATGCCTGCTGATGGCTGAAAGGGGTCGTCATGACCGTTGTATGTAGCGCTGGCTGAGGTGCTGGCACAGCAGACTGCGTTTGAGATGCAGAGGGATGGGTTGCCACCTGCTGTGGGAGAGGTTGACTTGGCGCCCTGCCTTCGTTATTCAGATGAGGAACAGCTGGAACGGCCACCTCCGCTGAGCTGGAAGTCTGCTCTGCTGGCTCGGCCTGCTTGGAAACAGGTGTCTGTTCATTTCTCTCATTCAACTGTCTCCTGAGAGAGCCAATCTCCTGCTGATATCTTCTGAACATCATCTGGATCATGGGATCCAGGGTTGTTGGAATCTGCATTTCTCTCGAAGTCCCTTCAGCGGGGTCTATGAGAGGATCATCTTCTTCTTCAGCAGTCACCACATTTACTGTCATCGTGGTGATCCTTCGGGCTTCATCGACGGCCGAGAGATTGCCTTGATTAGCAGCTACTATCTTATCTTTCGCTGCTTTGCTTCTTCTTGTGACTGCACCCAGCCTGTGCGCCAGTCTGGTTAATTCTTCTGGTTGACTCGACAACATACCATACCTTCCGGCGACGCCGGCCATATTGCGAGCAAGAATCTGTATTTTCCTTCTCCGCCTGCTAATTCTCCTCTTGACCTGACCAGGATACGTCAGGCGGTCAAATACGGACATTCTTTTCTCTTTCCCTCCCTCAGCTGGATATCTTTTTCATATCTGGCCCCGCAGCCGTCTTCGTAGTCATTGGAGTCTGAGGATGAAACTCCTAGCATCACTTCTGAACTTCTTCTTCTTCCTCCATAGTGCCCAAGGCACGAGATAGTCTTTGTTGCACCAGGGAGGAGTTCCGTAGGCAATGAAAGTAATCCTGAACCACCAGGTTCATCTCTTCCTGACTGTGCCCTTGTAGCTCTGAACGGGGCAGCAGTCTCTCTTGAGTCTTTGGCTGATAGGCCAGCCTCGAGACTCGAGCAGCCAAGTACTCTAACTTGGGGTATCTGAATACATCGGCCTGTCTACCGCAGGCCCTGGGTCTCCGCGGAACAACAACAGAAGCAACTTCCTCTATTCTTCTTTTATCTTTCTTTTGAAAATCTCCGCCCCTCCTCCCGGGGTGAGTGACAGCAATATCTTCCTGCTTCTTCTCCCATCTCCTGCCCCCAGCCCTAGGGCGAACAACAGCAACATGTTCTTCTTTCCTCTCATATCTCCTGCCCCCAGCTCTGGGGCGGGTGATGGCAACATTTTCTTCTTGAGCTGGTGCCCAGCTCTGAATTTTCTTCGACATCCAGACTTGTTTAAATCTTGCCGGCTTGGGCACCAGCAGCTGTTTTCCCTTGTTCTCCCAGTCGGCATTCCTAGTGGCCAACGCCTGGAATCTGTTGTTGGTACAGACTGATGGAATGACCCTGTCAGGCCGTGCATCTATGGAGCGGCCGTTGAGGTTCACCCTCATGTTCCCAACCATCATAGTTTTTCCTGAGGTCGAGAGACGACCTCCAGTTGCAGCAAACCGGTACCTCCGGTTGTTTCTCCTTCCCTTACTAGTAGTGGCAGAGGCAGCAGTCTTCCTCTCCATGTGATGGACAAAGTAAGAAACAACAGTAGGAACAACCGTCATCTTCTTCTCTTCAGCTCTTGGTGCCACCGTGGCCTCTACCGTCGCGGTGTTTCCAGCTTTGTTGTCGACTCGCAGCAGGTCGGCAAACACTAGGCCCAAGCAGTTGGGCAGACCCACCGCCGGAGGCATGGATCCGAACTCCAGTGGTACCGTAGATGTGGCCATCGACCACCTGCTGGCCGAAGTGAATAGCAACCAGTCCAGTCTCCATTTGTAATTTCTGCGAGTAAGATTAACACACAGTTAGAATTTTGAGAGAGGCCGCCGGGCCTCCTACTTTGGCGTAAAGATGAAGGGAGACTAGGCCCCACCGGGCGTGCCAGGTTGTGGGGACGGATTTTTTTTATTTATATTTATTTATTTATTTATTTATTTTTTATTCATCTGTTAGTATTCGTTGATTATTAGGCGTGCCAGTCACCGGGGTGACAGTTTCATTGTGCGCTCGACCTGACTTGATCAGTTGATCGTAGAATTCAGGTCGGGACCAGAAGTCCGCCATACCATAAAGGCTATGGCATTAATTACGCCCTTCCTAAGAAGGACAACCCTTGATTAAATGCCAAAGATAGGAGGCCTCGGAGGGCGATCAGAAATATTTCTGTGCGTAATAAAGTTTTTATGCTGTAGAAGAATGAACGAACAAGTGGCCGACTTGTTGAATTTAATGAATTAAATCGGACAACATATCCCCACTATCTTGGACTATGCCGAGTGGGAATAGAAGACCATCCATGCAGCGGCAGGATGGAATCCGTGAAAGATCGGGTATATTTGACCCGGAATCCGAAGAGGGACCGATGTACCATGATACACCATATGCCGGTGCGATGTTTTGTTGATATCCCCCTTCGAGGGACCATCGGAGGACATGCAGTGGCAGAACTCCGTGGGCCAGCGGGGTTAGGTGAAAATACCGTAGTTACTCGGTGTGATGTGGGCGAATTTCGGCAGCATATCCCCTTATCTTGGATCATGCCAAGGAGAGATAGACCATCATCCACGAGATGCTGGGATGAAGGCCGAGAGAGAAGGGCACTAGGCCCAGGAACACTGCTTGCATTCGTAGCACCGGTTGATATTCCCTTGGAAACCATCAGAGCACATGCAGTGGCAGAGCTCCTTAGGTTCATAGGGTTACAGACGGATCTGATTTGGGACGATGTAATGTAGGGAAGGCCATTCCTCATTAATTTATCTCCTGAAGTGTTCATGATGACCTCTGGATATCCCTCAGACGGGTACAATGGAGCGATCAGAAGTTAGAATGAGGTGTAGATGGAAGTTCTCGACATAGCTTTCATATGAAAAGGGTTCTCGAAGCAAAGGGGTTCTCGGCGCACAAACCATCGCGCCGGGAGCTGTTCATGGCGCCGGGACGTTTTCGCGTCGGGAAGGTCAACAAGTGTACAAGGGCTTCTCGGCCGCATGGAGGTGGGTTGTCGGCAGAGCTGGAGTGGGCTTCTCGGCGAGCCAGGTTCTTGGCGCCCAAAGTGCCGCGCCGGGAACTGTTCACCGCGCTGGGAAGGTTCCACGCCGGAAAGGTAAGGGCGCCGGGAAGCTTTCAGGGTTTTCAGCGGAGCACTGTTCTAAGGGTTTTGAAGCCCAGATTCAGATTGGGGTAGGTTTAAGGACACCAATGGGAGGCTGAGCCAGGGTCTTTGCTGCAATAACACCAGAGAATCATAGGGAGGTAGGGTGTATTGAGGGATCGAGGTCATCGGCCATTTGAAACTGATGTAAAACCAACCTTAGACCTATTTGCAAGCATTCAAGTTTGAGCAGCGGACTCACACTAGCGAGCTCACCCGTATGGCGCACACTAGTACCCGATGGCGACTAGGCGATGTTGGAGAGGGTCCGAGGCGGGACCTTTAGGCTCCAGTGGTTGGCTAGCTTGGGAAGAACCCCAAATGGGCTTAGGATGCCCAAATCATGGGCGGCCAACACACCAAGGGTGTGGGTTAAGTGGATGCTCTCACAACTCGCCCGCGGTGGTCACTCAATTTGGTGGCAATTTAAATAGGACACTCTCATTCCGCCGACGGAGTAACTAAAGTAATACTAAGCTAAGCAAGTCCATTACAGCAATGAGGGATGTTCAGGAGCTCACCTAGCCGGCGTGAAGACGCCGACTCCGGCCGGAGACGGGGGCAAGCGGGGAGGCGAGGGTATGCACCCGCACGCCGCATCGATTGAAGCTTCAAACCTGCGACTTAATAATGACATGAACTACACCCCATGCAAGGGGGGGATCTCGGGGTGGGGATTAAGTGAATTACAGTCAAAACTACCTCCACGCAGGGAGGGGCCTTCAGCCGGCCAAGCGGGGTGGGGAATTATGCAAAGAGGACCGACTTTCCGAGCTCCACCGGTTCTGCCTTTCTTCTGTATTTCTAGATAGGGGGTCGATGTTGACGCTGCCAAAAATTCCACCGAGCTCAGAATCTGATGAGACTTGCGCCAAAAGCTTGCTAACGGACCAAGGATGATCTCTGAATTTTTGCTGAGTCTGGTACAGTAGTTTCTGTCCGGGGCAGAGTCTGGAACCGGACTGATTGGTTCTGCCTCTGTCTGGTGCAGAACAATGTGGCTGGTTGCAGAGGGTGCCACAATCACTACCAAGCTCTGATTGAGGCGAGACCAGAACCGTTGGAACCATGGTCGAGTCTTCTTTCTGACGGCACTGACGGCGAGGTCGGCAGATGTCGGATAAGACCGGGACGATCAGATGAGTAGAGGGATGTTGGTTCTGGCTCCTGTAAACTGACCTGACACACTTGGAGTAGAAAATTTGTAACTTGAGATGCCGATGTACAAATGCAGCTCTGCTTCTTGAGGATGAAAGAGGACTTGAGAGGGAAGAATTTTGCTGAAGAACACTTGTTCTGAATCCCAAAAGGTTCGCCGTGGCCGAGCTTCCACTCTCGCTCTGGCTCTCTGCTTGGGGTCTTCTGCGCAGTCGAGGGAGATCGGCTCCTACGAACAGCTCCGACCTCGGAAGCTGGCGAGACCACCTTTGTTGGAAAGCTAACTCGCAGACGATTCCAACAATGTAGGCCTTGTCACCTGAATCTATGAGGGTCGGTCGTGGCTGCCTCTGCAAGTCGCTGTAACTCTGCTGCCTGAAACAGAGATAGAATGAGGAGATGTGCAAGGGGAGAGCAAGGGGGAGGGGGGGTGAACTTGGTTTGACCAAGGGGGAGGTGGGGGGCGAATTTGGGAGCTTGGGGGTGGGGGGAGATGAAAGGGCACAGCCCAAGGGGAGAGAAATTCAAATTTTGGCTTAGGGAAGAGCCCCGTCAACCTTGGGGAGAGGAAGTGGTGCTTAGGAAGTGGTGTTGGGTAGTTGGGGGTTGGGAGGTGGGGTGTGGATTGGAGGATGCCACCTTGGGTTGGGGGGGGGAGTTAAATGAGTGTATGGGGAAGGGGAGAGGTCTTAATGAGGGGTGAATGGGGAGGAGAGAGAAAATTCCAAAAATTGGGGTGGAGGGAGAGAGAGAGAGAGGGGGGGACCCCTTAGAGAGAGAGAGAGGGATAGAGAGAGAGAGAGATATTGAGAGAGGAAGCTAGAGGGATTTGGAGTTTTTCTGGAATTCAATATTCATGCATTAGTTCTTACATATGAGGAGTGGGGTGGCCTATTTATAGGCACATGACTTTTTCACAAAGGACCCTAACAAAAGACACAATGACTAATAACCGAAGGGAAGGGGGGTGTCCATGGGCCTAGCCCAATGAGATGGGCCCAATAGCCTATCTAAACAACACAATGACTTAGGACATTGGTAGATAACCTACTAACCTAGGTACATGACTCAAATAAAGGGAAAATCACATGATTAAGACTCAAATAAAAATAAGAAAATTACATGACTCGACTCACAAACACTTGAGGAACATAATGGCGTATACCGACGATCAGTCCGAGCTTCAGAAAATGTGGAGGGGCAAGGGATGTCCCCATCAGAAACCCTCTGGAGACAGGTTTTCTCCTTGTGTCGCCGGTCGTCCAGGAAACCAAGAGATAGCTGTCTCTGATTCCTGTGATGACCTAGTGGCTTGAGAAACTCGGGAAATAGAAGGACTTCACAGCGTTAATGCCATCGGCGTCATCGAGGAGGAAGGAGGACAGAGCCCAAAAATCCATAGAAATGAGGATTGGGACTCTTCCGCTTCTGTTCCTTTAGGAACAGGCATACGAGCACGAGAAATCATCCGAGCTTTAAGCATCGGGACAACTAACCCACACAGTGGACAACATACATTCCCAGGAAGCAAAGAAAGGAAGATTCGACCATCGCATGTTCGGCAGAACAACCACGAAATCGTGTTTCACTATTCCATCGTTTACATCGTTCACAGAGGTGGAACGGGAAGAAAGAAAGAAAAGCACAGAGACTATAACATCTCCCCGATAACAGAAGGACTCGAATGCCTTAAACATAAACATGGATACATATAAAGAAGAAGAAGAAAATGGGGGAGGGTGGAGCATTGACTCCTCTCCCTCCCCTTGCAACACACCTTCTCCTTCCTTCAGCTTCAGCATCAGCCTCTCTTCTTTCTTTTTCTGTTCTCTCTTCTCCGCTTCTATCTTCTCTCTGATATCTCTATCTATGTGATATCTCTTTTTCTCTATCTCCTCTCCGAGAGCTCTCCCTTTTTTCTTTGTCTCTTCGATATGGAGGAAATGGGGCTTTTATAGGCACAGCACCCCCCCCCCTTCTCGGCTTGGCGTGGTCTCAGCGCGCTTCCTTGCAGCATGGCTCCTCGGCGCTCCAACTATGGGAGACTCGGGCTTCACTTATGGTCACTCGGCGCCAAGGAATTTGGCCCATTTAGGAGCTTTAGTTATTTGGGCTCCCTTTTGTTAGTGGCATGAGCTGTCACAGTTACTGCATCTGCATTGGCATTCATTTGATCCTTTGCATCCATAGTGGGGGATAAGCAACGTAGATCCCATTCTATAGTCATCAGAATATCCCGAAGCTATTCTTCATCAGTCACATGACTGTATGGGGATTGACATGGTTTTAATCAACACCATCGTCTGAACGACGGCAGTGCCGGACATCAGCTTGGCCGGAGAAGGCTTCAGCCGGGTGAGATATTAGAAGTGACGGCTCTTCTTCAATTCTGACTTTGCAGGAATCCCTGGAATCTTCATCTCCGATTTGATCTTCTCTTCGGTCCCATCTTTATTCTTGATTATATTTCAGGTGTCAACAGTTCCTCGCCAAGGTCGCAGAAAGGTGACAGAAGACGCATGTGGACGTCAAAAAAAGAGAGAAGAAAAGGAATGTTCCTGCGACACGGACGTCTCGACATGTCAAGAGCAAGTCGAAGACGGGAAGGCCGAATAAACTCCATACCTCCTCCAAGCAGGACAAATATATCCCTGGTGCTCCGTCACCCAACAAAGAAGCCCCTCAGGTAGAAGGGACAGCCCAAGCTCCCCAGTCGGTAGTGCCGAAGGCTGAATCAAAAGAAACTCAGGAATTCGAACACATGTTCAGCATGCGTCAGAAATCACTCAAAGCCCTGAACTGGGGCTCGGAGGCTCACAACTAAAGCAACATGGGAGGGCAAGCGTCCGGTCGAATCGTCGCTAAGCTTGGAAGAAACCCTTCGACACTTAAACCGACGCAACCGTGCCTACATTGCCCTAAACCGGCGCGCCCCCTCCCTTGGCCATCAAACCGGCACGCCCCCATGGACCACTTAAATCGGCGCGCCCCTCTAAGGGGCCTTAAAACGGCGCACCCCTCCTTCCCTTGTTAAATTGGCGTTCCCCTCCTTCCCTTGCTAAACCGGCGCGATCCTCTTTTGGTCCTAAACCGGTGCGCTCACCCCCCGCGCTGTTTAACCATAGCTACCATCCCATCCTCAATCCGATCCCCTATTTTCGGGTGCGAACAAAGAGAACTTACCTGAAATAGATGAACCTCCTGCATCTGACCGATGGGTAGCTACCTGCACGCCTCAAGCTCCCAGGAATGGAAGGTTTCGAGCTCCGCACCGCGTCGCATCTCCATCGGTCACCGTCAACCAATCCCGGGCGGCCATCGTCCCTACTCTACGCCCCCTACCCACAGGCCACTCGATGGCTTCGAACGAGATGCAGGGCCGAAGAGAGAGCAAGGCGCTATAAAAAGGAATTGAGACTCCGCTGGAGAAGGGGTTCGGTTGGGCGATTGGTCAGAGGTTGGCCATTGAAGAGAAAAGACGAAGAGAAGAGAAGCTCCATTCCCCTTCGCCCGTGAGATGAAGAAGAAGAGAGTGAGTGTGAGAGAAGCGAGGTGAGCTTGGAGGGGGAGGTTTGTGCTCTGTTCCCCTCCCCCACCGATGTATCTCTTTCTACTTTCTTCGATGTATTTTTCCTTGCTTTGGGGTAAATTCCCCTCTGAATCTCGTCTCCCCTCCTTTTGCGGATGAATAAAAAGAAAATCCCCTTTCGAAATATATGGCGTTCTGTTTCCCTCTCTTTCTCTCTGCCTTCTCCTCATCCAGGGCCCTTCGAAACTCGCTTCTGGATAGCATGGCCTTCGAAGGGGTCCGTCAGGGGATGAACATTCATAGCCTCTCATGGCGAATATCTGCCCCATTGAGGCTCCTACGGAGTTGTTGCTCGTGAGTCGTGAGAGCTCTTGAAGGCTAGTCCTCGAGCTTTTCCATACTCACATCTGGGTTATCGGACCGCCGTGAGGTCTGGATTTTGAGGTTCACCCCGGAGCAATCCGTTTGGTGTTCCTCTATTTGTCTCTGGCAAGCCCCAGTCCGGGGGAGATGCTACCCAAGTTTTGCCAGGGCCAAGAACAATAAGAACCAAATGCATACCAGAACAAACAAATAAACTACTCTCCGAGGGCCAGAGCTGCATGTGCGTGAAGCCCTTGATCACAACTGGACCTCCGAGTTCATGCACAGCAAACCCTTCTAATAAAACGTTCAGATCTTCATGATCATTCACCTTAACAAATGATTAAAATACTTAAGCTTCATCTCTACAGGCTTAATTGCTCAACTAGATGAATAAATCAGTCATCAAAGTAACCCACGGGTGAAAGAAAGAAGAAACAGAATGAAATAAAACCCACAGGAGCTAACCCGACGAGGTTCTAATCCGGCGCGGTACCCCCCCACGCCGGTTTAGCTTCACACTCACAACCATTTCCAAATTCTTGGAATGAATAGTGCCTCTAATCCGGCGCGCCCCCTCTTCCTGAGCCTATTCCGGTGCGCCCCCCTTGCTCCCCCTAATCCGGTGCGCCCTCCTCTTGTGCCATTATCCGGCGCGCCCCCTGTGCCTCCCTTATCCGGCGCACCCCGTTCGGCCCCTTACCCGACGTGCCCTCCTGTCCCATTCTATTTTGGTGTGCCCTTCTTCCCCTTTGTTTCTCCTTTAAACCAGTGCGCCTATAAAAAAATGACTAACTAAATAAAGAAAATACTTGAAGCTAATGGATGAAGCAAATGGAAGGAATATGAAGCCAACAAACAATATCACCCCTGTTATAATCAAAATTTTCATCCGGGGGCTCCGCCCTCGGAGACCCCCGCAAGGGGCGCTGCCCCCTTGACCCCCGCAAGGTCGATCCACGTGCGAGGGCGCACGATGGCAAGTTCGGGCTTTACACTTAACAATTCGCTTCCCCGGACCGTGCATGAAGAGAAAAGCAACGACGCCCCATGGTATCAGACGTCGACCTCGGAATCCCCGACATGGTCATGATCTAGGCACATCTTGGGCCGATAGTTCATCAGTTTGACCCACCTCTACCGGGATCCAATCCCGCACCCACATTAAACTTGCCGTACCTACGGCAGACATCCGTATGTCTTTGTCATTGTCTTCAATGCTTCAAATGCGGACTCTCGTCTGAACAATGAATGGTCCGTTAGTGACTGACATATATATATCGGGATCTAATCCCGCACTTGCATTAAACTTACTGTACTCACGGCAGACATTTGTACGGTTTGTCACCGTCTCTTACGCTACAAACGCGGACTTCCGTCCGAACAAGAAATGGTCCGCCAGTGACCGACATGCATGCATAACTTGGGACCTTCGTTTCCCCGGACTGTGTGTGAAGAGAAAATCAATGACGCCCCATGGCATCGGACGTGGACCTCGGGGACCCCGATATGGCCATAGTCTGCAACCATCTCAGGCCAATAGATCCTTAATCTGACCCGCTTCTACCGGGATTCAATCCCGCACCCGCATTAAGCTTGCCGTGTCTGCACAGACATTTACATGGTTTTATCATCGTCTTCGGCGCTACTAATGCGGACTTCCGTCCGTACATGGAATGGTCCGTGAGTGACCGACATGCATGCATCCATGAACGTTTTCACCCCAACGTGGGGTCTGTTCAAACGCAATCCGAGTTTTTGCTCTCGCTTTCATTACTATGAACTTTTGGCCATCGGGCCCCTTTTCCTGGAAATCAATCAAGGGTTTTCCCCTCTTCGAGGGGATGTAATTAACGTCGTAGCCTTTATGGTACGGCGCGTTCTCAGTCCCAACACAAATCACACAATTGTCTGATTAGTCAGATCAAGCGCACCATGGGCTTCCTTGAAGCCCGAATAAATCGTCACCTTGGTGACTGACACGCCCACGCACTTAATAAACCCAATAACCATAGATCTTAATTAATTAATAAAAAGTGCGTCCACAACGCCCCCGCCAATCGACAACCTGCCCAACGGAAAAGAGATCATGATGATCTCTGGGGGCCAACCGCGGGAGGAGATAGCGCGAGCAGGCGACGGTGATACGCATCGGCCGTCGGCGCCGTGGAATGAAGCGATGACACTCGACCAGAAGCTACCACCCCAGGCCATCCGAGAGACCCTATTGTCTTCTCAGAAGATGACCTGGACGGTGTAACTACTCCCCACTCTGACTCACTCGTGGTTTCGGCCACCATAAACCAGTGTACCGTGTGTCGTATATTAGTGGATAATGGAAGCGGTCCAGATGTTATTGCGTACGACTGTCTTATGCTCATGGGTATAGTCTTATCTCGGCTCACACCCCTTACATATGCCGTTGTACAGGTTCTCCGGCACCACTATCCGTCCAGAAGGACGCATCTCCCTACCGATCATGTTCGGAGCTGCGCCCAAAGAGGTAACCTTCCTTGCCGATTTCACGGTTGTTTGCGTAATGATCGGATATAACGCTATCATCGGGCGAGGGATTCTCGGCACGCTTCGTGGCGTCCCCTCCTCCTATCATCAGAATCTCAAATTCCCCACCCCTCGAGAGATAGGGGAGGTTCGAGGAGATCAGAGGGAGTCCAGAAGATGCTATCTCATCTCAACCCGCGATCGATGCCCCAAAGAAGTACCGCCCGAGAAGAAAGCAAGAACCGAAGATCCAGGTCCGAGCACGAGTGCGCCGGCCGAGGACTTGTATCTCATCTAGATGGGGGATGATCCAAGCCGAACGCTGAGGATCGGTGCTACTCTATCTGAGCAAGACAAGCAAGCATACACATGCTTCCTCACATCCAACCATGATGTGTTCGCATGGTCTGAAGATGAGCTTCCCGATATCCCTCCGGAGGTCATTACTCATCAACTTAGGTTGGACCCCGCCTACCACCTGGTCCAGCAACGCCGAAGGTGTTGCAACCCCGAGCGTCAAGCCATCATCAGGGAACAGGTAAGCGAGATGCTATGTTCGGGGCTACTCAGACCCACAAGGTACCCGGACTGGGTAGCCAACATGGTCTCGGTCCCTAAGAGCAACGGAAAGTGGCGGATCTACGTGGACAACACCGACCTCAACAAAGCTATGCCTAAGGATAGCTTCCCCAATCCACGGATCGACCAGTTGGTCGACGCTACGGCTGGGCATGAAATGCTGAGCTTCCTGGATGCCTACTCTAGGTATCACCAAATCAGCATGCACGAGCCCAACCAGGACAAAATAGCATTCGTCACCGACCACGGCTTGTATTGCTACACTTGCATGCCGTTTGGATTGAAGAACGCAGGAGCAACATACCAGCGCCTCATCAACCACATGTTCGACTCGCAGATCGGCCGCAACATGGAGGTCTACTTCGACGACATGCTCGTAAAGAGCCTCCAGGCCACCGAACACTTGGGAGATTTGGCGGACACCTTCGCCACGCTCAGAAGGTACAACATGAAACTCAACCCGGCCAAATGTGCATTTGGAGTGCGGTCAGGGAAGTTCCTCGGCTTCCTCATCACCCACCGAGGGATCGAAGCCAATCCCGACCAGATCCGAGCAATACTAGAGATGAAGCGGCCAGGACGAGTAAGGGATGTATAGTGCCTCACTGGACGCGTCGCCGCCCTTGCTCAATTCCTGTCCAGAGCCGCCGAATAGTGCCTCCCTTTCTTTTGGCTGATCAAGTAGGCCAATCAAGCGCCGGAGAAGAAAGGCCAGATCGATTGGGATCAAGAATGCGAGTAGGCATTTGAAGAACTAAAGCGCTACCTGGCGACCCCTCCTGTCCTCGCCAAACCACAAAAGGGAGAACAACTACTCCTGTACCTGTCTGTCACGCTGAGCACAATGAGCACCGTGCTCAAGCGGGAAGAGGCGGGCGTCATGAAGCCCGTCTACTACATTAGCCGAGCTTTGCAAGGATCGGAATTCCAGTACTCACGAACTGAAAAGTTCACCCTTGCTTTCATTACGGCCACTTGCAAGCTGTGTCCATACTTCTTGGCTCACCCAATTGCCATCCTCACCGACCAGGCGCTCCGGCAAATCCTGTAGAACCAGGATGCCTCAGGAAGGCTGGTCAAATGGGCCATCAAGTTGGGGGAGTTTGACGTCAAGTTCCGCCCGAGGACCGCGATCAAGGCACAAGCCCTCGCCGATTTTGTTGCCGAATGCACCATACCCGCTAGAGACTCGCCCAAGCAGTCTTCAGGACCTACGTGGCAACTGTACGTCGACAGATCTTCCTGCACGGCGGGTAGCAGTGCGGGGTTAGTCTTACTTTCACCGGAAGGGTTAGAACTCCAGTACGCCCTACGCTTCAATTTCCTGACCATGAACAATGTGGCCGAGTATGAGGCACTCCTCTCTGGACTACGCGTGCTGCAACATTTGGGGGCGTCCAGCATGCGAGCATACGGTGACTCCATGCTCATTGCCAACCAGGTTAGAGGAGATTTCGAAGCACGCGAGCCCTCCATAATCAAATACCTAGAGAAGGCCAAAGCTGCGGCAAAATAATTCTCCTACATTGAGGTGGTTCACATTCCACGGGAGGAGAACATCCGAGCAGACGCCCTGTCTCGCCTGGCATCTGCTACTTCGGTCTCCGGCTCGAGGTTGATCCTAGTAGAAGAATTACTAGTGCCAAGCATAGAAGAGCCAGCGCCCCAAATAAATGCTATCGACTACGAACCTTCCTGGATGGATCCCCTGCTAGATTCTCTCCTACGGCAACAACTCCCAAACGACCGCGCTGAAGCCCGACGTACGCGAACATGAGCAGCTCACTTCACAATAGTGAACGGCCGGTTATACAGCCGGTCCCTTTCGGCTCCTCTGCTGAAGTGTTTGTTCCCCACGAAAGCCGGCCAGGCCATCTAAGAAGTCCAGAAGGGCTCTGGGGAAGCCACGTAGTGGGGCGAGCACTCGCGTGAACACTAATTCGGCAAGGATACTGGTGGCCCACCTTACAGCAAGACTGCCTCAAGTATGTCCGGAGGTGTCCTCAATGCCAAAAATTCTCTCACCTGCACCTCCAGCCAGTTGTGCAGCTTCACACCTTGATCGAGCCTCGCCCATTTGCTCGGTGGGGAGTGGACATACTAGGTCCCTTTCCCGAGGCACAAGGGAGGGAGAAATTCCTCATAGTCGCCATTGACTATTTCACCAAATGGGTTGAAGCTGAACCACCGGGGAAGATTACGAGCGAAGTGACATGGAAGTTCGTGCTGTGAAGTATCATCTGTCGGTTTGGGATCTCACGAGTTCTCACAATCAACAACGGCGGGCAATTTGCGAGCATCGCCTTCCAAGAGAAATGCTCCAAGCTGGGGATTTGGAACTACTACACGTCGGTGGGACATCCCCAAGCCAATGGGCTGGTGGAAAATGCCAACAGGACACTTCTCCATGGCATCAAGACCCAGTTAGACCAAGCAGGTGACTCATGAGTCAACTCAGTCCCGAGCATCCTATGGGCCCACCGTACCACTGCCCAGCAGCCACTGGAGAGACACCGTTCCATCTAGTATACGGCACAGAAGTGGTAATACCGGTGGAGATAGTCAACCCCTCGTTACGAGTGGGACACTTCGACGAGGCCAGGAACAACCTGGCAATGCGGGAAAATTGAGATCTGCTCGTAGAGGACAGGGCAAGCGCGCAAATGAGGTTCACAGCATACCAATAGAAGATGGCCCAATACTACAATGCCCGAGTCAAAGAACGACACTTCTTCCCTGGAGATTTGGTACTACGGCGAGCAAGCGTGGCCGACCCAAGGGGACCTACCAGAAAGCTCGCACCAAACTGGGAAGGCCCATACATAGTAACTGAAGTACTTAGCAAAGGAGCGTATAGGCTGGCAACACTGGGGGGGAGAGGTACCCAGGACATGGAACTCTGTAAACCTCAGGAAATTCTTCCAGTGAATCGTTACCAGCCATACTCAACGAAGGTAACCCAGGGGTTCCCTAGAGGCGAGCATTGCTCCCCTTGAAAACGAGAAGGTAACCTAAGGGTTTCTTAGAGGCGAGCACGGCTCCCCTTAAAAATAGGAAGGTAACCTAAGGGTTCCCTAGAGGCGAGCACGGCTCCCCTTTAAAATAGGAAGGTAACCTAAGGGTCCCTAGAGGTGAGCATTGCTCCCCTTGAAAACAAGAAGGAAACCTAAGGGTTTCCTAGAGGCGAGCACGGCTCCTCTTGAAAATAGGAAGGTAACCTAAGGGTTCCCTAGAGGCGAGCACTGCTCCCCTTGAAAACGAGAAGGTAACCTAAGGGTTTCCTAGAGACAAGCACAGCTCCCCTTGTAAACAGGAAGGTAACCTAAGGGTCCTCTAGAGCCGAGCACTGCTCCCCTTGAAAATGAGAAGGTAGCCTAAGGGTTCCTTAGAGGCGAGCACCGCTCCCCTCAAAAATGATGGCAACAAAAAAATGAAGGCCGCAGATATCACGGAGCATGCACGCGAAAAAGTCACCCAGAGACATGCCAAAGCCTTCCAACAAAAGGTACACAATGAATATCGACTCAAATCAAAGAATTTTTATTCCTTTAATCAAGATACAAGCTGCCAAAGATCAACAAGTCACCCTTACGTGACCAATTTACAAGCATATGACAAGATGTACTCAACCGTTGCTACATGCAACCCTAGTCTCTTGTCCCTTAGGTACCGTCACCGTTCGACTAGCTGCTAACAGTTGAGCGGACACCTATCACCTCTTTCACGAACAAACGGCCGCTCCTCGGTCACTTGTTCTGACGAAGTGGACCAACAGTGGGAGCCACCTATGCCAGAGAAGAGGGCCAAACCCTCCATCCCTCGACCCGCTCATGAGAAGTCCACACCTAGCATCCCTTTTGTTCTGTGGAAGGGGACCAATAGGGATGCCACTAGCAGAGAGACCTGCACCAAGAAAACTGTAAGGTTTCGCACAGCACCTACGGGCAACGCAGCGGATAGCAAAAATGTCATTTTGTCCGATCCCAGTGCTATGGAATCCTAGATCTGTGCTCTAATCGGTGTTTCGATGTCCCAACCCCTAACTGCGGGTTACGTATTTATACCTTACGCGGAACGACGTTGTCCGTAAAGTCCGATGCAGAATACCGAGCCGCACAGATGCACGGCCTCTAGAGCTGATCCACACGGATCCTTACACAGCGACGGTACCCCCCCGGCACAACCTTCCCCGATCCCTTCACCTTCTGGAGAGAGAGAGAGAGAGCAAGAGAGAGGAAGGGGGAAGGAGCTAATCCTCCTCTCTTAAGCTTATGTGCTTGATTAGCCAAGAGGAGATCGATTGAGCTCACGTAGGATGCCATATATATAGAGTTTTGGCCATTTCTAAAAGGGCTCCAAAAGACTGAAACTGTATATATATCCTTTCTTCTATTATACATATGTATTAAGCTCCATTTATACTCCTTTCCAAAAGGAACTAAAAAGGAAATAATACATACATTTGTATAATAATAATCCGTCACCCAAGAATCCAGTGTGTGTGATCCTCTAGGCCCATAGTCACTCTAGTTTAAGGCCCATTAACTTCTAATTCCCAATTAGAAGTAAATTAAATGTATTATTCGCTTCTACTAGAGCCGAATAATAGTTTAATTTATTCCGAACCTTCGATCACGTTGGGTCAAGCAAATCCGCGTGATCCTAGAGGATGTCGGGTTTAAACTAGCCTGTCTCGTACCTGTAAGTCCATAGTTATCGCATCGATATAATCCCTCGCTCCTTCTATGAGTCTGGTACGATCGAGGGTATGGTTTCTGTCAAATCCCATGATCATGCCATTTGACTATGACCTCCTTAAAGTGTATGACGTCCGTTCTAAACGAACTCACAAGACCCTGGCCAGGGATTTAACGGAGCGTCAATGTCATGACACATTAACTGTCTGATATATACCCAACAGTGAGCGATCCCTTCTTGACCATTGATGATCTTCACACGTATCCTGGAGTGGTTAATGACTCGGCAACTCATGACTTATGGTTAAAGTCACTTAGCCAAGTAATTAAACCATTCCAGTCCTCGTGTAAGATCCAATCAATGTCTCTGGTCAAAGGACCAACGATGCTACTAAGACAGTTGAATCTTCAGTTGACATTAGGTATAATCAACCATCTGAAGATCCAATAGCGGATCAATTCAGTATACATCCTCCAAGGACATACACCTACACATATGTGTTGGTGCCCCGCACCAATGACCATGAGACTGGTCAGTCACACATCATGTGTACTGGTTTAATAGGTAATCAAAGTCCCCGAGTGATTACCCTCCAACCAGGAACAGTTTAAGGTATGCGTCCATGTAAAGTCAGTCTCATATTCGAGATCCCATCTCGAGTTGACTTTACAACCACATATCCTAAGGACAACGTAAAGTGACACACAATCGCATATTTACGCTCAAATATCACTTTATTAATAATGAACAATATCGTACATATATCGGGTCTACCCGACCCTAAATTGGCCTGTAGCACACCAACACTAACAATCTCCCACTTCAACTACAGCCAATTGCCCACAACTTTGAGGCCCATCTTATCCCGATGACGCTCAAATACAGTCTGTGTCAAAGGCTTAGTCAGTGGATCTGCTATGTTGTCTTCTGACAGTACACGCTCTACCGTCACATCACCACGATCAACAATCTCCCGAATAAGGTGGAAGCGCCTGAGAATATGCTTCGACCTTTGGTGAGATCTCGGTTCCTTTGCCTGGGCGATGGCCCCATTATTATCACAAAATAATGGGATGGGAGCTGATATCTCGGGAACTACGCCAAGTTCCAAGATGAATTTCTTCATCCAGACTGCTTCCTTAGCAGCTTCAGCGGTAGCAATATATTCTGCCTCCGTCGTCGAATCTGCAGTCGTATCTTGCTTGGAGCTTCTCCAACTGACTGCCCCTCCATTTAACATGAATATAAACCCTGACATGGATTTGCAGTCATCTTGATCTGACTGAAAACTAGAGTTTGTGTAAGCTCTAAGCTGTAGGTCCTCTCCTCCGTAAAGTAGAAAAAGATCATTAGCCCTTCGCAAGTACTTAAGGATGCCCTTTACTGCCTTCCAGTGCTCTTTGCCTGGATTTACCTGATATCTACTGACAATGCTCAAAGCATTGGCAACATTAGGCCGTGTACATAGCATTACATACATGATTGACCCTATCACCGAAGCATAGGGTACCTTATTCATGTGTGCCACCTCCTCAGAAGTTTTAGGACTCATCCCCTTGGATAGGCAAATTCCATTCCATGTCTCATGGGAATGAGACCTCTCTTGGAATTTTTCATCCTAAACCTTTTGAGGATAGTGTCTATGCACATGGATTGGGATAACCCTAGCATCCTTTTAGATCTATCTCGATAAATTCTTATGCCCAGCAAATAGGATGCTTCTCCCAAATCCTTCATGGAGAAGGTCTTGGACAACCAAGACTTAGTTGATGTCAACATCTCTATATCATTCCCAATGAGCAAGATGTCATCAACATAAAGGACCAAGAAGGTCACTGATCTCCCACTGACCTTCTTGTAAACACAGGGTTCATCTTCATTCCGAATGAAGTTGAAAGATTTGACAGCCTCATCAAATCTTAAGTTCCAGCTTCGAGATGCCTGCTTTAATCCATAAATAGACCCGTGAAGTTTACATACCTTATTAGGATGTAGCTTGGAGGTGAATCCTTCAGGCTGTACCATATACACCTCTTCTGACAGATTTCCATTAAGAAAAGCTATCTTCACATCCATTTGCCAGATCTCATAATCCAGGTATGCAGTAATGGCAAGGAGGATTCTGATTGACTTAACCATGGCTACGGGCGAAAAAGTCTCGTCATAGTCAATGCCTTGCCTTTGACGATATCCTTTTGCCACTAGTCTAGCCTTGTATGTGTCAATATGTCCATCTGCACCAATTTTCCTTTTAAAAAGTCATTTGTAGCCGATAGGAACCTTCCCTTCGGGTACATCAACTAAGTTCTAAACTTTGTTTGTGTACATGGATTGGATCTCTGAATCCATTGTCTCTTGTCATTTCTCGGAGTCCGCACTACGGATTGCATCATGGTAGGACTGAGGATCATCATCCTCATCGATACATACCTTAGAGGACCCCTCTGAGACATGTCCAACATATCTCTTAGGTTCTCTCGGTAGTCTACCAGATCTCCGTAGTGTCAATGTTTCACTCTGAATAGGATCAACCGATACAGTCTCATCTAATGAGTTTGTGTCTATGGGTTGTGGCTCTTGGACCTCGTCCAATTCTATCTGGCTCCCACTATTTTTCTGGAGAAGATATTCTCTTTCTAGAAATACAGCTCTCTTAGCCACTAAGACCCTTTGCTCAGAATGGTGATAGAAATAATATCCAAATGTCTCCTTTGGATATCCCACAAACCTACACTTATCGGTTCTCGACTCAAGCTTATCCCTATCGTTCTTCTTTACATGAGCAGGACACCCCCAAATTTTAATGTGATTAAAATTTAGTTTCCTGCCCTTCCATATCTCATATGGTATAGAAGGAACAGATTTACTTGAGATCCTATTCAATAAATAAGCCGCAGTCTCTAATGCATAGCCCCATAGAGACAAGGGTAGTCCTGACATAGACATCATGGAACGGACCATGTCTAACAAGGTCCTATTTCTCCTTTCGGATACACCATTGTGCTGTGGTGTATACGGTGGAGTCCACTGAGAAATAATTTCATTATCTTTAAGATAAGAAGTGAATTCGTGGCTAAGGTATTCACCTCCTCGATCCGATCGAAGAGCTTTAATACTCTTGCCAGTCTGTTTCTCTACTTCATTCTTGTATTCCTTAAACTTCTCAAAGGCTTGTGATTTATGTCTCGTTAAATACACATAGCCATATCTCGAGAAGTCATCAATTAAAGAAATGAAATAGAGATGACCCCCTTTTACCTCCGTGGACATGGGTCCACACACATCCGAGTGTATGAGCTCGAGAAGGTCAACAGCCCTCTCACCATGTCCACTAAAGGGAGCCTTGGTCATCTTCCCCATGAGACACGACTCACAGGTATCAAATGACTTGTATTCGAATGTATTCAAATACCCATTTGAGTGTAGGTGAGAGACTCTTTTCTCGCCTACATGACCAAGCCTGCAATGCCATAGATATGCAGAATTCACTTCATCAGCATTGAAAACTTGCATAACATTAGAACGTGTATCTAATACATAAAGATCATTGACTATTGAACCATTGGCTATAACGACACCGTTATTCATTATAGAGCACCCAGTGCTATTAAAAGCCAATGTATATCCAATGTTATACAAACCAGAGATTGAAATAATATTCTTAATAATATTAGGAACATAATAACAGTCATTCAACTCCAGAATGACTCCTGAAGGTAAACTCAGGCGTGCAGTCCTGACAGCTTTGGCAGAAACTAAAGCTCCATTGCCCATCCTCAGTTTAATCTCCTTTTTGCCCAGCCGCCTTCTATTTGCCAACACCTGCACAGAATTGTAGATATGAGATGCACATCCAGTATCCAATACCCATGATGTGGATTCCATATATGATAAATTAAGGTCTATGATAAAAATACCTTCATTTAGAATTGCCATGCAATTCCTTTTCCAATGCCCTATTTCCCCGCATCGAAAACACTTGTCTTCTTTTTCATTCTTCTTGCCCTTCGCTTAGTCAACCTTATCGAGTTGCTTACCCATAGCCTTTTTCTTTCCCTTTCCTTTGTCACCTTTGGTGGATATCTGGGTGGCCTTCCTTTTCTTATTGGCCCGGCCAACAATCATTACAGAAAAAGATGGTTTATTTTTCTGCATAGTTCCTTCAGCACTCTTTAACATATTGAGCAACTCCGGGAGAGTTGCATCAATTCTATTCATGTTAAAGTTTATGATGAAGGAAGAAAAGGAATCAGGCAATGACTGGAGTATAAGATCAATGCACAGTTCAAGATCCAACTCGAACCCCAGTGCATTGAGTCTCTCTATCCACTCCATCATTTTCAGTACATGAGCCTGTACTGAAGCACCCTCTGACATCCGTGTCCTGAAAAGCCTTTTGGAGATGTCATACCTCTCAATCCTACCCTACTCCCCGAAGAGCTAGCGTAGATTGAGAAGTATACTTCTACAATCAGTCTTTTCGAATTACCTCTGTAGCTCGGGAGCCATAGAGGCTAGCATGTAACATTGGATAAGGGAGGAGTCTTCCGACCACTTGGCGTAAGTCATTAACTTACCCTCGTCGGCATCGGGAGCTAGCTCAGAATAAACCGTGTCCAACACGTAAGCTATTTTCTCGACGGTGAGGACTATGCGTAGATTAAGCAGCCAATCCGAGTAGTCCGGTCCAGTCAGTCTGTTGGCATCCAAGATGCCGCGGAGGGGGTTGGACGACGACATTGTAATCTGGATAAGAAATAAAAGACGACTTAGCATGTGTTCAAATTCTAACTTAGATGTGATTTTCTATCTTAGTTAGTCCCACTATTTTTCGATCGAACTATATAACCCTCAGTATATAGAACGGGAGATCAGCGAGATCAACCTAGTGGGTCAGAATCCTAACGAGACTGATGTACGACCTTGTGGAAAGCACAACAAGCCATACACCATCTCAAGGGCAGTCAACAGGCACTTGCATCTAATGCAATATCCGATATTCAACCCCTGAGAAATCATCCCCTTGTGGAAAGCACAACAAAGGATATTCTCGGTTAGATCTAACCATCATTACTACATAGCAATGAGTTCATGACCCGACCCTTGTGCAAAGCACAACAAGACCGAGTTCAATTCCTCACCCTATTGAGGTCGAGCCTTGAAGTTATATCCCGCCCCCAAACTCATGGACCTTGTGGAAAGTACAATAAATCCCTGAAATGAAGACGTTCATTCACTCCATAATGATGGAGGGCCTCGACGACTCCTAGAGCCACGCTTACCGGATCTAAAATTAAATCGCGACGGAATTTGATTTTATCTTGATCTCACCCTAGGTGGTAATATAAATATATCCAATATATTTACCGTACCTTGTAGTTTGCACAAAGTAAATGCATCTAATGCAAAATAAAATCACAAGTGATCATGGACTTTAACCCTAATGTAACTAAGACAACCGGCCCGCTTCCGAAGCAGCTGGATCGTCCTCGTCGGGTATGCTCCGCGCTTTCAAACTCCGACGTCGCATTAATTACAACTTTTACATGGCACGCAGGTCGAGAAAATGTAAATTACATGTCAATAAAATTTCAGCAGCCCTTAGGGCGAGTACAACATTAAAGGGAGATAGAAGTACATTGGAATTTTAACAGAGAGAGAAAGGAGGTTCGCAGACCCCAATTAATTACATTAACTAAGTCCATGATCACTTGCCAACCCATTCAAAATCAATCAAGGGTTATTTTCTGAAAATAATCCTTACTTTTAGATTTAAAAATGGGATGTGCAAACAAAAATAGGCTAGCTTTGTTTAATTTTAAAAATCGAAGCAGGATTAACTAAAATTAAACATATAAGCAAGTCAATGCAAGGTAAATAAAATAAATCACGTAAAGAACCATCATTTTCACAGGGGCATTCATATTTGAATCTAATTCAAATAAGTCAGATAATTAAGATAATTATTTAAATTGAAATTTAAATTTAATTATCCAATAATCAAATATAAATTACAAATTTAAACATGACAATCATTTAAATTTAAATTCAAACTAATTATCCAATAATTTTGTTTGAAAATAAATTTAAATAATATAATTATCCTCAATTATCAATATTCTAAAATTCAAAATTTAAATTTAACAATTATCAAATAATTAAAAATTCAAATATTTGAATTTTATACATTTAATCTTCAATAAAATTCAAATTCTGATTTTACTAATTATCTGATAATTAAAAATCAAAAATTGAATTTTTACTGAAGTAACTTTAATTATTATCAATTTATCTCAAGGTAAATAGTAATTATCTCAACTCAGTAAATTCAAAAGGGTTAAATAAAATTTAACATTTGACATTTACTATTGAGATAACACAATTAATAATTGAGATAAAAATCAATTTAATTTACTGTATATATATATATTATATATATATATATATATATGTTAACATAATTAAATTAATCCAAAAAGTAAAAAAAAATTTAAATTAAAAAAACGGCGGTCAAAGGCGGTGGCAGCCGCCCACGCGGGCGCGATCGCCTGCCTGGGCGGGCGCGCAACCCCGCCTCCGCGCACGCAAGGCGGGCGCCGCAGGCGCCAGCCGTGTTGCGGGCCCTCGCGCCGGCCACGCGCCGCGACGGCGCGCGGGCCCTCACGTGCGCCACTCGGGCGGGCGTAGTGCGCCCAGATCCGCCAATTAAATTTTTTTAAAAACAAATTTGCTCCAGAGCTGCCCAGCATCCTGGAAGAACAAAGATGCCCAGCATCTTCTTCTGAAAATAATAATTGAAGATTTTAATTCCCCTACAAACATGGTTCAGTACGGCGATAAAACACCGACCAGAGCGCGAACCTGGCTCTGATACCACTGTAAGATTTCGCACAGCACCTACGGGCAACGCAGCGGATAACAAAAATTTCATTTTGTCCGATCCCAGTGCTATGGAATCCTAGATATGTGCTCTAATCGGTGTTTCGATGTCCCAACCCCAAACTACGGGTTGCGTATTTATACCTTGTGCGGAACGACGTTGTCCGCAAAGCCCGATGCAGAATATCGAGCTGCACAGATGCACGGCCTCTAGAGCTGATCCACACGGATCCTTACGCAGCGACGGTACCTCCCCCCCCCCCCGGGCACAACCTTCCTCGATCCCTTCATCTTCTGGAGAGAGAGAGCGCAAGAGAGAGGAAGGGGGGAGGAGCTAATCCTCCTCTCTTAAGCTTATGTGCTTGATTAGCCAAGAGGATATCGATTGAGCTCACGTAGGATGCCATATAAATAGAGTTTTGGCCATTTCTAAAAGGGCTCCAAAAGATCGAAACTGTATATATATCCTTTCTTCTATTATACATATGTATTAAGCTCCATTTATACTCCTTTCCAAAAGGAACTAAAAAGGAAATAATACATACATATGTATAATAATAATCCGTCACCCAAGAATCCATTGTGTGTGATCCTCTAGGCCCGTAGTCACTCTAGTTTAAGGCCCATTAACTTCTAATTCCCAATTAGAAGTAAATTAAACGTATTATTCGCTTCTACTAGAGCCGAATTATTCACGTTGGGTCAAGCAAATCTGCATGATCCTAGAGGATGCCGGGTTAAAACCAGCCTGTCTGGTACGTGTAAGTCAACAGTTACCGCATCGATCTAATCTCTCGCTCCTTCTATGAGTCTGGTACGATCGAGGGTATGGTTTCTGTCAAACCCCATGATCGTGCCATTTGACTCTGACCTCCTTAAAGTGTATGACGTCAGTTCTAAATGAACTCACACGACCCTGGCCAGGGATTTAACGGAGCGTCAATGTCATGACCCATTAACTGTCTGATATATACCCGACAGTGAGCGATCCCCTCTTGACCATTGATGATCTTCACACGTATCCTGGAGTGGTTAATGACTCGACAACTCATGACTTATGGTTAAAGTCACTTAGCCAAGTAATTAAACCATTCCAGTCCTCGTGTAAGATCCAATCAATGTCTCAGGTCAAAGGACCAACGATGCTACTGAGACAGTTGAATCTTCAGTTGACATTAGGTATAATCAACCATCTGAAGATCCAATAGTGGATCAATTCAGTATACATCCTCCAAGGACATACACCTACACATATGTGTTGGTGCCCCGCACCAATGACCATGAGACTGGTCAGTCACACATCATATGTACTGGTTTAATAGGTAATCAAAGTCCCTGAGTGATTACCCTCCAACCAGTAACAGTTTAAGGTATGCATCCATGTAAAGTCAGTCTCATGTTCGAGATCCCATCTCGAGCTGACTTTACAACCACATATCCTAGGGACAATGTAAAGTGAAACACAATCGCATATTTACGCTCAAATACCACTTTATTAATAATGAACAAGATCGTACATATATCGGGTCTACCCGACCCTAAATTGACCTGTAGCATACCAACACTAACAAAAATTAGGTCGGTTGGTCCGACCACCCCTGGTTAACGGGGGGCACTGGAGCAATGAGGCCCACACATTACGAAGCCTAGTGCAGCATGCTAGCCATGCCTGCAAACTAGCGAGCAAGTCGTACTGTCCCACCTGCAGCCATCTTCAAGCAGAAGAGCCCTCCCCTCGGCTCGGGAGGATGCTTCCCCCCATGCCCGTAGAGTGGAAGAAGGGACAACAACTTCCGCGCCGTCATATGCCCTGTCCCGCTAGAAGGAAGGTGCTCCAGGCAGTGGGAAACGTCTCGTCACGCACCATGAAAACAAGATGAGCAAGAAAGGAGCCAAGTCCATCAGCAGGAAGGGATCCCTACGAGGAGATTCCCCATCCCCTTAGGGACGGAACTTGTCCGGCTCAAGAAGTAGAACCCCCCTGTCGACGTACAAGCGGTTAACCTTGTCCAAGGCCTCCCGCCAGCCATCCATGTACCCGATGAGGTACTGCTATGAGATAGGACCATGTGCTCCTGGCTCCGGCCACGGCCGCCACGGTGCTGGAGGAGGGTCTCTCCGGAGGATCAAGGGTTGGCAACGGGCCTGCAAGGATTCGTCCTCAGACGAAGTGCCAGACTCCCCTGATGACATTCCGCAGAAGGACTCTCTCCTTAAAACTCTCCAATTTAGAGGTAGTCAAGAGTTCACCATGGAAGCCACTATTTATAAGGAGAAGTGAAGTCCCCATAAGAATGAGGACTCTCACCGTCTCAAGTAAATCCACAGAAACCGAAGCGATGGATCCCGATAGTCGATCTCGTTCAGAATCTCCCTCGAGGGCGCTGATTCGTATCCCCAGAGGATCTCGTAGCCTTTCAGGAGGGAGGAAAGTACACGGAAGAAATCTCTAGATTTGCGAAACGAGGGAAAAGGCTTCTATTCCAAGACCAAAAGATCACAAGGGAAAGGCTACCACCTTGGAAAGGACAAAAGAAATTAAAAGAAAGCAACAGGGGGCACCCTCTCAAGGGTCCGCCTCGATTACATCGTCACGTGCCCTGGGCTCCTCTGGCTCACGTGCGGCAATAGCTCCAAAGGGAGAAAGATTGTAGACCAAGTCCACCACATGGTCCCCCACGGTCGAGACCTCACTAGGTGCTCGCTCGTCCGCGCTCGGGCCCGACACCGACTCCTCGGCACCAGCCTCCTCATCGCCAGGCTCCCCCTCACCGTCGTTGGCCTTCGGGGCATAGGGTTTCAAGGGAGGGAGATGAGGCAGAACTGCGACGCCGAGGCTCTCCGCTGTGGCTTTGACAACATTGCTCTAGCCCTCCCAGAAGCCACGATCGCGTGTCGGCCCATAGAAGTCCAAGGCCACAGCGATCAACTCGTTCTGATAAGCTGAAGAGGAGCAGACGCTCTCCACCGCCTCCTCACCAACAGTAGACATCGACGAACGCAACCCAGCAAGCTCCACCTCGACCTCCTGAGCACGGGTCGTCAAGTCCTGGACTTGCGCCCCCAGCTTGACTGCACGGGCTTCGGCCATCTCCGCCGGAACGCGGAAGAAATCACGGTCTCGCTCCATTCCGGCAAGGGCCAACCCTTGTTGATGTAGCTGTTCGTGGAGCCCAGCATTGGCCGCCTCTGACCCCTTCAGGCGCTCCTTGAGCACCTCTCTGTTAGCCGAGAGCTCCGCCTGAAGGGCTTGGCTGGCCTCTAGCTTCCGAGTAAGAGTATCGAAGTGATACCTCCACAGGCCAAGAGCGTGGGTAACCAAACACACGCCCTGGGTGGCCAGAGCCACCAACCTCTCTTCCGCCGCACGGTCAAGCTCCTTAGTGCACTCGTGCAGGCGAACACTCCTTCCCATAAGGGCAACAACCGTTGCGACCTCAGAAAGCCCGGACGCCGTCCCCTCGGGCGGCGAGGACAGTCGTCGTATGGAGACCTCGGGGGGAGGAGGGGAATTAACGTCAGCAGTAGGGGCTTTGCCCCTCTCACGCCCCCGTGCCGCAGAGATCGACGAAGGAGAAGAAACCACCGGTTGACCGACCAATGGCGGCGGCGGAGCCTCAGATGTAGGCGACTCAGATGACGGCGGGGGTGGTACGTGGCCCCGAGCCGGGGTAGAAACCCTTCATCTTTTCCTCGCACGACGCTGGTTGTCCAGCGCCATCATATCCTCCTCGGATAGGAGGGCATGACTACCTCCAGCCATGGCGGACTCTTCTTCAGCTGTGCTAGCGGTCCCTTCAAGAGGATCCTCCCGAGGGCTCAACCCCTTGTCAGCCACGGGCACCACTGATGAACGCACCAGGGGGACACCGGTAGGGACTGGAAATTTCAGCCTTCCCGGAGCGAAAGCAACCTCGGCCTGGGGGGCAACGATTGTCACCTGGCCGGCCCCCGGCGCGATGTGATCCACTGGGCGAGGAGCGCACTGCGGCAACCTGATGGTCTCGTAGCTCCACACCGGAACCTCAGGCACACCTAAAATCAGAGCGAAGCTAATTAAACACAGATCACTACCGACACGATTAGGTGGAGAATCAACGATAGTACCCTGTGGCAAAGTGGGGCTTAACCCCAGCTCCAGGAGTAATCCCGGAGTCAGCACAAAGTCCGCATCGACCATGGAGAACCGGAGGATGGCATCGACCTTCTTACGCTCCGCGGCGTTGATCGGGGCCTTCCTATCGGCCCAGATAGGACGCTCACCCCTGCGCATTGAGCTGCCGAAGGCATCGTGGTCCCTCGACTTAACGAGGAACACGTACCGTTGTGACCAACCTTTGAGGTTAGCCATGGAGGAGGAGACTTGGATGAGGTTCCGACCAGATCGAGCCTTGAAATAGGTGAAGGCCGTGTCAGACGGGCAACGCTGGATGTAGTAGAACTGCTGGAAAAGAAGGACGCTCGGCTCCCCCGACGCTCTCTGGCAGGCGTAGACAAATCCACAAAGGATGTGGTAAGAGTTGGGCGACAGCTCCCCCGCATGCCACCCATAATGGTGGAGGATGGACGCGATGAAAGGATGATTGGGCAGGTGAAAGCCCGCCTGGAAGGATGCCACGGGAACCATGATCCCGCCAGAGGGAAGGCTCAACACATCATCATCCACAGTTGGGAAGATGAAGTCAAATTCAGGGGGAATCTGAAAGGCTTCCCGTAGCCCGTGAATCACCCTATACGCCACCAATGGCGGGGACGAGGGTCGACTGGCATCGGCACCTGAGGTGCTCGGGACACTACCACGGCTAGGGCCCACCTCTTCGACGGAAGAGGAGGGGCTGACATGAAGGTGTCTCCTACGGGGAGGCATGGCCACTGAAGATGGAAAAGGCAAGAGAAGAGAAGGTCCTCACCAGGCGAAGGAAGAGGACACCTATGACGAACACGACAAGCAGCGGACTCGGATGGGGTTCAGAAGGAGACCCTGCGGCGGTTCTTGTAACCGCCAACGATGGACTAGCATTGCCCCCTCGGGAGGTAGGTGAAAAGGCGCCCGTCACCATCACCGTACGGCCACCAACGCCAGACGTCCGTTCGAGCCCGCGCTCCCAGAAAAGACAAAGTGCCGATCATGATTGCAGTTGGAGGTGCCTTGCGCGCCAAGCACGGTGTCGAACACATCAACTCCTGCACCAATGAAGGGATCAACCTCGAATCTTACGCTCTGACATACCCTCTCATATTCTACTCTCGGCTCCCTGCGAAGTGCTCGACAACCAAGAGTACGGGGGGAAGTGAGGAGGGTAAATCCGATTTGGCCCATGAACATCCCAATAGCGGCAGGTCCAATTCGGGTCTAACGTGGTAGGGGGCAATGGTCCGCCAAGGCGCGGCCCAACCCAGCTTCGACATTGGGTTCTACAACACGGGAAAGCGCATTAGTCACCAGAGGACCCTCCGGCAACCGACCGTTGCCCCCTACCACGTCGGCTCTGACCCCATAACGGGTGAGCATGCCCCATGAGTGTCGTAAGACTCACCCCAGGACCAGTTGATGTCGGGGGAAGCGCCCTCCAATGGGAAACTCCCGTCACTATAACAGAAAGAAGTTGCTCCACTACTTACGCCTTTCCCATCAAGGGATAAGGCTCCCCGCTCCAGGATAACTCCTATAAGAAGGGGAGGGACAGAGAAGAGAGACACGGTGGATGATTCTGCCAAAATCTATTACGCAAGAGAATAGAGCTACTAGCCAGACTGCGCTACGAGGGGAGAGCACCAACGATCTACGCTGAATGGGAAGCGCCCCTCCGACGACCTTACCACCTAGCGAGCACTCTCCGAGTGGACATTGGCAGTGGTGAGCACTCGTTCGGAGGATCTACACGGCCTTTTAGCCCTCTACTGTGGTCCCCTCCTCTCTCTCTCTCTCTCTCTCTCGCTTTTCTCTATTCCTCATTAATCCGTTGTTGATTTAAGCATCGGAGGGTTGTCCCCTGGGATAACACCCGGGATTCCTTCTGACACTTTTCTGGTTTCTGGTGATTGCAAGCCTCCACGGGTGTAAGGCGACTTCCCCGACAAATAAATAGAGAAGGTGGTATGTGGCATAGGAACCATTTTCCTGCCTCTACAGGCCTCATCCTTCTAATGGGCCTCATCCTATTAATGGGCCTTCTTCTCCTAATGGGCCGTATTCCCTTCAAGGTTCTTCTTTTCTTAATGGGCCTTCCTACTTTATTGGGCCTCCATCTTCTACCCATGTTGCTGCTTGCCGGATTGGTCCTCATGCTCTTGATCCTTCTAGGCCCGCATATCCTTCCACTCCCGGAATGGGCCTTCCTTATTCTTCTCAGTCTGGATCCTCTTATCCGACCCATTATCATAATCCTGGTCTGAATTCACATTCTCATACTCAAGTTGGCCCATATTCCCCTCGATCTCTCCCGACCCTAGAGATGATTGCTCAAACCCAACGCCAGCTTGATGAACTTCAATGCCGGATCGATCCTAAACCTTCTTTGAGTGTCCCGCTCGCATTTCAAAATCTTCAGCTTCCACTTCCTTCGCAAATTCCCACATATCGCCGTTATGGTGAAGTCAGTGACCCGTGTGTGCACTTGAAGGAGTTTGTTTATGAGTTGGCCCAATTTTGACACAACCAATGCTTGATGGCTTATCTATTTGGTCTATCTCTTGAAGGTTTGGCTTGGGATTGGTTCTTCTCTCTTCCGCAATAGTAGATTGTGAATTTCCAAGTTCTACAACAAAAAATTATTCAGCAATATCAAGACCAGGCTGGGCCCAAGTATTCCGTCGTGGATCTGGCCCACGAGAAGATGAAGCCCGATGAGGAGTTCTCCACCTTTGCCGACCGCTGGCGTTGCCATTCCGCACAAGTCCCAAGGTACATTCCGGAGGGAGAGTAAATCAAGATGTTAATATCCAATGCGACGCCCGAGTACCGATTCGTCTTGGCCTTAAATGACGTTACTACCTAGCAACAACTTTATAGCCGAGCCCGCTGCATCCGCCAACAACTCCAAGATTCCCTTGACCCCGAGTCTTCTCCACCTTCCATGCCCACATACACCTTGCCATCCATATATGCACCCTCCACAAGTCAGCCTTCCACTCCCGCATATCCACCTTCCCCGAATCCATACGCTTCCGCATATCAACCCTCCATGAGTCAACCTACTGTCATCCACAGTCAACTTTCCTCTTCTTCATACCCCCAGGCGCCTCCGCCTGTGTCTCCATCCCTTCCGGTCAAGGAAACACCACATCTCGAGCAAGTGGATGATGTCCACTACATACCTCTCCATACCACTCCTCATGCGCCTTCGCCTAGTCCATCAGCTAGTCGCCACGCACTATTGCCCACACAACCTCCATAACCTCTTTCATCTTATACCCCTCGGCATTTGCCTCTCCCAAAGTGGGCTCCTCATCCTCCGTTGTCGGAGTGTTTAATGGATATCTTCAAGGCTTTAATGGCCACTCATGTGTTGCAGCTCCCTCCGGTTGTGCCTTGTCGACCCGCGGTCAAAAATTTGCTTCAGTTCTGTGATTTTCATCGCCAGTAGGGGCATTTGGTCAAGGATTGCCCTTAGTTCCCGGATTACATTTGTGGATTAGAAGATCATAAGAGGATTGATTGGCCTGCTATTCACAAGGTTGTTCTTCATCTCCACAGCAAGCAGCAGCAGGCGCCGCCCAGGCAGCCGTCTCCATCTCTACAAGAGTAGGGGCACCCCTGTGGTTCTTTAGCTAGCAATGCGCCCACTTCGTTACCCATTCCCCCACCTGTCCTATAATGTCCCGAATCTTTGCTGGATCCTTAATGGGTCTTGTTGGATCTTTATTGGATCTTTCGGATCTATTTCGGTGAGTTTCGGGTCGCTTTTGTTGCTTCCGAGTTGAGTTTTACGATCCGTGTGGGTTTTCCTCTCGCACTAGTTACGGAACCCTACGGTGAGTTTATTTGTTAGTTCATCGATTTGAGGATGCTGCAGCGATTATGTACTCTCCGAGCCGGTCGTTTCGACTATTTTTACGTATTTTTCTGAGATAGGGCCAAAAATCAAATTTTTCAAAAATTAGGAAAATTCCTAGTTTCTTTTCCTTTTTTTCTTTCCTTCCTCTCTCCTCCCTTCTCATTTCACCGCCGCCCTCTCTCTCTCCCATTTTCTCTCCTCTCGAGCTTCCTCAGCTCCGACTGTAGACGGAGGACCTAGGGGCACGTGCTGGGGATGCTGTGGAGCTCGCTGGGTGCGCGATGGGACAAGGATGGAATGGTTTTGGCGCGATCCCGAACGGTGGATTCAAAGCCGAAGTTTGAGCTCGCGGCATGGATTAGTCCCTTCGGGGCACAGTTTCTTCGGTGGAGGTAGGGAGATGGATCGCCTACATGTTCTGCACGTTTTTCCTACTTCTATGCGTAGTTTGGTGCTCGATCGGGGGAGATCGAGCCAATTTAGTGAAAATCGTTATTTTTGGAATTTTCAGGGTTCACCGGAAAACGGCAACCATTTTCGGTCTAGTTAGTGTCAAAAATGACCGCTGGGATGTCTGGATCCCATTCATGTTAGTTTCGTGTCGATCGGTCGTCATTCGAGGCCAGTAGGAGTCCGGGAACCTCGGTGACTCATTTAGGGTCGATTTGTTCAAATCGCCCCGATCTTGCATTTTAGCGCGTGCATGTGGGCTTTTTAGCCTCCCGATGTTATTTTTCATCGTGTAGCTTTGTTTCCCCTACGCTTCGGCGTGGAACAGGCCGATTTGGCGTTTTCACCTTTTTCCTGTCGTGGCCGGTGTAGCGGTCGTTCTAGAGACCATCACAGTCTCTGATGGCCCTACGATAGACCGCCACAGCGTTCGTTCGTTTTAAGCTTTTAGTGGCTTTGGGAGTGTGACGGCCTAGTGCTGGTGCGTCACAGCTCTCTGACGCATCCGGGTAGGTGCGTCACGGCCATTTTGTTTCCTTATGATTTGGGTAAGTCGGTTCCTCTGACGGCCTTCCCATGGTGCGTCAGAGCCTTGTAACGCGCCTGGTCTAGGCCGTTACGTTCTGTTTGACCGGATTGGACCGTTTAAGTCGGTTCGTGTAGCGGCCTTACCCTCATGCGTCACAGTGCTGTAACGCGTCCATCTTGGACCGTTACATGTTGTTCGTCTGCGTCTTTTTTGGCTTAGCTCTGTTGGCCCTGACGGCCCTAGATGGGTGCGTCAGAGCTGTGTAACTCGCCTAGGTTAGGCCGTTACATGTCTCGTCCGTTTTAGGTGTTGGTTAGGGCAGTGTCTGTGACGGCTCATCCTTCGACCGTCACGTTGCTGTAGCGCGTCTTCATTAGACCGCCACAGTTTTGTTCTCTCTAGAGTGTAACGGCCTAGCGTTAGACCGCCACATTCGTGTAACGGTCTAAGGGTGGTGCGTTACAGTCCTAGAGCTCTGATTTTTGTTGTTTTGGTTTCCGATCGTCTTGGCTTAACCTTGTGGCCTGCCCGTTTTCCCGCGGATGTCTTCTGACATCCTATGAGGGCTAAGACTACGTTATGAGGTAGCCAGGAGTTTTCTTGCTTGAGGTAGGATTCTCTTTCCTGCTATAGAGTGTCTTTGCCTCTGGTCGCGTGGCGTTTCCTCCTTGACTGCTTGGTTTACCTAGCGACTGAGCGATGAATAGTCTATGCCCAGAGAGTGGTTTACCGGTGGTTTGGCTTCCAGCATCTTGGCTTGACCTTGGGGTTCGCCATTGTCACGTGGACATCACCCGATGTCTTATGAGGGCTGTAACCGTGTTCCGATGTGGCCAAGAGGGTTTGTGCTAGTGTGTCTTTGTCTGGTTCCGGTCAACCCGGGGTGACCTAGTGGTTGACGGGTGACCTTGTGTGGGTGTCTCGACGGTTCTGCCCAGTCCGAGACACTGGTTCTGGATGCCTCGAGGTATCATTTTACCTTGATTTACGTGTCGAGGCGTGTCTGAGGGTCCTCGGTGTTCGCTCAGGTCTCCGTGAGTCGTTTCCTACAGAGCGTGTTTCCTATGGCTTAGGATTAGACCGATTGGTGGCTTGTTCCGCTGTCAATGACGACTTTGCCTTTGAGTCATCCGACTCGAGGATCATTACGTTGTAGGTCTAGTTGCCTAGTCCTAACTCTGTCGGCAGTGGTCGTGCAGCCAGTGGTGTCTAGTAGTACGTGTGACAATGCGTGTTCACCTATCAGTACTCTAGCACTTGTGTTTCCGAGCTTTGTATCTTGCGAGCCTCTGCTTGTTGTTGCCTATCGATGCACGCATTCCAATGTGTTGACCCACCTCGGAGTGGTGAGAAAGGGCAGTTCCCGAGATATGGTTTGTAAGCTAGTTCCGTGGGCTCCCAGCCAACGGTAGTGTCCTACCAAGGGAGAATACTAGCTGGAGTACCTGGCTTAGGCTAGAGCCAGTGTGTGCACACGTGGTCAGGGGCTGAGGACTTACGTCGATGGGCATGACCCTGACTAGTTACTTGCTATTGTTCCTGTTTGGTTCAGCGTGTGTTTGCGACTCTGCCGTGGCTTCAACGGTACCGTAGGCGAGACACTCGTGGCGCAGTGTAAGACGTCAGTGGACGCAGCTGGCTGTTGTTTTGGTGAGGAGGTGCTTCCGTCACGTGAGACGTGACTCTTCGTATTTCCTGTGCGTTGTGACCTTTCCGGGTTAGCCCCCTCGTGGCCCTACCCGAGGTCTTCATCTTAGACCTAGTTTCGTGTTGGCAGATCGGTAACTCCTGACTTCGTCAGATCAGAGTCGCCCTTCTGTCGCTACTTGGACTAGTTTGGGGAGCCGATGTTAGTTCGACTGTCGCGCCTGTTCGGTACGACTTTTTCCCTTTTTTTTAGCTTCCCTTGCTCTTAGCCTGTTCCCTACTCCTGCTGTTCCCGTTCTCTTTACAGCTTTGTAGTGTAGTTTTCCTGCTTTGCTACACCTGCTGTTCTTCCTGTCATTTTTTGTTGTTCCGTGTTACTGCATGTTTTTCAGTGGGGATCCGCGTGACCCTTACTGAGCCAGTGACACGAGGCTCACCCCTACTTTTCAGGTGGGCTATCGTTCGTTCTGCTTCCGCGGGTCCTGGAGTTCGAGTCGTAGCTGCCAGCTGGTACCTCCGTCGGGCTTCCCCCGACTTTTCGATACGTCTTTCTTTTTTGTCGACTGTACTACTAGACTGTTGTCTTTAGCTTTGGACTGGACTCTGGTATAATTGTTAATTGAAACTATTAATTAAAAAGTAATTTTATTTCTGCTACTTTAGCAACCGATCTAATGAAATTTAAGTGCTTACTGTTATATCTCTGTGGCTTCAATGTACTTTACCCATACCTTTTTATCCCTTCGGAGCTTTACCGCTCTTGGGAGGCTTCACGGGTCCCAAGTGGTATCAGGTGTATTCGATAGTCCTATCGGGTATATCTGGTATCCAGAATCCCGGTCGTCACATGTCCCATCACCTACCCTATTACCTTCACCATCTCCTACATCATCTTCACAACCCCCACAAACCCAAGCCTCCGCTCAGGCTAGCACCTCCCCTTCTTCTTCTACTCCCATTACTGCCACAACTTCCTCTCCTAATGCCGCCCGACGCGTCGTGTAGATACGCCGACGGTGGGCAACGTGGCCTTCCCCATTGCCCTCTTCACGGCCTCCATCTCCACCACCAGTGCCTTCATCACCATCTCCATCCTCTCCTCCATCTTCCTCGCCGCCCGAGTCTGAGCAAGCCACGCCTTTACCTTTGCCTTTTTCGCCTACACCCGAGCCTATCATTGCCGCCACTCGATATCACCATTCCCGTTGAAGCCTCCCCGCCTTGCAAACCTTCACTTCCACCTTCCGAGCCCACTACCTCCACTTCTCCATCCACTTCCACCCCACGGAGTGGGTGTGCGCTTCCTTTGATGCCCCTTGGGTCTGGTCCCCAGGGAGACAATGAGCTAAGTCAGGATGATTCTATGCCGGTTCTGCATTTTAAGTTTCAAGAGTTTATCTGTCGGATGCCAATCTGTGTCCTGGTCTCTGGCTACTTTGGGGATGATGAGCTTGTACTCTCGAAGACAGTTGTCAAGAAGAGCTCCCTCGCCTTGGTGCCAGTTTCTTCTCAAGTGAGGCCGGTGGCAATCTCTTTGCTCACTGGAGGTCTTACCATTGATGTTGTTATTACTTCTCGCTCCATTGCTATTCAGTTCATTGGCCAAGAGGGGTTCTCTACCTGCATGGTGCTAACTCATACGGCTGCCAAGAGTTTGTGGAATTCTATATTCAAGGGGCAATTGGCTGTATCTTCTGCACTCTCGAAGGACATTCTACACATCTTATGTAATCTCCCTCGGTTTATTAGCAAGTCGGCCACGTTAACGCCGCGCATTACTCTCCCTCAGTTTCTTCCTTCTCTGCTATCAAGGGAGGTATGCTTCAAGTCTGATTGCCAAGTAGAGTTACCAAACCTTATGCTCTTTATGCCAAGTGATAGGACTCCATGGTCCCATGATATACAACATTCTAAGGAGTTATCTGTCTAAGAATATCCAACTATTGTTAGCGTTGGATGTCTAGGGGCAACCGCCCCAGCGAAGCTGCATGTTCATAACCGGGCCAGGCTGTCTGCCAGATGGGCTCGTTATTTGAGAAGACATTGCAAGCCAAGAAGCCCGAAGGTACGAGCCCGCGCCAGGCAGGTCCATTACAAGGAAGTTTCGACTAAGAAGAGGTGGCGGCGCAAGTTCAAATGATGTCGACTGTGCACTCAGGGGTCCACTTCTTCCTATTCCACCCATTCATCATTTCTTCTACTCAGCTCCCACCCTTGGGTGGTGTATTTTCCCTCTTCCAATCCTACTTCTATGATTTTCTCCTCTCTTCCAGGGTCCGCCAACCCCCATTCCTCTCTTTCCCATCCGGATCCTCCGGATTTTCCCTCCTCTCACAATTCTAGGCCTCGGCCTATGTCATCCTTTCATCCCGATTTTGGGACATCTTCTAATTCTTCTTCCCCGGGACTCCTGGGTGTTGCCTCTGATTCTTCTCTGACCATGTCGGATGACCGTGATTCTTCTTCTCCGACCCTGTCGGATGTCCACAACTCTTCTTCTCTGACCACGTTGGATGATTACGCATCTTCTCCCTCATCTTCGCCACAATCTCCTCATCGTTTGTCTATTCTTTCTTCGTCACCCTTTCGGGGTTCTTACCCTTTTTCTTGCTATTTTCGAGGCTTTAGTCTGTCTTGATCTGAGTTGATCTGTTTATTCTGTATCTGGTTCCTTATTATCAGGGCCTCTGTGCCTTAACGAGGGAGTTCTAGCCCTCGTCTCTCTTCCTTTATCCCTCTTTATCCAGTGTGGTGTCCGCTGCTCCTCCGTATAGAGGAATCGTCAACTCCGTTGCTATCCTCTCCATTCTTGGTCCTGTCAAGCAAGGAATACAAAGCTCATGCTACTCGAAGCTCGATGATAAAGCTCTCGCTTCAGGGTGCTAGTTTCCGCTCGATGGATTTGCAAGGTATCTTTATTTTGTGCAAGAACATGTTATTATTGCTATCATTTTTATTTCTCCTATGGATGAGTATATTGCTGGTTCCTTCACGCGAATGAGTGGTCTTAGTTAGGTTAAATTTGGCTAAATGACTTCTCTTCTGCAGCATTCTTAGGCTAGTGATAGCTCGCTGGGAGTCTAGTTCTTTCCCCGATCGTTGAGGGTGATCTTTTAACATGGGTTTTTCACACACTTCACGGTGAGCTATAGCCGATCTCTCTAGAGCAACATTGTTGCTGCTTTGGCCATACTTTGGGTATGCACGAAGTCTTTTCTTTTCGCTACACGGTCAAGTGCAGGGGCAAGAGATTGACAGATGAGATGACCAACCTAGGCGCTCCCCAATACGGGAGAGGTCTCAAATAGGGGCAGTCTTGACCCTCAAAAGTAAGCTTTCATGCTATATCTGGCCAACAAGGGCTGCAAATGAGAAAATGAATCAAATACAAAATTATGAAATCAAATGCATGACAAAAGTGGCAGTACAGTTCCTCGCGGGATGTCACGAGTCCGGTCGTATGCGTGCCTGATAAGAATGGGTCTCAAAATCAAACTCACAAAGCCCCGGCGTAACAGACTGTATCTTTGAGGGGTAGTGCCCTGGAAGGAATTTAAATCCTGATGTTTCCCCTCCTACATAAAGCTTGTCTCCAATTGTTCTTCTGTTTCTCCCTCATTAGGCTGGGTTGAATCTCGAGTATGGCCTTAGTAGGGGCACCGTTCTTTAGAGGCGGTTGGTTGTGGTAAGTCACCCTCACATGCACGCCCTGCTTAAGGGAAACCTTTAATGAGAGGAGTAGGAACGACGATCCCTAGCCAGTAGTTTGAGCCCGTCTTGGGTGCTACGGGTTGTTATTTCAAAAATTCCAAAAATTCAGATATTATCAAAATCTAAGAAAAATCAAATACTTCAAAATTTTAAAAAAATCAGATATGTCAAAAATAAAAATCAATCAAACATTGTCAAAATTTCCAAAAAAAATAAATACTACAAAATCCCAAAAAGTTAAATACTCCCAAAAATCCAAAAAAATCAAATAATTCAAAAATCCAAAAAATCAGATATTTCAAAAATCCAAAAACATCAGAAAAAATTATCAAAAATCCAAACATATTTGTCTTTTTGTTCCTTTCTGTCTGTTTGTTTTGAGGACAGATATGATCTATTTATTAAGTGTGCAGGTCGCAGGTGTTCAAGTTTACCTTACTTTTCTATCTCTCGTTCTGTCTCATGTTCATATCTTCTTGTCTGTTCTCTCTTCTTCAATCTATTCTCTCGATCTATTCTGAAGCTCATGTCCTTCTCAACTTTCGCTTTATCTAATCATATCTCCATGAGAGGACTTTGCCTCACGTTTACGAACCTGGTGGTTCTACTTCTTCTGATCTTGGGTTTTGATTGAGGAGCATATTTGTTTGTGTCTTTCGTCCCGTCGTGTCCTTGTCATACGTGTCTATGTCCCCCCGTGTCCCACACGTGTTGTTTTGTCCCTCTGTGTCTGTCATGTTTTCGTCCCACTGTGTTGCCATGCTATGTGTTATTGTTGTCACCCCACATATGTTGTCCGTGTCTTTTATCCCCCGTAGGTGTTGTCGTCCCGTGTGTCTTTGTCCCAGCATGGTCTTGTCCTCGCGTGTGTTGTCCCACCGTGTTGTGGTGTTGTCTTGCCCCACCATACTCTTTAGTCCCGCTCACGCTTATTGTTTGTTCATGTGATGTCTTGCATATGTTGTTCATGTGATTTCAGCATTCGTTATGTTATGTTATGTTATCTTTCATCCATCTTTGTGTTGTTGTGTTATGTTAATGCTTGTTCCATTTTGTTTTGGTTGTCTTATATCAAAAATCCAAAAAAATGTCGTTTCGCTTGGCAGGTAAGTCAGGTGTGGCTCTCTATCCCTGCTCATTGTTACATTACTATATAATAATCTACATTATTATAGCCTCTCAAGAACCGACTGGTTGTCTATATGTTCTGGGATCTGATAATCCACTTTAACAGAAATGATGATGATCTAGGAGCATACGGTTAGTCGTTGGATAAGCCGCTCGGTTGAGTCGGGTGGGGGACGATGGACTCTATATCACACGCCGTGGTTGCAAGAAGACTCTTGACCCCGTCTTGCTCAATCTAGCAATAGTATCATTGAGTACTTTCTATTTTATCTTTCTTTGCATTCGTTTTGATGATTTCTTTATTTTAGCCCAGCATGCATCATGTCATTTTGAGCACTCACGTCTCGTGATTCTCTCAAGGCTTTCTCCTGAACAATGGCTAATTGCACTTCAATTCTCTTGAATAAGATATTTTCATTTCACTCTGAATTTGAACGATTTCTCTGATCTTGCCGCTTGGTCTGGTTCGCCAGCGTGATTCATGTCTGGATTTTTATCTTAGTTTTATTTCTCTTTTCCAGCTTTTCAACTGTGTTCTTCGATCCCCTCATTGGACGTGGATTGTGTCCCTAATGAGGTTGGTCGTATTTTCTTAAGTTTTCTCTTAGTTTAGTTTTCCAGGCATGTCTCATCCGCGTCATCCTGTCCTCGTGGTTAGTTCGGCATTTTCGGGAGAATTCATGTCGCTTGTTGGTTGTGACAGGTGTCTTTTACCTTGATGCCCACTTTTCAGTTCTCTCTGCTTCACGTCGCTTTCGCTTTTGCTCCATCTCCTTTCCATTTCACCTCTGCATTACTTTCGCTCGTTCCCTTGCAAAGCGGACATCAAGGAGGGGCATCTGTTGACACCCGTTTTCAGCCTACAAGTCGAGCTATTTCTCTTATTCTCCTTTATAATGCTCCGAATTATCCATTATTTTGGAGTTTTCTTTAAACCTATTTCGAGCCCATTTCTTAGTCATTTCTAAGCCCATTAAGCCTTGGAGCCCTTGGAGGATATTTTCTTTTTTAAAAATAAAAATAAAAAAATTTCAAGGTCGCGGTCAACTATTGGCCATCGTTGTCAACTGTTGACCACCTCTTCCCCTCTTCTGCCTTGAGAGTCCAAAGTGTTATGGACTCTGTTTCTGGGCATTTTTGCTCGTCGTGGGCTCCTTCTAGGGTCTATATCTTCTAAAATTCTCCACCAAATCGGGTCCCGTTTGTTTCTATCTCTTGTCCTTCTTATTATCTCAAATTTGACTCATAGAACTCGAGTTTTGGTGGCCTATATCCCCTGGAAATGTGAAGGAAACTTCTGGGTTTATGCAATGTCACGTCCCGACGCGGAAAATCAGAACGTGGCAGTAGAGTTTTTAAAATATGTTGATTTCCAGGCATGTTGTGTCTTGGGTTAGCAATTAAAGAACTCCAAAATAACACAATAACCAAGAGAAGGAATTAATTACCACAAAAATAATTTACTCCAAACATAATAGGTTCCAACTAATGAAACAAAATAAGATCCAAAATCCACCATCTTAATACACTTAAAAAACAACTACATTAACCAAATTACAACTCAGAATAATTCCATAACTCTCTAAACTCAAACCATCTAAGGACAACGCCACAAGGCTATCTAGCTGGCTCGCTCCAAGGTCTTCACTCCTGCCCTTCCCCATCAGTTTGAGAGTCATCACCAGAGTTACCTGAAATAGGGGGAAAACTGAGTGAGCGAATGCTCAGTAGGTAATAGCAGGCAGGGTTTAAGTAATTAACAATTTAATTAATATCGTGCGAAAAAAAATAAATGGCGATAACAGCTAACAGAAACAGGAATGGTAGAAATAAATAGAACTGAGACATATCATTTCCATGTACTTGGCCGATTAAGCAAGTAACAAACAAGTCAAGTAGAATTGATTCTATGCAGGAATTCCAAGAATATAAGAATGAACGAATGTCATAGATATCACGCTAGTCATGCACTCGGTGCAATGCCTCACCATGTCATTACAACTCCCCGGGGCACTAGTACTTTTTGGGTGCTCCTCCCAGGACCAGACCGGGCCCTTATGATGCGTTGGCATTGATGTGGTGGATCCAAGATCCCAAGTAACCATCTTAGACATTCATTTGGAATCGGCCGGAATTCCAAGGTTAAGCTATGTAACTTACCAACTAAGATCAAGTGGTATTCCAATAATTGACTGAGAAGTCAAGAGATTTAAACAAGAACCATGTGAAAACAAGTTCTAGATAGATGAGGTCATGAACAAGGCCACATGAGAAAGAAAACGGCCTAGTCTAGACCGCAAAAGGGCTAGCTGAACAAAAGGGGTCAAGCCCAACGCGAGGGATGAAAAAAATGGTCCAAATTGGGCCGCTTCCCGGAGGAAAACAGTCACATGGAGCCTGTTCAGTGAAGAGGGGGTCCCTGGGCCCCAAGTAAGGTAAATAGTCTTAATTGGGCTACCCTATTACAAAACGGTCCTCTGAAGGCCGCTTACATGATTAGATGGTCCATTTACGACCACGACTAGTTCTAAGCCCAGAAGAAGGTCGACGCCACCCAAAGGGAGGTCGGCTGTAATGACCTGAGAATCTGATTATCGGAAAGGCCCGATAATCCGAGACTCGAACTGCCGCCCACGAGCCGGGAGGGCTCGGAAGGGCTAAAAGGAGTGTGGAGACACAAAGAAATAGGAAATAAGGCAGGACAATTCAATAATTAACAGAAATAAATAAATAAACAACTACTACAACAGAGTCCAGTCCAACAGGAAGTACAGTCTAAAGCAGTAAAGCGTACCACATGCCAAGTGAACACTCGGCCTGGTGAGCTGGCGACTGAGAACCTCATAACAACATCCTCGAACCACGAGGAAGAACCGTCACACCTTAAAAGCAGGGGTGAGCCTCCTGTCACTGGCCCAATAGGGATCCCGCGGAACACCAACTGAGAACAATAGCGGCACGGAAAGCTGTAACTACCAGAGCAACAGTAACAGCAGGAACAGTAAACCCGGTGGCGGGTCAAAACTCGGCACTACAACTACTCCTACTGTACCGGCCAAGCAAAAAGAGAAGTCCCGATCTCACAGTCGGGAATCGGACCATACTAGCACCACCTACCGAAGTAAAAACCCACGGCGACCCCGCCGTAGAGGCTTATCTTCTAGAACACGGTCAACCTGGACATGATGTCCAAGGTGCAACCCTGACCACCTAGTCACGGGTACTGCACAACAAGACACAACTTCGGTAAAGCTATTAGCACTAGTCTCACGGCACGAAAATCGACGCACGCGCCATGGCGAAATAACCGAAACTCAACAGTCAACACGACCAAAACACGAAGGTCGAAGTCATAGTGACTGACTGACAGTCTGTCACTCCTGACTCGACAGGAGTACCTCCCACTAGAAGCACAGTCGGAAGCGTCCCCTGACGACTTACACCGCACCGCAGGTGAACTACCTGACGTGGTAGCGCCTACTAGAGGCACGTACACCGTACAAGTAACGACAAAGCAAGTGACTAGCTGGGGTCACGCTCGTCAGCGTGTGTCCAACTACCCCCAACCACGTGTACACACACGGACCATGCGTCCTAGGTCTGGCCTCTAACTGGTTTTCCCCTTAGCCAGACTCAGGCTACAGACGTGGGGTCCAACGGAAACCAGTCTAAAAACCGTCCTCAGGGTAGTTTCTCCACCACTCCCTGGTGGGACCACACGCGTGTAAGTAGGCTACGACTAGTGGAGGGTCCCTGAAAGAGTAGACTCTCAAGTCAACGGAAAATAATGTCCGAACCCGATGAAGTACGGAGACCGTCCCACGTACCAGTACCGTCGCACGGTGACCACGGTCGGAGAAGAAACGGGACTCACAGTCCACAAAGAAACACGGAAGTACGGTTCCGAAGGTAGCTCATAGGCCGCCAAACCGAATCCCACTCTCATGGAAAAGTGGGAACCCTCCAGCCCTAGGCTGGGAAACTGGACTCACGGTCCAAGGCCTCACACATGGCCCACGCGAAAAGCACAGAAGCACGATTCCCAGGGTAGTGCACAAGCCGCCATGTTGATGACTGGACTCACAGTCCAAGGCCAAACACACGGCCCACTCGGGAATCATCTTCCAGGAAAACTCATGACATGCGGGGGAGGCCCCACCGCACACACACCAATACAAGGTGACTCGGTCAAGCGTAACACAAAAGCCCGGAACATGAGGAGTCACCCGGACTATCAAACCCACGGGCACGCTAAACGAGGCAGCACGGTCCTCTCGACACCCTCAAGACACGGACACAGAATCCCACGGGTGTCTGGGGCATTCACAAGATTGCAGGTCGACTGCTGGGTCTCAACCGGGTCGACCAGGAACTTACACAACGCGAAATGATCGCGGCAAGCACGAAGACCCACTTCGGCACAACACAGTGTCTGGCGGTCTATCTTTGGGCCGTCACAACTGTAACGGTCCAAAGTTAGGCCGTCACAGCACTGTAACGGTCCAACACAGGAGCGTTACATGAAACGGGCAACACTGGCTGTGGCGCACCCACCCTGGGGCGTCACAGCCTCTAACGGACCAAGCCTGGTGTGTTAGAAGACAGACCAAAACAGGTTGTGACGCACACCCCTCGGGGCGTCACAACCCATAACGGATCTACACAGGCGCGTTAGAAGGAGGGATACGCCAACTCTGATGCACCCAAGCAAGGGCGTCACGAGGCTCTGACGGTCCACCCCTGGTGCGTCAGAGTCTCAGGACCCCAATCGGTCAAAATCATGAAACACGGATGTAACGGTCAGGTCCAGGTGCGCCACACCCTCTCACGGTTTATCGTAAGACCTTCAGAGCGACCGATGACCTTCCGAAAAAATAGGACTTTGTCACGCACCCTCGTTGGGGCGTCACGGCCTGTAACACAACTACCCTGGAAGGACCGTCACACTGTCCCGAGAACGCTACGGCGGAAAATGACCCAAAAATCATCACACGCCCCCATACCTCCATGGGAGAGGGGGAAAACAAGGTGGAAGCCCCCAAATAGCCCCTAGCATGTATCTATGGCCTCGGAACGGCCAAAAACGCGAATGATCGGCGGGTCGACTCACAACCCCAAAAACATGGATTTTTCCAAAAAATCCCCAAATACGCCCGCTCGGCTCACCACGGCCTACAAAACTCACGGGAAAGGAAGTGCACGAGCTGGGGGTCCATCTCCCTACCTCTACCGAAGAAATGACGCACCGTGGATGCCGATCCATGAAGAAAATGCCGTGAAACCCACGCCGCTCCACGAACCCGCGGCCGAGCTTCCACGCGCCACCGTCCCTCGATCCTCGACCCGTTCCCCGTTCCTCGCCTCCCGCCATTGCCGCCTCGCCCTCCTCCACCACCATCGGCCGCCCGGGGACAGGGGGAGAGAAAGAGATGAGAGAGAGTGAGAAAGAGAGAATGAGAGGGGGAGAGAGAGAAAAAGGGTTCATATATAGAAAAATTGAAAAAATTCAAAAAAGTATGAAAAATTACCTCCGCGATCCTCGGGAGGAGCACAACGCAGTGGTACTATCCCGGAGTCGGAGAACGCCACGGTTCACCATGCACAGAGTTCCGAAGGCACATCAGGGAAAAACACGTGTAAAACACAAAATACACTCCGAGACCAACTAAAATGATCTGAAAAATATCCAAAAAAATCCGGAGCATTACATCGACGCACAAGCCAGTTGAAAACAATCATCCGAGGACCGCTCAAGATCTCAAGTGGTCATGCCCGGGCCGTTCAGTGACAGAAACGGTCCCCAAAGGCCGCTATCTCCACAACGGACCCCACTCCGGGCTTGGGCACAAACAAGCGATTGGATCGAATTAATGGGTGCAGGATTTGAGGTACAACCTGCCCGGTGTCCTAGTGGGAATCACATGCTCGCGGGGACTTATGGAGGTCTCATAATAGAGGTTCTAGTCCGACGAAAGGATTATCCGGCAGAGGGTCCCAACTATTACAAGAATTGAGGGTTTAAAACATCGAAAAACAATGTATAACGGTCAGTTAGCACCATCGGAGTAGATCGACTATCAAACAACCTAACAATTAATCCAAGGATAGAAATCCTTAATTTAAGCAACTTATATATATATATCAATTTAAGGAATAGTCAAGATGCTACGATTTGAATGAAAAGGGAGATGAAAAAGGATGCTGACAAACATGCTCAATTATTAGAATTATTCCATATTTCCAATTTGAATTAGTGAGTTTCTACCCTACTCAAGATAGCTAAACAAGGTATAATGAAACAAAATATATAACTCGAACTGTACATACAAGCGGTCGTTCACAGGGCCGCTGGGGTCATAAACGGTCTAGTACAGGCCGCTACCCCAGACCTCGCGGTCTATCGAGGGGTCGTTTAGGTCAAACGGGTTTTAAATTCTGCCAAGGGAAGAAACGGTCTGTCGCGGGACCACCAAGGCATAAACGGTCTCTGTTAAGCCGCATACAGGACGCCATGGCCAGCCTCCAACGACTCCGACAGGGTTCACTTGTAACATGAAATTCAGAAGATATAGCGCATAAAAATTGGGCAAAAACATATCAATAGAAAGAGGATGAAATGATGCATAACATAGATCAATTAATTTGAATCTTTAAGCCTGCTGACCTACCATTTAATCGACCTAAACGAAGGGAACAAGTTTTGCCCTAACTCTTGACAAGCTCCGCCTAAATCCAACAATACTCGCATGATACTGAATGAAATTTAGGGCTTTCCGTATCAAAAGAAAGAGGATTCAGAGACGCTTCCACGAGTATATATTACTTAAGGTTTAGTCTGCTAGAACCTACCTTAATCGAAGGAAGAAGAGGACGATGGCTGTCGATCGTGATAAGAAATCCCTCCAAGAACTCGCCGGAATACTCCCTCAACCGAACTCCTCGCCGGCCGCTGCAGCAAAATGGGGTTACTAGGTGGGCTAAGGGTTTGATTTATAGTGGTAATTTGAACTGGGAGCAAACGTGAGGGCTGGATAAAGTCCCACAACTCGTCGCGCGTGGGAATCGTGGATGACCAAGTCGCGCCGCCTTTTCTCTCGAAATTGGACTCCTAGGGTTAGGGTTTCAGCGGGAAAAGAGAGGGGAAACGTGCTACACATCCAGGCCATTCAATTGGGTCCGATCTGGGCTTGAATGATCAAAAATTGGGTCCGAAATTGGTGATCTAAGGTCCGTTAAGGTTAAACGTGGATTTTGCCCTAATACCATTAATTCGGCTTGCTTACAATTTTATTTAGGGTGTGATGAGGAAGACAAATTGTCTAAATTTTTAGTCCTCTACATGATTATGATTTTTCTAGATTTTTATAAATTGGTCAAAACTTTTACCTATTGTAATTCCCAAAGAATTCTTTATTTAATTAATAATCAACCGGGGTGCTACACCCTTCCCCACTTTAAGGAATTTGGTCCCCAAATTCACTATGCTTCTCGAAATAGAGATAATTAGGATTACTGACCTTAAAATAAATCAAGGTACTACCTCCGGATAGCTTCTTCGGTCTCCCAAGTGGCTTCTTCAGTTCCACGCCGACTCCGCTGAATCTTTACCATCGGTATGGACCGATTCCTGAGTTGCTGCTGCTTACGGTCCAAAATCTTGATCGGTCTTTCTTCATAAGATAAATCTTCTTTCAACTCAAGGTCTGTATGCTGAATGACATGTGCAGGGTCGTACACATACTTCCGTAACATGGATACATGAAAAATATTGTGCACACCTGACAACTGGGGTGGCAATGCCAGTCTGTAGGCAACTTCTCCCACTATTTCTAAAATCTCAAATGGGCCAATAAATCTGGGACTCAACTTATCATGGATATTAAACCTTCAAACTCTTTTCAGAGGGGAAACTTTCAAGAACACATGCTCGCCCACTTGAAATTCCAAATCTCTTCTTCTATTATCTACATAGCTTTTCTGTCTTGACTGTGCAACTTTGAGATGATCCCTGATGATCTGGATATTCTTGGATGACTCTGAAATGAGATCCGATCCCAACCATTGCTTCTCGCCTACCTCATCCCAGCACAAGGGTGATCGACAACTTCTTCCATAAAGAGCCTCAAACGGTGCCATCTGGATACTGGACCGGTAACTGTTGTTGTAAGCAAATTCTATAAGGGCCAGTTGTTCTAGCCAACTGCCACCAAAATCGATCATGCAAGCTCTTAACAAATCCTCAACAATCTGGTTCGTTTTCTCCGTCTGGCCATCTGTCTGAGGATGAAAGGTCATACTGAAGTTCAGACGGGTTCCTAAGGATTCTTGCAATCCTTTCCAAAAATGTGAAGTGAATCTGGGATCTCGGTCTGACACGATATTCACAAGTATTCCGTGCAATCTTACCGCTTCCTTCATATACAAAGCAGCCAATACGTTGACTGTCCACTTCATCTTGATGGACAAGAAATGTGCAGATCTGGTCAATCTATCCACAATCACCCATATTGCATCGAACCCTCCATGAGTTTTTGGCAAACTCATTATGAAATCCATGCCGATACTCTCCCACTTCCATTGTGGTATATCGAGTGGTTTTAATCTCCCGGCAGGTCTGAAATGTTCAGCATTCACTTGTTGAAATACTAAACACCTACTCACGGATTCTGCTTCTTCCCTTTTCATGTTCGGCCACCAAAAGGTCCTTTTTAGATCTCGGTACATCTTAGTGGCTCCAGGATGAATGGTATACTTGGACTTGTGGGCTTCTTCCAGAACATTGCTTTTTACCTCAACTAAATCTGGAACACAGGTTCGTCCCCGAAATAACAGTTTGTCATCTTCAGCCAACACGAAATCTGGTTTATTACTTAAACTTCCTTTGATTTCTACTATCATTGGATCATTATCTTGCATAGCCTTAATTTCCATCAATAGCTCGGGGCGAAGCTGAAATTGTGTGATCATGACTCAATCTTTACCAAGATTAAGATCTAAACTAGCCATCTGTTCCAGAAGTTTTCATTCTTGCAACATAAGACTTGACAAACAGGCTATCGATTTGCGACTTAAAGCATCTGCCACTACATTGCCCTTCCCAGGGTGATATTCTATGGAAAAGTTGAAATCCTTCAAATACTCATGCCATCTTCTCTGCCTCATATTAAGCTCCTTCTGAGAAAATAAATATTTCAAACTTTTATGATCAGAAAACACCGTGAATGCTTCTCCATACAAGTAGTGCCTCCAAATATTTAAGGTAAATACTACAGCTGCTAGCTCCAAGTCATGGACAGGATAATTCTCTTCGTGCTTTCTCAACTGTCTAGAAGAGTAAGCTATCACCTTCCTATGTTGCATAAGCACACAGCCTAAGCCAATACATGAAGCATCAGTATAAACTACAAAGCCTCCCTCTCCAGAGGGCAAGGCCAAAACAGGGGCAGTGGTTAAACACTCCTTCAGAGTCTGAAAACTCCGTTCACACTCTTCTGACCACTCAAATTGGTTCTCCTTATGAGTTAATCTAGCCAATGGTATCGTAATCTTCGAGAAATCTTTAATAAATCTCCGATAATAGCCTACTAAGCCTAGAAAACTTCTAACTTCAGTTACATTCATAGGCTTATCCCAGCTTCTCACGGCCTCCACCTTAGAAGGATCTACCGAAATCCCATCTTTGGAAATAATGTGTCCCAGAAAAGACACTTCCTGCAACCAGAAATCACACTTACTGAACTTAGCATATAATTGATGATCCCTCAGTAGCTGTAATGCTATTCTCAGGTGTTCTTCATGTTCCTCTTTGCTCTTGGAGTATATCAGAATGTCATCAATAAAAATCACGACCCACCGATCCAAGTAGGGTCGGAACACATTGTTCATTAACTGCATGAAAGCTGCAGGAACGTTTGTTAGACCAAAAGGCATTACAACAAATTCAAAATACCCGTACCTGCTTCGGAATGCCATTTTAAAAACATCTTCATCCTTGATTCGTAGCTGGTGATAACCTGATCGAAGATCAATCTTGGAAAAATATTACGCTCCCGCCATTTGATCAAACAATTCATCTATTCTTGGCAACGGATACTTGTTCTTGATGGTATGTTGATTAAGCTGACGATAATCAATGCACAATCTCAGTGATCCGTCCTTCTTTCTTACGAACAACTTTGGGGCTCCCCACGGGGATGTACTTGAACGAATAAACCATTTCTCAAGCAATTCCATTAATTGCTCTTTCAATTCTCTCAACTCCGTAGGGGACATATGATATGGAGCTTTAGAAACCGGGGTCGCGCCAGGAACTAGATCGATGGAGAAAACTACCTCCCTCTCGGGAAGACGTCCCAGTAAATCTACAGGAAACACATCCGGGAATTCTCGGACAATAGGAATGTCCTGAATCTCCAAATCCTTCTTGTCAGTCAAAAAAACCAACGCCAGAAATGCCTGACATCCCTTCCTTAATAACTTCTCGGCTCGAAGTGCCGAAATAAGCGGCACAGACCTAGAATGCCTAACCCCAACAAAAGAGAGCTTGGGGTTACCAGAAAAGGACACGGTGCCAGATTTATAGTGAACACTAGCCTCATATCTAGCTAACCAATCTGCTCCTAGGATTACATCATAATCCTTCATCTTCGTGTAACTAAATCAGCTGGCATACTTAGCCCATTAACCAGAATCTTACTTGAGGGGTAATAGTATTTAATAGCTGAACCAGTACCGATAGGAGTTGAACTTTCAAGTTGAGAGCTCATCAATACAGGTTTGGTAGATAAGGTCTTAGCAAAACTCTGAGAAATAAAGGGATGCGTTGCTCCGGTATCAAATAGAATAAAAGCCGGCTTATCAAAAATAATAAGTGTACCTTCTACCAGTCCACCCTCCTCAGTGGTTTCTGTCTCGGTTTCTTGCATGGCTTGTAGCTTGCCCTGCCGCTTCTGGCCCCCTTGCGGCTTGCTTGATGTGACTTGATCTGACAAGAGGGGACACTCAGGGATGCGGTGGTCCCTGCTGCAACAACGCAAACAAGCGCCTAGCTTTCACCAACACTCTTCCATCTTATGGCCTGGACGGTCACAATACTTGCAAAGGGCCTTGGATGATACACTTGGGCCAGGCTTCTTATCATCATTCTTCGGCTTCTTATCTTTCCACGAACTAGACCCACCATTGGGACTCTTCTTGTCATTGCCGGGTTTGAAATTCCAGAAACTAGTGGCCTTTTCCTTCTTAGAGTTCCTTCCTCGAATCCTCTCTGTCATTTCCAAGGTATCTTCAAGAACATGCGCCTTCCTTACAACTTCGGCATAAGTCTGGATCTCCAAAGGCGCTAACTGGTTGATATACTGCAACTTCAAACCATTGAGAAATCGTTTGGCCTTCATCTTCTCGGTAGATACCAAGTGTGTAGCATAGCGGGCCAATCGGGAGAATTGTGCCTCGTACTCCGTGACTGATAAATTCCTTTGCTTTAGAGCAGCAAATTCCGCTGCCTTTTTCTCTTGTACTCGGTCTGAGAAATACTTACTATTGAAGAGCTCCTAGAGTTCCTTCCATGTCACTTGCTGGTCTCCCAAGGTGACTTTCATAGCATCCCACCACGTTCTTGCATCACGCTCTAACTGGAAAGTAGTCAACAAAACGCGCACTTGGTTGCTGCATTGCATGACTTCGAAAATCTGATCCATTTCTTTCAGCCAGTGCTCGGCTTCATCTGGATCCGTCGATCCACCAAATCATGGGGGATTCATCCCACGAAACTTCCGGTGGAGATCACCGGCTCCTTGGTGCGCTCCTCCTCCTTATGCCACTTGCTAAAGGGCCCGCGTCAAACCTTGCACTGTACGCTGCATGTCCCTCCATTGCGCATGCTCGGCTGCCATTGCAACGGACTCCTACACATGGAATAGGTTAAATTAGAACGACCTAGCAGGAATCTTTTAGAGTTGATTATTCACTCAACCCGAGTCTCTACCCAATCTCACCAGGTTGGGTCTTAGACTTCTAACAAGTCACAGTTCTACAATACCACTAGGAAACCTAGGAACCTTTGAAAACCTAGTCTCTGATACGACCAAATTGTCACGCCCCGACGCGGAAAATTGGAACGCGGCAGTAGAGTTCTTAAAATATTTTGATTTTCAGGCATGCTGTGGCTTAGGTTAGTAATTAAAGAACTCCAAAATAACACAATAACCAAGAGAAGGAGTTAATTCCCACAAAAATAATTTACTCCAAACATAATAGGTTCCAACTAATGAAACAAAACAAGATCCAAAATCCACCGTCTTAATACACTTAAATAACAACTACATTAACCAAATTGCAACTCGGAATAATTCCACAACTCTCTAAACTCAAACTATCTAAGGACAACTCCATGAGGCTATCTAGCTGGCTCGCTCCAAGGTCTTCACTCCTGCCCTTCCCCATCAGTTTGAGAGTCATCACCAGAGTTACCTGAAATAGGGGGGAAACTGAGTGAGCGAACGCTCAGTAGGTAATAGTAGGCAGGGTTTAAGTAATTAACAATTTAATTAATATCGTGCGAATAAAAATAAATGGTGATAACAACTAACAGAAATAGGAATGGTAGAAATAAATAGAACTGAGACATATCATTTCCATGTACTTGGCCGATTAAGCAAGTAACAAACAAGTCAAGTAAAATTGATTCCATGCAGGAATTCCATGGATATAAGAATGAACGAATGTCATAGATATCACGCTAGTCATGCACTCGGTGTAATGCCTCACCATGTCATTACAACTCCCCGGAGCACTAGTACTTTTCGGGCGCTCCTCCCAGGACCAGACCAGGCCCTTATGATGCGTTGGCATTGATGTGGTGGATCCAAGATCCCAAGTAACCATCTTAGACATTCATTTGGAATCGGCTGGAATTCCAAGGTTAAGCTATGTAACTTACCAACTAAGATCAAGTGGTATTCCAATAATTGACTGAGAAGTCGAGATTTAAGCAAGAACCATGTGAAAACAAGTTCTGGATAGATGAGGTCATGAACAAGGCCGCAAGAGAAAGAAAATGGCCTAGTCTGGACTGCAAAAGGGCTAGCTGAACAAAAGGGGTCAAGCCCAACGTGAGGGATGAAAAAAACGGTCCAAATTGGGCCACTTCCAGGAGGAAAAAGGTCACATGGAGCACGTTCAGTGAAGAGGGCGTCCCTGGGCCCCAAGTAAGGTAAACAGTCTTAATTGGGCCGCCCAATTACAAAATGGTCCTCTGAAGGCCGCTTACATGATGAGACGGTCCATTTACGACCGCGACTAGTTCTGAGCCCAGAAGAAGGTCGACACCACCCAAAGGGAGGTCGATGCACAAGCTAGTTAAAAACTATCATTCGAGGACCGCTCAAGATCTCAGATGGTCATGCCCGGGCCGTTCAGTGATAGAAACGGTCCCCAAAGGGCCGCTATCTCCAGAACAGACCCGACTCCGGGCTTGGGCACAAACAAGCGATTCGATCGAATTAACGGGTGCAGGATTTGAGGTACAACATGCCCGGCGTCCTAGTGAGAATCCCAGGCTCACAGGGACATACGGAGGTCTCATAATAGAGGTTCTAGTCCGACGAAAGGATTATCCGGCGGAGAGTCCCAACTATTACAAGAATTGAGGGTTTAAAACATCGGAAAACAATGTATAACGGTCAGTCAGCACCACCGGAGTGGATCAACTGTCAAACAACCTAACAATTAATCCAAGGATAGAAATCTTTAATTTAAGCAACTTATATATATATATATATATATATATCAATTTAAGGAATAGTCAAGATGCTACAATTTGAATGAAAAGGGAGATGAAAAAGGATGCTGACAAACATGCTCAATTATTAGAATTATTCCATTTTTTCATTTAAATTAGTGAGTTTCTACCCTACTCAAGATATCTAAACAAGGTATAATGAAACAAAAAAAAAAACTCGAACTGTACATACAAGCGGTCGTTCACAGGGCCACTAGGGTCATAAACGGTCTAGTACAGGCCGCTACCCCAGACCTCGCAGTCTATCGAGGGGCCGTTTAGGTCAAAAGGGTTTTAAATTCTACCAAGGGGAGAAACGGTCTGTCGCGGGACCGCCAAGGCATAAACGGTCTCTGTTAAGCCGCGTACAGGATGCCATGGCCGGCCTCCAGCGACTCCGATAGGGTTCACTTGTAACACAAAATTCAGAAGATATAGGGCATAAAAATTGGGCAAAAACATATCAATAGAAAGAGAACGAAAAGATGCATAATATAGATCAATTAATTTGAATCTTTAAGCTTGCTGACCTAACATTTAATCGACCTAAATGAAGGGAACAAGTTTTGCCCTAACTCTTGACAAGCTCCGCCTAAATCCAACAATACTCGCAGGATACTGAACGAAATTTAGGGCTTTCGATATCAAAAGAAAGAGGGTTCAGAGACACTTCCATAGGTATATATTACTTAACGTTTAGTCTGCTAGAACCTGCCTTAATCGAAGGAAGAAGAGGACGATGGCTGCCAGTCGTGATAAGAAATCCCTCCAAGAACTCGCCGGAATACTCCCTCAATCGAACTCCTCGCCGACCGCTGCAGCAAAATGGGGTTACTAGGTCGGCTAAGGGTTTGATATATAGCGGTAATTTGAACTGGGAGCAAACGTGAGGGCTAGATAAAGTCCCATAACTCGTCGCGCGCGGGAATCCCGGATGACCAAGTCGCGTCGCCTTTTCTCCCGAAATTGGACTCCTAGGGTTAGGGTTTCAGGGAAAGAGAGAGGAAACGTGCTACACATCTAGGCCGTTCAATTGGGTCCGATCTGGGCTTAAATGGTCGAAAATTGGGTCTAAATTTGGTGATCTAAGGTCCGTTAAGGTTAAACATGGATTTAGCCCTAATACCATTAATTCGGCTTGCTTACAATTTTATTTAGGGTGTGACGAGGAAGACAAATTGTCTAAATTTTTAGTCCTCTACATGATTATGATTTTTCTAAATTTTTATAAATTGGTCAAAACTTTTACCTATTGTAATTCCCAAAGAATTCTTTATTTAATTAATAATCAACCGGGGTGCTACATGCAATTTCTGTACAAGACAAACTCTACCCGATCAAGCTCCGGGCCCTTCTTTCCACGCGAATATCTTCCAGATTCTTCCACAGAATTGAGTCCTGCTTGTTCCTTTCTCTTGTCCTCACTATTATCTCGAGATTGATCCAAAGAACTCGAGTTTTGGTGGGCTATATCTCCTTAAATCGTGAGAGAAAGTTATGGATTTATGTGGTTTCTATAAAAGAACCATGTGCAAACTGCGCGATGGGGGCGCGTTTCCGAGGTGACGGCGAAGCCATGTCGCATTGTCTTCATCCTTCTTCGACCTAGCCTTAAGGGGGAAGTATTATCTTCGCGTTGGTTCTATGTGGGCTTTATTTCATCATCGTTTACCCTCTTTTCTTCGCCCCTACTGTTGGCAAATCATCACAGATTTCTGGTTTTCTGCTACAACTTCGCGACGGAGGCCTGTTCTTCAAGCCGGGGCAGAGTTATGCGGCATCCTCTTCGTCTTCCTTTGACCCTATCTTGAAGAGGGGAGTATTAGCTTCGTATTGATTATATTTGGGCGTCCTTTTCTTCATTCTTTTCCTTATTCCCAAGTCCCAACTTTTCAGGTTTCACCATTCTGTTCTGCCAATCTGAAACCCAGATTTCTTACGAAGGGGGCACGTTTGCGTCGCCGGGGCGAGGTCATGGTGTACCTCTGATCATTCTTTTCAATTCTAGGCTCTTAAGGGAAGTATACTCTTCATTTTTTCCCATTCTTGGCTCATTATCTCATCCTCTTCATGCTTATTTTTGTCCATCATTTTGCACTTTCACATAGTTTTCATACAAGTCATTTTTCTGCCCTATTCTACACCCTCTATTTTCTTGTGTTTTTCACCCCATTTTTCACTGCTATATTCCCCATTTTAAACCCTTCTTTTTGCCCATGTTTCACCATAATATTCCCATCTTTCCATAGCATCCTTTCTTTCCCTTTTTGATGTCTTATTCTGCAAGTTATTCTTCATTCTTTGGGTCCAATTTGTGCACTATTCTGCATTTTCTGCACTATCTGTATTTTTTGTCAAATCTCCGGTGTTATAACTTTCTGTCCAGACCTTCTTTTGACGTGATTCTTGTTCCCACTTGTTCACAATATTAAAGTCTTCTGTCATCCCTGTTTTCTACCTGTTTGGACTTCGTTTGCCATATTATTTTCATCATTCTTTGCACCCTATTTGCATAGTTTTTCTCATGAACTATATTTTTGCATCTCGTTTATCTTTGTTAATTGTGGCATATTAAATCAATATCTGCATGTTAGTCTCATCTCAATATACACACCTATTGTTTGTACCCATTTACAGGGGTTAAAAACCCTCCCCCGGTGAGTTTGCCCTTGTCACGCCCCAACGCGAAAAATCGGAACGTAGCAGTTTATATCATTCATGTCAATCTGAGCATACATTGCCATAAGAGACTAAACCACCAAGCTAATAATAAAGAAAAACAATTAACCCATCTTTATTGATAATAATACGAGAAAGTATTTAATTACACCCGACTCCTTGTGGACTTCTAACTTATTAACGAAAAATACATCAACTCTAGATAACAACTCAACAACTAATCTAAACTTGACTGGAACATCATTCTAAAAGGCTCGCTCATGGAATCACTCGTTCCCGTCCCCATCGGAGCGCACATCCTCATCCGAACTACCTGAAAAGGATTGGAAAGTAGGGGTGAGCAAAGCTTAGTAGGATTTTATATCTCTATCATCACGCATAATTAAAGTAATTAACCATTCAATTAGGAATAACGTTGCAACGAAAGTAATGATAAATAATGACAAAAGATAGATAGAAAAAGAATATGAACTTTCAAGTAAAGAGTATAGCAAGAACTATTCATGAAAATTGCACAAAAATGATAGATGGAATTGGCCATAACAAGCACGCATGTCACATAGGAATTTCAAGTAAATGAGTAAAAGTGGAATGTCTCAGACCAATCACGCTAGTCATGCACTTCGGTGCAATGCCACACCTTGTCATTACAAACTCCCCGGGGCACAAGTACTTTCGGGCGCTCCTCCCAGGACCAGACCGGGCCCTTTATGATGCGTTGGCATTGAAGGATTGGATCATAGATCCTAGTCTAGACATTCATCACCTTAAATGGCCAAGAGTTCCAAGGTTTAAGCTCACGAACTTACTTCTAAGATCGAGAGAAATTTCCAACATCGTTGGAATGAACATTAGGTAGAAAGACAAGGATGCAAACAAGGATCACACACGATTTCACAGTTCAAGGCCAACCTTGATGACTGCTTCATGATAATAAAACAAGGGAAACATATGAAATATCTTACCTATGGCGGTCGATAACTGGGCCGCTACAGGAGCGTGACGGTCTGACCTTAGTCCGTTACGGTGACGTGACGGTCCAACATTGGACCGTTACAGTTCACAGATCAGTCCAGTTTGGACTGGCCCAATATACGATTCAAACCACGTTCATGGGTTCATGTCTTTGGGGTACAACCTGCCCTGCGTCCTGGTGGGAATCTCAGGCTCATGGGGTCTTACGGAGGTCTCATAATAGTGGTCCTAGTCCGACGGAAGGAATATCCGACGTAGAGTCCCATCTATTACAAGAATTGAGGCTTAAACAACACGGAAAACCAAGACGGTGCGGTCAGTCAATCCCACCGGAGTGGAATGACTGTAAAACAAACATGCCAAGACCAATATACATCTAGCAAGGATCAAAATTTATACAAGTATTAAGGTTTTTATCAAATTCCATATGATCATTCATCTTAGGATTATCTAACATCTTTCATGTAGAGAATAAAAATGTAATGTTTATGATCATGATATTAGATTACCGTCACGTTCTGCGTTGTTACATATCAAGATGTCATACTAAAACATAGCAAGTTCCTGGTTCAAAATGCATGAATTAGAGTTTAAAACACCTTGCCAGAAGAACGTGACGGTCCATATAAGGGGCGTTACAAGCATGTAACGGTCTATCGTAGGGGTGTTACACAATAGAAATAATTAGATACAAATCTTATAAATTTTAAAAATACAAGGCACGTGACGGTCTATCGTTGGGCCGTTACACCATGGTGACGGTTTATCGTGCGACCGTCAGAGTTGTAACAGTCACTGAAAGGACCGTCAGATCAATCCGAGTCCCGCCAACGCGAACCTCGACATGCCACGATAAAACTTTGATTTCTCACGATAGAGTGAACAGAATTTAGGGAAAATACCACCGTTCGAAAGAGCATTAAAAATTGTACAAGATAGCATGCTTTGATTAAGACCTAAAATGATTAATTTCAACATTAGACTAGTTAACATGGAAGTTACCCTTTTTGTATACCTCAGAGTAAAACATGAAATTAGTATAGCATGGTGTACGAAAATTAGGCAATTAGGTATCAAAAGAAAAGGCTCAGGAAGACAAACAAGATGGTATCATTAGATTTTCGTTTGGCCTGAGAGACAGCTACCTTAGCTTGAAGGAAAGAAAGACGAAAGGAAGGGTCGTCGGAACCCTAGGCACCACTCCTAGAACGCCCAAATTCTCTCCCGTCCGGTCACGATCAGCTACGCCACCCGCCGCTGGTGCAAATAGGGTTCTAGAGCGTCGAAAGCCCTCAATAAATAGGACCTATAGGGACTCCTAGCGATCGAATTTGGTTGAAGAGTCCAATGAAGAAGCTCCGGCGAAAATCTCGGATGGGGTTCTAATCCGCCGCCGCCGTCGCCAGTAGAAGCATCTAGACTTAGGGTTTTCGAAGAGAAAACAAGGACCTATCAATGAGCTAGGGTTTGGCTCAAAATGGAGCGCAAATGGGCTTAAATTGGACCCACATTGTGATGGTTAAACTAGGTCTTCTAACCCACGAAAAACTGCTAAAACATGAAATTGGGTCTTCACGAATTTTATTTTGGGATCTTACCTGAAGATAAAGTTATTACAAATTTAATTTTATACTAGATACATATTTTTCTAGATTTTTAATAATTTTGTTAGAAGTTGAGCCAATAAATAATTAACTTATATGGAATTATTATAATAAAAATGCAGGATGCTACACCCTCCCCCTATTTAAGGAATTTGGTCTCCAAATTCACCGAATCTGATAGCAACCAACCTTAAAATAATTCAGGGTATAACTTCCTGATTGCATCTTCGGACTCCCATGTTGCTTCCTCTGCTCCACGGCGACTCCACTGGACCTTGACCATCGGAATAGATTGATTCCTGAGTTGCTGTTGCTTGAAGTCCAATATCTTGCTAGGCTTTTCTTCATAAGATAAGTCTTTCTTCAATTCCAAATCAGCATACTGGATAATGTGCGAAGGGTCATACACATACTTCCGAAGCATGGATACATGAAACACATTGTGAATGCCTGCTAACTGTGGTGGTAAGGCCAATCTATAGGCAACTTCGCCTACCCTCTCTAAAACTTCAAATGGGCCAACGAACCGTGGGCTTAACTTGCCTCGAGTTCCAAATCTTCTAATTCCTCATGATGGTGAAACTTTCAGAAATACGTGTTCCCCAATCTGAAATTCTAACTCCCTTCTTCTATTATCTGCATAGCTCTTTTATCTGGACTGGGCGACCTTCAAACGGTCTTTGATAACTTGAATGTTCTTGGATGATTCTGAGATAAGGTCTGGCCCGAGCCATTGCTTTTCACCAACTTCTTCCCAACAAAGAGGAGATCTACAACTCCTACCATACAAAGCTTCAAACGGTGCCATCTGAATGCTGGATTGGTAACTATTATTGTATGCAAACTCAATCAAAGGTAAGTGTTCATGCCAACTTCCTCCAAAATCAATTACGCAGGCTCTCAACATGTCTTCAACAATCTGGTTTGCTCTCTCAGTCTGCCCGTCAGTCTGAGGGTGGAAAGCTGTACTGAAGTTCAAACGGGTTCCTAATGATGCTTGTAGTCCTTTCCAAAAGTGAGATGTAAACCTGGGGTCTCTGTCAGATATGATGGATACAGGCACTCCATGTAATCTTATTATTTCCTTCACATACAGGGCAGCCAAAACATCCACAGTCCACTTTGACTTAATAGGCAAAAAGTGTGCGAACTTTGTTAGTCGGTCAATGATCACCCAAATTCCATCAAGGTCTCCTCGTGTTCGGGGTAAACCCATAATAAAATCCATACCGACACTTTCCCACTTCCATTGGGGTATTTCAAGAGGCTTTAATTTCCCAGCAGGCCTGAAATGCTCTGCTTTTACTTGTTGACATACTAAACACCTGCTCACAAAATCGGCCACTTCTCTTTTCATGTTCGGCCACCAAAAAGTTCTCTTCAAATCTCTATACATCTTTGTAGCTCCTGGATGTATAGTATACTTAGATCTGTGCGCTTCTTCAAGAATCTTCTTCTTTATCTCCGTGGAATCAGGGACACATGTTCTCTTTCGAAACAACAATCTCCCATCAACAGCTAACATAAAATCTGGTCAACTATCCATCCGTTCTTTAATTTCAACGAGTAGTGGGTCATTATCTTGCAACTACTTCATTTCTGCTAGCAATTCTGAACGAAGCTGGACATGAGCCACCAAGATTCGATCTTCCTTTTCTGTAATATCTAGACTGGCAAACTATTCTAACAACTTCCACTCTTGAAGCATCAAACTGGCTAATCTAGCTGTCGGCTTCCTGCTCAAAGCGTCTGCTACAACATTCCCTTTTCCGAGATGATATTCAATGGAGAAGTCGAAATCCTTTAAGTACTCTAGCCACCTTCTCTGTCTCATATTCAATTCCTTTTGAGAAAATAGATATTTTAAGCTCTTATGGTCTGAGTACACGGTGAAAGTTTCTCCATAAAGATAATACCTCCAATCTTAAGAGCAAACACAACAGCTGCTAACTCCAGATCATGAACAGGGTAATTCTCCTCATATTTTCTCAATTGTCTGGAGGAATAGGCTATCACTCTCCCTCGCTGCATCAATACGCAACCCAAACCGATTCCTGAAGCATCGGTGTAAACTTCATAACCTCCTTCACCTAAGGGCAAGGCCAAAACTGGGGCAGTGGTCAAACACCCCTTCAAAGTCTGAAAACTCTTCTCACAATCATCAGTCACCTCAAAACAATTCTCCTTACGAGTTAACCTTGTCAAAGGCACTACAATCTTGGAGAAATCCTTAATGAACCTTCGATAATAGCCTGCTAAGCCTAAGAAACTTCTGATCTCAGTTACACTCGCAAGTCTTTCCCAATTACGTACAGCCTCAACTTTGGAAGGGTCTACTGCGATTCCCTCTTTAGAAATAATGTGCCCTAGAAAAGATACCTCTTGTAACCAAAACTCACATTTACTAAACTTGGCGTATAGCTGATGATCCTTTAATATTTGTAACGCCATTCTCAAGTGCATTTCATGCTCCTCCTTGCTCCTTGAATATATCAGAATATCATCAATAAATATCACGACCCACTGATCCAAGTAGGGCCGAAACACACTATTCATTAGCTGCATAAAAGCTGCAGGAGCATTAGTTAGTCCAAACGGTATTACCACAAATTCAAAATGCCCATACCTACTATGGAATGTCATCTTCAAAATATCTTCATCTTTTATCCTCAACTGATGATACCCAGACCTGGGATCGATCTTTGAGAAGTACTGGGCTCCAGATATCTGATCAAATAACTCATCGATCCTTCGTAATGGGTACTTGTTCTTCACGGTGAGCTGATTCAACTGACGATAATCAATACACAGCCTTAAGGAACCATCTTTCTTCCTTACAAAAAGAACAGGAGCACCCCACGGGGAAGTACTCGGACGAATGAACCCTCTCTCTAGTAAGTCTAACAACTGCACCTTCAATTCTCTTAACTCAGCAGGGAACATACGATAGGGGGCTCTCGAAATAGGCGAGGCGCCAGGAATCAGATCGATAGAGAAAACCACCTCCCTTTCAGGGGGAAGATCTGGTAATTCATCCGGAAACACCTCCGGAAAATCTTGAATAACAGGGATATCCTTCAAATCCACTTTCTCCTTATCAGTTAAAGAAATCAAAGCCAAGAATGTTGGACAACCTTTTCTTAACAACTTATCCACCCGAAGTGGCGAAATGAGCGGCACGGACTTGGATAGCCTAGAGCCAGAGAAAGAAAGCTCAGGACGTCAAGGGAAAGACACTACTCCTGAATTACAATGAACACTAGCACCATACTTAGATAACTAATCAGCCCCTAAGATTACGTCATAATCTTTCATCTTCATGCATATTAGATCGGCAGATAAATTACAACCATTAATCAAAACTTCACTGGAAGGATAATAATATTTAATCTCGGATCCTGAACCAATAGGGGTGGATATCATAAGATGAGAGTCCAATAACACCGATTTCATAGATAAGGTCTTAGCAAATTTTAGAGATATAAAAGAATGAGTGGCTCCCATGTCGAAAAGTATGAATGCTAGCTTGGAAAGAATAGTAAGAGTACCTTCGACAATACCTCCTTCCTCGGTAGTTTGGTTCTCAGTCTCTGCCTCCTGGAGGGCTTGGAGCCTGCCTTGCCGCTTGAAACTTCCTGGCGACTTATCAGATGCTGCTGGTTCATTAATAAGGGGACATTCTAGAATTCAGTGGTCCCTGCTACCACACCTTAAACAAGCGCCTAACTTGTGCCAACATTCTTCCATCTTGTGACCTGGACGGTCACAATACTTGCAAACTACCTTAGATGGCACGGCTGGTCCAACCTTTTTCTCACCTTCTCTGGGTTTCTTGTTCTTAGAAAAACTCGGCCCGCCATTGGGCCTCTTCTGACCATTACCGGGTTTAAAGTTCCTGGAACTGGTAGTATGTTCCTTCGTCTTATCTCGACCTCTTATTCGGTCAGTCATCTCCATTGTGTCTTCCAAAACTTGTGCTTTCCTTACTATCTCAGCGTAGATATAGATTTCCAAGGGTGCCAATTGATTGATATACTGAAGCTTCAAACCATTCAAAAATCTTTTAGCCTTCATTTTCTCAGTGGACACCAAGTGTGGGGCATACTTACACAATCTGGAAAATTGTGCTTCATACTCTGCAACCGACAAGTTTCTTTGTTTCAAAGCAGGGAACTCGGCCGCTTTCTTCTCCTGCACCTGATCTGAAAATACTTGCTATTGAAAAACTCTTTGAACTCGTTCCACGTGGCATGCCTATTCCCAAGCATGGGTTCCACGGCTTCCCACCAAGCACGAGCATCGCGTTCTAACTGGAAAGTCGCTAACAGGACGTGATCCTGATCCCCACATTGCATAACCCTGAAGATCCTCTCTGTCTCCTTCAGCCAGTTCTCGACCTCATCTGGGTCCAAAGATCCACTGAAACGTGGGAGATTCAAGCCTTGAAAATTCCGATGTCGATTGCCTGCTCCTTGCGGTCCGTCGCCTTGGGCTACTTGCTGTAAGGCCTGGGTCAGGCCCTGCACTGTACGTTGCATGTCTCGCCATTGAGCACGTTCTGCCGCCATCATAGGAAATTCCTACAACATAAAAGAAGTGATTTTGAACGTTCTATTGAATCTATCTTCTTATAGTTAATTAATTTATCTTAGCCCAAGTCTCTACCCAACTCACTGGGTCGGATTCTGATTTTACTAATGTTAAAGGTTCTATAACACTACTAGCAACCTAGGGTCTAAAGAAAACCTAGGCTCTGATACCACAAAAACTGTCACGCCCCGATGCGGAAAATCGGAACGTAGCAGTTTATATCATTCATGTCAATCAGAGCATACATTGCCATAAGAGACTAAACCACCAAGCTAATAATAAAGAAAAATAATTAACCCATCTTTATTGATAATAATACGAGAAAGTATTTAATTACTCCCGACTCCTTGTGGACTTCTAACTTATTAACGGAAAATACATCAACTCTAGATAACAACTCAACAACTAATCTAAACTTGACTGGAACATCACTCTAAAAGGCTCGCTCATGGAATCACTCGTTCCCGTCCCCATCGGAGTGCACGTCCTCATCCGAACTACCTGAAAAGGATTGAAAAGTAGGGGTGAGTAAAGCTCAGTAGGATTTTATATCTCTATCATCAGGCATAATTAAAGTAATTAACCATTCAATTAGGAATAACGTTGCAATGAAAGTAATGATAAATAATGACAAAAGATAGATAGAAAAAGAATATGAACTTTCAAGTAAAGAGTATAGCAAGTATAGTAAGAACTATTCATGAAAATTGCACGAAAATGATAGATGGAATTGGCCATAACAAGCACGCGTGTCACGTAGGAATTTCAAGTAAATGAGTAAAAGTGGAATGTCTCAGACCAATCACGCTAGTCATGCACTTCGGTGCAATGCCACACCTTGTCATTACAAACTCCCCGGGGCACAAGTACTTTCGGGCGCTCCTCCCAGGACCAGACTGGGCCCTTTATGATGCGTTGGCATTAAAGGATTGGATCATAGATCCTAGTCTAGACATTCATCACCTTAAATGGCCAAGAGTTCCAAGGTTTAAGCTCACGAACTTACTTCTAAGATCGAGAGAAATTTCCAACATCGTTGGAATGAATATTAGGTAGAAAGACAAGGATGCAAACAAGGATCACACACGATTTCACAGTTCAAGGCCAACCTTGATGACTGCTTCACGTTAATAAAAAATGGGAAACGAATGAAATATCTTACCTGTGGTGGTCGATAACTGGGCCGCTACAGGAACGTGACGGTCTGACCTCAGTCCGTTACGGTGACGTGACGGTCCAACATTGGGCCATTACAGTTCACAGATCAGTCCAGTTTGAACTGGCCCAATATACGATTCAAACCACGTTCATGGGTTCATGTCTTTGGGGTACAACCTGCCCGGCGTCTTGGTGTGAATCCCAGGCTCACGGGGTCTTACGGAGGTCTCATAATAGTGGTCCTAGTCCGACGGAAGGAATATCCGACGGAGAGTCCCATCTATTACAAGAATTGAGGCTTAAACAATACGGAAAACCAAGACGGTGCGGTCAGTCAATCCCACCGGAGTGGAATGACTGTAAAACAAACATGCCAAGACCAATATACATCTAGCATGGATCAGAATTTATACAAGTATTAAGGTTTTTATCAAATTCCATATGATCATTCATCTTAGGATTATCTAACATCTTTCATGTAGAGAATAAAAATGTAATGTTTATGATCATGATACTAGATTATCATCACGTTCTACGTTGTTACAGATCAAGATGTCATACTAAAACATAGCAAGTTCCCGGTTCAAAACGCATGAATTAGAGTTTAAAACACCCTGCCAGAAGAACGTGACGGTCCATATAAGGGGCGTTATAAGCATGTAACGGTCTATCGTAGGGGCGTTACACAACAGAAATAATTAGATACAAATCTTATAAATTTTAAAAATACAAGGCATGTGACGATCTATCGTGGGGCCGTACACCATGGTGACGGTTTATCGTGCGACCGTCAAAGTTGTAACGTTCACTGAAAGGGCCGTCAGATCAATCCGAGTCCCGCCAATGGGAACCTCGACATGCCACGATAAAACTTTGATTTCTCACGATAGAGTGAACAAAATTTAGGGAAAATACCACCGTTCGAAAGAGCATTAAAAATCGTACAAGATAGCATGCTTTGATTAAGACCTAAAATGATTAATTTCAACATTAGACTAGTTAACATGGAAGTTACCCTTTTGTATACCTCGGAGTAAAACATGAAATTAGATCAACATGGTGTACGAAAATTAGGCAATTAGGTATCAAAAGAAAGAGCTCAGATAGACGAACAAGATGGTATCATTAGATTTTTATTTGGCCTGAGAGACACCTACCTTAGCTTGAAGGAAAGAAAGACGAAAGGAAGGGTTGCCGGAACCCTAGGTACCGCTCCTAGAACGCCCAAATTCTCTCCCGTCCGGTCACGATCAGCTACGCCACCCGCTACTGGTGCAAATAGGGTTCTAGAGTGTCAAAAGCCCTCAATAAATAGGACCTATAGGGACTCCTAGCGATCGAATTTGGTTGAAGAGTCTAATGAAGAAACTCCGGCGAAAATCTCGGATAGGGTTCTAATCCGCCGCCGCCGCCGCCGCCAGTAGAAGCATCTAGACTTGGGGTTTTCGAAGAGAAAATAAGGATCTATCAATGAGCTAGGGTTTGGCTCGAAATGGAGCGCAAATGGGCTTAAATTGGACCCAAATTGTGATGGTTAAACTAGGTCTTCTAACCCATGAAAAACTGCTAAAACATGAAATTGGGTCTTCACAAATTTTAGTTTGGGCTCTTACCTGAAGACAAAGTTATTACAAATTCAATTTTATACTAGATACATATTTTTCTAGATTTTTAATAATTTCATTATAAGTTGAGCCAATAAATAATTAACTTCATGCTAATTTATGCACTTGAGTAGATTTCTACACTTAGCATTTTCTAATGGGTTTTGCCTCTTATTTTGTCTTTGATTCGCAGGAAAGCATGGAAAGTGAGGCCCTTACCTTCTAGCCGGCTATAAGGGGAGGAAAGATAATCCACATTATCCCCGCATTACTTATATTGAGCGCGATCATCTTCTTTTCTAACGTACACAATGCGCACATAGTCTTCTTTCACATTCTTTGGCGTTGTCCTTCCTTGGTGGCGATCACGGTATTCTTCTACATCTTTTATCGCCTTTGCCTTGCTGTATGATCATGTTTGTATGTTCACATAGTCACATGTTCTTGATGTTCAATTGATTGGCACATTATGTTATCACTTATACACATATGCTTGTTCATGTGACTTGTGATGCCACCCTCCACATTTCCACACCCACAACTGAGTGCTCTTGTGCTGCTAGCTTGCTTTGAGTCAACCCTGCTTGGATCAGCAATCACATTCTACTGGCATATAGCTAGTCTTTGAGCTAACCTACTTAAGTGTACTCTGATGCATCGACGCGACGCTTGAGACAATGTTCAAGTGTGCTCAGCTGCACCGACGCAACGCGTTGATGCTTCGACTTGATCTTGCAGCATCATGTTCTGTGGCATCGACATAGCACCTGGGTGTATCGACCTTGAGCTCTTCTAAACTTGAGTTCACATTCATATCAATAGGCTTTGAAGGACTTCATGACACTTTCATAAATATGGTTCTCTAAGTCGATTTCTGCCTTGATTAATCTTCTTCTTGAATTAGCTTCAGAATTCTTGGAGCTTTTTCCTTGGTCACCTGAACTGTAACTTTTCAACATGTTCTTTTCAGCATTTAAAGATGTATCTCTACAAATGTGTAATATAATCATCAAAATCATGACATCATCAAAAGCATAAAGACTCAAGACTAAGTCATAGTTTGTCATCATCAAAACCACAGGGACACAACATGTCCGAACATGAAACGGTCAATAAATGACCAACATGATTTGAATGATTTTACCCCTTGATATAGGGTACTGTTACGCAATTTGAGATATTCTTCACCTACTTTATTAACAATGATTTCTGGCCATAGCCCCCCCCTTTTCCTAGTGTTTAATCAAAGATTTTCTCCTCTCCGAGGGGATGTAATTAATGCCGTGACCTTTACGGCACGGCGGGTTCTAGTCCCGACACGATATCCACAATCGTCTGACTAGTCAGACGGCGCGCACCACTGGCTTCGGACCACTCCAGTCTCGGAGCCTGAACATATTGTCACTCTGTGATTGGCACACCCACGCACTAATAAATCGCTGCAAAAGATAAATGATACAAAGATATAACGATTTTAAGATAACGATAAAAAGTGCGTCCACAAGTCTGGCACGCCCGGTGGGACTGAATCACCTTTCATCTCTTCGCCAGGATTTGGGGCCTCATGGCCTCCTCCTAAAATTCTGACATCCTCAATTTAAAATTGTCGGTTGAATTTTGAAGACCTCGATGGCCGTCACATTCGGTCCACTGGTGGTTGCAAGCCATGTCGAGCATGGCTATCTCACGGTGCCGAATGGGTTCGGCGACTTCCCTCTCATGGTTGGCTTCCCCAACTTCCTGAGAGTTATGTTTGTAAACCTCCAAGAGGCCCAGGGGATCGAGCTCGTCGCCGCAGCCTCTAGCAGAGGCGAACTCCAAAGGAGCAAGGGTGGTGGGCTGTTACGTCCACCATGTCGATACAAGAAGGAAACGCATGCTGGCTGCCAGGAGGGCAGCCAAGAAGCACGCCCGTACCCTGCAAGGCCGGCCTTCTGTCTCAGGCAAATCCATTATGATCGGAGGAGTCCAGGTATACCTGAATGGCCGCCAGGCCACAATTGCAGCCGACAAGGTGGTACCAACCGTGCCAGTGCACAACCAATTTCAAGTACTAGCAAGAGATAGAGCGGACCGAACAGGGTCCAGACTGAAGGAAGGGTTGGCCCTGAAGCCGACCAAATTCAAACAAGTGTGGTCCCCAAGCGGCAGGCCCCTGCCCTAGTACAGCCAAAGCCTGTCAAGATTGACAGGTTCGAAAGAAAAGAAGAAGATGAGAAAGAGAAGACCGAGGCACCAGCTTGGGTGTCTCGAAGACCAGCCTTCCAGGCTTATGACCGGCAGGCAAACATCAACTTAAATGATGGAAGGTATGGTGAGATGTCCGAACGAAGGCGCCTCGCATACAAGTCTCCGGCACAAACCAGAGTGCCACCACCTATGGTCCGCCCTACTAATGGGCGAGATGATGTTACCCATGCCGTAAGAGGATACCTCCGCGGCCTCGGAAACACCCTTTTGGGAACACAGCAGCTCCTAGAAGTCGTGAATGATATAGAAGGAAGTCGGGGGCAACAAGTCAACTCGGGAAGCATAGAGGATGCAGAGTCGGGATGCTATGGGCCACCCCTCCGTGAAGAAGTTACACCGAGAGTATCAGTATTTAAAAGATTAACTTTCCCTAGGTAGCCAGCCAGGAAAGTGATTCAAAGAAGTAGGCAACCGTAGATATTTACCTGTAATATGGCCGGAGCAGCTAGCCACTGTGGGGCTCCCCCCGAAGAACACAATGCGGAGACCAGGCTCGATGAAAGGTCAGGTCTCGTCATCCGAAGAAGGAAAGCTACAGTCAAGACAATACAAGCCGATGTTGGCAAAACTAATTCAGATGTGGTCTTAATGATGGTGAATGTAATTACCACCAAGCATGACGACGAGACACCAACGCCTTCTCTAGATGTCCCGGTGGAAGGGGGAGGTCAGGCCCCCAGCTCCACTATGCCCAATCCAGCAATAATGATGATGTTGCTCCAAGAATACAAACAGGAGATCAAAATGCTGAAGAGGCAACTTAACGAGGTGACTGGGCATGCTTCAACCTCAAAGCAAGTCGGGGTCTCTCCTGAAGCCTCGCAGTGATACGCCGATGAATTCGAGGCTTCGCCTCAGATAACAGCCTCCCAGTCGGCACCCAACTGCACTGGGGGTATGGCCTTGATATCACAGCCTGCTCCTCAACTCCAGGAGATTGTTGCCATACCTCAAGCAATGGCGTCAACCGCACCGCAGACGCAGCAAGCACACTTCTACCCAAGTCCCGTGGACACCGTGGTGAACAAGATGATAATAGAACAGATGATTGAAATGAAGTTGGCTGATAGAGGCGGTGATGATTACGCCTCTTTCGATGTGTATAAGGTACCTTACCCTGTCCATCATGCTGCCAAAAGATTGCCTCCCGGTGTCAATAAGCCACCAAAGTTTGAAAAATTCAATGGGCAAGGTTCGCCGAAGGAACATATAGCCTATTACATCAACATGATGGGTGATTTGGCGACCGATGAATCGTACCTGTTGAAGTTCTTCGGGTCCTCGCTCACGAGACTTGCCTTTGAGTAGTACTTGAACTTGCCGATCGGGTCCATCAATGATTGGCCGGATATGCAAAGAAAGTTCCGGGAGCGGTTACACGGCACCGAAACGAGGTTATCGTGGCCGAACTTTATGCTGCGAGGCAGAAGAATGATGATACTACTCTGGAATATATCAAGAGATGGTGGAACCTTAGCATGAGGTGCAGGCGTCCGCCACATCAAGAGGATGCGGTCTAGATCTGCAAGCAGAACCTGAAGCGAGAAGTCCTCGAACGAATGATCGGCATGGAGATTTGGTCTTTCGACTGACTAAACAATGTGGTGGTGGAAATCGAAGCTTTCCTCTCCAGATACTCCTCCACCCCTGCTGCTGCATGCCAAAAAGCCAAACTGGCTGATAGGCGGCCCGTGCCCGAGGAAGTCATACAGTCAACTTCAAGGCGTTTGAGCAGCAAAAAGATAAAGATAAAGGGCCCGTCGACCCCCCTCTGGCTAAGCATGCTGAACAACAGGAAGGCCCTCTCTTGCAAGCCAAAATGATGAAGTCCTACTCCTTCCCTAAGGATAAGACCCGGGTCTTGTTTGAATGGGCCATCGGGTATAATAAGGTCACCCTTCCACAGCCAAAGAGGCAAGGCGAAGCTAGAAGAAAAGATGACCCCCGCTTTTGCCTGTATCATCGAATGCTTGGGCACTCTATCGAAGATTGCTATATATTTAAAGATATTATCGAAGGCCTGATCAAGAAGGGGGAGGTCTAGATGGGCGAATATAAGGTGGATCCTCCACACCTTCATGAGCTGCCCGATCTCAAGAGAGCTATCAACATGGTATATGTACACCGGCAGTTACCCGAAGAGGTGTCTGAAGCGCACACCTATGAATATGTCCCACAGGAGCACTTCAAATCCCAGACCCGTTACAAGATGCAGAAAAGAAATCAGGAGTGCCAAGAGCACCGGATGACCCGCTGTGGGGGCAGATGTCGACCACAGAGGGGAAGAAGAAGAATAAGTCAAAAGATAGAAGAGGCATTGTCCTCTCTTGCAATACATTGTCGGCCTTGTCCGACACGAGCCAAACTGCTAAAAAAGGAGATGAGGAAATATGCTTTGTGCCAACAAGGCCAAATCAACCCAAAGCTTCTACCTCCTGTCATAATGATAAATCTAGGGAAAAGTGGGGGCACCCTCCACTGCTTGATGAAGATGTATGCTATCATACTCCCTCACTCAAGGGTGTGGGAGTAAGAATATCGAGCTCTATAGGATTGGATGTTTCCGACGAAGATAACAAGGTAACGCTGGTCCCACCTGAAATCAAGGTGGGAGACAACATTCTTGGCTCCTCCCAACCCGACCCTGCTCTGATGACAGATGTATATTAGAAAATACAAGAAATTGAAATGATAAGAATAAAATTGGGGGGGATGGGTTTAGACCTAGCTGACCCGCACTCGAATCTGATAGCTCCAGTAATGATGAATAAGCCAAGTATGGAGCGAACGGTTGAAACGAAGCCAGCCGAGGGAAAAGTCACCAAGGCGGAATTATATAAAATCAAACAAAAAGATGATGAGTCCGCTCTGGACTATATCCAACAATGGAGAAATCTCAGCACAAGATGTAAACATCCGCCGAGCTATGAAGAGGCTATCCAGATATGCAGATACAATTTGAAGAAAGAAATCCTATTAAGGATGATTGGCATCGAAGTCAGATCCTTTGATAAATTGAATGATATTGTGGTTGATATTGAAGCCTTTTTCACAAAATATTGCCTTGCCGTGGCTACCCCAAGTCAAAAGAACGAGTCGATTGATAGGTGGCCGATGCAAAAAGAAATTCAAGCTACTGATTTCCAGGCCTTCGAGAAGCAAAGGGAGAAGGCGAAAGAGGCAGCATGCTTTTCTTTAGCCAATCCTACAAAGAAAGAACCCTTGTTGAGGGATAAGATGAAGAAACATTATTCCTTCCCTAAGGAGAAGACCCAGATGTTGTTCGAGTGGGCCCACGAATATGACAAGATTATCCTCCCGGAGCCCAAAAAGCCAAGTGATGCAAGATGGAAAGATGACCCTCAATTCTGCCCATATCACCAACAGAAGGGGCATCCCATTGAGGACTGTTATCCGTTTAAAGATATTATTGAAAGCCTGATCCAAAAAGGTGAAATACAGATGGGTGAGTACATGGTAGACCCACAGCGTCCTCACTAGATGCCCAGCTTTAAGAGGACGGTCAACATGGCCTCACTTCATTAGCTGAAGAACAATGTCCTTTAAATGGCGTTTCAAACCCCTTGGATTATGGCGGGAAGCTGAAAGGAATGCAACATACAAATGGTGCCCTGTTCTGTGGGCAGATGTTGAAACAAAAGAAGGTAGACATCCAAAGATAAAGAAATTATCACCCTACACTATGATATGCTGTCGACACTCTTTAGAGTTGACAAATGCAAAAAGAGCAAAGTCGGCCAATGCCAAAGCCGACAACCAAATGATGAAGTTAAATCTCTCTTAGAGATGCTCTCCCCAGATGAAAGATTCAGCAAGATATAACCGTGGCTCCACATGCTTTAGCACACTATGGAGGATGCCCTATGGAAATGCAGCCTAAGTTGACCTCCCACAACTCCTCACAGGTCGCTCTGTGTGAGAAGGGAGTTTCTAGATGTTCAACCATCAAACGGGATCAATTTGTTTGGGGGGCATTGCTGACCCGAGACGATGATAAGAAGCATGATGGCCGATAGCCGAAAGGACAGGGGCCTCCGGTCACAAAGAAGCCCGTTCAAGGAAGGGTGATCACAGATAGCATAGGCACTGCTTGAAGATTTGTCTCTGACCACGGAGTCGTCTGATGATGAAGCTTGAGATAAACCAAGTACAAAATGATGTATGAAGGCCACACCTTGAAGGCGGCCTCAATGAAAATGATAATTGAAGGTGTCACACTCGGAGACCCAGTTCTCCGTATGCAAGCTCATAAGAGCAATTCCTTTTTAACAAATGGGCCAAGTCGGCCAAAGTGAAATTGCTAAAGCTGATGCACCAACAAAGCCACCAAAGCTATCAACAGTCCCACCGGACAAAGCAGCCAGGGTCGCGGAAGAATTTACGCCAGAAAGTCCAGCAAACCGGGAGGAAGAACCTAGCAAAGAACCAAACGCTCCAAATCCTACTGGAAAGGCCCGTTAGCATGGCGATCCAGATGACGATGATGAGGATAATGATGATGAAAAAGATGAAAAGATGATAGAAATGACGATCAAGATCGAGATGAATGATGATGGCAGATCAATGAAGAATAGTGAATGCTTGAAAATGATGACCAACAAAAAAATAGATGCTCGACCATCGGCACCTAGGCCGACAAATGTCCAAAGATATACGGAATATTCAATCATCGACGTCCAACCAATGGATACTCAAAGAAGTCCAAGATATTCAACCAGATGTTCAAAGATACTCAAGATATTCAACCATCGGCGTCCACGCCGACAGGCACTCAAAGATCCCCAAAGATGTTTAAACCACTGGCGTCTAAGCCAATAGATATTCAATGATGACCAAAGTTTTTTTAGATATCTAACTATTGGCGACCATGCCAATAGATATTCATAGATATTCAAAGATGCTCACAGATACTCAAACATTGGCATCCAGGCCGACAGATATTCACAGCTGTAGTGCCCCAGAATTTTATATAAATAATTTTCTAGAATTTATAAAGGCCTAAATATATTAATAAATGGATTCCGAGACTAATAAGTCATTATAAGGCCCAATTAGGTTAAATAATTAACCAAGCCTATTTACACATCATCTAAAAGGTTTAAGGCCCAAAACCATTAAGTTGGCCCATGTTCTAGAAGGTTATTTAGCTTATTTAAGGATAAAAACAAATTATATAGATAATTATATGGATAAATGAATAAAAGAGTTTTATTAATTTAGAACTCTGCATACGTTGACTGTAACGGTCTATCGCGAGACCGTCACATTTACCTAACGTGCATTTCTTAATTTCCTCGGGCGTCCATTTTTCTTCATCAGCCCCGAGTTTATGAGGACCCTTGTCCACAACTCTCCAAACTTCGTACTCTTGCGCCCTCAGAAAAACATGCATTCTATTTTTCCAGTAAGAGTAGTTTGAGCCGTCAAAAAAAGGAGGACGGTTGATGGAGTGACCCTCGGGTATCATACCCTTGTTTACCATTTAATCGGATCTTGCTCTAGATCGTTAAATCTGTGAAGGAAAGAGCCCTCGCTCTGATACCAATTGAAGTCCCGAGTTTAAATGGCACCCAAGAGGGGGGTGAATTGGGTGTTAAAAATTAATGAAGATTATTTTCTTTTTGTATAAAATATGTGATAGAATGCTATAAGAGAGACAAGGTTAACAGAGACCAAAAAACAAGGCAAGATCTAAAAGGTGATAAATGGATTATTGAGAATAAAACTGAACTGGAAATCACACATGCAATTAGCACAGAATGGGGATAGAAGAAAAGGAACAAACCACACGGCGACAACGATTTTTAGGTGGTTCGGATGCCACAAAGGCAACCTACGTCCACCCCTCACGGACTGTGAGGATCTACACACTATCTTGTAAAAGGTTACAAGATCAACCACACACAACACTTACACACTGGGAAGAGGAGTTCCTGCGAAGATGCAAGAACACCTTAATACGCACACAGCTACACGGGAGGACACACACAAACACACACACACGGATCTAGGAAGATCCACACACACCGAAATATTTTAACAACTACAAGATCCACATATGAAGCTTAAGAAGGCAAAAAGAATTTAGAACACAATAGAAGAATCTTGATTTGCTCCCCCTTAATGGATGGTTGGATGCTTTGGATGCAGCTTGAATCCTTGGGCTGATCTTCACTTGACTTGATGAAGAAGGATGAAGAACTTCTCTCGGAGCACTGTTCACGTCTACAGTGCCAAATCCCTTCTCTTCCTCTTGGCAGCCTCCCTTTGATCTTCCTTTAGCATTGGGGTTTTCCAAACCCTCTTGTATAAGTTATATAGGTTCTTGAATGGTCCAAGGCCTCCCCCAGACCAGATCCACAATATCTGGAGAGTTTGGTAGCTTAGGGATTAAACAATTCCCATGAGAGTGGCTAATCTCGAAAGGTGAAAAAGTCAACAATTGTTGGCAGCTCGGGGCTGGCGGTTGACCTGCAGGGGCTGGCGGTCGACCGCCACTGAGAAACCTGCAAGTGGCCGGTCCCTGGGAAATCCGGTCGACCGGGATTTGAGGGGCGGTCGACCGCCACTGTGACAGACTGTAGAGAATTGTATTCTGTTATTTCAGGTCGATCGGGGTCATGCTGGAGGTCGACCGGACTATCAAAAAACCTGAAAAATAAGAGTTTAGCCCAGAGAACCATATCCACAAGATCGAGACATGAATTGGATGCATGTATATGGGAAATGTCAAGTTCATTTGAGATCTGAGAAAGCCCATTCGGAAGGCTAAAGCCTTAAGCAAAAGCATGAAAAAATCCGGCCTTGAAAGACGTGTGAAAAACACTTGGGTCAAGGATTCCAAACAGGAGAGCCACCAAGGGTCCTTGGTTTTGTTATCATCAAAAACACTGAGATAGATATACAACAATCTCCCCCTTTTTGATGAGGACAAAACGCTAGGCTAACACACCAAGGTTTATGTTGTAAAAATTCAGATTGAACGTTGTGCTAGAAATGTCATTCACCAAAACAAACCAATCATCATGATGTAGCACAGATCACTAGATAGGCAATAAGAATATGAAATGAGACACCAAAGCCAACAAATGAATTCAAACACCAGTGCTTTCAATTCATCATAGTTTCATTACAAGATACATTAGTGCAAGTGGATGCACGACTCTAAAACCAAAGTCTAAGCAAAAGACTAACACTACAGACAGCCCTCACATGACATGCAAGAAAGCAACACAACCACACAACGACATACATAAGTAAATAATAAGCCTGCCCTACTACTTCTCCCCCTTTGTCAACAGCAAAAAGGGATGGGATAGACGAAGGAGGGACTCAAACTGCACTGGATCAAAAGAGAACTTGCTAGAGGTGAAAGCAAAACAAAGCCTCATGGAGCATCTGCAGGAGGGGACTGATCGGCGGGAGGTGTAGGTGGAAGGCCAAGGTGCTGATGAATGGCGCTAAGTTGGTGGCCATGACTGTGAAGAAGATCAAGAACATGACCAATGGATACATCACGAGCCGCATCCTGGCGCCGCATGCCAATAAGGGAGAGCTGCAAGAGGGTAAAGGATTGGCCAGACTCAGCGAAATCTGCGCGGAGAGAAGTTATGTGGGTGGTGAGAGTGGCCATCTGAGTAGAGAGAGTCTCAAAAGCAGTAGAGAAGGTGTCCAAGCGCCCTGATAGGGTGTCAAACGCAGTGCCCATATTGTCGCCAAGGGTAGAGAGACGATCCCCAAGGTTATCCACACGAGTCTCCAAGCCGGTAAGCCGCCCGTCAAGAGCCTCGTAATCCACCGAAGGGTGCTGTCCGGCCCCCTGAGTGGAAGATTCCCCATGGTGAAACTGGGGTGGAGGAGACATCTCAAGATCCGGGTGAAACAGGGACGAGGGAGGAGGCTGCTCTTCAGCGGGAACTGGAGGGGGGACATCCCCGTCGCCTTGCTGCTGCGCTGGCGCATCATCTTCCTCACGGAGCTCATCTTCCCCATAAACTAGAATGTCCCGCACAAGCTCGCCGTCGGGAGCAAAGTAGTAGCCAAAATCTATGAAAATTTTATGCTTATTGTACACATCATCCGGCCGAACATAGATGAACTGCTCATTTGCCACATTAATCCCGACATGAATAAAGACTCCGGTCAACTGCGAAGCATAGGGAAGAGACCACCGGAGGTAGGTACGATAGGTTCCAATCAGATCAGTCATGAGCCGACCCATATTGATTTGAATACCGTTCATAACATGATAGAATAGAAAACGCTAAACCTCTGTAACCTCATCCCGACCGCCCACTTTGGGATAAATCAATGATGTAAACATGTGGTGCAGGACTCGCTGTAGTGAAGGAAAATGATTGGCATTTAGCTTGATCAAATTGCTCACACCGTGTACATATTCACAGCCTGTCATAGCAGTAAATGTTGCTGGAACTTCACCAAAACTAAATGCCCTATCTGCACCCATGGCGGATACTCCTAGGGCCTGCTGAAATAACTCCGGAGTGATATGAAGCTCCACACCCTCAACCGTGGTGTATAACCGGTCATTTCTCACAGCTAAAAAGCCATAGAACTGCTGCACCAACCGAGGATAATACCTATTGTACCGGGTAACAAAATCCATCCAACCGTCCTGAACCTCAAAAAGAGCGCACAAATTCGGGAAGAGCGCATTCACCTCATCAAAGTCAACCAAGCGAGGGTCGATAATAGGACGTGGAGGTAAGGGTGCTCGAGGCAGAGGAGGAGCTTGCTGAGATGGAGGAGCCGGGGCTGCTGGCCGTTGACGGCTGGCTTCACCTTGGGCAGAACGCCGAGAACTCCGTCTTGGCGGCATTCCGAACTTGAAAAACCCACCGGGAAACTCTTGGGGAATCGATCTCAACCCCGGGAATGTGGATGAAGCACAAGGGACACTTCTACGGCTTGGAGGAACTTTTCCACAGAGAAGAAGTTGAGAGAGATCTCCACGAACGCACACCCGACAATAAGGGAGAGGTCCCGAAGTGATGCCGGGACGACCGAATCAATGTGCGGATGGAGGAAGAAGGGTTGTGGAGGCTTGGATGGTGGAGATGAGGAGTGTTGGGGTTAGGGTTTGGTGGTAGAGAGTGAGTGGAAGTGAAGGAGAGAGAGAAAAGAAGAAAAAGGACCCATATATGAAGGGTCGGTGGACCCCTAAGTCGGGCCGGTCCGCCGCCGGCGGTCGACCGGCGCGGGCCTGGTGGTCGACCGCCAGGACCAAAATCCCCAAAAATAGATATTTTCCCTTTTTTTTGGTTTCTTTCTTTTTCCTTTTTGATTTTCCTTCTGTTTTTTTTTGTTTCTTTTTCTATTGGGGGATAGGCAACGGACTGCCTGAGAGGGGCCACTAATCAGGACAAGGGAAGTGAAAAGAGCAAGATGCATAACTGAGAAGAGGTTCTGATTTTCCCTAGTAAGTTCCTTTAGTACCAGCACACTGAGTCCACAGATGTTTGAGCAAGGAATATTAAGCCATAGAAGAATTATTCAAGAAGGGTTGGATATAAGTAGTAACAAACAGGCATGCAAGGTGAGTAACAACGTGAGAAACAACACATAAGAAAGAGAAGAGGCAAAATGCATGGTTTCTACCCTCGGTGCACATGATTTTTCTACAAATGCAACCCTATACCTTAGATGCAAACCTATGCATGTATGCTCTCACCCTTGCACATCCCAAGTTCTCTTCTTATCTTATTAAACTGATCCTGGTTTAGAGGTTTGGTGAAAATGTCAGCTAGCTGATTGTGTGTGTCAATGAAGTTCAATTCAAAGACCCCTTTTCCTACATGATCCCTCAGAAAATGATGACGAATATCTATATGTTTGGTCCTGGAGTGCTGAACAGGGTTTTTAGACAAATTTATCGCACTGGTATTGTCACACAGAATTGGAACAGTTTTCATTTCAACATCTAAATCAAGCAGTTGATTTTTGATCCAAAGTACTTGGGCTCCACAACTTCCAGCGGCTACATATTCAGCCTCGGCCGTTGAGAGAGCTACTGAATGTTATTTCTTGGAGGCCCATGAGACTAGGCAATCACCAAGAAACTGACAGTATCCACTTGTACTTTTACGATCTACAATGCACCCAGCATAATCCGCATCGGTATAAGCAATTAAGTCAAAGGAACCACCGATAGGAAACCACAAGCCAAGGTTTAAGGAACCAATGAGATATCTGAAAATGCGTTTCACGGCGGATAAATGAGATTCCTTGGGGCATGACTGAAAACGGGCACAGAGACATACACTGAATTGAATGTCAGGGCGACATGCTGTAAGGTACAGTAGCGATCCGATCATACCTCGAAACAGTGTAGGATCTACTGTTTTACCATTTTCATCTTTATCCAGCTTTGTGGTGGTAGCCATGGGAGTTGATATGGGTTTTGCTTCCGCCATCCCATATTTCTTCAACAGTTCAATAGTATATTTGGTTTGATTGATGAAGATTCCTTCTAAAGTTTGTTTCACCTGTAATCCAAGAAAGAAGGTTAGCTCCCCCATTAAACTCATCTCGAATTCTCCCTGCATGATTTTTGCAAATTCATTGCATAAGACATTGTTAGTGGCCCCAAAGATGATGTCATCTACATACACTTGAACCACCAAAATGTCTTTACCTGATCTCTTGGTGAAAAGTGTTTGGTCAACATTACCTCTCTTGAAACCATTTTCAACCAAAAATGAGGTAAGCCGTTCATACCACGCCCTTGGTGCTTGCTTTAGTCCATATAGGGCTTTTGGAGTTTGTACACATGTTGTGGATGTTTGGAATCTTCAAAACCTGGAGACTGTTCTACATAGACATCCTCCTTGATATAGCCATTAAGAAATGCAGATTTAACATCCATTTGAAATAACTTAAAGTTCAAAGAGCAAGCATAGGACAATAAGATTCGAACAGCTTCAAGTCTGGCAACTGGTGCAAAAGACTCATCAAAATCAATGCCCATTTCCTGGCTATACCCCTTGGCCACAAGCCGGGCCTTATTCCTAACCACCAATCCCGCATCATTTAACTTGTTTCTGAAGACCCAACGAGTTCCAATAGTGGGATGGTTCTTAGGACGCGGCATGAGAGTCCACACCTCGTTTCTTTCAAACTGGTGTAGTTCATCATGCATAGCCTGAATCCATGATTCATTTTGAAGAGCTTCACGAAAGTCCTTGGGTTCTTCTTGTGATAGCAAGACTATCAAGTCTTCCTCTTCAACTTGCCTTAGAGAGGACCTAGTTCTTACCCCATCCTCCAAATTGCCTATGATGTTCACAGCTGGATGATCCTTTAGACGGGTGGAGGAGCTGGGTAGATCAGGATGCTGCACTTGTGGTTCTTGTAGAGTCTCGAGTATAGGATCTTCATCTTTTTCACTGTTGCTAGAGGTTGCTTCCAACGATTCATCCTTAGCCTTGACACTTATTGAGTTCTTAGGATCTTCATCTGCATCCAAGGTAGAAGAAGTTTGGTCTATCAGTTTTGATTCGGATTCATCAAAGATGACATGAGGACTTTCTTCAACAACTAAAGTCCTTTTATTAAATAGACGGTAAGCTCTAGAGTTGAGTGCATAACCTAGGAAGATTCCTTTATCACTCTTTTCATCAAACTTACCCAGGTTGGACTTACCATTGTTCAAAATATAGTAGGAGCATCCAAAAGGTTTAAGATAAGAGATGTTGGGTTTCTTACCCTTGTAGAGCTCATAAGGAGTTTTTATCAGAATGGGCCTTACCATTGCCCTGTTGGTGATGTAGCAAGCTGTACTCACCGCCTCAGCCCAAAAATACTTAGGCAAGGAATTCTCACTTAGCATGGTCCGGGCCATGTCTATTAATGTTCTGTTCTTTCTTTCCACTACTCCATTTTGCTGGGACGTCCTTGGTGATGAAAAATTGTGTGTATACCCCTGCTCTTCACAGAAGATGCTGAAATCATGATTTTCAAATTCACCATCATGATCACTCTGGATGGTGGTGATGAGGTAACCTTTTTCATTTTGAATTTTTTTGCAAAACACTTGAAACTCCATCAGAGCATCACTTTTATTAGCTAAAAATAACACCCATGTGAATCTGGAGAAGTCATCAACAATCACAAAGCCGTAGGATTTTCCTCCTAGGCTAGATGTTCTAGTGGGACCAAAAAGATCAAGATGCAACAGTTCCAAAGGCCTAGCAGATGAAACAATGTTTTTATTTTTGAAAGAGGTTCGTGTTTGCTTGCCTTTAGTACAAGCCTCACATATCCTATCACTTTCAAATTTTAATTTTGGCAGTCCATTCACCAAGTCATGTCTAGACAGCTTGGAGATTACTCCAAAACTAGCATGACCTAATCTTCGGTGCCATAACCATGCATTTTTATGATTGTTCGCAACCAAGCAGAAGTTATCGCATGAAGCATTATCAATATCAACAGTGTAGACATTGTTATTCCTTTTTCCAAGAAATTTGATCTCATTTGAATTTTTGTTTAAGACAATGCAGTGAGTTTCATCAAAAATAACTTTAAAACCCTTATCGCACAATTGGCTAATGCTTAGCAAGTTATGATTTAAACCTTTCACCAAAAGCACATCTTCAATAAGGATTTCAGAATTCTTGCCAATGTTGCCAGTTCCAATGATTTTACCTTCATCTTGACCTCCAAAGATAACTGACCCTCCATCCTTATCTTGCAGTGTAGAGAATAATTCCTTGTCCCCTATCATATGCCTTGAACACCCGCTATCCAAGTACCATTTGCTCCCCTTGGCTTCAAGACATATATGCAAGAAAAAAACTTCTCATGCAATTATTTTTGGTACCCAAACAAGTTTGGGTCCATAGGAGTTAGTCCAACTTCTTGTGGATGTTTTCTTGGTCCATGGAACATGATATTTAGGTGTGCTTTGTCTGAACCAGCAGTTGGACATCACGTGACCAAATCTACCACAATGAAAGCAATTTGCATGTGAAAAGGTTCTTTGATTCTTGTGTGGTTTAGGCTGAACATGTTGGGATTGAGAATCAGAACATGAAGCATGATTATAGTCCTTTTCATGAATGAAGGATGTGGTGATCTTATGCTCAAAGGATTTTTTGTTTTGAGGTGTGTACCCCAAGCCTTCCTTTTGGAAGTTGACTTTAACTCCCAGTAGGTTATCCAGGTTTTGTTTCCCCTTAACAAACCTAGTCAAGGTGAGCTGAAGTTCAGCAACTTTTTCAGTCAAAGACCCATTTCTCCTTTCACTGAATTGGTGGATTTCAAAATTTGTTCTTGAATTTTGATCCTTTCACATGCTTCCTCCATTTCAGTTATCTTGCATGATAGTTCCTTTTTGGTCTTATCACATTCTATAATTGTTTGCAGTAAATTTTCTTTTTCTTCCGTAGCCTCAAACCATTCCTGTTCCAGTTTCTCAAATTTAGTAAAGATATCTTCGCGTGACAAGTCATCAAGTTTCTTTTTGAGAGTTTTATTTTCAGATCTGGTTTTCTTGTACTTAGTGTATAACTTTTCATATTCAGATTCCCATTGTTCATTGGAAATGAATTCATGGTCAGAATTTACCTCCGTGGATTTATCTTCATGTGCCATGAGGCACAAGCTTTCCACAAGTTCTTGAATCTCTTCATCAGATGGTTCATCTTCTTCGTCGCTCCAAGTGGCGACCATGGCTTTGGGTTTCTTGAAATTATCCTTCTTGAATTTCCTTTTTAGATCTGGACATTCACCTCTCATATGCCCAGGCTTCTTGCATTCGTAGCATATGATGCTACTTGGCTTGCTCGATTCGCCTTTGGCTTGCATGGGCCTTCTTGGCCCCTTTCTAAAGCTTCCCTGAAAGTTTCTCTTCTTCCTTAGAAATTTCCTCACTTGGCGAGTTATCATCGCCAATTCTTCCTCTTCATTGCTTCCGTCACTTGATTCACCTTCTTGAGATTCGTCATCGGATTGGTGAGATTTCAGTCCAATGACGTTTTTCTTTTTGATGTCTTCGTCAGCTGTTCTCTTTATATTTATCTCATAGGTCATGAGTGATCCTATGAGTTCATCCAAGGTGAGAGTTGACAAGTTCTTTGAGTCTTCAATTACCGTGGCCTTGGTGTGCCAAGCTGACGGCAGGGACCTTAACACCTTCCTCACAAGCTCAGAATTTGAGTATTCCTTCCCGAGACCTTTGAGACCATTTGTGATCTCTGTTAACCTTGCAAACATCTCAGAGATGGTTTCTTCAGGTTTCATTTTGAATAGCTCATAGTCCGTGACTAGGAGATTTGCCTTGGTTTCTTTGACCTCTGAAGTTCCCTCGTATATGAGTCGCAGCTTGTCCCACATTTCTTTGGCTGAACTGCACATAGAGACACGAGAGAATTCACTAGGGTGTATTGCACATTGCATAATGTTCATGGCATTAAAATTAGCAGTGCATTTCTTAATTTCCTTGGGCGTCCATTTTTCTTCATCAGCCCCGAGTTTATGAGGACCCTTGTCCACAACTCTCCAAACTTCGTACTCTTGCGCCCTCAGAAAAACATGCATTCTATTTTTCCAGTAAGAGTAGTTTGAGCCGTCAAAAAAAGGAGGACGGTTGATGGAGTGACCCTCGGGTATCATACCCTTGTTTGCCATTTAATCGGATCTTGCTCTAGATCGTTAAATCTGTGAAGGAAAGAGCCCTCGCTCTGATACCAATTGAAGTCCCGAGTTTAAATGGCACCCAAGAGGGGGGTGAATTGGGTGTTAAAAATTAATGAAGATTATTTTCTTTTTACATAAAATATGTGATAGAATGCTATAAGAGAGACAAGGTTAACAGAGACCAAAAAACAAGGCAAGATCTAAAAGGTTATAAATGGATTATTGAGAATAAAACTGAACTGGAAATCACACATGCAATTAGCACAGAATGGGGATAGAAGAAAAGGAACAAACCACACGGCGACAACGATTTTTAGGTGGTTCGGATGCCACAAAGGCAACCTACGTCCACCCCTCACGGACTGTGAGGATCCACACACTATCTTGTAAAAGGTTACAAGATCAACCACACACAACACTTACACACTGGGAAGAGGAGTTCCCGCAAAGATGCAAGAACACCTTAATACGCACACAGCTACACGGGAGGACACACACAAACACACACACACGGATCTAGGAAGATCCACACACACCGAAATATTTTAACAACTACAAGATCCACATATGAAGCTTAAGAAGGCAAAAAGAATTTAGAACACAATAGAAGAATCTTGATTTGCTTCCCCTTAATGGATGGTTGGATGCTTTGGATGCAGCTTGAATCCTTGGGCTGATCTTCACTTGACTTGATGAAGAAGGATGAAGAACTTCTCTCAGAGCACTGTTCACGTCTACAGTGCCAAATCCCTTCTCTTCCTCTTGGCAGCCTCCCTTTGATCTTCCTTTAGCATTGGGGTTTTCCAAACCCTCTTGTATAAGTTATATAGGTTCTTGAATGGTCCAAGGCCTCCCCCAGACCAGATCCACAATATCTGGAGAGTTTGGTAGCTTAGGGATTAAACAATTCCCATGAGAGTGGCTAATCTCGAAAGGTAAAAAAGTCAACAATTGTTGGCAGCTCGGGGCTGGCGGTTGACCTGCAGGGGCTGGCGGTCGACCGCCACTGAGAAACCTGCAAGTGGCCGGTCCCTGGGAAATCCGGTCGACCGGGATTTGAGGGGCGGTCGACCGCCACTGTGACAGACTGTAGAGAATTGTATTCTGTTATTTCAGGTCGACCGGGGTCATGCTGGAGGTCGACCGGACTATCAAAAAACCTGAAAAATAAGAGTTTAGCCCAGAGAACCATATCCACAAGATCGAGACATGAATTGGATGCATGTATATGGGAAATGTCAAGTTCATTTGAGATCTGAGAAAGCCCATTCGGAAGGCTAAAGCCTTAAGCAAAAGCATGAAAAAATCCGGCCTTGAAAGACGTGTGAAAAACACTTGGGTCAAGGATTCCAAACAGGAGAGCCACCAAGGGTCCTTGGTTTTGTTATCATCAAAAACACTGAGATAGATATACAACATAGTAGATCATCAATTTCATGTTTTACTAGTTCTATGCATTACATGCATCTCTTAGCCCTAATTGGAAATTTAAAAGATGTATCTTGTCTATTTCACTGTTACCTATGCATGTAGTTAGCCTATACTTCGTTATCATGTCTAAGAATAGTCATAGTATTTTGATTTCTAGACATGATGTGAGTTGATCTCTTGGATTCCATATGATTTTCTATCAGCAGATACTCTAACGCATCATAGTAGGACCGTCATACTCACGTAACGGCCTTACGATGAGCTGTCACAGTTCTGTTGTATATATATGCACTCTGTTGTCTCTGAAGCATCAGGGAAGGAGCGTTACGATCATGTAACGGCTGCTCGATAAACCGTCACATTAACCGTGACGTGCCATCAATAGACCGTCAGATACCTGATGTTCTGTCAACCCGAGACAGAATAGGACTTGTCAATTTTACTTATTATTAAGCCTACTTATCTAAGTTTAAACATGTTAAAGTGATCTTGGAATTATTCAATCGTTCATGATAGGTATTGCTTGATTTCGTATCTTAATATCATTTTAAAGATATGCTAATTTCATGCCAAAAATCTATAGTTTGTATTCTAAATCATGGTTTTACATAACGCATTGATAGAGTTTTTATCGTGATTTAGACAGGGATAGACATTCTATCTCTATCTATAGAGTCATTTCTATAAGTACATGGCACATATTCCGGTATGTTATCCATTAGTTCACACTTTGCACTATAGGAACATATTCTTGGACTTGAGGACCTCTCTATTGGATATTCCTTCCAATTGACTAGGAAATCTTGTTTCAAGACCTCCGTAATTCTCCGCGAGCCTGAGATTCCTACTAGGACGCCGAGTTGGTTGTACCATTAAAACCCATTAACTAGAATACAATATCATTATTTTCTGGATCTATTAATGTAACGGCCTTGTATTGGACCATCAGGCACATGTAACGGCCCAATATACGACCGTCACATTCATCTGAGTTTAAATTCTTGATTCTAGATTCAGACAAATGTAACGGTCCTATACTAGACCGTCACACAATGTAACGGCCCAGTGAATGACCGTCACATGACTTGAGTATCTCAACCCAAGGTTTGACCAAGGGTTGATATTTCAATGTTTCTAGATAACCCTTGATGATCTAGAACCTATCATATTGCTTAATAGACTTAATATAATGAATGAAAGTTAAGAGAATATACTGTTATGCTGCCGATTTATTTCCATAAGCATAGCATAGTCTAAGTCATTCTTGATCTCATATATTAAAATTGAAGCGTTCATTCATTGATTTTCATTATTTGGAATTGTTATATTCTTGGCCATACTTTACTGTTACATGCGTGGAAGTAGCTTAATTTATACCTGAAGATGCGATCGAGTACTGATTGTGTTCAAGGGCTCTATGCTAGTCCCCTCGGCTGATTATCGGAAACATACTATTTTATAAACCATGGGGTATGATGCTACTGGCATCGCATTACGCTGGGAGTACTATTTCTATAAATAAGTGAAGATCCACGACACGACATGGCATTCTTGTACATGACTTTCTTGCTTGATATTCCACAGAAATTCACGAAGCACTTGCTCATAAGCATAAGATGCTAAAGTGTTGATTATGTGGCTTGCTAGTACATTCTCGATATATTCTTGTTCATGAAAGGCTAATATCATGTTCTTGTTATATTCTTGCTAGTTCGTTCTTGTTCTCATTCCATCTTATATGATTGTATTGTTACTTTGATTTAATCGCGTGATCATCGCATTGCATGATTTTGCCTTATTTCTCTAGAGCTAAAATATTAATTACTTTAATAGTGCCTTCATGTTGATGCGAAGATACCTACTGGGCAAGTGTGCTCATTACCTATTTCTGATCTTTTTCAGAGATGAAAGTGTTTCGGATTCAGATTCAGATTATTCAAGTAGCGGATCCGAGAGTGATTAAAGATGAGCGAAGACTTAGGAAGTCTATAATGTCTAGATTGAGTCAATGTAATTTTCCTATTTCTTGAGTCTAGTAGAATGAAAGATGAATGGAAATTGAATTAGTGGTTGTACTTGAGTTAGTAATGAAATAAAGTTGAAGTTTTGAATATATATTGTGCAATTGCATTTGTGTGTGCGATTGTATTGCGCTCTGATCGTTCTTACTTGCAAGAGGCTTACCATGACGGCTGTTCGCGCTCCCCGAGTGAGTCTTCCGCTGTAATAAAGGCTCAGGACGTGACAACAGCTATTCAAGACACCCAACCATTGGCATCTAGGTCGATGGACACCTGCAGATGTTCAAAGATATTGAAGATGTCCAACCATCGGCATTAAGGCCGATGGATATTCACAGACATCCAAAGATGTTCAAGATGTCCAATCACCGGCATCCAAGCCAATGGATATTCAACAATGTTCAAAGATGTTCACAAATGTTCAAAGATGTTCAAAATACTTAGCAATACTCAGAGATGTGCAAAGATGTGCAAAATGCTCACAGATGCTCAAAGATGTTCAAGATATTCAGCAATACTCAAAGATGTTCATAGATGTGCAAGATGTTCACAGATGATCAAATATGTTCAAGATGCATATCAATACCCAAAGATGTTCAAGATGTTCAAAGATATTCAAGCTCTTCAACTATCACGTCCCGACGCAGAATATCGGAACGCAGTAGTTGTATACATTCATGATATGTAGAGCAATTAAAGGAATTAAAAGAACATAAATTTAAACAAGAAGAATTACTCCAAACAATACCAAATTGCTCATACATAAGAGTAAAAATGTCTCCAGCAACATCTCACATCACGACTCTAAGAGAAGGAAATGAGGAAAAAGATTACAACTCTCAACAACAATTCTTCAAGACATTACTAACAATGACTCAACAAGATCACTATGAGACTACTCCAAAACTCTACTAGGACATCTGCCACAGGCACAGCTAACGGCTCCACTCCGGGTCATCACTCTTGCACATCCCCGTCCGTTTGCGTTTCATCATCGGAGCTAGCTGTGGACGCACTTTTCGAAACGCTCGTTATGCTGTTTCGGTTTATTCTGGAATGGTTGATTCGTCTATTAAGTGCATGGGCGTGCCAGTCGCCGAAGTGACAATTTATTCGGGCTCCGAAGAACCCATGGTGCGCTCGACCTAACTTCGTGAGATGATTGTGTGGTTCGTGTCGGGACCAGATCCCGTCATGCCATAAAGGTCATGACGTCATTTACATCTCCCATACGAGGGAACACCCATGATTAATTGCCGAAATTAGGGGCCCTGCGGCCGAAATAGGTAATACTAACTACGCGAGAAAGGGACAAGAATAAATCACACTAAAGTCCGCATCAGGATGCGAGCCATTGGCCATGTCGGTCACTCGTGGACCTTTTCATATTCGGACGCGGGTCCGTGATAGAAACGCGATGGAAACCGAGGTGGACCCGTTCAAATGTCTGCCGAATGCACGGCAATTTTAATAATGGCTCGGAAGGGATCCGGGGCGAGAAACTGGTCCAGTCTGGTTGGAATGTCGGCCCAAGATGAGGTCGGAGCCTGGCCATGTCGGGACAATTCCCAAGACTAGGGCCCGGCCTGAGAGGGCGGCATTATTGTTCCTTCTGCGTCGAGTCACGGAGAGAGACAGGGCTGCAATATGGATTTTTACCCTTTTTTATCTGGGATGTTTTTTTACCATATAATCTTGTGCTGTTTATTCCCCTTGACGCATTTGTTTCGGATGATTTTTCCTTTTTTACTTATTATTATTATTATTATTATTATTATCATTATATGTATCTATATTATTTTTTTTACACGTTTTTGTTTATTTACTATGCATTCAAGTTTATTTATTTTTCATGATTTTTGTTTTTTTTTGTTAGTATTATTATCATTATCATTATCATTATATATGTTTACATGTTTTTTTTTATGGAGAGTGGGCCGTTTGGGGGGTTAAGCGGGGCTGAAGGAGTGTGCCGGCGAGGACAGCAGGTAGCGTGCCGGCGAGGGTAGCTTGGAGCGTGCCGGGGAAGCCCGCGGATAGTGTACCGGTGAAGGAAAGGGGGGGTGGCATGCTGATGAAGACATTCCAAAGAGCGCCGGCGAATGGAGGAGAGGAGCGTGCCGGGCTAACTTAAAGTCTATACATCGTCTGCTAGAGTCTGCACATTATCCATTTGCTACAACTCAAAGTATGTGCATTGGCTGCTAGCACACACGTAGAGTCTGTACATTGTCCATTTACTGCAACTCAAAGTCTGTACACTGGCTGCTAGCACACACGAAGTCTGTACGTCCCTCAGCCTAAAGTCTATACATTGGCTGGTCGCTGCGACACGAAGTCTGTACATCGACTGGTTGCTGCACACAAAGTCTGTACATTCATCAACTCAAAGTCTGTACATTGTCTATTTGCTGCAACTCAAAGTCTATACATTGGCCGGTTACCGCAACACAAAGTCTGTACATTCATCAGCCCAAAGTCTATACATTGGCTGGTTACCGCAACACAAAGTCTGTACATTCATCAGCCCAAAGTCTATACATTGGCTGCATTCATCAGCTCAAAGTCTATACATTGGCTGGTTCATCGGCTCAAAGTCTATACATTGGCTGGTCACTGCAACATAAAGTCTGTACATTCATCAGCCCGAAGTCTATACACTGGCTGGTTGCTGCAACATCAAGTCTGTACATCGGATGGTTGCATGCATACAAAGTCTATACGTCCATCAGCTCAAAGTCTATACATTGTCTATGCAACCAGCACACCAAGTCTATACATCCTTCAGCTCAAAGTCTGTACATTGTCTATACAACCAGCACACAAAGTCTATACATCCTTCAGCTCAAAGTCTGTACATTGTCTATGCTGCCAGCACGCAAAGTCTATACATCCTTCAGCTCAAAGTCTGTACTTTATCTATTCGCTGCAACCCAAAGTCTGTACGTTGGCCAGCTCAAAGTCTGTACATTGTCCATTTGCTACCGCTCAAAGTCTATACATTGGCCAGCTCAAAGTCTGTACATCATCCATTTGCTGCAGCTCAAAGTCCATACATTGGCCGGCTCAAAGTCTGTACATTGTTGTCACAAGCATATTAGGCCCATGCATTCGTTCACGGCATATCTGAACATCCATTTCCAATGTACATGCTTCACTGTCTGCATTTGTGCAATCCTTCACGCAGAGTCTATACATTGCTTGTTGCTGTGTTCGTGTATCAACCTGCCAAGTCTGTACATTGGGTTCCACTTCGGAGAAACGGTGGAAGAAGAGGTGAGACAGAGAGATAGATGAGGGAGAGTGAGACGGTGAGAGAGAGAGAGGTGTGCCGGCGAGGGGGGAATGAGACGGTGAGATGGAGAGAGTGTGAGTGAGATGGTGAGGGAGATGGTGGAGGGAGTGTACCGGTGAAGGAGGATGGAGGTGTACCGGTGAGGGGAAGAGATGGAGGGAGAGAAAGGGAGAGACGGAGGGGGAGAAAGTGAGAGCCGGTGAGGGGAAGAGTGAGACGGAGGGAGGAAAAGGGAGAGACGGTGGAGAAAGAGAGTGAGACGGAGGGAGAGAGAGGGAGTGAGACGGTGAGGGAGACGGTGGAGGGAGTGTACCGGTGAAGGAGGATGGAGGTGTACCAGGAAAGGGGAAGACCAGATGTGCCGATGAAGGCCCACTCCTCCTTTACTTATTTTTAAGGCTTTTATTTTCTTCCTTTCTTTGGCTTCTTTGCAGTTTTATACAAGTCTTTCCTCCCTCTCCATTCGTTCGTTAGTTTTCTTTGCCCTTTAATATGTCGTTGTTTCACCTGTTTGCTACATCCTTTTGCCTTTTTATGTGTTATCATTCTATTTTTTTGTTGCCTTATTTTGTCTCTTCAATACGTTATTATTTCTAACGAAAATTTGGCAGCATCTCCCCTTGACCCGAGCGTAAGGGAGATAAAGGGAACGCGCCCACATGGAGTGGCGGAACCCGACAGTTGGAGGTGGGCGCCCGAAAGCGGCAACACCTTAACAAAACCTCAGAAAACTTGGAGGAAAACAACGAGCCGGGAAACCTCTAAGACTGGACAGGGTGTATTGGGGGTTAGCCAAGGCGTGCCGGCCACGGACAGTCACAGGGCGTTTGAGAGGGGTACCGGGCTAGGGAGAGACCAGATGTGCCGCTGGGGTACCAAGGGAACGTGAACCATGGGGGGCTACTATGGGTGTGTCGGCCAAGACGTTGGAAGGGTGTGCCACTGGGGAAAAGTGCAAGTGCACCGGACAGGCCTCCAAAAGGGTTGGTCTGCTAACGGGGTGGGGTGTTAGACCGATCAAACTCACAGGGACTTTCGGCGGGAGGAAAAAAGGTTCAAAGGGGCAGACACAGGTGAAGGCATTGGGCTTTACAGGAGGAGGTTCGGGACCTCAAACCATTCGAGATGACGCCGGATCCGGAAGAAACCGTCGACATGAGGGATGAACACAAATACCGAAAAGTGAAGGGAAAGACGATCAAACGCACTGTGGCTCAAAACCAACAAGACGAAGAGACAACCCACTGAGGGGGACGATCTTCATTCATGGGGGAGCAGAGGGCCGTAGCCGTTCATACACATTACAAAGCATGCCCGAGCTAAGGCTACAGGCAAGAAAGAAAACCAAAGAACAAAAGAACGGAGAGGGAGAAAACAAAGAACAAAAGAAGAGGAGGTGTTGGGGATCGAAGCAGGGACGATCGTCCACTACTCTTTCCCCCACCTTCCCCTGCTACATCAAGCCCTCTCTCTCTATTACTCTCTTTTCTTTTTCTGGTGGTTGTCAGAAGACTCCACGTCGGAGCCCTCTCCCTTCTCTTCTCTCTTCTCCTTCTTCTCGTACGTGGCTTTGTGTCCGTTCGTCTCTTCTCCCTGTATGCCTCTTCTCTGTCTCTATCTGTCTGTTCGCCGGAATGGGAGTGGTTTTATACTCCCAGCAGCGGGAGCCCTCGAGCACGGCAGTCGGAGGCGGGAAGCGGCTGGTCATGATGGGGTTTGACTTCCCCTATCCTGGATGTCAAGGGAGTAGCCTGCGTGGCACAACCTCTGGTTGACACCTCGGACAGCTCACTGCGCGCCAAGGATACGTAGGGCATGGGCGTCACGTCGTTCGGCCGTTGAAACGCCTTCACGCTGTGCCACAGGCGGGCTCAATAAGTGTGCCGCAGGAGGGCCAAAAGGGTGTGCCGCTGAAGCCCCAAATGGGCGTGCCGCTGAAGCCCCAAATGGGCGTGCCGCTGAAGGCCAAATGGGCGTGCCGCTGAAGGCCAGGGGTTGTGCCGTTGAAGGCCACCAGGGTGTGCCGTTGAAGGCAAGGGTGTGCCGCTGAAGGCCACCCTGGGTGCATTTCTGAGCCCGTTCTGAGCCCGTTGTGGGCGTGAGTCATGGCCCGTTTGATTTTCAACGTGGCCCGTGGTTTGTGAGGCCCTTGGTGGTTGATTTATCTTCGATGTCGTGACTCTGGAGACAGCCTCACGATAGTGTGTGCATGTTCAGGGAATCCAGATGACCAGTCTCTCCGGGGCTTCTTCACTCGGTTCCCTTGTTGATGCTGGGCCGAACAGGATATCTGGGTGTGCAATTTTTGGTGTCCACACTACCTGAAATGGGGGAACATCTGGGTGAGCAAACGCTCAGTAGGTAATAGCAGGTAAAGTTTAAGTAATTAACAATTTAATTAACTGTTATGCGAATAAATAAAGGATGGTAAACAAATCTAACATATGCAGGAATGGAATGAGAGTAATAGAGTTAAATAGAACAGAGATATATCATTTCCATGTATTTGGCCGATCAAGCAAGTAAACAAGCAAGTCAAGTAGAAATAACTCCATGTAGGAATTCAATGAATATATGAATGTCATAGACCTCACGCTAGTCATGCACTTGGTGTAATGTCACACCATGTCATTACAACTCCCCAGGGCACGAGTACTTTTCGAGCGCTCCTCCCAGGACCAGACTGGGCCCTTATGATGCGTTGGCATTGATTTGGTGGATCCAAGATCCAAGTAACCATCTTAGACATTCATTGGAATCGGCCAGGAATTCCAAGGTTAAGCTATGTAACTTACCAGCTAGGAACAAGTAGTGTTATCAATGGAAAGTCATGAGATTAAAAGGGGTATGCAAGGTACACATGAAAACAACCCTGGGAATGTTACAGTCATGATCGGGCCGCCAAGATGAGAAAACGGTCTATACTGGACCGCAAAGGCAAAAGCTGGGCCAAACAGATGAAATCCAGCGTGCAGAATGAAAACGGTCCGAGAGGGGCCGCAACAAGAACAAGACGGTCCTGGCTGGGCCGTTTCCCAAAGGAAAATGGTCCACAGGAAGTCGCTTAGAGCAGAAAGGTCCCTGGGCCGCAAACAAAAAGGAAATGGTCTCAATTGGGCCGCCCCATCCAGAAACGGTCCTCAGAGGGCCGCTTGGAGGATAAAAACGATCCACTAACAACCACAACTAGTCTGGTCCCAGTAAGGCTAAAACAATCGACTTAATGGGCTCCCAGCCTGTCGGAGACATGGTGGGACCGAAACAGGGTCCAGCCCACACCTCTCAGGTCGAGTCTAGAGGCTATAGGTCGACTCCAACATGGCTAGGTTGACCCACAAACAAGGAAGGTCGACTCACAAGACCTGGCACCTAGCTAGTTAAAAGCGGTCACGAAAAGGGCCGCTCAAAAGGTCAGACGGTCACACCTGGGCCGCAAACTGATAGCAGCGGTCCTAGAAGGGCCACAATCAAAGGACAGCCCTGATTCTGGGCTTGGGCAAAAACACGTGATTCGATCGAGTCGAAAGGTTCAGGTTTTGGGGGTACAACCCGCCCTGCATCCTAGTGGGAATCCCAGGCTCGCGGGGGCATACGGAGGTCTCATAATAGCGGTCCTAGTCCGACGGAAGGAATATCCGACGGAGAGTCCTGACTATTACAAGATTTAGGGGCTAATGAAACATCAAAAAATGATAGTATAGCGGTCAGCCAGCACCACTGGAGTGGAGTGACTGTAAATAATCCTAGTAAATTTTTCCACAATCTTATTTAGCATTGGAGTAATCATTTCATAATGGAATCGCATCAAATGTGACAAGAGGAATCAATCAAAGAGACATGATTAGGAGATGATCATAGTTAATCAGACATTATACCATTTCATATAATCTATTTATTTTAGTGTGTTTCTACCCTACACACAAAATCTAACAAGATTAACATAACATCATGGACTAAGTATGACTGTGCGCCAAAAATGGTCAGCCCAGAGCCGCCAGACAGGGTTAGGCGGTCCATTGCAAGGTCGCTGGCATGTGATGAACTTCAAGTTTTAAAAAGGCAAAGGCGATCTATCGCGGGGCCACCTGGATCAGAAACGGTTCCTGTAAGACCACATAAAGGTCGCTGCTTCAGTCTCCGGCGATCTCTGATAGAACTCGATTGTGACAAGGAATACGAGCGGTACAGTGCATAAAAATTGGGCAAAATGCCCTTAATAGAAAGAGGATGAAAAGGCACACAATATAGCATGATCAATTTAAGGTTTAAACCTGCTAATCCTAGCATTCAATCGATATAAAAAGGGGTAACAAGATCGGTGCCCTAATTAACATGCTTCGACTAAAATAGACAATACTCGCGCTATACAGAATAATAATTGGGGCTTTTAGTATCAAAAGAAAGGGGACTCAGAGACGCTTCCAATGATATATTACTCCTAGGGTTTAGTCCACTATCACCTACCTTAATCGAAGATCAAAAGAGGACGACGAAAGCTCGGCACCGCACGAACTCGTTCTCCACAACCTCGATGACTCCTCCCCCGATCGCGTTCCTCGCCGACCGCCGCAGCAAAATGGGGTTTCTAGGTCGGGCTAGGGTTAGTTTTGTAGTGGTAATTTGATCTGAGAGCACAGGATAGGGCCGGATAGAGTCCATGAACTCCACGCGCGCGGGAATCACGCATTGACCAAGTCGCGCAGCCTTCTCTCCCGAAATTAGACTCCTAGAGTTAGGGTTTCAGCAGAGAAAGAGAGGGAAAATGGACTATTCGACAAGGCCAATCGAATGGGCCTGGTTTGGGCTTAAAAGATCGAGATTTGGGCTCGAATTTAGCGATCTAAGGTTCGATCTAATTACACTCGATTTTAGTCCTAATTCCATCAATTCAGCTTGATTAAAATTTTATTTAGGGTCTGACCAAGAAGATAATTTATCTAATCTTTTAGCCCTCAACGCGATTATGAATTTTCTAGATTTTTATAAATTGGTTAAAGTTTCACTTAAAGAAATTTCCAATTTAATAATAAATATTTTCTCAATTAATACCCTTTTATCTTATTTAATTATTTCTCGGGGTGCTACACCCTCCTCTACTTTAAGGAATTTGGTCCTCCAAATTCACTTCACTTATCAAAATGGGGAAAAACTAAGGTTACTGGCCTTAAAATAAATCAGGAATTGCCTCTGGATAGTTCCTTCAGACTCCCATGTAGCTTCTTCGATCCCACGTCTTCTCTACTAAACCTTGACCATCGGTATAGACCGATTCCTGAGTTGTTGTAGCTTCCTGTCTAAAATCTTGATGGGTTTCTCTTCATAAGTCAAATCTTCTTCCAATTCTAGATCCGCATGTTAAATGATGTACGCGGGGTCATAAACATACTTTCGCAACATAGATACATGGAAAACATTATGTACTCCAGATAACTGGGGTGGCAAAGCCAACCTGTAGACAACATCTCCAACTCTCCATCATCTCAAACGAGCCAATGAATCTCGGACTTAGCTTGCCACGAATGCCAAACCTTCGAACTCCTCTCATAGGCGAAACCTTCAAAAATACATACTCGCCTACTAGGAACTCCAAGTCTCTCTTCTGTTATCTGCATAACTTTTCTATCTTGACTGAGCAACTTGCAAATGATTTCTGATAATCTAGATATTCTTGGATGATTCCGAAATGAGATCCGGTCCTAGCCATTACTTCTCGCCTACCTCATCCCAGCACAAAGGTGATCAGCAACTCCTTCCATAAAGAGCTTCGAACGGTGCCATCTGGACACTGAATTGATAACTATTATTGTAGATAAATTCTATCGGAGCCAAATGTTCGTGCCAACTATCACCAAAGTCGATCATGCAAGCCCTTAGCATATCTTCGACAATCTAATTAGTTCTCTCGGTTTATCCGTCCGTCTAGGGATGAAAAGCAGTACTAAAGTTTAGACGGGTTCCCACGGACTCCTGTAAACCCTTCTAAAAATGTGAAGTGAATCTGGGATCTCTGTCTGACACAATATTCACGGGTATCCCATGTAGTCTTACAACTTCCTTCATATACAAAGCAGCTAAAGCATCGACTATCCACTTCGACTTAATGGACAAGAAATGCGCAGATTCAGTCAACCTATCAACAATTACTCATATTGCATCGAAGCCTCCACGAGTCCTTGGTAAGCTCTTTATAAAATCCATGCCGATGCTCTCCCACTTCCACTGTGGTATATCAAGCGGTTTTAATTTCCCGACAGGTCTGAAATGTTCGGCCTTCACTTGTTGGCATACCAGACATCTACTTACGAACTCTGCCACTTCCCGTTTCATATTTGGCCACCAAAAGGTCCTCCTTAAATATCGATACATCTTAGTGGCTCTAGGATGAATAGTATACTTGGATCTATGGGCTTCCTCAAGGATCTTGCTCTTCACCTCGGCTAAATCAGGAACACATGTTCTTCCCGGGAATAACAACCTGTCATCATTGACCAACACAAAATCTGGTCTATTACTTAGACTTCCTTTGATCTCTACTAACACTGGATCGTTATCTTGCAGGGTCTTAGTTTTCATCAACAGCTCGGGATGAAGCTGAAACTGAGCGATCATGACCCGATCCTTACTAACATTAAGGTCTAGACTAGCCAACTGCTCCAGCAATTTCTACTCTTTCAACATGAGACTAGACAACTTTACTATCGGCTTGCGGCTCAAAGCATCAGCCACTACATTACCTTTCCCAGGGTGATATTCTATAGAGAAATCAAAGTCCTTCAAATACTCAAGTCATCTCCTTTGCCTCATATTCAACTCTTTCTAAGAAAACAGATACTTCAAGCTCTTATGATCAGAAAATACTGTAAAAGTCTCTCCAAACAAGTAGTGCCTCCAAATCTTCAAGGCAAACACTACTGGAGCGAGTTCCAAATTATGGAGGGGATAATTCTCTTCATGCTTCCTCAACTGTCTAGAAGAATAGACTATCACTTTACCATGCTGCATAAGCACACAACCTAGACCAATGCCCGAGGCATCAGTATAAACTTTGAAGCCTCCTTCTCCTGAAGGCAAGGCCAAAACAGGGGCAGTGGTCAAACATTCTTTCAAGGTCTGAAAACTTCATTCACAGTCTTTCGACCACTCAAACCGATTCTCCTTGCGAGTTAATCTGGTCAGAGGTACCGCAATATTGGAGAAATCCTTAATAAATCTCTGATAGTAACCTGCTAGGCCTAGAAAACTTCTCACTTCGGTTACATTTGTAGGCCTATCCCAGTTTCTCACTGCCTCTACCTTAGAGGGATCTACAGAGATTCCATCTTTAGAAATAATGTGTCCCAGAAAAGACACTTCTTGCAGCCAGAATTCACACTTACTAAACTTGGCGTATAATTGTTGTTCTCTTAGTATCTACAACGCCATCTTCAAGTGCTCTGTGCTCCTCCTTGCTCTTGGAGTATATCAAAATATCATCGATGAAAACCACGACCCACTGATCAAAGTAGGGCCGGAATACACTGTTCATTAGCTACATGAAAGTTGCAGGAGCATTCGTTAGACCAAAAGGTATTACAACAAACTCGAAGTGCCCATACCTGCTACAGAATGTTGTTTTAAAGATATATTCATCCTTGATCCGCAACTGATGATACCCTGATCGCAGATCAATCTTGGAAAAATACTGTGCTCCCGCTATCTGATCAAAAAACTCATCTATTCTCGGAAATGGGTACTTATTCTTGACAGTAAGCTGGTTAAGCTGGCGGTAATCAATACACAGCCTCAGAGATCCGTCCTTCTTTCTTACAAGCAATACTGGGGCTCCCCACGGGGATGTACTCGGACGAATAAACCCCTTCTCAAGCAACTCCATTAATTGTTCATTCAATTCTCTTAACTCCTCAGGAGACATACGATATGGAGCTTTAGAAACTGGAGTCGCACCAGGGACTAGATCAATGGAGAAGACTACCTCTCTCTCAGGTGGAAGTCCTAGAAAATCTTCAGGAAACACATCTATAAAATCCTGGGCAATCGGAATGTCCTTCAGCTCCAACTCTTTCTTGTCGGTCAAAGAAACCAACGCCAAAAATGCCTGACATCTCTTCCTCAACAACTTCTCAGCCCGAAGTGGCGATATAAGTGGCACAGACATAGAATGTCTAACCCCAACAAAAGAAAGCCCAGGGTGCCGAGAAAAAGACACGGTGCCAGAGTTACAGTGAACACTAGCCTCATATCTAGCTAACCAATCTGCTTCTAGGATTACATCATAATCATTCATCTTCATACAGACTAAGTCAGCTGGCAAATTCATATCACCAACCAAAATCTTACTAGAGGGATAATATTACTTAATTGCTAAACCAGAATCAATAGGGGTAGATATTTCCAGTTGAGAGTTCATCAATACATGTTTCGCAGATAAGGACTTAGCAAAACGTTGAGAAATAAAAGAATGCATTGCTCCGATATCAAAGAGAACAAATGCCGGCTTATCAAAAATAACAAGTGTACCTTCAACCAATCCACCCTCCTCGGTGGCTTCTGTCTCGGTCTCCTGTAAGGCTTGGAGCTTGCCCTGCCGCTTCTGACCTCCTTGCGGCTTGTTCGGTGTAGCTTGATCTGATAGGAGAGGACACCCAGGGATACGGTGGTCCCTGCTCCTGCAACGCAAATAAGCGCCTAGATTATGCCAGCATTCTTCCATCTTGTGACCCGGACGGTCACAGTACTTGCAAAGAGCTTTGGATGATGCAACCGGACCTGACTTCTTGTCATCACTCCTCGGCTTCTTGTCCTTCCACGAACTAGACCCACCAGTGGGCCTCTTCTTGCCATTATTGGGTTTGAAACTCCCAGAACTAGTGGTCTGCTCTTTCTTGGTGTTCCTTCCTCGAATCCTCTTGGTCATTTCCATGGTATCTTCGAGAACTTCTGCCTTTCTTACAATCCCAGCATAAGTGTGGATCTCTAAAGGTGCCAATTGGTTAATATACTGAAGTTTCAATCCATTGAGAAACCTCTTGGCCTTCATTTTTTCCGTAGACACCAAATGTGATGCATAACGAGACAGCCTAGAGAACTGAGCTTCGTATTCAGCAACTGATAAGTTCCTTTTCTTCAAAGCAGCAAATTTTGCCGCCTTCTTCTCTTGCACCCGGTCTGAGAAATACTTGCTATTAAAATGTTCCTTGAACTCGTCCCACATCGCACGCCTATTATCGAGCGTAGCTTCTACAGCTTCCCACCAAGCACGTGCATCGCGTTCCAGCTGGAAAGTCACCAAGAGCACCCGATCTTGCTCACCGTACTGCATAACTCTAAAGACTCGCTCTATCTCCTTCAGCCAATGCTCGGCTTCATCGGGATCCGCCGATCCACCAAATCATGGGGGATTTAGTCCTCAAAAATTCTGATGGAGATCATCGGCTCCATGGTGTGATGCTCCTAATTGGGCTACTTGCTAGAGGGCCTGAGTCAAGCCCTACACAGTACGCTGCATGTCCCTCCATTGCGCACGTTCCGCCGCCATCGGAATAAACTCCTACATATATGTAGGAAAAAATAATTAGAAACAGCCTAGCGTGAATCTTTTAGAGTTTATTAATTAACTCAACCCCAGGTCTCTACCCAATCTCACCGGGTTAGATCCTTAGACTTTAATAAAGTCATGGGTTCTACGACAACATCTTACATCATGACTCCAAGAGAAGGAAATGAGGAAAAAGATTACAACTCCCAACGATAATTCTTCAAGACATTACTAACAATGACTCAACAAGATCACTACGAGACTACTCCAAAACCCTACTAAGACATCTGCCACAAGCACAACTAATGGCTCCACTCCGGGTCATCACTCTTGCCCATCCCCGTCCGTTTGTGTTTCATCATCGGAGCTACCTGAAATGGGGGAAAATCTGGGTGAGCGAACGCTCAGTAGGTAATAGCAGGTAAAGTTTAAGTAATTAACAATTTAATTAACTGTTATGCGAATAAATAAAGGATGGTAAACAAATCTAACATATGCAGGAATGGAATGAGAGTAATAGAGTTAAATAGAACAGAGATATATCATTTCCATGTATTTGGCCGATCAAGCAAGTAAACAAGCAAGTCAAGTAGAAATAATTCCATGTAGGAATTCAATGAATATATGAATGTCATAGACCTCAGGCTAGTCATGCACTCGGTGCAATGTCTCACCATGTCATTACAACTCCCTAGGGTACTAGTAATTTTCGGGCGCTCCTCTCCGGACCAGACTGGGGCCCTTATGATGCGTTGGCATTGCTTAGGTGGATCCAAGATCCAAGTAACCATCTTAGACATTCATTGGAAGCGGCCAGGAATTCCAAGGTTAAGCTATGTAACTTACCAGCTAGGAACAAGTAGTGTTATCAATGGAAAGTCATGAGATTAAAAAGGGTATGCAAGGCACACATGAAAACAACTCTGGGAATGTTGCGGTCATGATCGGGCCGCCAAGATGAGAAAACGGTCTATACTGGACCACAAAGGCCAAAGCTGGGCCAAAGAGACGAAACCAAGCGTGCAAGATGAAAACAGTCCGAGAGGGGCCGCAAAAAGAACAAGACGGTCTTGGCTGGGCCATTTCCCAAAGGAAAATGGTCCACAGGAAGCCGCTTAGAGCAGAAAGGTCCCTGGGCCACAAACAAAAAGGAAACGGTCTCAACTGGGCCGCCCCATCCAGAAACGGTCCTCGGAGGGCCGCTTGGAGGATAAAAATGGTCCACTGACAACCGCAACTAGTCTGGACCCAGTAAGGCTAATGTAATCGACTTAATTGGCTCCCAGTCTGCTCGAGACAAGGTGGGACCGAACCAGGGTCCAGCCCACACCTCTCAGGTTGAGTCTAGAGGCTATAGGTCGACTCCAATATGGCTAGTGTTGGGATGCTAAAGAGTGATCTAGAGGGGGGTGAATAGATCAATCACCCGTTAAAAAATTACTGCAGCAGAACCAAATGCGGAATGAAAACTTCTACTGAACAGATAGTGGGCACAATGCGAATGCCACCCAGAACAGATGAAGAACCGTCCTAGGCATACATCTACTATGCGAAGATAGAAATATAGAAGCTAGGCAAACCACAAAACAATCACACAGTAGACAAAGGCTTTTAGGTGGTTCGGTCCTCCAGACCTACATCCACCCCACACTCAACCCGAGTGTGGCTTACTGTTGACTCACAGCTTGAACCGCTGGGCCTCATAGCTTGCCTACAATCCACTGAGCCTCACAGCTTGCTGTCCGAGGTACCCACCTTGCCTGCTGAGCCTCACAGCTTGCTGTCCAGAGGAATCCTCCTCTACAAAACCGCTGGGCAATACAGCTTAGCCGTCTAGTGGAATCCTCCACTGCAAGTGCTGCCACACAGCTTGAACACAATAGTTTCGAAAAGCAAAACAAAAGATAAACAAAATATAAAAGAAATCCCTGTAGGGAATATAGCTCAACCAAGTGAGCAAACCTCTGATCTGGTTTTGAACCAAAGATCTGAGGAACATCTCTCTCAACTCTTCACTCTCTCAACTCTCTTCCTTTTCTCTCTTTTCTTTTTCTCTTCTGCTGGATCGAAAGGCTCTCTGCTCTCTGCTTTTCCTTCAAGGCTTCTGCATTCGATCAGTCTTCATCTGTGGATGAAGGCTTCCTTTTATAAGCAGTCACAGCAGGAGCAGCACTGGGCGCGTGTCTTCCACAGTTCCCGCCCAAGTGTTTTGGCCACGTGTCATCCTGTCAGTCCTTCCAGTCTCGGATCACGTGCCCTTCATTAGCTTCACGAACAGCACCTGTCAGACAGAGAATCATCAGTTTAATGTCGACACCTTGTATAGACTTCGTTCGATGCATCAAGCAGTGTATAGACTTTGTAATGTGAAGACAATGTATAGACTTTGCAGTGTGTAGAAGACTAAGGCATTGTACAGACTTTGTGAAAGCAACGCTGAAGCAATGTATAGACTTCACATTTATGTGCATGACAAAGCAATGTACGGACTTGACCACTGCGAACACAGGCTATACATACTTTGATTGCATGCATGAGAAAGCAGTGTACACACTTGCTTTGAAAAACAATGCCCAAATGCAGTGTACAGACATGCTGTGAAGAACAATGCCCAAAGAAGTGTATGGACTTAGAATGCACGAGACAGCAGTGTACAGACTTTGTGATTCACAAGCAAATCCAATGTATAGACTTTGAAGTAAAGGCAGGAGTAACACAACCAATGTATAGACTTCAAAGTATGCACAATGCAAAGGCTGGAGTGTGATGGATGTATAGACTTATGTGATGCCAACAGATACTGTATAGACTTGCAAGATGATGCATGAGACGATGCATTGTATAGACTTAGCGATGCATGCACAAGCTAACGATGTACAGACTTTGCTAATGTACAGACTTTGGATGAGACACTGCATGAGACGCTGAACAGCCAAGAATGTATAGACTTGCGATGCCATGAAGATAATGTACAGACTTGTACAGCTAGCCGTTGTATAGACTTGGCGTTATGAGTCATGCAGGCTGTATAGACTTTGGAAAGCTTGAAGCATAGACACGCTGCACTGTATAGACTTGACGATGCAAGCGATGTATAGACTTTGGAAAGCTCCAAGGCAATGTACAGACTTGGTGAGCGCCAAGCGATGTACTAACTTCAATGACTCATGCAAGCTACAGGACAGTGTGTAGACTTGTGTTCTGAACGTAGGCAAAGGAAACAAATGTATAGACTTGCTCAGTTCAGAACGTAGGTAAAGATGGGAAGGAATGTATAGACTTTAAGATGAATGAACAGGCCGATGTACAGACTTGACAATGTATAGACTTTAAGTCCAATGCAAAATGCTGTACAGACTTTGAGACTTAATGCATGAACAGTCCGATGTACAGACTTGCCTTAAGCAATGGCTGTACAGACTTGTTGCCTAGCCGATGTACAGACTTCCTATATGTTCAAGTCCAATGTATAGACTTGCTGAGATATGCACCTGAAGAATGTACAGACTCTAAACGTGAATGATGCAGCGATGTATAGACATTACATTGTTCATGCTAAGGACGCTGTACAGACTTGCTACCAATGTCAACATATGAATGTATAGAGTTCCACTTGTGCAATGCAGTAAGGCAGCAATGTACAGACTTGGGCTGTACAGACTTTGAGTCAGATATGCATGGACCAAGTCTATATAGACTTTGCCTGCATGCTTGCAGGACGATGTATAGACTTGATGCAATGCAGAAGGCTATACAGACTTTGAGACTTCTTAACAGACACATGCAATCAGCAACTGAAGAAGCACTAATGTAGTATATGCACAGAAGAAGCAATGCACCGATGCAATGTATGCACATAGCAGATATTGAATTAAAGCAATGGATGTATAGACTTGATATCTGACAGAATGCAATGCATCGACCAAGTGTTTGCATATGCAGTAACTAGCAGTAATGCATGTACACTAAACACAATGAATGGCTCACTGTGAAACTCTCACTGTGTTGCTATCATCAAAACAACATAACATATGCTTGTGCCTAAGGGGCACAACATTCTCCCCCTTTTTGATGATGGCAACAAAGTGACAGTGAGTCACCAAACAAATTTTCTCCCCCTTTGACATAATCAAAAAGAAAGAAACATATGAGTGCAATATGCAGAATGCATTGCAGATTTCCCTAAGAATAGCTCAAACTCCCCCTGAATTATTGCTCCCCCTTTGAGAAGAATATGGACAGATGAAACAGATGATCAAAGGTAGGGAAGGAACATGAATAGAGTAAGGGGTCACTACACAACAGCTGAAGCATTGGTTCAGAAAATGAGCATGATTATAAACAGCTGTTAAAGTATAAGAATCAGCCAAATACAGTCTTGAAAAAATTCAGGTTTAACAGTGATAAAGTTAGAGTAAAGCAGCTGACCCCTGAAAAAGAGTTATAGACTCCATTTATAGCAATGAATCTAGGGCACATGATTTTAATAGATAACTTAGAAATAATACCCTTTGTGATTAAACATAGAAGTTCAAGAAAGGCAACTTGAATATGTGTTGAGAAAAATAATTTACACTTAATGACTTTTGTTTTTTTTTTCAAAGGGTTACAGTAGTTTGTTTTCACTTTTGATTTTTCAGAAACAGAGCTAAGTGAATAGACCAGTGGCATTTATGCTGTTGACATTAGGTGTACACCTTGATCAGAGGCAGGTACCCCCAGTTACTAGGCATAAACTACTAGATCTATTTTAGATCAAGGCCTACAAGGAATAATCTTCACCTTTGACATTAAGGGTACACCTTGATCAGAGGCCAGTACCCCCAGTTACTTGGTGAGGACTCCCCCTATAGATTTGACCCTATGAACAGAGGTAGTCTGAAGCACTTCATGACTTATGAATTCTCCTACTTCTTTGGAAGAGATCACAGTTTCTCAATGCAATTCAGCAATTGCTCTGTCACTGTGTTCAGCTCTTTACTTTTATGATCTTATTTACTACTGCCCTTATTTCTTTTAGAGTGATTGTTTAAAAAAAATAGTACACTCTATTTACCTTTTCTAGACATTTCCAGATTAACACATTCAGGTATTAAAAAAAACTTTTTCTATTCTAACCATGAGACAAAGATTAAGAGCTATAAAAGTTTTCTTTTATTTCAAGTTCTGAAGTGCAGACACTTAACTTTTCAATTTATAAAGGTTAAACCTTTGGTTCCTTTCAATTTGTAAGTGTGATTCTTATAAAAGAACAATTGCAATAACCACAACGCAATTCGCTAAACCAGAAACAATACTGTTGTTCAGCGAAGGTTAGGGAAATGAAGGCAATTGGCATTAAGGTCCAATAACATCTGATGTCAAAGAATATGATAGAATTGAATCGGGACTATGAGAGGTGAAAAGGATTCAATGAATTTAACAGAACTCACAGCTCCCCCTGATACCATGATGCAAATAATATGCTATGCTATGCTTTCAATTAACTATATGCAGACTATGCAACAATTATGCATAGAGCAAGTATGCAATCATTTCAAGTTTATGCATTCAAGTCATGAAGATGCAAACGATAAATGCATACATTAGACACATGCATCAACTATATGCATTAAGTGAACCATTCAAACTCAGTGCAATAGATGGCAGAAGAAGAGCATCAAATTTATGCAGAAATAAATTCAGTAGCTGAGTCTGGAATGCAGACTGATCAGCTAGACAAAAAAGAGAGCATCTGAGATTAAACAACCAAATCAACATGATTTTCTCAATTCAATTCTGAATGTAAATCACTTACCTGCTTTACCTGGCTGATTTATTTTTACCCTTAGTGTTGCATCATATTGTTGACAAGGCCTCCAATTTCTTTCAGCTTTTATAGTTTTGGCCCTACCTCTTGTCATACGCCTGAAGTAGCTATTTCTATTTCATCAGTTTGTTCCCGGCTACCAGGCATACCTGCAAGCACACTTAGGGAGCAGAATTTGGAACCCAAGATAATTTGGGCCCCAAGTTAGAAATAGACATTTGAGAGTGAAAACATGTCAAAATCTGTTTGGGGATCCACATTTGTGTGAAAGTGGAAGAAGTTGGTGGATTCTATAGCTTGAGAGTTCTTCTCGTTATTTTTCTTTTTCTCAGCACCAATAGGTTTAGCTTTCTTTTTCTGGTGATGTGATGGTTTTTGTGTAGTACTGGCATTCATTTTATTAAAAGCATTGTTATTTTTCTGCCAGTGCCTTGGCCAATGATTGTACTAGAAGTTGTGGCCCAAATTGGTCCTAGGCTGACCATAGAACCCCTGGTGACTAGGACTCCATGTCCTAAACTGACTATCCCATCTCCTAGATGGTTGAGGTCTATAGGGCTGATACCAAGTGGGGAAATTCTGATACCTAGACCTCATGTATGCAGGGTTCCACCCAAACCTATTAAATGTTTGTGAGTGATTGTGATGATAGACTTGGGCTCTAGGGATGAGCAGACTGGTTCCTAGCTACACTAGGTCTCCCTGCCACCTTTGACCCACTAGGTTTCTGAACTGACTTATGTTGGGTCTTTTTCTGAGCGGTTGATGGTGATGGAGACTTAGCAGCCTTGGGCTGGGGTTTTGATGTGCTAGCTGGCTGACCCCTAGCCTTGGACTTATCCTTGGGAGAAGAGCATACAGCTCTAGGCTCAAAAACTTTCTACTTTCCCTTGTCCTTAGCACTGGACACTTTTGATTTTACATTTTTGAAAGCAGATTTTTCATTGACCATTTTTATGAGTGGTCCTTTATTCTTTTCTCCCACTAATGAAATGGTTTTCAATTCAAAGCTCTTTTTAGCAGAGGGATTAAAATCGAGACCCTCCTTTCTGAAATTAAATTTTGACCCTAGCAAGGCATTTAGATTTTCTGTTCCTTGGGTCATGCTTTCAATGATTTTCATTTTTTTAGAATTTTCATTTTCCAGATTTTCAATAGTTTTCTTTAATTCAACATTCACTTGAAAAATAGCTTCATATTTTTCATTTGAAATCTTTATTTCATTTTCAGACTTCTGAATTTTTCAATTCATCAACAACATTTTTCAGTAAATTATTTTCTTTCCTACAATCAATCACAACATACTTTAATTCATCAAAATCAGAACATGCATTTTTCAATTTTTCATTATCTGATTGTAAACATGCAACCTTATCAGAAAGAGTTTTATCATTAACCAGAGAATTCATTTTCTTCTTCAAGAGTCTGTTTTCCTTCTTAATATCATTAGCTTTATCTAACAGGTCTCCATAAGCATCTGCCCAATCAGAAATAGTGTAATGTTCGAAAAGGGATGATACCTGATCAGACTCTTCTTCTTCTTCTCCATTCCTGGCCATCAAGCAGATGTCCTTTTCTGATTTTCCACTATCTGAGGAAGTGCTCAGTGTGCCTTCTTCCTCATCACTCCATGTACTGACCATGGCCTTTCCCTTTGGCGCTTTCTTCCATGGTCTTCCTTTCATTTTCTATAACTCTGGACAATCAGCCTTCATATGACCTGTCTTCCTGCAATGATAACAAGCATTAACATCAGATTTTTCAGCAGGGTTAAATTTATACCTGTTTTGCTTCCTGCTGTGGTATTTTCTGTAGAGATTCTTCCCTTCTCTTCTAAGAAATCTACTGAACTCTTTTGTGATCATAGCTATTTCATCCTTTTCAAGATCTGATCCAGATGAACTCCGATCACTGGATGATCCAATGCTACTAGACTGTTTTGAGCAGCTATGCTTGGCCTTCAAAGCAATAGGCTTCCTGTATTCGAGCTCTTCAGCTTGAAGTAAATTCATCTCGTACGCCATCAAGGAGCCTATCTGCTCATTGGGTTTCATCTTTTGTAGATCTTTTGACTCCTCAACCACACTTGCTTTGGTATGCCATATAGGAGTCAACGATCGAAGGATCTTCCTCACAACTTCATGTTCAGTATAACTCTTTCCCAGATTTCTTAGACCATTTGTTATGATGGTCAGACGAGCATACATTTCGGTCACTGTCTCACCAGGCTTCATCCAAAATGCTTCATACCTTGACACTAGCATATTTGCCCTCGTCTCTCTCACTTTAGATGTTCCCTCATAAATGACTTCGAGGGTATCCCACATCTCCTTCGTTGTCTTGCAGGATGACACTCTGTCAAATTCAGTGGGATGGAGTGCACACTGAATGGCATTGATAGCGCTCCAATTCAGAGTAGATTTCTGGACTTCTTCCTTGGTCCATAATTCCTCATTCTCATGTAGCTCATAGGGACCTTTGCTTATAATCTTCCAGATCTCGTAATTTTTGGCTCTAAGGAAGACCTGCATCCGGTTCTTCCAATATGGGTAGTTGGAACCATCGAAGAATGGTGGCTTCGTAGTGGACTGACCCTTTGCTGTTAGCCTCTAGCATCCATGGCCGTTCCTCTTTAGGATGTTAGTCCTGCACAAAGAGTTAGGCTCTGATACCAATTGTTGGGATGCTAAAGAGTGATCTAGAGGGGGGTGAATAGATCAATCACCCGTTAAAAAATTACTGCAGCAGAACCAAATGCGGAATGAAAACTTCTACTGAACAGATAGTGGGCACAATGCGAATGCCACCCAAAATAGATGAAGAACTGTCCTAAGCATACATCTACTGTGCGAAGATAGAAATATAGAAGCTAGGCAAACCACAAAACAATCACACAGTAGACAAAGGCTTTTAGGTGGTTCGGTCCTCCAGACCTACATCCACCCCACACTCAACCCGAGTGTGGCTTACTGCTGACTCACAGCTTGAACCGTTGGGCCTCACAGCTTGCCTACATTCCGCTAAGCCTCACAGCTTGCTGTCCGAGGTACCCACCTCGCCTACTGAGCCTCACAGCTTACTGTCCAGAGGAATCCTCCTCTACAAAACCGCTGGGCAATACAGCTTAGCCGTCCAGTGGAATCCTCCACTGCAAGTGCTGCCACACAGCTTGTACACAATAATTTCAAAAGGCAAAACAAAAGACAAACGAAATATAAAAGAAATCCCTGCAGGGAATATAGCTCAACCAAGTGAGCAAACCTCAGATCTGGTTTTGAACAAAAGATCTGAGGAACATCTCTCTCAACTCTTCACTCTCTCAACTCTCTTCCTTTTCTCTCTTTTCTTTTTCTCTTGTGCTGGATCGAAAGGCTCTCTGCTCTCTGCTTTTCCTTCAAGGCTTCTGCATTCGATCAGTCTTCATCTGTGGACGAAGGCTTCCTTTTATAAGCAGTCACAGCAGGAGCAGCACTGGGCACGTGTCTTCTACAGTTCCCGCCCAAGTGTTTTGGCCACGTGTCATCCTGTCAGTCTTTCCAGCCTCGGATCACGTGCCCTTCATTAGCTTCACGAACAGCACCTGTCAGATAGAGAATTATCAGTTTAATGTCGACACCTTGTATAGACTTCGTTCGATGCATCAAGCAGTGTATAGACTTTGTAATGTGAAGACAATGTATAGACTTTGCAGTGTGTAGAAGACTAAGGCATTGTACAGACTTTGTGAAAGCAACGTTGAAGCAATGCATAGACTTCATGTTTATGTGCATGACAAAGCAATGTACAGACTTGACCGCTGCAAACATGGGCTGTACATACTTTGATTGCATGCATGAGAAAGTAGTGTACACACTTGCTTTGAAGAACAATGCCCAAATGCAGTGTACAGACATGCTGTGAAGAACAATGCCCAAAGAAGTGTATGGACTTAGAATGCACGAGACAGCAGTGTACAGACTTTGTGATTCACAAGCAAATCCAATGTATAGACTTTGAAGTAAAGGTAGGAGTAACACAACCAATGTATAGACTTCAAAGTATGCACAATGCAAAGGCTGGAGTGTGACGGATTTATAGACTTGTGTGATGCCAACAGATAATGTATAGACTTGCAAGATGATGCATGAGACGATGCATTGTATAGACTTAGCGATGCATGCACAAGCTAACGATGTACAAACTTTGCCAATGTACAGACTTTGGATGAGACACTGCATGAGACGCTGAACAGCCAAGAATGTATAGACTTGCGATGCCATGAAGACAATGTATAGACTTGTGCAGCTAGCCGTTGTATAGACTTGGCGTTATAAGTCATGCAGGCTGTATAGACTTTGGAAAGCTTGAAGCATAGACACGCTGCACTGTATAGACTTGACGATGCAAGCGATGTATAGACTTTGGAAAGCTCCAAGGCAATGTACAGACTTGGTGAGCGCCAAGCGATGTACTGACTTCAATGACTCATGCAAGCTACATGACAGTGTGTAGACTTATGTTCTGAACGTAGGCAAAGGAAACAAATGTATAGACTTGCTCAGTTCAGAACGTAGGTAAAGATGGGAAGGAATGTATAGACTTTAAGATGAATGAACAGGTCAATGTACAGACTTGCCAATGTATAGACTTTAAGTCCAATGCAAAAGGCTGTACAGACTTTGAGACTTAATGCATGAACAGTCCGATGTACAGACTTGCCTTAAGCAATGGCTGTACAGACTTGCTGCCTAGCCGATGTACAAACTTCCTATATGTTCAAGTCCAATGTATAGACTTGCTGAGATATGCACCTGAAGAATGTACAAACTTTAAACGTGAATGATGCAGCGATGTATAGACATTACATTGTTCATGCTAAGGACGCTGTACAGAGTTGCTACCAATGTCAACATATGAATGTATAGACTTCCACTCGTGCAATGCAGTAAGACAGCAATGTACAGACTTGGGTTGTACAGACTTTGAGTCAGATATGCATGGACCAAGTCTGTATAGACTTTGCCTGCATGCTTGCAGGACGATGTATAGACTTGATGCAATGCAGAAGGATGCAATGTAGAAGGCTGTACAGACTTTGAGACTTCTTAACAGACACATGAAATCAGCAACTGAAGAAGCACTAATGCAGTATATGCACAGAAGAAGTAATGCACTGATGCAATGTATGCACATAGCAGATATTGAACTAAAGCAATGGATGTATAGACTTGATATCTGACAGAATGCAATGCATCGACCAAGTGTTTGCATATGCAGTAACTAGCAGTAATGCATGTACACTAAACACAATGAATGGCTCACTGTGAAACTCTCACTGTGTTGCTATCATCAAAACAACATAACATATGCTTGTGCCTAAGGGGCACAACAGCTAGGTCGACCCACAAACAAGGAAGGTCGACCCACAAGACCTGGCACCAAGCCAGTTAAAAGCGGTCACAAAAAGGGCCGCTCAAAAGGTCAGGCGGTCACACCTGGGCTGCAAACTGACAGCAGTGGCCCTAGAAGGGCCGCAATCAATAGGATAGCCCCGATTTCGGGCTTGGGCAAAAACACGTGATTCGATCGAGTCGAAAGGTTCGGATTTTGGGGGAACAACCCGTCCGACGTCCTAGTGGGAATCCCAGACTCGCAGAGGCTTACAAAGGTCTCATAATAGCGATCCTAGTCCGACGAAAGGAATATCCGACGGAGAGTCCCAACTATTACAAGATTTAGGGGCTAATGAAACATCGGAAAAGAATAGTATAGCGGTCAGCCAGCACCACCGGAGTGGTGTGACTGTCAAACAATCCTAGTAAATTTTCCACAATCTTATTTAGCATTGGAGTAATCATTTCATAATGGAATCACATCAAATGTGACAAGAGGAATCAATCAAAGAGACATGATTTGGAGATGATTATAGTTAATTAGACATTATATTGTTCCATATAATCTATTTATTTTAGTGTGTTTCTACCCTACACACAAAATCTAACCAGATTAAAATAACATCATGGACTAAGTATGACTGTGCGCCAAAAATGGTCTGCCCAGAGCCGCCAGACAGCGTTAGGCGGTCCATTGCGAGGTCACTGGCATGTGATGAACTTCAAGTTTTAAAAAGGCAAAGGTGGTCTATCGCGGGGCCGCCTAGATCAGAAACAGTTCCTGTAAGACCGCATAAAGGTCGCTGCTTCGGTCTCCAGTGATTTCCGATAGAACTCGGTTGCGATAAGGAATACGAGTGGTACAGTGCATAAAAATTGGGCAAAATGCCCTTAATAGAAAAAGCATGAAAAGGCACACAATATAGCATGATCAATTTAAGGTTTAAGCATGCTAATCCTAGCATTCAATCGATATAAACATGGGTAACAAGATCGGTGCCCTAATTAACATGCTCCGACTAAAATAGACAATACTCGCGTTATACAGAATAATAATTAGGGCTTTTAGTATCAAAAGAAAGGGGACTCAGATATGCTTCCAATGATATATTACTCCTTGGGTTTAGTCCACTATCACCTACCTTAATCGAAGATCAAAAGAGGACGACGAACACTCCGCACCGCACGAACTCGTTCTCCACAACCTCGATGACTCCTCCCCCGATCGCGTTCCTCGCCGGCCGCCGTAGCATAATGATGTTTCTAGGTCATGCTAGGGTTAGTTTTATAGGGGTAATTTGATCTGAGAGCATAGGATAGGTCAGGATAGAGTCCATGAACTCCACGCGCGCGGGAATCGCGCATTGACCAAGCCGCGCCCCCTTCTCTCCCGAAATTAGACTCCTAGGGTCAAGGTTTCAGCGGGGCAAGAGAGGGGAAATGGGCTATTCGACAAGGCCGATCGAATGGGCCTGGTTTGGACTTAAAAGGTCAAGATTTGGGCTCGAATTTAGCGACCTAAGGTTTAATCTAATTAAGCTCGATTTTAGCCCTAATTCCATCAATTCGGCTTGATTAAAATTTTATTTAGGGTCTGACCAAGAAGACAATTTATCTAAACTTTTAGTCCTCAACGCGACTATGAATTTTATAGATTTTTATAAATTGGTTAAAGTTTCACTTAAAGAAATTTCCAATTTAATAGTAAATATTTTCTCAATTAATACCCTTTTATCTTATTTAATTAATTCTCGAGGTGCTACATCAACCATCGGCGTCCAGGCCGACATCTGTTCAAAGATGTTCAAAGATATTCAAGCTCTTCAACCATCGACATCCAAGCTGACAACTCTTCAACCATTGGCGCTCGAGCCGACAGCTCTTCAACCATCGGCATCCAAGTCGACAGCTCTTCAACCATCAGCATCCGAGCCGACAGCTCTTCAACAATCGGCGTTTGAGCGGACAGCATTTCAACCATCGGCGTCTGAGCCGATAGCATTTCAGCCATCAGCGTCTGAGCCGACAACATTAGAACCATTGGCGCCCAATCCGACAGCTTTTCAACCGTTGGCATCCATGCCAACACATATTTGAAAATATTCAAAGATACTCAAGATACCCAGCCAACGGCGTCCAAGCCGACAAGTGTTTAAAGATATTCAAGGCTATTCAAAAATATTCAACCATTGGCGTCCGCGCCGACACATATCCAAAGACGATAAGCAATATCCAAAGATGATTCACAAGTATTCAAAGATGTTCGATGATATTTAAAAACAAAACACAAATTTCTCATGCATGAGTCTGATATTGAATGCGTGCTCGCCCTACTTGCATGCTTGCCTATACGGTAGCTTAATACACTCCCTTTTGAATTTCCTAGGACCATATCTCTTTGAATAAATAATGCTACTCCAATTCTAGATATGTGTGCATCACGGCATACACTAAGGGAGAAAAGTCAAATTTGGTCAGTACATACGTCAAGGGGAAAGAGTCATAGCTATGTTGTTAGCGTAACTCACAAGATACACCCAAGACGAAACTCCCACACTTTGCACACAATGTGATCAATGGTTTCTAACCATAAGGATCTCAGAACTTCTTCCTAACACTCTATGGATGCTTGAATTCTTGCACTGACATGAAAGGCAATCGTGAGGAAAAAGCTTCCTACAACCTTCAAAAAAGATAAAGCAAAAAAAAAATTTGATGAATGAGTGGAATGTGAATCCAAGAAGCCGAGAATTCTAACTGAAACAAATGAGGAGACTTGCGCGAAATGGTGAAACAAATGAAAACCCCACGATACAATTGTAATAAGGGATGAATCCTAGTAGCCGAAAATCCCCATTGAGACATATGAGGAAACTCGTGCCGAATGGTGAAGTCTTGAATTCAAACAAACAAGGGGGAAGCTACAGAAAGTCAAAAGCCTGAAATGTATGTGTAGGTGATAGAGTAATCCTTTAGTGTTACTTAGAACGTCTGCTTATCCCAATGTTTAGGGCTCGCTGCTCATATACCTACACTTTCACACCACCCAGAAACTATATCGGGTATAGATTGTGATTTAAACTACGTGCACATGCTATGCGATGTCCTTTCGACGAATGCACATCTCCATTAGTTGTACTTCGTGGGCCACACTCTGTCCGTGAATCAGGGGCGCCGTTCTTATCCTATCCTCGATAGAGGGGAGCTATCCTATATGTCTATTCTATGCCTACTGTTAATGAGTGCTTGCATGCTTAGGTAAAAAGGGTGAATTGAAGAAAGAAAAAAAAGGAATGATGAAATGATAAAAAAATGATGAAAAATGATGAAATGATAATGATAGAAAAATAATGATGATAAAAAAGGATAAAAGATGATGATGATAAACAATAATGATGATAAAAGATGATGATAAATAATGACGATGATAAAAAATGGTGATGGTAAAAAATGATGATGATAAAGAAATGATAAACAACAATGATGATAAAAAATGATGATGAAAATCATGACGAATAAAGAGTGATGAATGCGTGGAAATGACATTCAACCAATAGCCCTTGAGCCGATAGCATTTCAACTATCGGCGTTTGAGCTGACAGCTCTTCAACCATCGGCGTCCAAGTCGATAGCATTTCAACCACCGGCGTCTGAGCCGACAACATTTTGACCATCGACGCTCGAGTCGATAGCTTTTCAACCATCGACGTCTGAGCCGATAGCATTTCAACCATTGGCGCCCGAGCTGAAAACTTTTCAGCCATCGACGTTTGAGCCGACAGCATTTTAACCATTGGCATTCAAGCCAACAACATTTCAATCATCGACGTCTGAGCCGACAGCACTTCAACCATCGACGTCTGAGCCGATAGCATTTCAACTATCAGCGTCTGAGCCGATAGCATTTTAACCATTGGCATTGGAACCGACAGCATTTCAACCATCGGCGCCTGAGCCGACAGCATTGCAACCTTTGACATCCAAGCCGATAGCTATTCAACCATCGACGTCTAGGCGGACATATATTCCAAGATGTTCAAGATATGCAAAACGTTCAAGATATCCAAGATGTTCAAGATGTAATACCTCGGATTCTTCAGATCAGAATCGGAGAGCTTTCGAAGCGCTTTCGTGGGTTCCTAATAGTGTTTTATGATCCACTCGGGTTTTTTCCTTGTATAACTTGTGGCCCGTGGAGACTGAACCGTTGAGTTTTGAGACTCCGAGACGCTACAGGTGCATTGTGCTTGTTCCGAGGATCACGAAGACTATTTTCTCGTATTTTTATGAATTTACAGAATTTCGTGCCAAACATCAGATTTTAAGAAAATTCCTAATTTCTTTTCCTTTTAACCCTTCCTCTCTCCTCCCTCTCTCACGTTTCTCACTCTCTCCCTCTTCGTTCTCTCTCCTCTCTTCTCCTCTCCCCCGGGCGCGCAACCGTGGCGGAGTTGGACGAGGTGGTGACGGCGTGGAGTTGACTTGGGGCGTGACGGCGCGAGATTCGGAGCGTGCCGTAGGCGCGATCCCATTCATGGATTCGAAGCCGATGTGGGTTGTTCGTGTGATGTTTTCAGCGTGGTTTGGCCATTTTGGTGCGTGAGATCTTCGGTGGAGGTAGGGGGATGGATACCCTACCCTTTTCTTGCATTTCCTTGCGGTTTGGAGCCGAACGGTGTGAGTTTGAGCAGGTTTTCCAACTTTAAGGGTGAAATCATGATTCGGGGGTGTGAGCCATGTTCGTCATTCCAGGAGATGGTTTTCACATTAAATGGTAAAATTTGAACCCCTGGCATGTTAGGAATCATTTCCCGCCAGTTTAACTCCGTTTGAGCGTGATTTGGGGCTCGTATGAGGCCGAATGCCCTCATGACTCGTTTTGGGTCGATTTGTGGGAATCGCCCGTTTTCAGCTGTTTTGAGGTTGATTTGATCCCTTCCGGGTTGTGGAAGGTTGATATCGACTTTAGGGATGTTTCCCCATCGTTTAGGAGCGATTGGGGCGTGGAAAGATCGCATTTTGTTAAGTCTTGCGGATTTCGGGCCGGAGGCTGAACGCGGTTCCGCAGAAATCGTGTTTGACTCTCGACATTGGTAGCGGTTGGTCTTGAACCGCGACCACTTTTCGGGCTTTGTCGGTTCGATGCGTATGGCGGTGGGAGAACGCAGTCATCGTTCAACCGTGTTTGATGGCCGCGGTTGGCATGAAACTGCGTCTGCCTGTCTTCGGCTCCACCTGCCTTGTCTTCTTCTAGACACGGTCTTTGGCGTACCGTGGCTGGGATGCTCGCGGTCAACACGTAACCGCGTCTGGATGACCACGGTTATCTTGGAACCGCGTCTGTCTTTGTGTCGACTCCGCTTCGTGAAGCGTCGACTCTATCTTCTCCTTCTCTCTTTTTGTGGTTTCCATTCATAGGCCAGAAGTGGTTTGCCTGGAACCGCGGCTATGTAGTGACTGGTGTAAACGCGGCTAGTCCTTAACCGGGACTGGGTTTTTCTTATGAGCGCGGCTTGTTGAGAGCCGTGGCTAGTGTAACCGCGGCTAGCTCGCGACCGTGATTGCCTTCTAGGTGTTTTCTTCGCCGATTTGGCTTTCAGTTGTGGTGGCTTCGACCCCTTGGTTAGTCCATTGTTCTGTGGATGTCTTGGATGTCCTATGTGGGCTCTGATCGTGTTATAGGGTGTCTGGGAGTGCCATTGTACCGAGCTGTGTTTTGTGTTGTTTCGGGGGTCATTATGGTTCCTAGTCAACCCGGTTGTGACCCAGTTGTTGACACGTGACCTCGTGAGTGTCTCGGCTATCCTATGAGGATTGAGACTATGTTTTAGATGTTTGGAGGTATCGTCTTATCTCAATTTGCGTGTCCATGTGATTTGAGGGCTTTGGTAATCCCTCATGTTCCGTGTTTCGTGTTATGCGGAATTGTGAGTCCGGTGAGCGGCCTAGGAGACCATGGACTTTCATTAATATGTCGATCTGGCAGTTGTATGCCATCTTCCATGTGTTTTACCGTGATTTGGCTTAGGGACTAGGCTGATTAACGGCGTGTTGCCGTGATGTGCGACGATCTTGACTTGAGTCTTGTGACTCAAAGATCATTGTGTCAGCAGGTCTAGTTGGTTGTCCTGAGTCTGGCGGCAGTTCTGTGTGCTGCCTTGTGCTTCGTAGTACGTGTGACACGTGCGTGCTTACCCTGTCCGTACTTTGCTATTTTGAGTCTCTATGTCTAGTGACCCTCCACTAGTCGTAGCCAGACGACACTTCCGTGTGTCTACCCACATGGGAGTGGTGGCAGGGCGAGTTCTCGGTAGAGATGGTTTGTAGGCTACTTGCCGTGGGCCCCTTTGTTTAGCCGTGAGAGTTCAGCGGGAGGGGAAAATCAACTAGAGGCCTGGCTCAAGACATTGAGCTTGTGTGTGCACACGTGATCAGGGGCGTTTCGACCAGCGTTGACAGGCGTGACCCTGACTAGTCACTCGTTACTGTTGTTCCTTGGTTCTTGGTTCGGTGTCTCAGTTACCGCGTTCGAGGCGAGTGGGAGACGCTTGAGGCACAGTGTCAGTGTAAGATGTCAGTGGACGCATCTGACATTTCTACTAGTGAGGAGGTACTTCTGTCACATGATACGAGATTCGAGATTCGTGATACGGGGTCCGTGATTCAGGATCCGTGATTCGTGATTTGGGGCTTACATGGTTCTCATGTAGCGTGAGCTCTGGACATGATTGGTTTCCATCATGGTTGACCTAACTTGGCGGTAGTCTCTGTTTGGCTTCACCTGAGGTCAGTGTAGCGTACACGACGGCAAGATCGTGTATGTGTTAGTGCTTTTAGACCGGGTGGTCTTGAGTTGGGATTTTGTCTCGGTAGATGAGCCTGCACGACTGAGCTGTCGTGATGTTGTCCTGGCAGTGTTGCGAGAGTTTCCTTTGTATCGGTTTCGTGATTCCTGACTGCGAGTCTGGGGTTCCGTGTCTTTACCGATTAGTAGTAGCTTAGAGGGCCGAGATTCCGTCGGCTTCCGTGTTTCTGTTCAGTATGGCTTTCCTCTTTACTTTTGTTGTTCCTACTCCTGCTGTTACTGCTTTGCTTTTACTGCTTAGCACTGCTGTTACTGCGTTGTTTCGTGGTAGGGATCTGCGGGACCCCTACTGAGCCAGTGAGATGAGGATCACCCCTGAATTTTCAGGTGTAGCTGTTCTTCCTCATGCTTGGAGGTGCAATGCGATGGTTCTTAGTTGCCAGCTTTGTCACTGTCAGGCTTCCCCCGACTTGAGAGTACGTTCTCTTTCCTATTGTACTATACTTTAGTTGGACTAGACTCTGTTGTAGCTTGTTAGCAACTGTAGTTTAATTTGTTTAATAGAAAACATAATTTTATTTCTGCTATTTTAGCAATCCTGATCATAGAAATTTAATTGCTTACTGCTTTATCTGGAAGTTCAATGTACTTACACACTCCTGTCTATCCCTTCGGAGCTTTCCCGCTATTCGGAGGCCTCTCAGAATCCTAGTGGTATCTGGTTTACTCGGTATCCGGAGTCTGGGTCATCACACAAAATATCCAAGATATTCAAGACACTCAAAGATATTCAAGATATTCAACAGTCTGCATCTAGGCCAAAAGATATTCAAAGATATTCAAGATATTCAACCGCCAGCATCCAGGCCGACAGATATTCAAAGATATTCAAGATATTCAATTGTCGGCACCCATGACTCTCCGTCTCAGCCGAGGATAATGGCCTAAACCTTTTGTCTAGGCCAGATAAACCCAATTCCTTGGCGTTGGTACAAGATCATTGTCAACGATACTACTATGCCCTTATAACCTAATCCCACCACGATAACTGATACAACTCAATGGCTTAGACCTTTTATCTAGGGCCAGATAAACCCAATTCCTCATGTTGGCTTGAACCCAATGCTGAAGATACCACTCGGGCCCCACCGCGATGATCAATACAACCCCATGGCTTAGACCTCCTGTCTAGAACCAGATAAACCAGATACCCTTGCGTCGGTATAGACCTAATGTCGACGATATCGTCTTGATTGGCGCCTAACTCGGTTGGGACCAATTGATATAGTTCGCGGCCAAGAACGTACGTTTAAAGCTGAAGATGTTCTGCTCCAATATCGACCGCCCGCTGGACAAGAAATACACCCGTAGGTGCCACGCACTCGTCCCACGTTTGCGTCACCCACGGGTGGGGGTATTTGTTGACACCTAAAATTTAGTGTCGAGAGCAATGAGCCCACTGAGTCAAACAAAGGCAATTAAAAGGAGATAGCCAAGAAAAAAATGATATGAGAAGAGAAACAAGAAAAGAGGATAAGAAGGCCAAGGGAGAACTTGAATCGGCCAAGCTCCCCATGGCACTTGAATCGGCCAAGCTCCCTTTGTGGCACTTGAATCGGCCAGCACCCCCATGGCCCTTGGATCGGCAGCCCCCCATGGCGTTGAATCGGCCGACTGCCCCTTTCATCTGAATCGGTGAGCCCCTTTGTGGCATTTGAACCTACGGGCTGCCCATGGCATCTCAACCGGCGAGCTCCCTCCATGCACCTGAATCGACGGGTAACCCCTCTTGAGGCTGAATCAGCGTGCAAGGCCCACCTTGGTCGCATCTGAATCAGCGGCTAACCCCTCCAAGCCCCTGATCTGACACGCAAGGCCCCTCTGAGCACACTGATCCGGCGGCTACCCATATGGGTGATCCGGCGTGAAGAAACCATCCGGCACAACTGTGACAACCCAGAGTTCAAGATACCGATATACCGATAAATCGCTATACCGATACCAAGAACTGGGGAAGCCACCCAAGAGGCTGATGAGGCCCCTGAAGGGTTAGAAAGGGTTGTTGAGGGATTGCATTACGAATTGGAATTACAACGCGCAATATTAACAATTAGCAGCAAAAAATTAATATTAATGCAGAAGCGAAATTAAAATATCAGAGTGGTAAATATACAGTAGTCCAGATTTACAACAGAGCGCGAGTCCACAGAACAACTACACGGGGCATACCCAGGCCAAAAGAACAACAAACGAACCGGCTACACTGGCGACTCTAGACTTGATCGCCAAACGGACGCGATGACGAAGCGGCGGGAGGCTGGGGCGGCTCACCTGCAAAAGTAAGGGGTGAGTCACAGCCAGACTCAGTAGGGGTCACGCGGATCCCTACCACAAACTACACGCAAGCATGCGAAAATAAGGGCAACCAGCATGCAGTAAAGTAATTAAACAGGCAAATGGCATAATTAAAGTAATTAATAGGAAAGCTGTAAATCTAACTACGTAGAAAAATAAACAGCTAACCAGCTACCAAATGCCAAACTCAAATAAAACGATGTGCTGAAAATAAATCTAGCTCACTGCTCCCAAGTGACAAGAGAAGTCTACTACAACGTAGAACAAGAGAGAGTCCACCAGAAGGAAGAGACTAGATGCGTCCCAGACGACTTACTCTGCAGCCTCTGCAACTCACATGTCTCCAGTCTACATGGAGAGGCGTAAGAAAACCAGTACCGAATCGAGTAACTAGTCAGAGCAACACTCGTCAGTGACAGTCCCTGTCTCTGACCACGTGTGCACACACTGACTCTCGCCTAAGCCAGGTCTTCCAGCTAGTTTTCCCCCTCCGTAGGATGCTACGGCCAAGCTAGGGGCCCACAGAAACTAGCTTAGAAACTGTTAATTGGGACACCCTAACCACCCCTCCCTGGTGGTTCGACCGCGTCGTAGGGCTACGACTAGTGGCTCAGTCACAAGGAACATGAGAGAAACAACCCTACTCGCATAACCACGCATGAATCCACGTAAACCACGCTATTCACAACTCTGCATACATGGGCGGTCTTGCTCCAGCTGCCTAACCATAAACGGTTCTCCACTGGCCGACCAGGGAGTTAAACGGTCTTCCCATGGCCGCGCCACTGGGATAAACGGTCATTGCTCCGATCGCTAAAGAATCAACGTAAAGAAAAGATGAACGGTTCTATCAGCACCGCACATCGAGATGGGCGGTCCCTTGCTCACCGCCTAAGCAACATTAAACGGTCACCTTGTGGCCGTATAAGTCATTGAACGGTCACCCTGTGGCCGTATAACATCAACGAATTAAAACGAATTTGCAGCATTGAAAATATGCCAATAAACCGGATAAACGGTCGCACGATAGACCGTAGAAGGGACATGGACGGTTTGGTCAAAGCCGTTCAAACGAACCGCCATTGAAGGTCAAAGGAGTATACGGTCCTAGCAAGGCCGCACAAAGGGGGTCATACGGTCTAGGGCAAGACCGCACGAGGGATAAATGGTCTAGGGTTGACCGTTGAGCAAACCACCTCACAGGTGTTCCCATAGTTGGACGGTCCACTCTACACCACCTAAGCTCTTGGACGGTCGGGTTTCTACCACCTAAGGTAGATATGCAGTCCAATGCTGGCCGCACAACGATGGACGGTCTCCCATCAGCCGTATTGACGGCGTGATGGAGGGTCGGGTTCGGTCTCGACCGAAACACCGCCCAGAAGGGCCGGAACGTACAGAAAATGAAAATAAACTAATCCACACATGTCATACAACCATTCTACAGCAAAACATGCAATCCAAACTCAAAAGAAAGCCCAAATCATGCAATTACACAAATTGAACTAAAATGGGCCTAACATGTAGAAATGCACGAAAACCTAGGAAAATGAGCTCGAATGCCGATGCATGTGCTACCTATGCGCTCCTAACGAGGTGAGGATTCCGTCACCCTACCTTTTTCGTGGAACCGACGACAAACTCGACACGAACTTCGAGAAATCACCACGACGATCTATCATACCCACGCGACACCACGGCTGACGATCCGCGACGAGGCTAGCACCAACGCGATCCTTGTGTCGAGCCGGTCCCGTTGACTGCCCCTGCACCACGATCCGGGGCCCACACGCACGCGAACCGAGAGAGAGGGGGGTCGTCGCCGTCGCACGCGAGAGAAAGAGAGAGAGAGAGAGAGATCGAGAGAGTGAGGGGAGAGAGAGAGAGCACGAGAGTTTTATAAAACCCTTTTTATTTTTTATTTTTTTTTGAAAAAATTAACTCTAATTTCAAATAAACCTTATTAATTTTAAAAATCGTGAATATGCCCTCTAATTAACTACAATTAATTTCAAACAAATTCAAATAAATGCCGAACGGACGCCTAAAAATCCGCAAAAATAGCCAAAACGATCAGGACAAAGCCTAGATCCGAACTGCTACGAATCTGATAAAGCACGGACGCTACAGTCCCTCCCTCCTTAAAGAAATTTCATCCCCGAAATTTAAACAGAAGGCGAAAGGAGGCAACTGTAAAATTAAACCATACCTTGGAAATAGAAAGCCGGTTTCCCCCATGGTACGAAGTAGATGCGCTTCAATCTACAGTTCACCACAGCACCGTACTTCTCGAGCCAATCCATGCTTAGGATAGCATCATAATCCACCAACTGTAGCGCATAGAACTTGGCTGGCATCTGGTGATTACTGACGACAACCGGGGAATCTTCCAGGCACACTGGAGTAGCCATGAAATCTCCAGATGGTAGCTCGACGAGCAAATTACAGGACACTTCTACCAACAGTTCCTCAACACGAGCAAGAAAATCCTCGGAAATAAACCAGTGAGTAGCACCCGAATCAAAAAGAACATGCGCTGAATGACCAAAAATCAAAACTGTACCTTCCACCAAATTTGATGCTATGGCCTCTGCACGCGTGATATGGGTAACTCTGCCTCTTGGCTGACGGCTAGGGGCAGAAGACTACTGCGAAGGCACAGGCGCTTGTTGATAAGACGGCGGAGGTAACTGAGGCAAAGGAAGATGAAACTGAAACTACTGCTGCGGCTAGGTAACCTGCGAGAACCGCACTGGCCTCGACCTCTGCGAACAGTCTCGAGCTATGTGACCCGGCTGACCGCAAGCATAACATACCACCGGCAAAGAACATGGTACACCGGGATGGCTGCCACCACATCGTGAACACAACCTCGGCTGACTGACAAAAGAACCCTGGCGCTGTTGAAAAGAAGGCGTCTGCTGCACAGTGCCAGAGGGAGTCTGCAGGTCAAACCGCTTCTTGGACTTCTTATGCTTCCACGAAGAACTCGGTCGAGAACCAGATGAAGAACCACCAGAAACAGAAACCACGGGCTGAACTCCTGAAACAACTGGCTGAGGTTGTATAGTCGACTGAACTGCAACAGGAAGCTGACCTCGAGACCTCGCCAACTCCATCTCTAAAGTCACGGTTGCCTGGTACGCTGCATCTAGATCTGACACACGGGTAGCATACAGCGGCAATCGTAACTCGGGCCTTAATCCTCATAAAAACTGTTGCGTCTTCATAGCTTCATTCGCAAGGACAAGGGGTGCATACTGACCCAGCTCCAAAAACTTATTGCGGTACTGCACCACGGTCATATCTCCCTGAATCAGCTCCATAAACTGGTACGCTTTAGCCATCAGGAGACAATCCGGGGTGAAAGCACGTTCAAATGCAGCAACGAACTCTGGCCACGAAATCTGCCGAAGCGGTTGGGAACGAAAAGCAACTTAGCACTCGGCCTTCCACCAAGTCGAAGCTGCGCCCTGAAGTTGAAAAGTTGCCAACATGACCTTCTCGTCCTCCGCGCACTCCATCGCCAGGAATACGCGCTCCGTCGCATCGATCCTCTGCCTCGTTGCCTCGAGGTCTGACTGACTGTCGAACGCTGATGGGTTGAAAAGCAAGAATTCCTTGAGAGCTCTGCCACGACCACCCGGCAGATCAACTTGAGGAACAGCAGCAGGGGCTACTGCAGGAACAACCGGAGGATGAGAGGCACCACTTTCTGCTCTAGGGATAACCCTCGGAACACGTGGTGGTCTTCCTCGACGAGGCGGCATCTTAATCTAGCAAATCAGCGAAGAAAACCCATTAATAAACACGGAAAACAACCTAAGCCAGCAGTAGATGACTCAATGGTCTTGCTCTGGACTTGCTCAAGCAATTACAATTCCTAATACAATTCCCCAACCACGCTCTGATACCAGCTGTGACGACCCAGAGTTTCAAATACCGATATACCGATAAATCGCTATACCGATACCAAGAACTGGGGAAGCCACCCAAGAGGCTGATGAGGCCCCTGAAAGGTTAGAAAGGGTTGTTGAGGGATTGCATTACGAATTGGAATTACAACGCGCAATATTAACAATTAGCAGCATAAAATTAATATTAATGCAGAAGCGAAATTAAAATATCAGAGTGGTAAATATACACTAGTCCAGATTTACAACAGAGCGCGAGTCCACAGAATAACTACGCGGGACATACCCCGGCCAAAAGAACAACAAACGAACCGGCTACACTGGCGACTCTAGACTTGATCGCCAAACGGACGCGATGACGAAGCGGCGGGAGGTTGGGGCGGCTCACCTGCAAAAGTAAGGGGTGAGCCACAGCTAGACTCAGTATGGGTCACGCGGATCCCTACCATAAACTACACGCAAGCATGCGAAAATAAGGGCAACCAGCATGCAATAAAGCAATTAAACAGGTAAATGGCATAATTAAAGCAATTAATAGGAAAGCTGTAAATCTAACTACGCAGAAAAACAAACAGCTAACCAGCTACCAAACGCCAAACTCAAATAAAACGCTGTGCTGAAAATAAATCTAGCCAACTGCTCCCAAGTGACAAGAGAAGTCTACTGCAACATAGAACAAGAGAGAGTCCACCAGAAGGAAGAGACTAGATGCGTCCCAGACGACTTACTCTGCAGCCTCTGCAACTCACGTGTCTCGAGTCTACACGGAGAGGCGTAAGAAAACCAGTACCGAATCGAGTAACTAGTCAGAGCGACACTCGTCAGTGCCAGTCCATGTCTCTGACCACGTGTGCACACACTGACTCTCGCCTGAGCCAGGTCCTCCAGCTAGTTTTCCCCCTCCGTAGAACGCTACGGCCAAGCCGGGGGCCCACGGAAACTAGCTTAGAAACCGTTAATTGGGAAACCCTAACCACCCCTCCCTAGTGGTTCGACCGCGCCGTAGGGCTACGACTAGTGGCTCAGTCACAAGAAACGTGAGAGAAACAACCCTACTCGCATAACCACGCACGAATCCACGTAAACCACGCAATTCACAACTCTGCATACATGGGCGGTCTTGCTCCAGCCGCCTAACCATAAACGGTTCTCCACTGGTCACCCAGGGAGTTAAACGGTCTTCCCATGGCTGCGCCACTGGGATAAACGGTCATTGCTCCGATCGCAAAAGAATCAACGTAAAGAAAAGATGAACGGTTCTATCAGCACCGCACATCGAGATGGGCGGTCCCTTGCTCACCGCCTAAGCAACATTAAACGGTCACCTTGTGGCCGTATAACTCATTGAATGGTCACCCTGTGGCCGTATAACATCAACGAATTAAAACTAATTTGCAGAATTGAAAATATGCCAATAAACCAGATAAACGGTCGCACGATAGACCGTAGAAGGGACATGGACGGTTTGGTCAAAGCCGTTCAAACGAATCGCCATTGAAGGTCAAAGGAGTATACGGTCCTAGCAGGGCCGCACAAAGGGGGTCATACGGTCTAGGGCAAGACCGCACGAGGGATAAACGGTCTAGGGTTGACCGTTGGGCAAACCACCTCACAGGTGTTCCCATAGTTGGACGGTCTACTCTACACTGCCTAAGGTCTTGGATGGTCGGGTTTCTACCGCCTAAGGTAGATATGCGGTCCAATGCTGGCCGCACAATGATGGACGGTCTCCCATCAGCCGTATTGATGGCGTGACGGAGCGTCGGGTTCGGTCTCGGCCAAAACACCGCCCGGAAGGGCCGGAACGTGCAGAAAATGAAAATAAACTAATCCACACATGTCATACAACCATTCTATAGCTAAACATGCAATCCAAACTCAAAAGAAAGCCCAAATCATGCAATTACACAAATTGAACTAAAATGGGCCTAACACGTAGAAATGCACGAAAACCTAGGAAAATGAGCTCGGATACCGATGCATGTGCTACCTATGCACTCCTAGCGAGGTGAGGATTCCGTCACCCTACCTTTTTGACAGAACCGACGACAAACTCAGCACGAACTATGAGAATTCACCACGACGATCTATCGCACCCACGCGACACCACGGTCGACGATCCACGACGAGGCTAGCACCAACGCGATCCTTGCGTCGAGCCGGTCCCGTTGACTGCCCCTGCACCACGATCCGGGGCCCACACGCACGCGGACCGAGAGAGAGGGGGGGTCGTCGCCGTCGCACGCGAGAGAAAGAGAGAGAGAGAGAGAGAGAGAGAGAGCACGAGAGTTTTATAAAAAACTTTTTATTTTTATTTTTTTTTGAAAAATTAACTCTAATTATAAATAAACCTTATTAATTTTAAAAATCATGAATATGCCCTCTAATTAACTACAATTAATTTCAAACAAATTCAAATAAATGCCGAACGGACGCCTAAAAATCTGCAAAAATAGCCAAAACGATCAGGACAAAGCCTAGATCCGAACTGCTACGAATCCGATAAAGCACGGACACTACAGCAACAACTTTTCCCCATGCCCTCTGCTCGCCCATTAATGGACCTGCATGTGACGGCGAGCACGTCGGTGACGTGTTATGCGTGCGATGGCAAGCGGGAGGACGCGCCACGACTCATGCTCGAACGGCGCAGCAGAGCAGAGCACGCCAACGCCCCGCATTCGAGCGACGGAGGCAGAAAAAAAAAAGAGCAAACACGTCGACGGAGCTTTCCCTGTGCGTGTATAAAAGAAGGCATGGGGGGCTCTCAGCTCTCTCACTCGATCTTGTTGTGCCCCTTAGGCGCAAGCATGTGCTATGTGTTTTGATGATAGCAATGCTATTTTGTTTTGATGATAGCAACACAGTGAGTGCTTTGGATATTGTTTAGACAGCATCATGAAATGTGTTTTGATATGATGATGGCATGTTGATTTGAATGCATATGACTTATTATGTTCTGTGGAGAATGCATGAGTGTGTCATGTATGAATTGTGAAGAATGCATGTGTATGCTTGAGTCATGCTGTGATAAATTGGCTTGTGCTTGATTTCTGTTCTGTGCATTGCTTCTCTGCTGATATGTTCATGTTGTAGTTCATTGAGTCTATACATTGTCATGCACATTAGTCAGGCAGCTAGTGTGTACATCGCTTAGTGTAAGCATGGTGAAGTCCAAAGTCTATACACTGCTACAGGCATCAAGTCTATACATCCGTCTCACTGTTCACATTACATGAAGTATGTACATCCACCGTCTTATCCAGCGTCTCACGCTTGCAAAGTCAATACACTGGTCGGTGGAACAAAGTCTGAACATCCTTCAATGAACCTTGAAGTCTATACATTCACTGTAGAGATCACTGTCAAAGTCTGTACATTGGTCTTCATATTCGAAGTCCATACATTGGTCTTCAGCTAAAGTCTGTACATCGGACTTTCACTTAAAGTCTAAACATCCTTCAATGAACCTTGAAGTCTATACATTCGCTGTAGAGATCACTGTCAAAGTCTGTACATTGGTCTTCATATTCGAAGTCCATACATTGGTCTTCAGCTAAAGTCTGTACATCGGACTTTCACTTAAAGTCTGTACATCGCTGCTTTGTCAAAGTCTGTACATCGCAGCTGTGGTGAAGTCTGTACAGCCATTCTCTTATCAAAGTCCATACATCCTTCTGTTGGAATTCCAAGTTCATACATCGGACTGTTTGAGCAAGTCTGCACAGCGTTTCATTCACATTGGAAGTCTACACATTGGGGGCTTTCCCTACGCTTTGGCCAAGTCCATACGTTGGTGTATTGTTCATGCTTCAGTCATCAAACTCTATACAGACTTCAGCGTCTCATTCTGCGTCTTACATCAAAGTCTGTACATCACCTTCAGTCTTCAAGTCCATACACAGTCGTCTGATGCATATTGACTGAAGTCTGTACAACATGCCTTGTTGTTCACAGCTTTCTTGTTTGTGACTTCCCTAGTATTTTGATGATGAGCATCACTATGTTAAATATTGTCATTTTAATCAGATATCTTGCATAATGTTATGCATTTGAAATTTCCATGATTAACAGGAAAACTGCTATGAGGTAGTACCTTGTATGTCCGTACTGTTCCTTTTATACTTCGTGTTGTTTGTGTTCACTACACTTCGTGTTATCCTTTTGTACGTCGTGTTGTTCCAACTATGTTTGTTGATTGTCTTCGTGCTGTTTATTGAAGCAGCTCGATTTATTCTGATGAACTTCGAGTCGTTTTCCTGTGAACCTCGTGTCGTTTCTTCAGTATTTAGTTGCTCATCTCGGGTCATCCTTTTTATTTTTGCTCTTGTGTTTTCGTGTCATTTACTGTAGTTACTCGAGTCGTTTTCCTGTTTTCACTGTTTTATCACGTGTCGTTGTAGCCGTTCCCGTCTTCTGTCTTCGTGTTGTTTTTCCTAGACCCCGTGTCCTTTTTGCTTTGTGACCACACTTCGTGTCGGTTTCTGTTTTCGTTCTTCGTGTTGTTTCTGTGTTTGTGTCTTCGTGTTATCTGTTATTTTTATGTCTTCGTGTTATTTTTGTGTTTGATCTTCATGATATTTCTGTATTTGTGTCTTCGTGTTGTTTTTATGTCTTCGTGTTGCTTCTTTCTATCTTCATCCAGGTTTCCCCTGATCGTGTGTTTTACTACCATTTTACTCCTTGTTATTTCCTTCTCACCTCGTGCTGTTCTCATCTGACTTCGTGTCATTCTCTCTTTATCTCGTGCTGTAGTCATCTTATGTACCTCGTGTCGTTCTCAGTATAGTGCATTTTTTTTGTTCCTACACACCTCGTGCAGCTTTAGCTTGAGTGTCAACCGACTTATTTCAAGTATATATATACATATAGAAGAACCCTGAGTATTAATGGTTTTAATCTCTATGCAGGAGAAGAAGAAAAACAAAAAAGAAGAAGGTGGTCCGAGGAAGAATATTCCCCAGTGACTGGGTGGCACGTGATCCGAGGCTGGAAGGGCAGACAGAATTGTGACACGTGTGCTGAAGCTGGCTGAGAGACTGACACGTGGCCAAAGGTTCTGTGCGGGAAATGTGGAAGCCACACGCGCCCAGTGCTGCCCTCCTGCTAGCTGCTGTTATAAAAAGAAGAAAGGTTGATCGAGCAAGAGTAGGGTGAGCCGAAGAGAATAGAGGAAAAGAGATCGAGAGAGTGAAAGAGCAGAAGAAGAAGAAAAGAAAGAGAAGAAGAGCAGAAGGAAAAGAAGAGAAAGAGAGAGTTAAAGAGCTCGTGAGGGTTAAGAGAAAAAGAAAGTGAGAGAGAAGAGAAGAGGAAGAGAAGCTTACCTGAAGATCTGTCTACTGGACCGTGGATCAAATCCAGGCCAGTCAGCTCCATGCGAGCCACATCTGTGTTATCTTTCTTTACAGCTCTCTGATCGCTGTGTATTTTTCCTTTTCTTATTTTTCCTTTTTCATTTGGTTAGCTTTGTACTTCCGATCCTCTGGACTGAGGTCGGGTCCCTCCTGGTCTGGAGGAAGAGAGGTCTGCGACCTCTAGTTTGCAAGTGGCTGGAAGTCACTTGTGTGTTCCCTCCGGGTTGGAGGAAGGGAGATCTGATCTCCGGTTCTGAGCTTGTGGGTTGCAAGTCCAGGGGTCCCTCTGGTTGGAGGAAGAGAGGTCTTCGACCTCTGGTTGCTGGTGACGGGGAGTCACTATCGGGTTCCCTCCTGGACTAGAGGAAGAGAGACTTTGGTCTCTAGTTTCCAAGTGGCTGGGAGTCATTTGGGTGTCCCTCCGGTTGGGAGGAAGAGGGGAGACTCTTCCCCTGGTCAAGCTGTGTGGCAGCGACTGTTTGCAGACTGAGTCTGCTTGGTTCTAGCGTTTGCTAGTGAAGCCTCACTCCGGTTGGGAGTGAGGGGTGGATGTAGGTCTGGAGGACCGAACCACCTAAAAATCTATTGAGCAGTGGTTTGATTCTTGATTTGCTTCCGCTAGATGCTTGGATAGGCTCGCTCCACCTGCTTATTATTTTGCTTAATCGAATTAGCTTAATTCCGATTTTGCCTAGCATCTGAGTTTTTATTTGGCCATTATTCATAGAAGGATACATTCACCCCCCTCTGTATCCGGGCCTAGCACCCTAACAGTTGGTATCAGAGTAGGTGTCTGCATACAAGGTCCAGCGACCTGCAGATTCGATCTTGTAGTCTTAGGTGCTAATTTGTTTTTAGTGCATCAATATTCCTGTTGCATTAATCTGTTGTGTTCTCATGGCTCATCCACCGATCTTCAGTGGTACGCATTTTAATGCATGGTTCGCTAGTCTGAAGAATTATATCAAATCTGTGAATCCAGACCTGTGGAAAGTAATTTCACATGGTCCTCATGAACTACCAAAGAAAAAGTCTAAATGGACTGACAGTCACAAGTCTATGCATGAGGAGAATCAGACAGCTATAAATCTGATGAAAGCAGCCACTGACAAAGCCTTTCACTCATGTTTCCTTGATTGCAGATCTGCAAGGGATATGTTGGAGATGATGAATAGAGCCGGGAAAGGAAATCAAACAAGCTGCATGATGGCTGACAGAGGCAATCAAAGCAGTAGCCAAAATGAAGATGATGATGATGAGGTAAATCTCTTCGAGAATTTTTCTCTTGATGATTGGGAGAATGCATATGCTGAATTGTTAGAGTCACATGAGAGCTTAAGAAAACAGTATAAAAAGTTGAAGAATGGTATTGGGATAGATAGTTCTAGCTCTTCATGTGAAAACTGTTCAAGTACGAAGCAATTTCATGATGCATGTCTGTCTGATAATCATATGTATAAAAATCAGAATGCAAAACTGAAGAAGGAACTTAAATGTGTTTACTCTGAACTAAACAAGCTAAAATCTGAAGATGACTCTCTCAGAAAACTCTCCAAAGAAGATGATGAAAAATCAGAGAAACTTAAACAGGAGAACAAATTGTTGATTGAAAAACTTAATGCCATAAAGTCTGTAAACATAGAATTACAGAAAGATCTTGAAAAACAACAAAAAGATATGAAGGAAATTGAAAATGGAAGAAAGTATGAAGTCAATTCAGAAGATCAGCTTCTAATAAATGAATTGGTTCAAAATGATAAGCTTAAAAAGGAAATTGAAAAATTGAAGCTGTTAAACAGTGGATGTCTGAAAGACTTCTTACTTTAGAAAGAGGAAAAACTGTTTGCATTGAAGATTCTGATAAACTGAGCAATCTGGAAAATGAAATTGAAAAATATAAAACTGCTAACAAAGTTTTGAATGAAGCTATGAATTGCTGTGAGCAAGAGATTGCCAGTTATGAGATACATATTTCCTCTTTAGAAAATGAAATTCAGGATTTGAAAGTTTCCTTGTCTAAATTTGTTGATGGGCAGAAAAACCTAGACAAGCTACTAGGTATAAAAATCAACCCTAGGAAGGAAGGGCTGGGCTACAATAAGATAAACAAGAAGGAACTTCAGAACAAAGTTATGACATCTTTTGTAAGTGGTTCAGATGTAGCTACCACCTCTAAAGATAAACAGCCCATTGCTCAGAAAATGTTGGGAGCAAAGGATAATTTTAAGAAAGAGGGACTGGGCTATAGTCCAGTCATGAGGAAGGTCGATGGATCCAATTTGAAAACTATTTTTGTTAAATCTTCTGAACAGGAAAAGCCTTCTACTTCATCTTCACCTCAGTATAAGGCTAAGAAAACAGAAAAACATGATAAAAATCAGAAAATGATTGGAAAACAGAAAATAAATAAAAAGGGTCCATCAGTGTTTGCTGATCACAGTCCTCACACACACTCACATGCATCTAAAAAGAAGATTATCTGTCATTACTGTCATAAAGTTGGACATCTGATGCATGAGTGTAAGTTGATGGAGAAGGATGATAAGAATGCTAGGAGATATCATGATAAAAATCTTTCATCTCAGAAAAGGAAAATTGAGTGTTTTCATTGTGGTAAACTAGGACACAAAATTTCACAATGCTGGTTTGTTAGTGATAAGAATAAATTTCATGCAAACAATCATGCTCTTAACAAGAACAAGTTTGTTCCAATAAACCAGCATATGGCATGCTTTAATTGTGGAAAATTAGGTCATAAGAGATTTGAATGCTGGCTGAATGCTGGTAAGAAAAGTTCTAATTCATGTTTTCACTGTGGCAAGATGGGCCACATTGCAGCCCACTATTGGCATGCTCAGGGTAGAAAATTAAATTCTAAACCTGCCATTGGAAAGTCTCCTGCATGCTATCACTGTGGGAAGCCAGGCCACAGAGCTGGAGATTGTTGGCATGTTCAGAATAACTCTGCTAAATTCCATGTTACGAAATTTACATGCCATCATTGTGGGAAGCCAGGTCACAGGGCTGCAACCTGTTGGCTGGCAGGATATCAAAACCAAACTGGTTTTGGCAAACAGAATTTTTATTCTGTTAACAAGAAATATCATGCATATGCACATAGAATTCATGCTTACAAGAATGTGCATAAATCAGATCTGAAAACTGCTCCTAGAAATATGCTGAGAAAACCTGCTAGGAGTAATACTGTTTTGTCAGGACCCAAGACTTCTTGGGTACCTATTTGTGCAAAATAACATTGCTATGCAGGTGTGCCTTGGGACTGGAATAAAAAGGGGTACTGATCCAAGGCACTCAAGAAGAAAACCCCATACTGAACTTTTCAGGTAAGCTTCCTGCTCTTCTTGTTTTTAGTTTTAATGCATAGCAAGTTAAATCTATTTTTGCATTTTCATTCATCATCTGCCATGTGCATTATTTTCTGATCATGCATTTGCTGAGAGTTCTGTGCAAATATCAGATTAAAAAGGGTTGTCTGTATCTGATGCATACATAGGCTAATTGTAATTACTTGATAATTATGTTATGCATAAACTCTGAAAACAAATTGCATTTCAAATTTTCTGAAAAATCTGAACTGCTTATGAGTGTGACTTGAAATTTGTGTGTTGCAATAGCTCACTGAAATTCTGAATTGTAAATAGGACTGCATGTTGAATAATCATGCATGACCTCAATGGTATATAAATGGTAAGGTACCAAAAGGCAGGGAGGTCTGTCTGGAGGTTCTTACTATGTGTGAGGTGGTCTTTTAGACCAAGTGCTCCGCCTAGTACCATGGGTCACTTTGCTGATAGGACAGTCTGATTGTGCACAAGTCACAATATCATTTGGAATCATATGTTCAGTTTTTCAGTGCAAACATTACAATGTTTTCAGGGGGAGTTAATTGCATGTTTTTGCATACATATAGTGCATTGTATTTCTTTATATTGAAAATGCCAAAAAGAGAGTTTGAATGCATATTGTGAGGGGGAGTCAATACATTGCATATAGGTTGTCAAATGCATACATGTGTCAGAACTCATTGCATATCCTTTCTTATTGATTTTGTTGACAAACCTTAATCATATTCTGAAAACTTTGAGCTTCACAATCTCTCTTAACAATTGGTATTTCTCCTATCAATTGGTATCTTTTGGGTTCAAAATTCTATCAGTCCTTCATGAAGATTTCAATGGGCTATCTCGATCATAAATCTGAAAATTTTGAACTAGAAATCTTCTATTATACATTTTTATGAATGACTGAAATAACTCATGTGGTTTAAGTTTAATGTACTCAATGAGTTTGACTTTAAAATCTCTTAAAAATATCTGAAGCATGTTTAATAAACATTAACCATCTGTTTCATGCTGTGTCTTGAAAACTTCTGAAATCTGCACTTTTGAATACATGACTTCAACTGATTAAGTACATGAAACTATTATTGATTTGAAGCAAATGAATTTTTCTGAAAAGTCTAAAGGGTAATATCTGTCAGAGCAATGACCTTAGTCACTGAGAAACACATGTCCAAAGGACTGTGTCATGAGGTACCATAGTTAACTCTGATTAAAAATTCATTGAAAATTAGGCAGAGCAATGGCATGCACACTGAGAAATACAACTCACTCATCAAGAAATGATTTGAAGTGTGTCATGATGTGTAAAATGCTATCTCTGTTCATATATAGCATGACAGTTAGTCACACTAAGTGCTTAGGGATATTGGCCTCTGATCAAGGTATATCCTCTAGTTACAAGGTGTGCACTGAACTAGACTACTCGTAAAATTTGTAACATGAAAAATTGTTGAACATATCTCAATATCTGAATATTGATGCTAAAATCAAATTGCTACAACCCTAGATAAAATAATATGACTTCGTAATTGCTTAATCTCAATACTAGTGCATGTAATTCTGAAAAAAGTCAATAAATTTGATTGTGTAAGACAAAGGGAGGATAATCAAGATAAATATGAGGGCTTGGTTCATTTTTATTAAAACATGGTTTTAGATATCAATACAGAATTTTATTGATAAACTCTGCATACATCATGTTTAAACCATGATGTTCAATAAAGCTCATTCATAAGCCCTTATAATGGAAGACTTTGAAAACTTATGTTTTAGATTTATGAGATTGATATCTCTCTGAAAATCTGACTGAATTTTTTGAGATAGGAGCTTCTTTAAAAATCTACTAATTGAACCTCTTCTGCTCATTGACCTGAACTTCTCCTTGTTTGCCCCTGTGGTCTCCTTCTCATTCATTTCATAAGGTTCCATTTATTGAGGGGGAGCCTCTTTGTCATATGCATCATGCTACATAGAAGAAGAAGAATTGTGCTCTTGCATTCATATTTCTGGTATCTGCATCTATATTCATACCCCTTCCCATGGTTTATTTTGATTATACCAAAGGGGGAGATTGTTTGCCAAAGAGGGAGAATATCATTCAATCAGTGCATGCAGGTTCCTTTTGATCATCTCTAACTCATGCTTTTGCTGAAAATCTTAAAGGGGGAGAATCATGTTCTTGCAAGGGGGAGAAATTGACTGAATTTTTATACATGTTATAATTTCTCAAACTATTTTCTTTTTGATGAAGTCAAAGGGGGAGAATAGTTTGTGTCATCAGCATTACTCAAGTTTGTGTCATCAGCATTACTCACAGTGTAGTATTGCCATCATCAAAAAGGGGGAGAATGTTGTGCCCCTTAGGCGCAAGCATGTGCTATATGTTTTGATGATAGCAATGCTATTTTGTTTTGATGATAGCAACACAGTGAGTGCTTTGGATATTGTTTAGACAGCATCATGAAATGTGTTTTGATATGATGATGGCATGTTGATTTGAATGCATATGACTTATTATGTTCTGTGGAGAATGCATGAGTGTGCCATGTCTGAATTGTGAAGAATGCATGTGTATGCTTGAGTCATGCTGTGATAAATTGGCTTGTGCTTGATTTCTGTTCTGTGCATTGCTTCTCTGCTGATATGTTCATGTTGTAGTTCATTGAGTCTATACATTGTCATGCACATTAGTCAGGCAGCTAGTGTGTACATCGCTTAGTGTAAGCATGGCGAAGTCCAAAGTCTATACACTACTACAGGCATCAAGTCTATACATCCGTCTCACTGTTCACATTACATGAAGTATGTACATCCACCGTCTTATCCAGCGTCTCACGCTTGCAAAGTCAATACACTGGTCGGTGGAACAAAGTCTGAACATCCTTCAATGAACCTTGAAGTCTATACATTCGCTGCAGAGATCACTGTCAAAGTCAGTACATTGGTCTTCATATTCGAAGTCCATACATTGGTCTTCAGCTAAAGTCTGTACATCGGACTTTCACTTAAAGTCTGAACATCCTTCAATGAACCTTGAAGTCTATACATTCGCTGTAGAGATCACTGTCAAAGTCTGTACATTGGTCTTCATATTCGAAGTCCATACATTGGTCTTCAGCTAAAGTCTGTACATCGGACTTTCACTTAAAGTCTGTACATCGTTGCTTTGTCAAAGTCAGTACATCGCAGCTGTGGTGAAGTCTGTACAGCCATTCTCTTATCAAAGTCCATACATCCTTCTGTTGGAATTCTAAGTCCATACATCGGACTGTTTGACCAAGTCTGCACAGCGTTTCATTCACATTGGAAGTCTACACATTGGGGGCTTTCCCTACGCTTTGGCCAAGTCCATACGTTGGCGTACTGTTCATGCTTCAGTCATCAAACTCTATACAGACTTCAGCGTCTCATTCTGCGTCTTACATCAAAGTCTGTACATCGCCTTCAGTCTTCAAGTCCATACACAGTCATCTAATGCATATTGACTGAAGTCTGTACAACATGCCTTGTTGTTCACAGCTTTCTTGTTTGTGACTTCCCTAGTGTTTTGATGATGAGCATCACTATGTTAAATATTATCATTTTAATCAGATATCTTGCGTAATGTTATGCATTTGAAATTTCCATGATTAACAGGAAAATTGCTATGAGGTAGTACCTTGTATGTCTGTACTGTTCCTTTTATACTTCGTGTTGTTTGTGTTCACTACACTTCGTGTTGTCCTTTTGTACGTCGTGTTGTTCCAACTATGTTTGTTGATTGTCTTCGTGTTGTTTACTGAAGCAGCTCGATTTGTTCTGATGAACTTCGAGTCATTTTCCTATGAACCTCGTGTCGTTTCTTCAGTATTTAGTTACTCATCTCGGGTCATCCTTTTTATTTTTGCTCTTGTGTTTTCGTGTCATTTACTGTAGTTACTCGAGTCATTTTCCTGTTTTCACTGTTTTATCACGTGTCGTTGTAGCCGTTCTCGTCTTCTGTCTTCGTGTTGTTTTTCCTAGACCCCGTGTCCTTTTTGCTTTGTGACCACACTTCGTGTCGATTTCTGTTTTCGTTCTTCGTGTTGTTTCTGTGTTTGTGTCTTCGTGTTATCTGTTGTTTTTATGTCTTCGTGTTATTTTTGTGTTTGAGTCTTCATGATATTTCTGTATTTGTGTCTTCGTGTTGTTTTTATGTCTTCGTGTTGCTTCTTTCTATCTTCGTCCATGTTTCCCCTGATCGCGTGTTTTACTACCGTTTTACTCCGTGTTATTTCCTTCTCACCTCGTGCTGTTCTCATCTGACTTCGTGTCATTCTCTCTTTATCTCGTGCTATAGTCATCTTATGTACCTCGTGTCGTTCTCAGTATAGTGCATTTTTTTTGTTCCTACACACCCCGTGCAGCTTTAGCTTGAGTGTCAACCGACTTATTTCAAGTATATATATATATAGAAGAACCCTGAGTATTAATGGTTTTAATCTCTATGCAGGAGAAGAAGAAAAATAAAAAAGAAGAAGGTGGTCCGAGGAAGAATATTCCCCAGTGACTGGGCGGCACGTGATCCGAGACTGGAAGGGCAGACAGGATTGTGACACGTGTGCTGAAGCTGGCTGAGAGACTGACACGTGGCCAAAGGTTCTAGGCGGGAAATGTGGAAGCCACACGCGCCCAGTGCTGCCCTCCTGCTGGCTGCTGTTATAAAAAGAAGAAAGGTTGATCGAGCAAGAGTAGGGTGAGCCGAAGAGAATAGAGGAAAAGAGATCGAGAGAGTGAAAGAGCAGAAGAAGAAGAGAGCCTGCAGAAGAAGAAGAAAAGAAAGAGAAGAAGAGCAGAAGGAAAAGAAGAGAAAGAGAGAGTTAGAGAGCTCGTGAGGGTTAAGAGAAAAAGAAAGTGAGAGAGAAGAGAAGAGGAAGAGAAGCTTACCTGAAGATCTGTCTACTAGACTGTGGATCAAATCCAGGCCAGTCAGCTCCATGCGAGCCACATCTGTGTTATCTTTCTTTACAGCTCTCTGATCGCTGTGTATTTTTCCTTTTCTTATTTTTCCTTTTTCATTTGGTTAGCTTTGTACTTCCAATCCTCTGGACTGAGGTCGGGTCCCTCCTGGTCTGGAGGAAGAGAGGTCTGCGACCTCTAGTTTGCAAGTGGCTGGAAGTCACTTGTGTGTTCCCTCCGGGTTGGAGGAAGGGAGATATGATCTCCGGTTCTGGGCTTGTGGGTTGCAAGTCCAGGGGTCCCTCCGGTTGGAGGAAGAGAGGTCTTCGACCTCTGGTTGCTGGTGACGGGGAGTCACTGGCGGGTTCCCTCCTGGACTGGAGGAAGAGAGACTTTGGTCTCTAGTTTCCAAGTGGCTGGGAGTCATTTGGGTGTCCCTCCGGTTGGGAGGAAGAGGGGAGGCTGTTCCCCTGGTCAAGCTGTGTGGCAGCGACTGTTTGCAGACTGAGTCTGCTTGGTTCTAGCGTTTGCTAGTGAAGCCTCACTCCGGTTGGGAGTGAGGGGTGTATGTAGGTCTGGAGGACCGAACCACCTAAAAATCTATTGAGCAGTGGTTTGATTGCTTGATTTGCTTCCGCTAGATGCTTGGATAGGCTCGCTCCACCTGCTTGTTATTTTGCTTAATCGAATTTGCTTAATTCTGGATTTTACCTAGCATCTGAGTTTTTATTTGGCCATTATTTATAGAAGGATACATTCACCCCCCTCTGTATCCGGGCCTAGCACCCTAACAGATCTCTCTCGACTGAACCCAGCGGTTGAAGATACACACCCCTGGGCGATCTACAGGAAGTGACGAAGGGAGTGAGAGAAAAGAGATGTGAGGGGAGAGGAGCAGGGGAGCTCCGGCAACCTGCTTCTCCCTTGTATTTCTTTCTTTGCTCTCCGATGTATTTTCTTTCTCTCTCTAATTAGAAATAAAAGAAAACATTCCTTTTGGAGATTTCCATGTTGCAAAGTTTATGATGCATGAACTTCAGCGATCTCAATTTCCCCTTCTTCTCTCCCCCTGTGGGATGCGTCCACCATGTTCCTTTACATCCGATGATCGAGCTTTCCCCTCTTAGAACCTCGGGTTGGAGTTCAACTGATTCTACAGCTGGGATTCCAAGAGGTTAGAAATATGGGATGCAACCCCAAAACGAACACCACATGATATTTTTGGTTCACCCCATGTTTTCCTTAATAGATCACATAGGATCTCTAGGAGAAACGCCGTCGGATCACCTCTCAACTCCTCTCGATCCTTTGCTAAGGTTGCTAATCACTCTCAGATCCTTTGCTAAGGTTCCTCAAAAAAACAAAAACAAAAAAACAAAATGTGTTGATCCGGCGGGGAGGCGTCGCCGGATCATGGCCCCATGGGCCACTTGATCCGGTGCCCCCCCCCCTCTCCCTCATTCTCTCTTATAAAAAAACACACACAAACACTCACACACCCACATTCAAACACACACACACTCACATAACACATGCACTTTAAAATATATATATATTTGTAATGAATGGACAAAAACAAAAGAGAATAATAGGAAATAACAACGAAGGAAACAAGGAGAATATATGAATAAACAAAAAATTTATATATATAATGATAAACACGACCGATTTCCATTCTGGAGCCCTCACTCCTCTAAAGCGGGTGTGAAGGATATAGTAAAGATGTCTCGGCTAGTCGTGCTTGGACCTCGGGGACCACCCCTATAATGGCCATGGCCCGACCTTGCCCCTCGGCCGATAGCCCACTAAATACAATCCACTCTCACTAGGGTCTATGATGGGAATCAACTCCGAGCATGTACATTTTATTTTTGTATTTGTGTCCTTTTATTTATTTTTATATCCTGGGGGAAGTAGATTCACAATTGTAAGGCTTTATGAGCCTATTTGTTCTTCCTTAGGATTGTGTGGGTTTATGTGCAAAATGCCAGTAGGGCCTGCAAGGGGGCCCCCACTCCTGCCCCATTGGTCCACCTCATCCATGTGGGGCTGGTCAAAGGCCAAGGTGGCATCTAGAAGGTTTGACATGTCAATTGACACGTGGGGGAGACAAGTGGTCTAAAATGTCAAAGTTGACCACCTACCTTACCTATCTAGTCAAAGGAGTGCCCCCTCCATATGTAATTTATTTATTTTTGATTTTTGATCACATGGGGGAAGAAAATGGCATATTTCCCATGAAATTCCCAGCCCCCCACCCCTTGCCATTCTCTATATAAGCCTATGTATAGTGTCATTAGAGATTTAATGAAGAAAATTTATGAAATTGGCTTGAGCCATTGAAGGGTGTGCCCTTGTTCCTCTCTCCCTCCCCCTCTTGCAGATGGATTTCTGCTAAATCTTGGGTGTGATGCCATTCTATCTTCTTCTATCATCCTCTGAGTTCCCTTTCTGAAGCTGCCGCCGCCGCCATCGCACCACCGTCGCGCCGTCGCCACCGCCACCGGAGTTCTGTCTCCATCAGGATGAAACCCCACCTCCGTGGATCTATCTTTTTATGATGTTGTCTGATCGAGCTGAAATTTTTAGAGCTTGTTTCTCTATCTGTTAGCTTTCCATCCATATATCTTATGTCCCATTCTGATCTCGTTTGTTATTTTTCACGCAATCTTTATACCACCCCTGTCAATCTGTCATTCTGCAGATCTACAGTACAGAGTCATCTTGTTCTATTTTTACCACCCCCTTATCTATTTTTTATAAAATCCCAAAAAAATACTGAGTGTTCCCCACGTATATCCCCTTCCACCATAATTTTCTTTGAGTCTACAAAAATCGTTTACCCCTCCGTCAAAGGTGTGTTTCAGGCAGATTGCTTGCTGCCCAGTGTGTCTGTCAGTCCAGGTCAGAAAAAAAAGTCAGTTTGCAGAAGTTTTCATTTTCAATCCGTGTGGTGGATGGAGCTGTAAAAACTTTATGTTGTAGATCTATGAGTGATCTTTCCAACGGTACCAGCCACGTCTCGATCGGCCTCCGGATCTGGGCGCAAGCATTTTTACCGTCAAGGCCTGCAGATCTGTCCTGTGTGCAGGTCCAAAATTGCAACCCACAAAAAATTCAATAACAATTATCAAAGTCAAAATCAGGAGCCGCCCCTTCAGAGAGTCGATCAGGGATATCCAGCCATTGACCCATCCAAGCGGCGCCTCCAGAAGACGTCAGGAAGGTAGCGTTACTTTGGAACGGATTGCTTGCTGTCCACCGAGTCAGCAACCGAGTTGGCGCAGCACCGAGTTGGAATAGTGCCGAGTCGGATGAGTAGGTCGAGTTCGTGCTGAGTTCGCCTCCAGATTGCTGCTCGTCAACCCAGGGTCGGTCCTCCCGGGCCCCACTGTAGCCCTTTACCTCCCTGCGTGGAGTGGGCAATATAATTACTGTTGTAATTAAATTTTTAACCGTTGTTAACCGGGAGTTACCGTAACTGGCCGGGAACGTCTTCCCCACGCCCGGAGCGTGGATCTCACTCCCCACTCTTTATCGCATTTGCTTATCTTGTATAGCTTTGAATGCCGCTGCGAGTGTAGGTTTTTAGCTAGTTATTATATTATCACCGCTGCGAGAGAGCGAGATTGAGTGTACCGTCCCGTGACTCGATCCGAGTCTACACGGAAAAGCCGATACCCGTGACTCATGGCCAGTTTCTTAATCGTGCCTTGTCCCGCGTTTCCCTCGCTAAGGGACAATTGCGAGCTCATCTAGAGTCCAAGGATCGCATTCCTAATTCGAGTCGAGTCCGTGGTCCGTCCCGCATCAATTTGGTATCAGAGCGCCAGTTGAGTCTAGGGTAGTCTTTGTGTCTAAGTCCGAAACAAAACAAAAAAAAAAGTGGCATTTACATCTAGTCATCGTCTAAGTTGGTCTAAGGTTGCATCCGCATACCATTGTTCGATATATAAAAAGGTGTCACCCGACCGTTATGTTACACCTATCGGAGAGGTGATTCACTTGCGCGAGTAATCTTCGGGTCGATTAACTCCGCCGCGTACCGAATCTTGGTCGTGTCTAGGTGTGTAGCCGAGTCTTATTTCAACCTTGCATTTGCATCGCATTCTAAGTCGTGTCTAGGTGCTTGCATTAGTTGGCATAGCATTTGGCTTATAAATTAAAACTAAAAAAAATGGCCTTGCATATCCATTCCTAGGGATCCATTCCCACATTTTGGCAACTATGGCCAACCCATGCCGACCCGTCCAAGGCGATAGGTCCGTGTCCGAGTACATTCGAGACTATCATAAGTATTGGTTGGAATATGGCTTGGGAGAGGAGAGCACCACGGTCGCATTTCAGTTTCGAAGAGGTTTGCGCCTTCACTTCCAGTTGGAATGTCTTTTCCGTGACGCGATCTCTCTGGCGCGGTCTTATCAGGTCGCTCTAGAGGTCGAGCCATTTGAGTATCGGTATGATGCTGCCTTGGCTGCCCTTCGGCAAGCATCGACCTCCCAACCAAGTCCCGAGCCGATCGGACTACCTACACCATTGCCTTCACCACCCGTGAGTGTTCCGTTACCACCTTTACCTTCCAATCCTCATCCCGAGCCATCACATTTGGAGCCACCTCCGTCCGAGCCACCCGTGTTTCTAATGGGTACACTATACATAGCCGAGCCGCTTCTTAGTCGGCTCAAGGATGGCTTGGTCCCACTTCCTTACCCTTCTATGGACCCCACCTTACAATTAGTGCCCGTCAACTCCTTCCACACTACCTTTCGGTCTAGTCACCATGTTGATACATTGGATGACCTTATTTTGGGTTTAGGTTGGCAATGGAAGTTGACGCATATATTGGCCCGAGGCTTCGACCAACCGGCTAGTCGTAGCTTCACCCATCCGGCCATAGGGTCCATTACCTCCGCGTGCACCGTGGATTGTGTCACCACGGAGATTCTTCTATTCCTCCCGATGCCGGCCGAGTCCGACTTCGTTCCCTTTTGCCCAAGGGAGGAATCCTATTTTCTAAACATGACCATCGTCCCACCGATCACAATGTATGACGGTGATTATGAATTCTTAACTTGGGACCGAGTCATGGGGGAACCCACTTCATGGGGTCATACCTTCTTTGACCCTTTTGACCCCTTCACTAGTGAACCTCCCGAGCTATCATATTTACTCCACTTCTTCCAAGGAGTTCACTATCCCACCCCTACCCCTCGGTCTAGTTGGCAAGCCGTACCAACGTCTAGGGGTAATGACGAGGGTAGCTTTGGATCTCCTAGCCCTCCCCTACCCAAATCTCATAGGTCGCCAATGCATGAGTGGTACATCTTAGGGTGTCTAGGAGTCATCCATTCCGTCAACCATCGAGTACATCTAGTGTATGCATGGCACATATTCGGGTATCCTGGTCCACCATCGCCTGTGCGTAGGTCGGACTAACATTAGTTTTGTTTAGGGTCTGTGTGAGTCTTTGTTTCATCCGGTTTGTTTGTCGAAGTGCATTGTGTGTCTGTGCGTACGTTGAGTCGAGTCGATTTTGTACGCTCGCGTTGTTAGTCCCTTTCGAGTATGAGACTTGTCGACTATTGGGATCAGTTCTACTCCACATATTGGATCTAGTCACATAAGGGACAAGCGGTGATTCCTAGTGAGTCTTCGAGCCGCCTTCCCTCCTTTGAGAGTGACCCCACCCCAGAGTGTTCACCTCTGGCCTCATTCCCATGGCAACGTGCGCATATCGAATCTATACGGGATGAGCAGGTGTTGATTGCTTGGAGTGGAGCGTACTCCGCGCTTCTAGGTTCGGTGACCGATCCGCCGGAGCTACTCGAGCAGCCGTACCCCTTACTCGACGGGGTCGAGTTTTTCCCACTCGGGGAGAATTGATGGGAATCAACTCCGAGCATGTACATTTTATTTTTGTATTTGTGTCCTTTTATTTATTTTTATATCCTGGGGGAAGTAGATTCACAATTGTAAGGCTTTATGAGCCTATTTGTTCTTCCTTAGGATTGTGTGGGTTTATGTGCAAAATGTCAGTAGGGCCTGCAAGGGGGCCCCCACTCCTACCCCATTGGTCCACCTCATCCATGTCGGGCTGGTCAAAGGCCAACGTGGCATCTAGAAGGTTTGACAAGTCAATTGACACATGGGGGAGACAAGTGGTGTAAAATGTCAAAGTTGGCCACCTACCATACCTACCTAGTCAAAGGAGTGCCCCCTCCATATGTAATTTATTTATTTTTAATTTTTGATCACATGGGAGAATAAAATGGCCTATTTCCCATGAAATTCCCAGCCCCCCACCCTTTGCCATTCTCTATATAAGCCTATGTATAGTGTCATTAGAGATTTAATGAAGAAAATTTATGAAATTGGCTTGAGCCATAGAAGGGTGTGCCCTTGTTCCTCTCTCCCCCCCCCCTCTTGCAGATGGATTTCTACTAAATCTTGGGTGTGATGCCATTCTATCTTCTTCTATCATCCTCTGAGTTCCCTTTCTGAAGCTGCCGCCGCCGCCATCGCACCACCGTCGCGCCGTCGCCACCGCCACCGGAGTTCTATCTCCATCAGGATGAAACCCCACCTCCGTGGATCTATCTTTTTATGATGTTGTCTGATCGAGCTGAAATTTTTAGAGCTTGTTTCTCTATCTGTTAGCTTTCCATCCATATATCTTATGTCCCATTCTGATCTCGTTTGTTATTTTTCACGCAATCTTTATACCACCCCTGTCAATCTGTCATTCTGCAGATCTACAGTACAGAGTCATCTTGTTCTATTTTTTCCGCCCCCTTATCTATTTTTAGAAAATCCCAAAAACATACTGAGTGTTCCCCACGTATATCCCCTTCCACCATAATTTTCTTTGAGTCTACAAAAATCGTTTACCCCTCCGTCAAAGGTGTGTTTCGAGCAGATTGCTTGCTGCCTTGTGTGTCTGTCAGTCCGGGTCAGGAAAAAAAGTCAGTTTACAGAAGTTTTCATTTTCAATCCGTGTGGTGGATGGAGCTGTAAAAACATTATGTTGTAGATCTATGAGTGATCTTTCCAACGGTACCAGTCACGCCTCGATCGGCCTCCGGATCTGGGCGCAAGCATTTTTACCGTCAAGGCCTGCAGATCTATCTTGTGTGCAGGTCCGAAATTGCAATCCACAAAAAATTCAAGAACAATTGTCAAAGTCAAAATCAGGAGCCGCCCCTTCAGAGAGTCGATCAGGAACATCCCGCCATTGACTCATCCAAGCGGCGCCTCCAGAAGACGTCAGGAAGGCAGCGTTACTTTGGAATGGATTGCTTGCTGTCCACCGAGTCAGCAACCGAGTTGGCGCAGCACCAAGTTGGAATAGTGCCGAGTCGGACGAGCAGGTCGAGTTCGTGCTGAGTTCGCCTCCAGATTGCTGCTCGTCAACCCAGGGTCGGTCCTCCCGGGCCCCACTGTAGCCCTTTACCTCCCTGCGTGGAGTGGGCAATATAATTACTGTTGTAATTAAATTTTTAACCGTTGTTAATCGGGAGTTACCGTAACTGGCCGGGAACGTCTTCCCCACGCCCGGAGCGTGGAGGTACACTCGCTCCCCACTCTTTATCGCATTTGCTTATCTTGTATAGCTTTGAATGCCGCTGCGAGTGTAGGTTTTTAGCTAGTTATTCTATTATCACTGCTGCGAGAGAGCGAGATTGAGTGTACCGTCCCGTGACTCGATCCGAGTCTACATGGAAAAGCCGATACCCGTGACTCACGGCCGGTTTCTTAACCGTGCCCGGTCCCGCGTTTCCCTCGCTAAGGGACAATTGCGAGCTCGTCTAGAGTCCAAGGATCGCATTCCTAATTCGAGTCGAGTCCGTGGCCCGTCCCGCATCAGTCTAACCCTGATTCTTTTATATATCAAACTTACCGTGCTTCGGCAGACATTAGAGTCCACCCCCGATTCTTCACCGTTTATATATCAAAATTCCAGTGCTTCTGTAGATATTGGGGTCTACCCCCTGATTCTTCATCGTTTAAATATCAAATTTGTCGCGCTTCGGCAGACCTTGGGGTCTACCTCCGATTCTTCATCGTTCAAATATCAAACTTGTCATGTCTCGGCAGACATTTGCTCGAAGATTATCTACTTTTCTATTATGCTTCCGACCCGGACTTTGTCCGAATATGAAACGGTCAATAAATGACCAACATGATTTGAATGTTTTTACCCCTTGATACAGGGTACTCTTACACAATTTGAGATATTCTTCACCTACTTTATTAACAATGATTTCAGGCCATAGGTTCCCCCCCTTTTCCTGGCGCTTAATCAAAGATTTTCTCATCTCCGATGGGATGTAATTAACACTGTGACCTTTACGGCACGGTGGGTTCTAGTCCTAACACGATACCCACAATCGTCTGACTAGTCAAACGGCACGCACCACTGGCTTCGGACCACTCCAGTCTCAGAGCCTAAACATATTGTCACTTTGTGACTGGCACGCACACTCACTAATAAACCGATGCAAAAGATAAACTATACAAAGATATAACGATTTTAAGATAACGATAAAAAGTACGTCCACAACGTGCAAGAGGGATGGGGTGACTGGAGGTGCACAGCCGAGGCAGAGCTGACGGTGGAGAGCAGCGTCGGCTGGAGGACGGGACGTTGGCATAGAGGATGGGATGGCTATGGAGATGCTGGTAGAGGGTGGCTCAGGGGATGCAGGCCGATGCCTTTCCCATGGCTCCTCGCAGCTGCGGCTTACGAAATGACGAGCAGTGGGACGACGTGTCACCGTCGTTGGTGGAGGTGCGGGATGTCGGCAAAACGACGAGCTCAGTTGCATAGGAACAGCTGGCGAAATGACGTGGACCACCCGCTGTCGCCGATGAAGGTGGTGAGGGAAGCCACTCGAGTGGAGGGAGGCCGCTTGACCACCCACCGGTCGCCGGTGCACACGCCGGTCATCAAGGTCGCCTTTGCCAAATGCTGCTACTGTGGCCGCTTCATTAGGGCTCAGAGGATGCTTTGCCGTGTGAGACTGTAAGGTGTGAATTGTGAAGTCATGAAGCGTGAATTGTGAAGCATATGAGACACTGAGATAGGAGGAGAGTCTAGGGACTTTTCATCTCCTACCCATACTCTTCGTCTCCTACCTAGGATGTAATATTGACCGTTTATTACCATAATAAATTCCATCCAAAACTTGCAGCACAGCAACAGTGCAGTCACTATAGTCCTCCGCAGTCGCTATTTCTCAACGCCTCATAGTGGTTTCCTTACAATTTTTTACTAAAAATAAAATTATAAGATTCATGCATAATCTCAAAAAAACCCATGTTTATATTCGGTTGGATAAATCGATACGGATACTTCAATATCTGAATTCGATACGGTTTCCTTACAATCATCACATATCAATCTATAAGTGATTTAGACTCATCCCTCGTATGATTAAGCACTATAACTCTGACACACGATTTTAGACTGTCGTAGAGTTTTCACATCTAATCAGCATTCAAATAAGCAATGTTTTATAACGATCTAAATTATGATTAGGCAATATTTTTTTAAGTTATTAATAAAACTTACCTCCTAAGATTGGGTGGTGGAGTGGTCATTCTTCTTACCTCTGGTGAGGGATGCACTCTCTCACTCACCCTTAGGGTTTTTCCAAAAAAAAAATTAAATTTTTAATTATCCATTCACCTCACTCAGAGTAAGCCATGTATTAGGCAACACTCTCCCCCGCCGTTATCAACAACTTACCCTTATCTACTGTTTAAGTCGGATCCCCTTGATCCTTTACCCATTTGTGTTGCATGCGGTACATGTGGAAAGAGGACTTGAAACTCTAGAAAGCAATGCGAGTATTCGACCCAGTTCTCCCTTGACTTAGTGTATAGCATTTTTGAAATTTGCCTTGATTTCGGATTATGCAGTAGATTCGTGACATCTGATGATTGGATATGTGATTCTGACTCAATTCTTGATCAGATTGGTACTTTGATATATTGTTCTAGACATGTCCTAGATTCATTTGTAAACTTCACTTCAATTCAGCAGTTGGGTCTTTCGGTGTTGTATTGTGACTTACCGTGGACATAGATATTGAGCTTAGACTGTGATTCAAACATCGGAGTTAGTAACATGTGAACTATATCGCTGATAATTAATGAAATAGAATGCCTCGATTAGCATTGTGCAAAATATTGATGGAAGTAGAATCATGTTTTATGGAATAATACGGCATCTCATGTGGACATTGTACTGCTCACGGATTATCGAATCATCGAAAATGTTAACAGCTGGAATTATAGAAATGGATAGACGATTGTGTAAAGTGGTTAGATAAATTGTAAAACTTCCTTAGAAATTAAGGCCGGAGAACATATCTTGTGGAGATTCCGATGACCCGACAAGATTTGAGCAGTAACAAAGGTGAATGGGTGCATCTCGACTTTTACATTATTTTAAAATCTAAAAGAGAGAGACTCGTAGGCAAAAACATTTCATCTCCCTAATTCTTTAAAGCTGAAACGAGTTAAATTTTAGAGATTTCTCGTGATGAAAAATCCTCACCATCGTGTCATAAAATACATACTATACGATACATGGATTATTGAAAATCGGTGTTCTCCCGTTGCGTTCCCAAACGAAACCTTAAAATGTGACATGGGAAATGCATAATATTGATCGTGATTAACATGCTTGATTAATTGTGAGGTATTTGCGAATCGAGAGAAGCATGCTTTAAATTGACGGTGTTTATCTCGATAAAAGGCATATATATTGTGATCTAGTGTGATTCGGTGGGGATGACTGAGCGAGGACCCCCTGCCGAGCCTCTGTACTCAAACCTTCTGATGTCGTGGATGTCGGCAGGTTGATTAGATGAGCAAGAGCATTGGTCGATTCCAGATTCCAGATTTTCTGAGACAGGATGACACAAGTACACGGTTTTACTAGAGCACCGGTTGGCATACGGAAAGGGGATTATGGAAAATCCCTCGTCCCTGGAAACACGGCCTTAGTTTCCAAAGGAGAGAAGGATTTGTGTTCTCTCGAAGTTTTTAGGATGTGCTAATAATACTCTGATTCATATACGAGAACGTTTCTTAGTTTGATTGATTCATGCACACGGTGCTTCACTTATTACCGTGCGATACTTTTCCCTTGCGGCCATGGACATCAGCACGAGCGTACTACCAGGGTTTCGTCGTTTGTGGGCCTGCGACCATGACTTCTCGAATCAAGAAAGTTGGGGGGTGTGGACACATTCTGAATTTTTTTCTGACCCGGGACGTCTCCATCAATGCAAAACCTGTGCGTGTCTGTGGCGTATTTGTCAGAAAAGTCAAAAGGGCCATTTCTCTTCGAATGTTCTCTCTCCAATGATATCACGATGTCGTTCCCAATCCTACAACGGGTTTACATATATATAGGATCTTACTTCTAATTTTACCTCCTTCGACACAAAATAAGATAAAATAAGAAAAATCTTATGCAATTTTTGTTTGAATTTTTTATATAAAAATTATTGTTAACAATCGTCCCTACAATATATATTAACAGATATATCACCGTATAAATTTGAATTGTGTAATAATATCATATTTATTTACAATCACATCACTCTTTTATGTTAAAAATTTATTTAAAAAATCATGTTTATATGTCATTTATGTACTATTTAAATTAACTCATTGATATATCTGTAAATATATTTCTAGAAATATATTTTTTATAAATTTACCTTTAATAATGATTTTTATGTAAAAATCTATTTTTGTTTTACTTGCCCTCCATCTCTCTTAGAGTTAATTCAAACTTTAAATGGATGAGTGGCATTCCAATTGTACATGGAGAGGGGAAGATTCGCAGCCCACTATGTACCTGGCCCAAATAGCCCATCAAGGCCCACCAGACCCAACAAGTGACAGTCCATGCAAGGCCCACTTACTATAAGATCTCATTCGCCTGAGGCCCGCATAGCCCATCGAGCCTTAGCTCGGTCCCTACACTAGGGAAAAACCTACAGGCGATCTGGTGGGGACACCACCGGACCAGTCACACGCAGTCGACGCCACACCGCCCCCACACCACCGAGCTTGTGGCTCGGAGACTCGACTTCTTGAAGACTCGGCGTCCTGAGTATTTATTTTCACACGCAGCCGAAGTCGCATCACTCCGACACCACCAAGCTTGTGGTTCGGAGACTCGACTTCTTGAAGACTCGGCGTCCTGAGTATTTATTTGTGTGTATTGCGTATGTATTTTTATGTATTTTACTATGGTGGTATTATATTATTAACCACCAAGTCAAAGTATTTTTATTTTATTTGGTCAAAGTCAAAAGTTGGTTGTTGACTTTTGTTTTATTAGGCTAGGACATGGATGTCTTTAGTTGAAAAGACTAGGGATATTTTTATCCTAGAGGAATATGGCCTTTCCTATATAAAGGGGGCTAGTGTGTTGTTTTCATATGCATAGATTGAATGAAAGAAAGGTTTGCACGTGAGAGAGTTTCCCCTCTTGCTTCCCCTTCCCTCCTAGCTCCTCGTGAGAAGAGAGTGATTACCCGGTGAGAGACCGTCCGGGGTGAGACCGAGCTGCGCGAGACAGCAGTTATCCCGTCTCGTCCATGTCGTCGGAGTGCCGTCGGTCCTTTTCTACGTCGCCGCCGCGTCAAATTTGGTATCAGAGCCCAACAACAGCGTCTCAGTCAACCCCGATGACCTCGTTGTTCGTGATAAACATGGGTTCGTGAAAAAAAGAGAGGAGAGAAGCAAAAGAGTTACTTCTCTCGAGAGAGAGATAAGAAAACAGGAAAAAAAAGATTCGCAAGGGGGCCTTGTCGCCTGCGCCGGAATTCAAAGCCTGTCCCGCCACAACGGATCGCCCCGCCCCACTGCCAGCCACCGCGCCCGAGGTCCGCTGCCGCCTGCCTCCTCATCCGCCCGTGACCGCCTCGCCGACAACGCCTACGGCCTCGTCGCCCGCCCGGCCACGCTGCGCTCTCGCCCGCGCTCACGCCTGCTCGACCGCGCCCGCCCGCGACTGCCTCGCCGACAGCGCCTGCTACCTCGTCGCCCGCACCCGTCCGGCCACGCAGCGCCCGCGCCTGCGTGCGCCCGCCCGGCAGCCCGCGTTCGCCCACCTAGGCCGACCGCCCAGCCACCCGCGTGTATTGACCGCCAACGCGTGATTTGTGCAGAAAATTTGAAATATATATATATATTGAATCAGTCAGAAAAAAAGAGAGAGAGAAAAGTAATATATATATATTATGATGGGTATCCATAACATTATATATATGTGTGTGTGTGTGTGTGTGTGTGTGTGTGTGTGTGTGTGTGTGTGTGTGTGTGTGTGTGTGTGTGTGTGTGTGTGTGTGTGTGTGTATATATTGATTGAATTAGTGGTTTTGGCACCCGAGTCCACAATGACGGCCCGACTGGTGCCAGGGTCGCCCGGCCGTCGACAGACATTCCCTAATTTACGGATTGTGAGTGACCGTGAGTCTCCCTGAGCGTAGAAAGTCTGAAATAATTTATTCTCCTGCGTAGGAAAATTTTAAATTAAGAAGGTTTGTAATAATTACACCCTCCCTGCGTGGAGTAAATTTGTCGTAACCGTTCAAGCTTTGTCGACGCCGTGCAGACACGCACGTCCCCACTCGCCTTCGTCTCCGGTCGAAACTAGACTTTTCAGTCAAGTTAGGTGTGTGCTCCCGTACACTTGCTCATTTAGTATCCTTATCAGTTGCCGCGCGACGAAGTGAGAGAGAGCCATATCAATACAGCATGTCTCCTGAGTGCATCGCTGTAGACGGAGAGAGAGAGCTTGTATGATCCCATCCTTAAGCCCTAGAACTGTCACATTAGGGCACCATAATTGTCACAAGGTAGTTCCACAACTACTTCACCTATAGGCGAGCAACTCTCCCTGACCGGTCCCTTCGCAAAAGGAATTGACCCTTTGCACATTAGCCAACAATTTGGGTCTACACCTTGCTAATTTTTGGTCCCAGGGTTGCATCATTTAGGTCCGAGCTCGTGCATGCCAAGTTGGTCTAGGAATTCATCGGGCCATCTAGAGCGCAGTTTAACTTTACAATCACCCATGAATCAGGAGGGCGTGAACGCCATGTTAGCCCAGCTCGAACAACATCTTATGGCCCAAATTGAAGAATCTATAGGCCAATTACGAGTGGAGCTAGGTGAGAGGATCTGAGTCTTAGAGGATCATGTAAAGAGAGAGGAAGGAAGGTTGAATGGTCGCGGAGATCCCGTAGCCAACCCTGGGGAAGAGAGAGACCAAGCCCGCCAGAATCAGGCTCCTCAAGGTAGAGAGTAAGAGGATCGTGCACCTCAAGGGAGAGACCACGACGATGTGGAGATCATCCTAAGAAATGTCAAAATAGACGCTCCCAGTTTTGATGGGTCTCTAAATCTCGCCACATACCTTGATTGGGAGACCGGGATGGATCAATACTTTGATTGGCATCACCGCATGACCCCTACTACAAGGGTGAGGTTTGCCAAAATGAAACTCCTAGGTCAAGCCAAGACCTACTGGTGTAATGTTGAGAATCTCCTAGCAAGGAGACGAGAGGAGCACATCAGCACGTGAGAAGAAATTAAGGAGAAGCTTAGGGAGAAATATCTGCTACCCTCCTACCATCAGTGTCTTTTAGACCAATGACAGAAACTCACCCAAGATGGAAAGTCGGTTGATGAATACATCGCCAAGTTCGATGAATTCTTCCTTCGGAGTCATGTCGTAGAGGATGCCTCTGTCACCCTCTCACGGTTTAGGGTTAGCCTACATGAGAGCATTCAACGGGAGCTATTCTTGCGAGAGGTTAACACCCTCGAGCATGCCTACCAGGTTGCTCGAGATGTTGAGCAGTTTCAAAGGTTGGTCCCACTTCGAGTTTCCACCTACCGCCAACCTGAACCCCAAAACCCCATGACTCGCTATCCTAAGAGACATGGCCCCTCCACTTCCTATGTCCCTACTGCTACCCCACTTCGGGCCGTTGCCCCTACTGTTCCTTTCATAAGGAACCCCTTACCTGCATCGGCTGCTGTGCCCAGGCTGGAGTACACTCCGCCAACTGATAGGAGGGATGACAAAGGAAAGGGAGCCATCCCTAGCACCTCCCAACCAGTCCCTATCTCGGGGATTCGCTACTTTAGGTGCCATAACCTAGGGCATGTCGCCACTAATTGCCCCACCCGAGCATTGGTCATCACTGACCCCCAGCCTGTGGAGCTTCCACCTCAGGAAGGAGAAGACATTGAGAGATATATGGCCGATCCTAACCTCATCGCCTAGTTTGAGGAAATGGATGCAGGATTTGATGGTACGCATGTCGAGTACATGTAGGTTAGAGACATTGCCAAGAGTTCTAGTCAGGGAAGATTGGGTGTAGTTCACTGTATCTTAACACACCCCCAGGAGGATGACTGGCGTCGAACCTCCATCTTCTAAACCTATATCATGGTGAAATCTCAACCTTGTAAGGTGATCTTTGACAATGGGAGCTGTATCAATGCAGTCTCTTCAGACTTTATCTCCCATCTAGGTCTACCTACGCACCCTCATCCTAGGCCATACAACATGGCTTGGGTTGATGACAGTTCTATCCCAGTCACCACTACATGTGTCATACCTATTCAGTTCCAGTCCTACCAAGGACAGATCTTATGCGATGTAGTGCCTATGAAGGTCGGGAGCATCATCTTAGGATGACCATGGATCTATGATGTAGACTTCACTACATTTGGTCGATCCAATCAGTGTTCCTTCTCCCACAATGGGAAGAAGATTCGGTTGTACCCGGCACCCCCAAAGGTGATCCCGAGAAAGAGTTCCACCTCTACCCCCACTGGAACCCCCAAGGTTCATGAGAGTCCCCGAACTCCCAATGAAGGGAAACTTCTCATTCCCCCTTCTCCTGCACCTATCACTCCCGTTCGTAAGGCCCCTAAGGTTGGTCATGATCCAGTTAGGCGCCTTAACTTCATAAATGTTCGTGAGCTAAACAGAGAGGTTGCTAAGGGTGCCCTTGTTTGGGCTATTGTCGTCACCATCACACCCGAGGAGTCCCAAGTCTCAGTCCCACCTGAAGTCCAGACAATCCTGCAGGACTTCCAAGACATCTTCCCTGAGGACTTGCCCTCTAGACTCTCTCCCATGCGTGATGTACAACATACTATTGACCTTGTCCCTGGGTCCACCCTACCCAACCTTCCCCATTACCGACTGAACCCCAAGGAGCATGCTGAACTCCAAAGAATTGTCGAGGACCTTATTCAAAAGGGTTTCCTCAGGGTGAGCAAGAGCCTCTGTGTTATTCCTGCCTTGCTCACACCAAAGCAAGATGACACCTGGCAGATGTGTGTTGACAGCCGCGCCATTAACAAAATCACTGTCAAGTATAGATTTCACATTCCCTGACTTGATGACATGCTTGACATGATGAGTGGAGCCACCATCTTTTCCAAGATTTACTTGAAAAGTTATTACCACCAGCTCCGAATCCGACCAGGGGATGAGTGGAAGACAACCTTCAAAACAAAAGAAGGTCGGTATGAATGGCTCGTCATGCCATTTGGGCTATCCAATGCCCCCAGCACTTTTATGAGGCTTATGACGGAAGTCCTTCCCCCTCTCGTTGGTCGCTTTGTTGTCGTCTACTTTGACGATATTCTCATCTATAGCCACAACCCTCAGGACCATATCCAGTATTTGAGGGAAGTCTGCGAGACTCTGAGGAGAGAAACCCTGTATGCCAACCTACGGAAGTGTGAATTCACGACAGACCGGGTCACTTTCCTTGGATTTGTGGTTTCGAGTCAAGGAGTGTATGTGGACCAATCCAAGGTCCAAATCTTAGTCGACTGGCGAGAGCCCTAGAACGTCTATGATGTTCGCAGTTTCCATGGGCTAGCCACTTTCTATGGACGCTTCATTAAGAGTTTTAGCACCATTATGGCACCCATTATGGATTGCATCTATAAGAAAATTTTTGAGTGGACTAAAGCCGCCTCCCAGGCTTTTCTTGTCATAAAGGAGCTCATGACCAAAGCCCCTGTCCTCCGCCTGCCAGACTTTTCTAAAGTCTTTGAGATATCATGTTGACGCTACGGTGACGTGGAAATGAATCGACGGTAACTTCGAGACACGAACAGGACAGATAACTTGCTACCTCGCGCAGCTCGGCCTCACGCCGAATGGTCTCACACCGGGCGACACACTCCAACTCACAAGAATGAGAAAGAGGGAAGGGAATAGCACAGGAGAGGGAGCTCTCATGTACAACCAATCTTTCTTCAATTCTATCATATCACAATCCTTCGTAAGCCCCCCTTTATATAGGGAAAGCCCATTACACACATACCTTCACACTTTCACCTCTTGTGTTTATAGCCTGGCCTAACAAGACAAAACCCACCCACCCACTTTTGACTTTGTGGGTTTAAAATATAATATTTTGACTCAATAAAAATAAAATACTTTGGTGGTTTAAAATACAAATACCACCATAGTAAAATACACACAATACATACACACATACGTACGGATATGTACTCAAGATGTCGAGTCTTCAAGCGAGTCTCCGAGCCATAAGCACGGTGCAGTCGGGGCGGTGCGGCGTCGGCTCCTAGTAGTGGGCCCGGTAGTGGACCCGGTGTCCCCACCAACCCTTCCGGGATGGCTGGAACTCGACACCGTCGAGTAAGGGGGGACACTGCTATGGTAGTGCTCCAGCAGATCTGGATCGAGGCGCTAGAGATCTTCCCAGCTAATCCAGGAATCATCAGAAGGTGGACGGTCCTGCCAGCGGACAAGGTAGCGCTGGTACACCTGGCTCCGTGTAATTGTCACCTGCTCATCCAGTATCCTCTCAATGTGCTCGCGCGGTGCTCTCGAGGCTGTGGGACACACAGGGGTGGGCTCACTCTCAATGGGAGGAGAAGGCTCGAAAGAGTCACTAGGAATCGCTGTGGGTTTCTTGTAGGCCACTAGGTCTGCCACATTAAAGGTCGAGCTAATCTCATATTCGGGAGGTAAGTCCACAACATAAGCATTGGAGCCAATCTTCCGCAGAATTGGGAAGGGTCCATCACTATGGGCTTGTAACTTTTTAACGACTCCCGAGGGGAGTCGTTCGGGTTGAACCTGTACCATAACCATGTCACCTTTTTAGAATTCATGGTGACGCCTATACGAATCAGCCAAACATTTGTAAGTTTCATTACTGAGGTTTATTTGCTTGCTAATTGACTCATGCAGACTTTTGACATGCTGTGCAAATTCCTCAGCCTACTTGGATGTTCTAGACTCGAGGGGAAGGGGAATGAGATCCACAGGTTTCCTAGGTTTGTAGCCATGCACGACCTCAAATGGACTCATACCTATGGACCTATTGACGGAGCTGTTGTATGCAAATTCGGCTCTAGGCAAAAGAAGATCCCAAGTGCCAGAATGTTCCCCTACAAGACACCTCAAAGGGTTTCCTAAACTCCAATTGACAACCTCTGTTTGCCCATCGATTTGTAGGTGATAGGTAGTGGAGAATTTGAGTTTGGTGCCAACTAGGTGCCAAAGTGTCTTCCAGAAGTAACTAGTGAACTGGACATCTCGGTCAGACACGATGGTTTGGGAGGGACCATGCAGACGCACGACTTCATCAAAGAATAAGTGGGCTACTCTAGATGCATCAGATGTTTTAGAACATGCAATGAAGTGGGCCATCTTAGATAACCTATCAACGACAACAAAGATGGAATCATGCTTGTGAGTAGTGCGAGGTAAACCAAGGATAAAATTCATGCTCACATCAACCCATGGTCGATCAGGAACGGGGAGAGGAGTGTAGAGACTAGTGTTCTGTTTGACTTGTTTGGCCATTGTGCATGTCCCACACTGGGCTACAATCTTGGCCACATCTTTCTTCAGGCTAGGCCAATAGAAATGCTCCTCCATAGAATGGATGGTCTTGTTGCGGCCAAAGTGACCAGCAAGACCTCCAGCATGCATTTCCCAAATCAGGAAGTCCCGAACAGAAGTCCTCGGGACACAGAGTTGCTGCCCTCGAAATAGAAAACCATCCTAGAGTAGATAGTCAGAAAATGCTATCGAGGGTCTAGTAGACAGAGCAGAGTAGGCAGGGCCAAAATCATGACACTCTCTATAGAGTTCCTTCATGCGGTCAAATCAGGTGACCTCTACCCGAACGGTGAAAAGAAGGGAGACCCTTCGACTCAAGGCGTTGGCCACCTTATTCTCTTTTCCAGCCTTATGTTTTAGGACAAAGGTGAAAGACTGGAGGAATTCTACCCACCGACCATGCCTAGGGTTTAAGCCCTTCTGAGAGCTAAGGAATTTCAGAGCCTCGTGATCCGAATATAAGATAAACTCTTGAGGTAAGAGATAGTGTCTCTAGTGTTTAAGGGCTTGGACCACGGCATAGAACTCCTTATCATAAGTAGAGTAACGAAGCTTTGCATCAGAAAGCTTCTCACTGAAATAAGCCATAGGGTGGCCCTCCTGACTAAGCACTCCACATATTCCTACGCCAGATGCATCACAGGAAACCTCAAAGACTTTGAAAAAGTCTGGCAGGTGAAGAACAAGGGCTTTAGTCAAAAGCTCTTTTATGGCCATAAAAACCTGAGATGAGGCTTTAGTCCACTCAAAATGTCCTTTACAGATACAATCCGTAATGGGTGCCATAATGGTGCTGAAAGCCTGAATGAAGCGTCTGTAAAAAGTGGCTAGCCCATGGAAACTACGAACGCCATGGACATTCTGGGGCTCTGGCCAGTCTACTAAGGCTCGAACCTTGGATTGATCCACAGACACTCCTTGACTAGATACTACAAACCTGAGGAAAGTGACCCGGTCTGTCATGAATTCACATTTTTTGAGGTTAGCAAATAGGGTTTCTTTCCTCGGAGCCTCACATACTTCCCTCAATTTGTGAATGTGGTCCTGAGGGTTGTGGCTATAGATGAGAATGTCGTCGAAGAAGACGACAACAAAGCGACCAATGAGGGGACGAAGGGCTTTCGTCATAAGCCTCATGAACGTACTGGGGGCGTTGGATAGCCCAAACTGCATGACAAGCCACTCATACAGACCTTCTTTTATCTTGAAGGCTGCCTTCCACTCATCCCCTGGTCAAATTCGGACCTGGTGGTAGCCACTTTTCAAGTCAATCTTGGAAAAGATGGTGGCTTCACTCATCATGTCAAGCATGTCATCAAGATGGGGAATGGGAAGCCTATACTTGACAGTGATCTTATTGATGGCGCGGCTGTCAACACACATTCGCCAGGTGCCATCTTTCTTGGGTGTGAGCAAGGCAAGGACAACATATGGGCTGCCTTCCACTCATCCCCTGGTCAAATTCGGACCTGGTGGTAGCCACTTTTCAAGTCAATCTTGGAAAAGATGGTGGCTTCACTCATCATGTCAAGCATGTCATCAAGACGGAGAATGGGAAGCCTATACTCGACAGTGATCTTATTGATGGCGCCGTTGTCAACACACATTCGCCAGGTGCCATCTTTCTTGGGTGTGAGCAAGGCAGGGACAACATATGGGCTCTTGCTCACCCTGAGAAAACCCTTTTGGATAAGGTCCTCGATAATCCTTTGGAGCTCAGCATGCTCCTCTGGGTTCAATCGATAGTGGGGAAGGTTGGGTAGGGTGGCCCCAGGAATAAGATCAATGGCGTGTTGTACATCACGCATGGGAGGGAGTTGTGAGGGTAAGTCCTCAGGGAAGATATCCTGGAAGTCATGCAGGATTGCCTGGACTTCAGGTGGGATAGAGACTTGGGACTCCTCGGGGGTGATGGTGACAACAACAACCCAGACTGGGGTATCCTCGGCAATCTCTCTATTCAGTTCACGGACACCTATGAAGTTAAGGCGCCTAATCGGGCTCATGGTCAACCTTAGGGGCCTTAGGGATGGATATCACAGGTGTAGGAGAGGAGGGAATGAGAAGTTTCCCTTTGGTGGGGGTTGGGGCATTCTCCTGAATTTTGGGGGATGCAGTGGGTGTGGAGGTAGGACTCTTTCCCGTGGCCACCTTTGGGGGTGTCGGGTACAACTGAATCATCTTCCCATTGTGGGAGAAGGAGCACTGATTGGACCGACCGAATGTAGTAAGGTCTACATCGTAGATCCATGACCGTCTTAGGATGATGCTCCCGACCTTCATAGGCACTACATCGCATAGGATTTGTCCTTGGTAGGACTGAAACTAGATGGGAATGACACATGTAGTGGTGACTAGGATTGAAGTGTCATCGACCTAAGTCACGTTGTATGGCTTAGGATGAGGATGTGTAGGTAGACCTAGACGGGAGACAAAGTCTGAAGAGACTACATTGATACAGCTCCCGTTGTCAAAGATCACCTTGTAGGGTTGAGAGTTGACCATGGTGTAGGTTTGGAAGATGGAGGTTCGACGCCAGTCGTCCTCCTGTAGGTGTGCGAGGATGCAGCGAACTACACCCAACTGTCGATGGCTAGATTTCTCAGCAATATCTCCCACTTGCACGCACTCAATATGCGTGCTATCAAACCCCGCATCTAATTCCTCAAATTGGGCAATGAGATCAAGATCAGGCTCATATCTCTCAAGGGGTTCTTCTTCCTGAGGTGGAAGCTCCACAGGCTGGGGGTCGTTGATGTTCAAGGCTCGAGGGGGGCAATTGGTGGCAATATGCCCTAGGTTATGACACCTAAAGCAGCGGACTCCCGAGGCATGGACTGGCTGGGAGGTGATAGGGATGACTCCCTTTCCCTTGTCATCTCTCTTATCAGTTGGCAGAGTGTACTCCAGCCCGGGCACAACAGCAGGTGCAGGTAAGGGTTCCGTGGGAAAGGAGCCATAGGGGCAACGGCCCTAAGTGGGGTAGCAATAGGGACATAGGAGGCGGAGGGGCCAGGCCTCTCAGAATAGCGGACTACGGGATTTCGGGATTCAGGCTGGCGGTATGTGGGGACCCGAGATGGGACCACCCTTTGAAACCACTCGACGTCCCGAGCAACTTGATAGGCATGCTCGAGAGTGTTAAATTCCCGTAGGAACAGCTCCCATTGTATGCTCTCATGTAGGCCAACCCTAAACCGTGAGAGGGTGACAGAGGCATCCTCCATGACTCGACTCCGAAGGAAGAAGTCATCAAATTTGGCGATGTACTCGTCCACAGACTTTCCATCTTGGGTGAGTTTCTGCCACTGGTCTAATAGACGGTGGTGGTAGGAGGGTGGCAGATACTTCTCCCTCAATTTCTCCTTAATTTCTTCCCACGTGCTTATGGGCTCCTCTCGTCTCCTTGATAGGAGATTCTCGATGTTGCACCAGTAGGTCTTGATTTGACCAAGGAGTTTCATTTTGGCAAATCTCACCCTTGTAGCAGGGGTCATGCGGCGATGCCAGTCAAAATATTGATCCATCCCGGTCTCCCAATCAAGGTATGTTGCGGCGTTTAGGGACCCATCAAAGCTTGGAGCGTCAATCTTGACGTTCCGTAGGATGATATCCTCATCATGGTGGTCTCTCTCCCGAGGCGCACGGGCCTCTTGTTCTCTACCTTGGGGAGCCTAATTTTGGCGGGCTTGCTCTCTTTCCTCCCTAGGATTGGCTACGGGATCGCTGTGGCCATTCACTCGTCCTTCCTTTCCCTTCAGTTATTCCTCTAAGGCTCGGATCCTCTCATCTAGTTCCGCTCGTAGTCGGCCTATGGATTCTTCGAAATGGGTCATAAGATTATGCTTGAGCTGAGCCAACATAGCACTCACGCTCTTCTGATCCATGTGAGAATGTAGAGTTGAAGGGCGCTCTAGACGACCGGATGAATTCCTAGACCAACGTGGCATGCACGACCTTGGACCTAAATGATGTAATCCTTGGACCGAAGATTAGCAAGCTATAGACTCGAATTTTGTTGGCTAATAGGCAAAGGGTCAACTTGAAGGGACCGGTCAGGGGGAGTTGTTCGCCCGTAGGCGAAGTAGTTGTGGAACTACCTCCTGAGAATTAGGGTGCCTTAATGCTGTAGACATGCTATTCCTGACATCATCTTGAGTAAATCTCATATTACCATATGACGCCCGCGCAGTGGTTTTCACATTCTGAATCACTTGAGTGCTCCCCTTTCTTTCCTTTTACCTTTTGAGTGGGGGAACGTGACGCTTCTTTGGGATCCGAGCAGAAGCCACCTAACTAAGGAAATCGTGCAGCACGCGGACGGTGCCGCTCCCAACCGGACGCTCCGGAAGAATCCAAACATGAAGACGTCTAATGGTTAGACGCCGACGACTTTTCGGGGCCGATCCGGCAGAATTTCTTTGAGGCGTCCAGGTACCTAGGCGCCTCACTGTGTCTCATTGAGGTGTCCAGGAGCCTGGACGCCTCACTTGCAGGCCTGTCCTTTGAGGCGTCCAAGAGCCTGGACGCCTCACTGCTTAGACACACTAACGGTGCCGATCCGCCGCTCGATTTGACGTTTCGAAAAAATCTAAAAGATAAAAACGTCTTGTCAATTAGACGCGCCCTTCGTAAGTCACAGTCACGCGTCGAAACCACGCACTTTCTCCACTGTCTACGGCTTTCGGCGGTGATTCGGTGGGCGAAAATGGGTGCGTCCAGGGCACCGGACGCCTCATCATTGAGGCGTCCAAGAGCCTGGACGCCTCAATGAATATATTAAGATAAAAAAGAAAAAATATAAAAAATATTTATTGAGGCGTCCAGGCTCCTGGACGCCTCAACAGTGAGGCGTTCAAGAGACTGGACGCCCCAATCAGCTTTTCTTCTATAAATAGAGGACCCCCTCCCTCGAAGGAAGGGGGCTTCAGATCCGACAGAGGAAGGAGAGACTCTGCCGGATCCCATTTCTAACCCGTGGGGTTTTGCAGGGGGAGTGGTGCGGACACCCGAGCAGTTGAGCGGCGCGATACGCCGAGCCACCGGTACCGCACACGGAGCACGACTCGAGCCACCTCAGCATCTATTTGGCTCGGAGACAGCCTGGAGATGCCCCCCTGAGTCCCGACATTTATCATATTTAGTTAGACTTTATGTGTGTGTAATTTGTGTTTATTTCATTGCATTCGGTTTGCCATTTTGATTATAATAGGGGCTTATGTGCAATTCGGACCCCGTGGGCCCCATGGGCCCCCCAGGCCCCATCCCATTGGGCCACCTCATCCTAGGGTCCCACGTTGGGTCAGTCAACATGTCAAATGGAGGCATCTAGAAGTTTGAATGGTAAAAGGACACATGGGGGACAAGTGGCTTGAAAAGTCCAAGGAGGCTACCCACCCCCACCTACCAAGTCCACCTTCTACACCCTAGTCCAAGGGCCGCCCCCCTCCCTTTATTTTTTTATTTATTTTGTGTGTGTGTGTCTCATGCCATCCCAGCCCTTCATCTCCCACTCCTAGATCCTACGGTTGTGGATGGATGAGAGATGTAACCTATTTAAGCTTGTATTTTTCATTTTGGAGAATTAATGCCATAAGAATTGTGAAAAAGCTTGAAGCTCCAGCCTTGGTGCACCCCCTCCTCCTCTCCCTCTTCCCCTTGAAGCTGTGAAGGCTTCCTTCTGGTGGTGAGACTCCACCCTATCAGTTCCGGTCGCCGCCGCCGCCGCCACGAGCCGCCACCGCACCGCCACCGCCATCAACGGAGTTCTGCCCGCGCAGTACCACAGAAGCTTCCACGAATTTCTTGTCTTAGCCACGAGCTCAGATAGATCTGGGATATTTAGTGGATGTTCCATAGGTGTCAAGGACATCCCACAAATTTTGGTTTGCCATTCAGATCTCGTTTCATATTTTTTGATTTTTGTCCACTCTTCCATTTTGGTTCTGCCAGAGTTCTGTCCAGGTTCATCCCCGCCCTGAGATTCATGTCTTAGGTCCACTTTTTGATTTCTGTTGGTTCTCCCAATTTTACTGGGGGTTCCATTCATTCACCCCTTCATCCATAATTTTTCTAAATTTTTGATTCGCCCATGTCATATTTTCTAAAATTCGTTCTCAGACCCATCTACAGTTCTGTCCACCTCTTCACCGATCCGACCACCAGTCACCCCAAAAACCATAGTACATCACCACCACCTCCAAATCAAATTCCAAAAATAGTCCCAGTTCCGTGGTTTGATACCCTACAACTTTTAAGAATAGCTCAAGAGCTGAATCGGAGGTTTACTAGGCAGTCAACGGTGGTTCTCAGACAAGTGCCCTGCAGCTTTGAGATTTCGGTTACTGTACAGCAGGGACTTGTAAATTCGTTAAAGTTCTGATCCGACCAGATCCAGCAGATCTCTATGGGTCTAGATTGAAGCATTTGAAGAGAGCTTTCCAACGATAGCTCATGCGTTCCGATCCGACGTCGGGATTGGTCGCAGCGGCCGTTTTCTCCGGAGCGCGCGCCTGAAAATAGCAACTAGAAATCCGTGAGTAGCAACTTCAAAGCTTGGGAATCGGGACCGATCGACCCCCGATCGGTGTTCCCGGCCGACCACCGTCCGTGGAGGCGCGCCACCAGGGGTCCCCATCATAGTGGGTCCCACCCCCGCAGATCCGGAGGACAGCGCCATCCGTGGGCCCCGCGGACCCGCAGAACCCGCCATTCGGAAAGCACGAAAACGAGGACTTCGGCACCGCCGGGCGACATCAAGATGCTGCCCATCAACCCGAGTTGCGTGATTCCCAGGCTCCACATGTGACCTTTTACCTCCCTGCGTGGAGTGGGTCAAATCTTTGTATTGATGTGATATTGTTTAACCGGGAGTCCGTGATTCGTCCGGGGTTGTCTTCGCCACGCCGGGTGCGTGGAGGTAATGGTCCGAACCTCTTGGCGTTCATTTGCTTAGCTAGTATACGGATTTTTGCCGCTGTCGAGAGCGTAGGTACTATCCCGTGTGTCCATGTCACCGTTGTGAGAGTGAGTGTGACCTGTCCCGTGACTCGATCCGAGTCCGGAAGTTGAGTCGGACTACCCTTGACCTCCGCCGGTTCCTTAACCGCGCACGGTCCGTGCTTTCCCTCGCTTGGGACGACGAGTGAGCTTCCACTTCTGTTAGCGACGTTTCGCCACTGGCTCGTAGTGTCGGGCTTAGTGTCTCCCTGGTGTGTGCTGCTGGTCGTGTCTTCATCTAGAGTCCGAGGGTGGTACCTAATAGTGTCGTCTCCCGTGTCTGTCCCGCATCAGTTTGGTATCAGAGCAGGTCGAGTCTAGGGTAGTCATTGCATAAGTCTTGCATGCATCATGGTCTAAGTCAAGTCTAGGATCATCATTATTTTCATAACAAAAAAAAAGTGTGTTTTAAATTGCATTTCATCCCGATAATTCGGTATCTTAAAAGGTGTTGTCCGAACGTTAGGCTACGCCTACCGGGAGGTCGCACACTTGCGGGAGTGATCTTCGGATCGATTAACTCCGCCCCGTACCGGATATTGGTTTAGGTCTAAGTGCATCATTTAGTGTGTTTGCATTAGTCGGTGTCTTCTAGGTCGTGTGTCAGTTGCATGCCCACCCGTCGAGGTACCCAGTACTCGCCACCACCACCTATGGCAGAGTCCCGAGCCCGTAGTTCCGATGAGTCTTCCACGGCCGAGATGTTTCGGGCCATCATGGATCGTTTAGACACACATATGGATGGTCTTAGTACGCGTATGGATGGCATAGGGACGCGTCTAGAAGGGCGGATGAAGGTCCTCGAGGATCGGGCCGGGGTTTCGGAGCAGTCCATTCAAGGCCTTGTTGGGAGGATTGCCGTCCTAGAGAGGGGCCCAGCAGCGGCGCAACCCATGCCGACGAACGGCCAACAAGAGCCGGTGCAGCAACCCGCTGTGCCAAGGGCTCAGGTGGAGGATGTCGGGAGGCAATAGGCGCCTATAGTGGATGATTATGCCTCCGACAATGATCACAGGGGTAACGGTCGTCGTCATCAACGACGGAATCGTGATGATGAGGATGACGACCGCATTCTTAGAGGTGTGCGTGCGGACCCTCCCACTTTTAGCAGGTCCTTGGACCCTAGGGTGTATTTAGATTGGGAGGCCGGCATGGACCGGTACTTCAAGTGGTTTGAGATGATGGACCACTGAAGAGTCCGATACGCAAAGATGAAGCTGCAAGGGCAGGCCCAAACTTATTGGATCAATGTAGAGAGCCTGCTCAACCAGCGACGTCAACCCCAGATCGATACTTGGGATGATATGAAAACCAAGTTGAGGGAGAAGTACCTTCCCGCCTCATATCACCAACGTCTCATAGACAAGTGGCAAAGCATCTCCCAAGGGAACTGATCCGTGACCGAGTACACCGTCGAGTTCGATGAGTATTATTTGCGGTGCGGGGTCACGGAAGAGAGCACCATGACGATATCCCGCTTTCGGAGAGGTTTGCGGCCCAATTATCAATATGAACTCTTTCGCCGCAATGCCACCACTTTGGAGCAGGCATATCAGATTGCTCTCGAATTGGAGCAGTTCGAGGCCGAGTTTGAGTCACCCCATCGGTTGGGCTCCTTTCCCCTTCGTAGTGTCGAGTCCCGTGGCTCATCTGGCACGTATCCGAGGGCCCCCATGACTCGACCTCAGGAGCCCGCTCGCCCCGAGCCCTTTGCTCCTAGGCCTCATCCTCCACCCCCGAGGGACCTTCCTCGTCCCCAGCATCTTACGGCCCCACCCACAGTCCGTCCACCGGCACCCGCACCTCCTGCACGTCCTTTGTTGCCTACGCCTCCTATCCGTCGGGAGGATAAAGGTAAAGGACCTATGATTGGGGAGCCTAGTGGATCACGGTAGCAGTGTTATCGCTGCAATGGGTTTGGCCATTTCACCAACCAGTGTCCCACCCGCCCATCTCTTCACATTGGGGACACACAGGCGGAGGATACCACCCCTACGGGCCTCGAGTTAGTCAGCTATGAGGCAGATGAAGAGTTAGCTGACGAGTACTATGAGATGGGAGGTGAGGCCCAGGATGTCCAGTAGTCGGACGATACCCGCGTGGGGGTCGTCAGATGTATCCTCACCCAGCCACAGGTCAGTGATGACTGGCGTCGGACCACTATCCTTCAGGTATTCTGTAGGCTGGGAAAGCAAATTTGCAAGGTGGTCATCGATAGCGGGAGTTGTATCAATGCAATCTCCACGAACGCTGTCGCTCGTCTGCTCGTCTTGGTCTCACACCCGTAGACCATCCTTGTCCCTATCAGGTATCATGGGTGGATACCACTTCCATTTCGGTCAGGCTGCGGTGCTTGGTCCCGCTGCAGCTCCACTCCTACCGTGATGAGATCTGGTGTGATGTTCTCTCCATGGAAGTGGGAAGTATCATTCTTGGTAGGCCGTGGTTATTCGATCGAGATGCCACACTCCATGGTCGGTCGAACACCTGTACCTTCGACCACGATGGCCAGCGGGTCACCCTCCACCCCGTTCGGCCCAGGAGCCCATCAGTCAGGGGTCCTACTGGCCCTAGTACTCCAAAGCCTTCTGTACCCGGGCCCAGTACTCCATCCCCAGCTCGGACTATGACCGTTACCTCTGGCCCAGGAGAGCCCTCGATGAGGAGATTGATGATGATTAGCTCCCGAGAAATGGAGCAGGAGCTTAGTCAGGGCTGTTCGGTGTTTGCCATTACGGTCCGAGAGGTGGAGCGGGACTCCGAGGGTGAGCTCCCACCCGAGGTTGTTCCTATTCTGCAGGAGTTTGCTGATATTTTTCCCGATGAGCTTCCCGAGGGACTCCCACCCATGCGGGATATTCAGCATGCCATCGACCTTGTTCCGGGCTCTTCTTTGCCCAACCTTCCTCATTATCGAATGAGCCCCACGGAGCATGCCGAGCTTAAACGGCAGGTCGATGAGCTTGTGCAGAGAGGATCTGTCCAGGATAGCATGAGTCCATGTGCTGTACCCGCATTACTCGCCCCGAAGAAGGATGGCACGTGGAGAATGTGCATTGATAATCGTGCCATCAACAAAATCACCGTGAAGTACAGGTTCCCTATTCCCCGCCTTGATGACATGCTGGACATGATGGCAGGTGCCACTATCTTTTCGAAGATCGATCTTAAGAGTGGCTACCATCAGGTGAGGATTAGGACAGGTGATGAGTGGAAGACCGCATTTAAGACCAAGGACGGTCTATATGAGTGGTTGGTCATACCTTTTGGGTTGACCAATGCCCCTAGCACTTTCATGCGGCTCATGACTCAGGTCCTTCGACCTTTCATTGGAGTCTTTGTAGTGGTGTATTTTGATGATATCCTTATCTATAGCCGCACCACAGGGGACCACTTGGACCACCTTCGGCAGGTCTGTATACTTCTTCGGCGAGAGCAGTTGTTTGCGAACCCACAGAAGTGTGCCTTCATGACACCTCAGCTTACCTTCTTGGGTTTCATTGTGTCTAGTACTGGGGTCTCCGCCGATCCAGAGAAGGTCCGGGCCATTGTTGAGTGGCCGGAACCCCGTACAGTTCATGATGTCTGCAGCTTTCATGGCCTTGCGACGTTCTACCGTCGCTTCACCCACGGATTTAGCTCCGTCACCGCCCCGATCACGGATTGCATCAGGAAGGGCACATTTGTATGGACGAAGGCCGCATCTACCGCCTTCAAGGACATCAAGGAGCGCATGACCCAGACACCTATCCTTCGATTGCCTGATTTCTCGAAGGTGTTTGAGGTCTCTTGTGATGCATCGGGTGTTGGGATCGGAGGAGTTTTGAGTCAGGAGTCCCACCCGATTGCATATTTCAGCGAGAAGCTGAATGACGCGAAACTGCGATATTCCACGTATGATAAAGAATTCTACGCAGTTGTTCAGGCTCTTAGGCATTGGAGGCACTATCTTTTACATCAGGAGTTTGTCCTATACTCCGACCACGAGGCATTGAGGTACATCCATTCGCAAAAGAAGCTTAACTCGCATCATAGTCGTTGGGTCGAGTATCTCCAGCAGTTCACCTTTGTGCTGAAACATAAGGCTGGAGTGGAGAACAAGGTGGCTGATGCCTTGAGTCGGCGAGCATGTTTGCTTACCACCATGAGTGCCGAGGTCATAGGGTTAGAGAAGATGAAGGAGGCCTATGTTGATTGTCCTGACTTCGGTCAGATTTTTACCACCCTTTAGGCCGGACCCTCGAGAGACCTTGATGAGTATGTGCTTCAGGAGGGTTATCTCTTTCGAGGTAACAGGCTATGTGTTCCCCGAACTTCTGTTCGAGATTTCTTAGTGTGGGAACTACATGCGGGAGGTCTAGCCGGCCACTTTGGTCGGAACAAGACTATTGAGGCAGTGGAGCATCGATTTTATTGGCCGAGCTTGAAGCGCGATGTTGCTAACATCGTGGCTAAGTGCCGTACATGTGCTACGGCCAAGATGAAGAAGCAAAGCTCGGGCCTTTATACGCCTCTACCCGTGCCTGCTGCCCCGTGGCAGGATGTTAGTATGGACTTTATTTTGGGATTGCCACGTACCTCCAGGAAGCATGATTCGGTCTATGTGGTGGTTGACCGTTTCTCGAAGATGGCCCTCTTTATCCCTTGCTCGAAGACTTCGGATGCTTCTAGGGTAGCCTGCCTATTCCTTACTCATGTGGTGTGCAAGTTCGGGTTGCCTCGCACTATAGTGTCTGACCGTGATGTTAGATTCACTTCCTACTTTTGGAAGACACTATGGCATATGATGGGTACTCACCTCAAGTTTTCCACTGCATATCACCCCCAGACCGATGGTCAGACCGAGGTAGTCAATAAGAGTCTGGGAGATCTTTTGAGGTGTCTAGTCAGGGACCGCATTGGGGATTGGGATCTCATTTTACCCATGGCTGAGTTTGCATACACTGATTCGGTGAATAGGTCTACCGGCATGAGTCCATTTGAAATTGTCACAGGTCGTAGACCTAGGAAACCCGTTGACCTTGTCCCCATGCCTATCCATGCTAGAGTGTCGGAGTCGGCCGAGTCGTTTGCTAGGCACGTTAGGAGTTTGCATGACGACATCAGTCGTCACATTGAGGCAGCAATGCACGGTACAAGGAGTTAGCTGATGCCCACCGACACCACCGAGAGTTCCACGAGGGCGAATACGTCATGATCAGGGTAAGACCTGAACGGTTTCCCTCTGGAACCGTTAAGAAGTTGCAAGCTCGCGGAGCCAGTCCCTTTAGAGTGTTGAAACGCGTTGGATCTAATGCGTATGTTGTGGACCTGCTCGAGGAATATGGTATAAGCTCTACCTTCAATGTATCGGATCTTGTTGCATATAGGGACCCAGCGGTGATCCCTAGTGAGCCTTTTGAGCCATGTCCTCCCCTTGAGAGTGATCCCACACCTGAGTGTCCACTTCCACCTCCAGCCCCTTTTTTACGGCAGCGTGAGCATATAGATCGTATACTGGACGAGCAAGTGACAGTTACCAGGAGTGGATCTTACCCGCGCTACCTAGTGCGATGGAGAGGACGGCCCGCTACTGAGGACACATGGATCACATATGGCGAGTTGCAGCAGATCGATCCGGACCTTTTGGAGCGATACAGGAGCGATGCAGACCCTTACTCGACAGGGTCGAGTTTCTCCCACCCGGGGAGAATTGGTGCGGACACCCGAGCAGTTGAGCGGCGCGATACGCCGAGCCACCGGTACCGCACACGGAGCACGACTCGAGCCACCTCAGCATCTATTTGGCTCGGAGACAGCCTGGAGACGCCCCCCTGAGTCCTGACATTTATCATATTTAGTTAGACTTTATGTGTGTGTAATTTGTGTTTATTTCATTGCATTCGGTTTGCCATTTTGATTGTAATAGGGGCTTATGTGCAATTCGGACCCCGTGGGCCCCACGGGCCCCCCAGGCCCCATCCCATTGGGCCACCTCAGCCTAGGGTCTCACGTGGGGTCAGTCAACATGTCAAATGGAGGCATCTAGAAGTTTGAATGGTAAAAGGACACATGGGGGACAAGTGGCTTGAAAAGTCCAAGGAGGCTACCCACCCCCACCTACCAAGTCCACCTTCTACACCCTAGTCCAAGGGCCGCCCCCCTCCCTTTATTTTTTTTATTTATTTTGTGTGTGTGTGTCTCATGCCATCCCAACCCTTCATCTCCCACTCCTAGATCCTACGGTTGTGGATGGATGAGAGATGTAACCTATTTAAGCTTGTATTTTTCATTTTGGAGAATTAATGCCATAAGAATTGTGAAAAAGCTTGAAGCTCCAGCCTTGGTGCGCCCCCTCCTCCTCTCCCTCTTCCCCTTGAAGCTGTGAAGGCTTCCTTCTGGTGGTGAGACTCCACCCTATCAGTTCCGGTCGCCGCCGCCGCCGCCGCCACCACCATCAACGGAGTTCTGCCCGCGTAGTACCAAAGAAGCTTCCACGAATTTCTTGTCTCAGCCACGAGCTCCGATAGATCTGGGACTTTTAGTGGATGTTCCAGAGGTTCAAGGACATCCCACAAATTTTGGTTTGCCATTCAGATCTCGTTTCATATTTTTTGATTTTCGTCCACTCTTCCATTTTGGTTCTGCCAGAGTTCTGTCCAAGTTCATCCCCGTCCTGAGTTTCATGTCTTAGGTCCACTTTTTGATTTCTGTTGGTTCGCCCAATTTTACTGGGGGTTCCATTCATTCACCCCTTCATCCACAAGTTTTTTAAATTTTTTATTCACCCATCTCATATTTTCTAAAATTCGTTCTCAGACCCATCTACAGTTTTGTCCACCTGTTCCCCGATCCGATCACCAGTCACCCCAAAAATTATAGTAAATCACCACCACCTCCAAATCAAATTCCAAAAATAGTCCCAGTTCCTTGGAATGATACCCTACAACTTTGAAGAAGAGCTCAAGAGCTGAATCGGAGGATTACTAGGCGGTCAACGGTGGTTCTCAGACAAGTGCCCTGCAGCTTTGAGATTTCGGTTACTGTACAACAGGAACTTGTAAATTCATTAAAGTTCTGATCCGACCAGATCCAGCAGATCTCTCTGGGTTTATATTGAAGCATTTGAAGAGAGCTTTCCAACGATAGCTCATGCGTCCCGATCCGACGTCGGGATTGGTCGCAGCGGTCGTTTTCGCCGGAGCGCGCGCCTGAAAACAGTAACTAGAAATCCGTGGGCAGCAACTTCAAAGCTTGGGAATCGGGACCGATCGACCCCCGATCGGTGTTCCCGGCCGACCGCCGCCCGTGGAGGCGCGCCACCAGGGGTCCCCATCATAGTGGGTCCCACCCCCGCAGATCCGGAGGATAGCGCCATCCGTGGGCCCCGCGGGCCCGCAGAACCCGCCGTTCGGAAAGCACGAAAACGCGGAGTTCAGCACCGCCGGGCGACATCAAGATGCTGCCCGTCAACCCGAGTTGCGTGATTCCCGGGCTCCACATGTGACCTTTTACCTCCCTACGTGGAGTGGGTCAAATCTTTGTATTGCTGTGATATTGTTTAACCGGGAGTCCGTGATTCGGCCGGGGTTGTCTTCGCCACGCCGGGTGCATGGAGGTAATGGTCCGAACCTCTTGGCGTTCATTTGCTTAGCTAGTATACGGACTTTTGCCGCTGCCGAGAGCGTAGGTACTAGCCCGTGTGTCCATGTCACCGCTGTGAGAGTGAGTGTGACATGTCCCGTGACTCGATCCGAGTCCGGAAGTTGAGTCGGACTACCCTTGACCTCCGCCGGTTCCTTAACCGCGCACGGTCCGCGCTTTCCCTCGCTTGGGACGACGAGTGAGCTTCCACTTCTGTTAGCGACGTTTCGCCACTAGGAGCTCGTAGTGTCGGGTTTAGTGTCTCCCTGGTGTGTGCTGCTGGTCGCGTCTTCATCTAGAGTCCGAGGGTGGCACCTAATAGTGTCATCTCCCGTGTCCGTCCTGCATCAGGGAGGTTTTGCCGGCTTCTCAGGTGCCCGCGTTCGCGAGAGGAAGGCTACGTCCATCCGTTCTACTTCCACGTCATCCCTACGCTACTGAAGCTCCGTCGGATCCCGTCATCGGCATCTTCAATAAGCCACTCTCTCCCCTTCTCTTTTGCCATTTCTATTGCATGCATCATCCCGCCATTTGTCATCTCCCTTCATAAGAGAGATCCGTTTTGCACGATCCTCCATTCATCATAGCATTTTCCTCCTACTCGTGTCTGAGAGGGGTTTAAAAATAACACCAACCAGGTGTGTGTCCCGTCATGATTTCACCATTTTTCATTATAATGGACTAATTCTACACTATCATTTTTTGATCCACTTGTTATCTGTCCGTTTCTTCTTTTGCAAGGGTAACCAAGGAAAGCCCTCTCCATCGGCCGGCCGAAGGAAGAGGAAGAAGCAACCCGCCATCTCCCGCTCTTGAGGTAGGTGCGATCACTTTCTTTATTTTGGGATCTCCGGCCCCTGGCGATCACATTATATTCTCGAGGCCGCGGAGAGTCATTTCCCGCAATGGCCGTTTAAATTTTTGTCATTTATATTCTGTGTTGTGCTTATATCTGCTTATACTCTCGAGGCCGTGGAGTGTCACTTCCCGCAATGGCCGTTTAAATTTCTGTCAATTATATCCTGTGTTGTTTTCATATCTTCTCATATTCTCGAGGCCACGTCGAGTCACTTCCCGCAATGGCCGTTTAAATTTCTGTCAATTATATCATGTGTTATTTTCATAGCTTCTCCTATTCTCGAGGCCGCGGCGAGTCACTTCCCGCAATGGCTGTTTGAATTACTGTCATTTAAATTTTGCACTTTTCCCACCCCCCGAGGTCGCGGAGAGTTATTTCCCGCTATGGCCGTTTAATCCCCATATCTTGTTTCGCTATATCTGTTCTGCACGCCCCACCGGAGCAATCTCCCGTGGTGGTATCTCTCCTCTTCTCTCTTCTTTCTGTGTTGCAGCAAAATGAGCCCCCGCGCTCCGCTTCGCCGCCTCCGGCATTCCGCGTGACGTCGCTCATAGATTGGCGATCACGGTGGGACTTCTTTTGCTTTCCCTCGGTTACCCTTGCAATTTCGGCACCGCCGTGTGCTCCTCCACCCGTGTGCCCTCGCGCGCTTCAGTTGTACTCACGATAGCACTTTCAGTTCTTATCCCTCGTGCACCTCGTGCACTTCACCCCTAATCTCGTGTAATTCATTGGGTGTTGATTATATCTTTGTTATTTCTGTTATTTTCTTATGTTCTATATATCTGTTCATCACTTCATCGCATACGTCCCCCCCTCTTTTTATTATTATTTTTATTTATTTTCTAAGGATCACCCTCTCTCGGTGAAGGAAGGACTCTCCGTTCGGGAATTCCTCTCGACGGACTAGGATCTCCTCCACCGGGACCTCCGTAAGTCCTCGACAGCGAAGGATTCCCTCTTCGTTCACTAGGCTGGTTGTACCATTGAAGTTCCCCGGAGTTAGTCGACCCATTCGTGGTGAGACGAGAGACCCTAGTTGACACGGCGTTGAAACAAAAACTAACTGGGGTCCCTATTTTTGTGTGAACTTCAGATCTGGTTAAAAACATAAAAATTATCAAAATCAAAATAAAAAGGAGGGCGTAAAGGCATCCACTTATTTGATAATCTCTGCTATCTGCTTGTTGGTATACATTTTTGCATTTCGGAAAAAGTTTGAGCATGGCTCACGAGTCTTTTGAGGAGAACCACCCTGTTCGTAGTCAATCAGTCGAGCCGCGAGTCCATGCTATGGACTCGGGTCCTTCTTATGAGCCCTCACGTGAGGTGAAGGTTACCGCAGGGGACACATCCCCACCACGGGACATCTCCTCTTTGCTAGGTGTACTCGCCAACACGGAGCTTACCTCTGAGCAGCTCCGGGCCTTCCAGGCCATTTTGAAAGGGAAATCTATTTCCCCCGCCCCCTAGGAGTCAACTCCAGCCATCGCACCCCTCCAAGAGTCGGTGCAGGCCATCCCATCTCCTTCACTGGCGCAAGCCATCCAATCTCCCTTGCTTTAAGGGCAGGCGAGCCAACAACCACCCTCGTTCCAATTCTCTTCACAATCTCAAACCCCTGCTATTCCCCCACATACCGCTCTAGCCAGGGCCGACTACCGGCGGCCTGACAGCTCCCTCTCATTCGGGGTTTCCCCCTCAAGTCTCTGGAAGACATTTTCCTCCCCAGTGGCAGGTGCCACCTTCACCTCCCGAGGAGCTTGCTCAATCGCTCCTCAACATGTTCAATAGAATGGACGAACAATTTCTGAATTTAAAGAAAATGGTGGACATGAAATCCACCCCAGAGGTTGCTTTGCCAATCCTTCCGGTGATCCATCTTTCTCCCTCCGAAATGCCTACGTACCACAGGTACAATGGCACTGGCAACCCCTTTATTCACCTCAAGGACTTCATGTATGAATCCTCCTATTGGCAAAATGACCAGAGATCCCTGGCATACCTCTTTCGGAGATCATTGGATGGTCCTACGCTAGAGTGGTTCTATTCTTTGGAGCCCGGCGAGGTCGAGAACTTTGATACGGTGCAAAGAAGATTCTTGCAAAAGTATCGGGATAGGGTCGGTCCCTCTCTTTCCATTACCGACCTAGTGGCCGTGAAAATGAAGCCCGACGAAGATTTTGTCCGCTATGCCGACAGATGGAGGTCCCTGACAGAAAGGATAAGAGATACCCTCTCAGAGCCTGAACAAGTAAAGATGATTGTGTCCAATGCAACCCCACAGTTAAGGCACGTCCTGGCCATGAACAAGCACACCACAATGGAAGAGCTCTATGAAAGGGCCCGGTATATCCAGACCCAGTTAAAAGACTCCCCATTATGCACATGTTTGAGCCTCTGAAGCCCAAGGTGGTCAGAAAGACAGGCACTGGTGGAGCGACAGAAGGGGTTGTGACAAATGAGCAAGTGACTGCAGTCAACAACGCCAACTATGCACTCAACCCAAGGCCTCCACAAATGCCTCGACTTCCCCTCCAACAAGGTCCTTTCCCCTCTCGTCCTCCACCCCAAAACAATCCACCCCAGAACAATATGCCTCAACCACTTCAACCCCAGCAACAACCCCGACCCCAGCAACAACCCCGACCCCAGCAACAACAACCGCCACCTCAGTACCACCAAGTTCCACCCCCAGGGAATTATGCCCCCCCACAGCAACAAAGGAGGCCGATTGGTCCCAAGAGAGCCTATTACCCACCATTGCCAGAAACTTTGGCAGATATTTTCAGCGCCCTCGTGGCCTCAAACACACTCATCCTACCCAGGGAAAGGCTCGCGTGGCCCCCAAATGTTGATACCTCCAGATACTGCGTCTATCACAGGCAGCCATGACACACAGTAGAGAACTGCTTTCAGTTTATAGATTACATCTACGATATGAATGATGAAGGCAGAATTGACTGGGATGAAATGAGGCGATACATCGCCACTCTCAAAGCCAGGAGACCTCCTCCTAGGCCACAGTTTCAGCAACAACGGCAACTTCAATAGCAGCAACAACTACAACAACAACAACAGTCTCAGCAGGCACAACAACAACAACAGCCCAACATGGGCATAATCCAGAATCCATTGCCGGAGCACCAACAGCCCAATCACCAGGTCAACCCCATCTCCTCCTTCCCGGAAGTCAGGAGAGAGCAGGTGTGGCACCCAGAAAGTACCTCTATTCTTGCTACCGCCAACCCTATCGTCAGGCAACCCCCTCGCCTTGCCCGGGTAGCACCCCTCTCTCATCAGCCCGCATTACAAACTATAGTACCGCCTTCACCATTTCCACTACCATCACGCCCTCTCATTAGCACCCCTCCCATTAACTCACCAATGACCTATCAGTCAACACCCTCCACTATGCCCTCACACCCTCTCATCTTCTTTCACTCCTCCATTTTACCATCCACCTCTACTGCATCCACCCCTATGCCTTCCAAACCTCTTATCATCCATCAACCGTACGCGACCCCGTCTGTCTCCACCATACCTCCACCAATGCCTTCAAAACCTGATGCGGGGAAGACTGAGGAGACGACGCTATATGAGACGGACACGACTCGAACAGCAATGATACGACTACTAGAGCGACCTCGGCTCGACACTAAGAGCTCCTATGGGATACACGTCGCTAACAGAAGTGCAAACTCACTCGTCGTCCCAAGCGAGGGAGAGCGTGGATCGTGCGCGGTTAAGGAACCGGCAGAGTTCAAGGTAGTCTGACTCAACTTCCGGACTCGGATCGAGTCGCGGGACGGGTCACTCTCACGCTCACAGCGGCGACATGGACACACGGGCTAGGAACCTACACTCTCGCAGCGGCATAAGACCGTATACTAGCAAAGCAAAGTAACACCGAGAAGTTTAGACCGTTACCTCCACGCACCCGGCGTGGCGAAGACAACCCCGGCCAATTTACGAACTCCCGGTTAAACAATGTTACAGCGGTACAAATATTTGACCCACTCCACGCAGGGAGGTAAAAGGTCACATGTGGGGCCCGGGAATCACGCGAATCGGGTTGACGGGCAGCATGTTGATGTCGCCCGGCGGTGCCGAACACGCGTCTATAGTGCTGTCCGGACGGCGCAATCTACGGGTCCGTGGGGCCCACGGATGGGGCTATCCCCCCGACCTGCTGGGGTGGGGCCCGCTATGATGGGGACCCCTGGTGGCGCGCCTCCCTGGATGGCGGTCGGCCGAAACTCCGGTCGGTGGCAGTTCGGCTCCGATCCCCACCTCTTGAAGTTGTTGTCCACGGATTTTGAATTTTGTTTTCCGGCGCGCGCTCCGGCGAGATCGGCCGCTGCGACCAATCCCGATGTCGGATCGGGACATAGGAGCTATCGCTGGAAAGCTCTCTCGAAATCCTTCAATATAGGCCCTTAGAGAGGATCTGGATCTGCACGGATCTAGACTTTTCTGAATTTTGAAGTTCTTGTTGTACAGTACCCGAACTCTTAGATCAACAGGTAAGTTGTCTGAGAACTACCATTGACCATGATGTAGACGTCTGATTCAGCTCCTGAGCTCTTCACTAAAGTTGTATAGATTTGAACAAGAAAGCGGCAATATTTTTTGTGGAAGGATTCGTGGAGGCTATGAGTTTTTATGATTTTAACACTGGAGAGTGGTCGGATCTGGAAACTAACAGACAATACTGTAGATGGATCAGAAGATGAATTTTGAAAAATATGAGATGGCCTCACGAAATTCCAAGAAAAATTGGGGACGATGGAGTGGGTGGATAGAACTCCCAGTAAAATTGGGAGCTCTTGAAAAAATCAAAATATGGGTCGAACACTGGAAAGTCAGGAAAGATGGAAATCAGATCTCAAACTGGCAGAACTGAAATTGAAAGTTGGACGAAAAATGGAAAATTAGAAAAAGTGAACTAGAAGGCCAACCGAATTTTTTGTGGTGTGGTTGACATCCCTAGAACATCTCCTCCAAATTTGGTGCCCTGAAGATCACGGGGGAGAGCTGAAAAATTCGGACAAGCTGATGTTGCACTGCGTGGATAGAATACCGATGAGAACCGTGGCGGTGCGAGGGCGGCACGATGGCGGCGGCGGCGATCACCGGAACGATAAGGGAGGCGTCACACCTCAGAATGGAAACCTTCACAGCTGCAAGGGGGAGAGGGAGGAGAGAGGAGGGCTGCGCCCAAGGGCTTGCTCCAATAAAATTTCTGATTTCAAATGGCATTAATTCTACTAAAATGCTTAATACATGGTACTTATATGAAATGGCAAAAGACTCAAAATACCCTTGGACCTAGGATTTTGGGGAATATAATAATGAGTAGAACTAATTAGTTCTAATCACCATTTTACAAAAAATAAAAAGATTGATGTTGAGAGGGGGGCGCCCCCTTGACCAAGTTGGCAAGGTGGGTGGCCAACTTTGACATCTTAATACACTTGTCCCCCACTTGGCCCACCCTTCTAGAAGCTCACCATTTGAATGGTTGACTGACCCCACATGGGCCCTAGGAGTGAGGTGGATCAATGGGAGGAGGGATGGGGGGCCCGTGGGACCCAGGGGTCCCATATTACAAATAAACCCCTCTTGCAATCAAAATTACAAACCGAATAAAATGAAACAAACACACATTACACACAAATAAAGTCTAAACAAATATGATAAATGTCGGGACTCAAGGGGGAGTCTCCAGGCTGTCTCCGAGCCAGATGGAAGCCGCTGTCGCTCGGGTGGTGCTCCGTGTACGGTATCGGTGGCTCGCCGACGCGTGCCGCTCGTGTGCTCTGGTGTCCGCACCAAAACCACTCATCACCCACCATCCATTTCAAAACCATTACCCATCTCAAGCCTTATCTACTTCCACTTTGCCTCCGCCTCCACCTCCACCTTCCAAACCCCTTATCCTCCATAGCCCGTATGATATCCCCTCTACCTCCACCATGCCTCCACCGAACAAACCCCTCATCAGAATCCTTGCTCCCATCGTTACTCCGGCTTCATCAACCATTCCTCCACCGCTACCCCTCAATCCTCTGTTAAAACCCATAGCTACCCCCATAGAGGTACAAAAGCCGCAGGCAATGGTGCTCCGGAGTGGAAGGATTTTCTACAGAGTTTTCCCCCAGAACAGTCAGAACCCCGGGCAGGCTCAGTCAGAAAAGGACAATGGAGAACAACCAGAAAAGTCCATCCCTAGAACACAGTATGATTTATTGAAACACTTGGACAAGATGCCTGCTCGGATCTCCATTCTTGAGCTGCTTCAGAGATCCACATCCCATCAGGCAGTCTTAATGGAATATCTTCAGAAGGTCGTGGTGAATGAGGACCTCCCTATAGAGAAAATTTCGGCCGTTCTGACGCCGACAGACACACAACCGGCGATTGTGTTCCATAACCACGAGCTCACCCCCAAGGAAGCTCGAAAATATGCGTTGTGTGTTTCAATAAAAATCAATGGAGTGCCCATACACCCGTGTTTGGTGGACACGGGCGCATCCATAAATATAATCTCCATGAGCACCCTTCAGCTATGTGGGGTCAGTGAGGAACAGATAAGACCTTCCTCAATCACGGTCACAGCATATGACAACAGCAAAAGGCCACCACAGGGAATGATTATCCTGAAGGCAGAATTAGGCCATGCGTCAGTCTCTACAGAATTCCATGTCCTTGACATGGATCCCACATTTAAGGCTATATTGGGTTGCCCCTATATTGAAGTCATGGATGATGTACCCTCCACCAACCACCAATGCCTAAGATTTCCTTATAATGGGAGGATTATTAAAGTGGTCAGCACGCCTGTCCTTCATACAGTGGATGATGTTAACATCTCTTTGCCATCTGTCTGGCCGTCTCATCGGCCCATATTGTCACTATTGGACGTGTATGACCCATCCCGCATTCCGCCAACACCAAAGAAGCCACTTTCGGTACCGATGTCACATCTCCCTTCTCATTCTAAAGGATGGGAGATAATGAGGAATATCGACTATCAACAAGGCAAAGCCTTGGGCGCGCAATTGTAAGGAAGGCTAAAATCGTCAAAGGAGATAAGGTTGAGCCATAGGTCTGGACTAGGCTTTAAAGAACCGCTCGAGGCGGGGTGGAAACCCCTCACGTGGACCCTATCCTCTCACTTCAAGAAGGGGCCCGTTGTTCAGATGGGGGATTACCCGCAAGAGACACATGGAGGATCGCATGTTGTATACATGGCTGAAAAATGGTCAAGGGCCGCTAAGAAAGGCAAGATCAAAGATCCGGAATGCGAATGGGGCAAATGCTTTGATATACAAGATATTTCCATTGCACTGGAAAGAATGTTCTCACCCCCGCGGCTGGAAGGACCGCCGTTGATCTCTGAAATGCCTGGGGACATCACTACTGTTGCTATAATTCCAAACCATCCTCACCGAGAGGACTGTGTCATCGGCGGATCTTCGTCCGTCATCCACTTTACCCCTGACGGCTCATTAGCCGTCATCTTCTCCATTCACTCACCTCAGCCCTCGTTGATTTCTTCTTCCTGGGCCAGACAGTTGTCTGACGATCTTCACAAGTCCCCTTCTCTACTTACATACCTCCGCGGGTTTCTCAACTCGCGCCAGGTTTTCAATCATGATCTGCTCTACGAGCCTCCCAATCCTTTAGCCATAGTCGCGTTCCCCCCGCCTCTGGTTTCTTTTCATTGCTTTGTCGTAAAAAATGAAAATGAAAAAAAAACGTCAATTTTTAAACCCCTCAACAACACATCTTCGTTGAGGAAACTTCCTACCTCTCCCACGAGTGTGTCCCGACCTACGGGCCACTCGTCCAGGGTCCTATAAGCGACCTTTTCTACCCCTCCTCTGAGGGGTCCTTCCCTGTACATTCTTCAGCATCCTCTTTAACTTCTTCTTCGTCCGTAGGACAGCTCAGTCAACTTAGGAATAAGGAGTCAAGGGTAGTACCCAAAAGAAAATCCAAGGGTAGGCAGATCCCCCGTCGATTCCTTCTAGATTTAGCCACCAGGTGTCAAGCCCTTCTTGCCATCCCTCAGTTGCTAGAAAATCCCATCCAACTACCGGAGATAGAGTGCGAGGATAATTGTGCGATTAATGAAGGATATGGGGTTTATGAAATCATCGATGAAGAATGCCCCATTGACGAAGGGGATGAAGAATATGAGGACGCGGCCGGCACATATGCTAGTGGGATGAGGAGATTTGACGAGCCGTCAGCTGCCGTAGAAGAGTCCACCAAAGAAATCAATTTGAGAATTGAGGAAGACCCTAGGATCGTCCTCATAAGTGATAATTTACCATCATCTGAAGAAGAGGCATTAATTGAAGTTCTCAAAGAGTATAGGGACACGTTTGCATAGAGCTACGAGGATATGTCGGGTTTGGATTCTACCTTGGTTGAATATCGCTTAACTCTAAAACCAGGGTCCGTCTCGGTAAAACAAAGGTTAAGGCACTTCCACCCTCAGATGGCTTTGAAAATGAAAGAAGAGGTCGACAAGCTCCACAAAGCCAGGTTCATTAGAGTCGTCCTTTATCCTCAGTGGGTGGTGAACATTGTCCCGGTCATGAAGAAGGATGGAAAAGTCAGGATTTGTATCGACTTCCGGGACCTTAACCACGTGTGTTCAAAGGATGATTTTCCTTTGCCTCACATTGATGTGTTAATCGATAACACGGTAGGTTATGAGACCCTCTCATTTATGGATGGATTTTTGGGATATAATCAAATTCATTTGGCAGAAGAGGATCAGGAGAAGACGTCATTCACTACACCATGGGGAACATATTGTTACGTGGTCATGCCATTTGGGTTAAAGAATGCAGGAGCTACTTACTAAAGAGCTATGATGGCCATATTTCATGACATGATGTATATATATCTGGAGGTGTATGTGGATGATTAATTTATTGGTGAAATCCAGAACTAGGGTGGAACATCCGAGGGTTTTGGCTAAGGTGTTGCAAAGATCAAGGGAGTTCCAATTGAAAATGAACCTGAAGAAGTGTGTGTTTGGCATATCATCGGGCAAATTACTGGGTTTCATTGTGAGCAAAAGGGGGATTGAGATAGATCCCAACAAAGCTAAGGCCATCAGGGATATGTCGCCTCCCAAAAATTTGAGGGAAGTTCGAGGTTTACTTGGGAGGCTGCAATTCATCCGTCGGTTTGTGTCTCAGCACTCGCAAAGATGTAGACCTTTCTATGAGTTGACCAAGCCAGGAGTAGAATTCCATTGGGATTCTAAATGCCAGAAAGCTTTTGAAGGCTTAAAGGAATACCTGGCTAATCCACCCGTCCTCATTCCACCCAAGCCAGAAAAACCTCTGATCCTCTATATCTCAGTCTTGGATGACTCCGTAGGAGCCGTCCTTGCACAAGCCGATGAAGAAGGTAAGGAACGGGCAACCTATTATTTGTCCAAACTCTTCAATCCCTGTGAGCAGAAGTACACAGCCATGGAGAAAACATGTGCTGCCCTCGTTTAGGTAGTACAGAAATTGAAACACTACTTCTTGGCTCATGAGGTCCATTTGATTGCCCGCATGAACCCTATCAAGTTCCTCCTGGAGAAATCTGTCCTTACTGATAGGCTAGCATGCTGGCAGAGTTTCCTATCTCAGTTTGACATCACCTATATCTAGCAAATGGCCATCAAAGGCTATGCTATAGCCGAGCATCTCGCTCATCATCCTCTCCCCAAGTTCGATCCTGTCCAATCAGAGTTTCCAGATGAGGAACTAATGTTCATCACCCAATCTGACAAGCCAATGTAGACGTTATATTTTGATGGAGCTCTGAATTCTCAAGGGAAAGGCATTGGCATTGTCCTTCTGACGCCCGAAGGCGTTACCATCCCAAAGGCATTTCATCTCGCGTTCCCAGTCACCAATAACATTGCCGAATATGAGGCTCTTCTAGCCCATTCTTTCTATATCACCGAATTGCGAGTCATGGGTGATAGTCAACTTGTTCTCTGCCAGGTGCTCACCAAATATCGCACCCTCGATTCTAAGCTCAAGCCCTATCAGGAGCTGGTCTCCGCTTATGCCAAATTGTTCACCAAGCTGATCTTTGTCCATGTTCCTCGTGAACAGAATATTCTGGCCAATGCCCTCGCCTCCCTGGCGTTATCTTTTAAATTCCCTTTAGGTGTATGGTCCGAATCCATCACCATCTACAAGTGCCTCGTCCCTGCCGTTCAGGACCCTTACCTTTTAAGAATCAAAGAAAGAGTCCTACGGAAGATTCAGGAAGGGGAAATTATTGAGAAGAGGGAAATCATGTTGGCAAAATTTGAAGAAGAACTGGCTGATGAGGAGAAACCTTGGTTCTATGAAATCGCCAAATATTGTAAAGACCAATCTTATCCTGAGGGAGCCACCACAGAAGATAAGAAAGCCATAAGAAGGTGGCCCAGAAATACACCTTGGTTGGAGGTCTACTCTATAGGAGGAGCCTTACTAGAGTTCTATTAAGGTGTCTTGATGACGATGAGGTCTGGAAATGCGTAGAGGAAGCACACTCAGGTGTGTGCGGTGGCCACGTAAATAGCCAAATGCTCGTTAAGAAGATCATTAGGTAAGGCTTTTACTGGCCCACTATGGAAGAAGATTGTACTGTCTATATCCGTCGATGTGTCAAGTGTCAGCTTCACGTCGACAAAATTCATTCACCATCTTCCTCACTTCATCCAGTATCCTCCCCATGGCCTTTCTCCATGTGGGTGTTCGACATCATTGGTCCCCTAGGAGATCCCAACTCCCTCACCAAGCAGAAGTCTTTCATCCTCACTGCGACAGAGTACTTCACCAAATGGGCCGAAGCCGAAGCTTGCGCAGAAATCAAGGCATCAACAGTCTGTAAGTTCATCATGAAGAACATCCTCACCAAATTCGGCATCCCGAGCACAATCGTCACCGATAATGGACCACAGTTCATTTCTCATGACCTTCAAGACCTCTGCAAAAGGTACGTAATTGCATTGCATCATTCATCACCTTATTATCCACAAGGTAATGGCCAGGCAGAGGCCACCAACAAAACATTGATCAAAATCATAAAGAAAACTTGTGAGTCTACTAAATTCTCGGACGTGTCAGAAAAGCTTATCGAAGCTCTATGGGCCTATCGCACTTCCATCCGGACCCCCACCGGGCAGACTCCATTTGCCCTTACTTATGGGACGGAAGCGGTAGTCCCGTATGAGACTCTGATTCCTTCTCTCAGGGTACAATTGGATAAGGAATTTTCCCTCGATGAACGTCGTGAGTCGCTCCTTGCCCAGTTGGAACTCTTAGATGAGAAGCGGCTGGCCGCTGCCGAGCATGCACGTGTTTATCAAAATAGACTCGCTCGCTTTTACCAAAAGAAGGTCATTGAGAGAAAATTCAAAGTTGGCGAGATGGTCGTAAAAAGAATTTTTGTCAAACCTGGAGGGCCGCGTTCTAAACTTCAACTTAATTGGGAAGGACCATTTGTGGTTCAGGCTGCGTACCCTGGCAACGCCTACAAGTTAGTCAATGCCGAAGGGATCGAGTTATCCCACCCTTGGAACGGGCTTTATCTTAAGAAATATTACCCTTAGATAAGTGTAACAACTAGCGTGGTACAAGGGCCATCGGAGTTGGAAATTCATTCTTCGATCTTTGTAGTCTAACTCAGGGTTAACCTGCGCATACTCCTGCACCTAGCTTTCTGGATCAAACAAAGCGGAACTCGAGGGAAGCTTCAAAAAAAAAAAGAGTGCCTAGTGTTCATCATGCAGTTAAGTCTTTGTATCTGTCCTTCATGTAGGATAGGACACATTAAGGCTCGGTAGGTCTCGGGTCTTGGCTCGCCAGAACTGCGGAGATTCCTGTCCATGCCGGCTTATGCCCACTAAAAGAAGGCAACACGCACGCACGCACGCACGTAGCTGTTTTAGCCAAAAAAGTTGGTAGTTTTGCTTATTGTGGGGCTGAACTCGAAGGTCTCCAGAAAAGTCGTAATCTTTATTCTCCTATTTCTCGACCCAATGAGACAGTCGGCGCCCTTAAAATGCTGAGCATAAGGGAACCAAAATACCATACCCTGAAGGCGAGAGTAGGATTCATCTCCTCGAACTCGAGTCGGATCACGAGAAGAGGGCAGTGTCCCCGCAGGCATACAAGAGGGATCCCTACATATCAAATCATCATGTCTCCCTCAAAAAAACAAAATTCCAAAGTCAGATGAAAGCCTAGTCGTGGCCGTTCCTGATTTCAATAGGCGAGACCCCTCAAAACGAAAGTTAAATTCCACAAAGGGGCAACGTAATTCTGTTCGAGGTCTGGTCCGAAATCTCCCAAAAGGGAGAGGTCGAGTAGGTCCCGGTTAGCTCGTCGGGTTAACGGTTTTGCCGATCCTCTCGGAAGGTTTACCCCACTACTCTTCTTTCTCCCCTCAAAGATGAAAACTCAATGGAAATCCTGAAAGGCGCATCCCGCTAAGGCAAGCAACCTCGTTTTAGCAAAACACATGCATAGTTGTCTACTTCGAGAAGCAAAAGCCATCGCCGCGAAGGAGTCTCGGTGTTTCTGGCCGGGCAAGACCTCTATCTACTACCTCGGTGGTTTCTTACTTCAACCTCGGGCTTAGGTCAGTGCAAGCGCATCACCAAAAGGTGTGACGGCATCTGATTCCGGGTCAGCATCGCGCAGTTGGCCGTTAGGGTTCCAAGGTGTTCCATCATATACCATCTAGAGTTGTGAGAAAATAAACCCGGATCGGACAAATCTTTTACCTCGAACACTCCTTCGGTGTATCCTTGCGATCGGAAGCAACTGGGAGCCTAAGCATGGCATGACGGTTTTGTCATCATGTTAAGTCTTAACCAGCAAGATTATCACTTGAGGAGTCTAGGGGCCCAAATCAATCTAGATGTGTGCACAGGATACCTGGGGGGTTAGTAAGAAACCATGTCTTCATAAGAGTTAGGCGCCATAAGAATGGTAACTAGACATTAGTTACCTCTTTAAAAAAAATGTAGTGGCCCTCGAAAGACGCCTTCAGGTGAGTCCCCCAAGTGGGAATTCTCTTGGAACATGTTAACCCCGCATTACGCTACTTAAGAATGATTTAAACACCCATGGTCCAAAAACTATGCCGGTTGTAATAAAGAGTTTTAAAAAAAAAACAAAACAAAACAAAACAAACATACAACAAATATATCATTACAAAAAAAAAAAATTGCATCCGTGTGATCTCATTTGTGTGCTACATTTTTACATTCTGTTCCCATGTGCGTGCCCGTGTGTCGCATTCATTATCTTTACTCTAGCCTTAATTGATAAAGGCTTGACCCCTTGACCCGTTATCAAGGACAGTCGGAACAAACATTTGCTTGTTGAGCAAGGGGCCAAGTCAGAACGGAAAAATTGACTTGTTTCATTAAGTCATGTGTGCAGGATTGAAAAAAAAATAGGAACGAAGGCAGGAGACATGAAACTGAACATTACTTCCTTTATTTCCTTCTAAAAATTGTACATTAAGTTCCGCCCTCTCTCTCAGTGTTACCCCTTTCTCCACTCCCCAGGCGAGGAACCGTGGAGGATGTTGCTAAACCATGCGAGGCAATGCCGCTATTGCTCTGTACCCTTCTTCCCGTTTCTGCTCCCCGTCGATCGACGGGGGCGGCAAAGAAGCTGCTAACACGAAAGCCATGCTCTCGTGCTCTTCGGTAGCCCTCTTCACCATCTCTCAGCCGTTGTTCGGCAAGACCAAGGCTGGTTCGGAGTTCAAACAGTTAGGCCTCTATGGCCCTTCGCTCCTCTCTCTCAGCCAATCTGTCGGCTCTCTCTCTTCCGGTGAATCTTTCCCTTTCCGCGCACTCTCTCTCTATCCTCCCTCTCCAGCTGAAGGGTGATCCTCAGCTCCACGGCGTCCCGAGAAGAGCCATCATCTGGATGATGCTGTAACTCTTCCTCTAGTTCCGCTATTCTGGCTTCCCCCTGCACGGTGCGGGCAAGTGCATCTTACACCTCTTTCGTCTGCCATAACCATCATCTCAGATATGTGGAGGCACGAATAAGTGAAATTCAATGACCAGACTCTCACCTGTGTGGAGAGCATTCCTTCTGCCTCCGCAGCTCGCTGCGTAGTATGAGCAAGTTGCTCATGAAGTAAATCGAGTTCGGAAGTGGGGATCCATAAACTGGAAGAAACGCCATCCGCCCCCATTGCTGAGGAGGCCGCATCAAGCTGGGCGCGCTTCAACACACATAAGGTGACACTGAGGACCTAGCACCAGGAATCTTGGTCTATGATTGTGTGTATGTAGGCTTACCGAAGAACTCAAGGAGGCACAACTATCATGTAATTGTCGCTCCGTGTCTATCAGGCGAGCTTGCAGGTTCACTATCATAGTGTCGCGAACATCCTGTGGTCAGGGCATAGGTCAACATACAAAATAATAATAATAATAATAAAATGGTGTTCACCTCCACGGTCCCTTCGGGATGGAGTCACTCTGCATACATCGCCTTATAGAGGCGTAGATAATCCTCGCTGTCTTGAGCATTTGACTCCACGGGAGTGCCACCCCGTTGCCAGTCCTCATATTGCTCGGGGAACCGCACTCTCCAATCAACGGAGGTCACCGGGCCATGCGTCTTCCTCCCGACACGTGGTGTTGTAGTCATGTCCAACCATTCTTGGGCGAGCCCTAGAGTCCTCATGGCCAATCATAGCCGAAGTGACTCGATTTTATTCAAAGAGTGCATCCAGAGGTCGCGTCTGAACCGAGCACGGCTAGTTATGACCCACGGCTGATCTGCATCGGTCATGCCCGTATAAGGCCTCCAGACCACCTAGGTCAGGTCACACACATCTTCCTAATATAAAAATAAAAAAAAGAGAAAAAGATGATGATGAAATAATAATCACCATTGCCGCGGGGAACTCTTGCAACTCGCGCCTTAACACCATCAGCTGGTAGGATAGGGGGGCTGGGCTCATGATAGGTTGCCACCGCCTCGCCAGCGGCACCGCCATCGGTCGCCAATGCCGGACTTTTCCCATTGTGAGGTAATAATAGCTCCACAACTGCACCGTCATGTGTCATTAACATATCGAAAAACAAAAAAATAAAAAATAAAACCAAAAAAAAGAGAAGCATGATACTTGGATGAACGGCGTGAAATCACTCACTGTTATCTCTCGATATGCTCTTTCAGACAGACCCGCAAATAGATGCGCCAGCACGGCTGCTCCCCAGGCGTATTGCCCCACTTTCTCGGGGTCTACCAGGAATTCTAAGAAGCGGCAATGAATGCTGTCTCCTTTCGAGCCCAGCAATAATTTTCCCAACAGGAAGAAGAGGAATCTTCTCAAATCCATGTTGGCCCTCTCCCTATTGCTCGCATCTACGCAGTAGACGGCACGGCATCCTCTTTCAGTCCTCTCCATGAACTCTTTCGAGGACTCGTCATCACGAGGACGAACATCAGTAAGCCCCAGTGTCTCCATGATAGGCGTCTTGGCTATGGACATGTTCTTGCGATCATCTAGGTCCACCCCTAGTAACCTCTGGGCAGCCTCTCTATAGTCGGAGTACGTGATACCGGTCAGTGCCTCGCCATCCACTTTCAGGCCCGTAATTCATACCACAACTTCCAGGCTGGGCACCATGTGCCCCTAAGGCATCAAGAAGGCACGGCTCATTGGATCCCACCTTTCACGCAATGCTTGGACGAGAGAGAGGTCGAGCTTCATCGGCTCAATCCGGAGAAAGACTCCAAGCCCCATCACATCTAGCCTGGCCTTCTGAAAATCTGGGAGACCTCTATATGCTGCCACTACTAACTCCCATGAAGTATGTGATTTCATCACAGTCTGTCCATACACAAGGAATGGAGAGGGGTTTTTATCAAAAGAGAAAAAGGAAGAAAGAACTAGAAGATCAGGCAAGAAAACTCAGCTTACGAGTTGCGTTTGGGTCCTCTCACTGAAGTGCCCTTCGAGGTCCGAGAGTTTTCTGGAACTGCTACCGCTGCACCTGCTTCTCTTCGAGGAGTGGGAAGATTCGCCCTCCATTTTGAACCTTAGAACTCTTAGTTCCTCCGCTTCCATGGAAACTTGTACTCTTCGAGTTGGCTCTCGCTGCCCCTGGAAGAACGAACGAGGGAGGTATTTATAGAAATGGGAGAAGTGTGGAGCCAAGAACCCTCATGATAGGGCACCTTCCTTGCGGTCCCATGTGTCACTTCACTGCTCACGCGGGATGATTAATTGGATATGGCGACTCTCTCCCTACGCAGCCTAGGGATGCCCCGTCATGTTGTAGAGATCGTCCGGGAAGATTGAAAGGTCGTCAAGGAAAAGGGGCTAGAGCCATCATTGTTGACTTCGGTGGCAGATTTTCGCACGAAAGATGATCGGAGCGAGATATGATTCCCCGTTTTCGGACAGAGTCTCGGCAAGCGCATCACATGGGAACAGTGTAAAGGAGAAGAAGCGTAAGGAAGAAGGAACGCGCAAGAGAGCAAAAAAGTAACAGGAAATCAAATCACTCCATTCATAGGTCTACATAAACTATCATAAACATCACAGTCATGAACATCACAATCATAGAGAGGAGGCATGTATGCTAGCTCGCCAACTCTCGCTATCACCTTCACACTCATCCCTCTAGGCGTCCCTCTCCGCTCCCCTAAGGTGAGGGTCCCTCAGGGGCCTCCTGAAACTCCGTGAAGTAGTACCCGCCTCACCCCGTGATACCTGCTCCACAGCGGCAGCTCGCTGCTGCTCCCCTGGCACGGCAAAAAAGCCACCGACAGAAAGATGGTCGGACTGGCGGAGTCACGTCCCGAACTCTCGTGCTCTCTCATAGCGCGTCTCCATGACTCCTAGCCTCTACCCCATCACTCGAAGGGCTAGCTGGAGCTCCCTCACCTGGCCCTCCAAAGCCTTCCTCTCATCCCGATCCTACTGTCGCTCGGCCCTTCTTTCCTCCCTCTCCTTCTCCCCCTCCTCTCTCTCTCTCTACCTCTCTCCTCGCCACCTGGAGGAGGACCCTTAACTCCAGGATGTCTGGAGACGGCCTCTCTTCATCGTGACGCAGCAGCTCTGCTATGACTGATGCCCAAGCATCACACTCCTTTTCAGCCCGGGTCACGCGGGCCACTGCACTGGCAAGTTGCTCCCAGAGGGAGGCAATCTCCAGAAAAGGAGCCTGAGAGCTAGAAGACGATCCGCCGGCCATCCCTGACATCACTGCCTGCTGGGCACGTTGGAACAGATAAACAACAGCCATCGGTTAAGCCCCGAGATTTCAAAATAAATAAATAAATAAATAAATCGGAGCCCTTCTTTCACCTCTGTCCACCGCCCGAGCTGAAGGCGCCCCACATGGCTCTCCCTGCACTGCCATAAGTAGTCAGCACTCTCCTACACAGGCGCACCACCTTGTTGTCCGTCCTGAGCAGGAAAACGCATGCACCAGTCGTCAAGTTTCGCCTTGCCGCGTCTCTCTCCCCCGACGTGGTGCGGCTCATCCGCACTCGCCCATTCATCAGCCAAGCCCTGGATCCTTGTCATACCCTACGCATCAAACAGAAAGGGCTACATCATTAAAAGAAAAATGCATCTCCTATCAAAGGCGCATTCATCATTCGAGTGCAACACTCACCGAACCCTCTCATCCCCCTCCACTTGTTCGCTACAAAGCTAAAGAAATCAAAGAGGTGGAGATCAAGGAGCTTACCAGGCCATGCTCGCCCCCCTCTATGTCTTCGGGTCCCTCGGGTCCCCCGAGTGCCAGAAGGGGCCCTTCCTCTTCCGTGGTTGTCTCCCCGTGCTCTTGCACGGCCCTCCTCGGGTGAGGAGTTCCTCGCCCCCCTCTCCCTTCACCACAGTTTGGCCCACCATGCTCCATGGATCAAGAGTGCAAGAAGATGGAGCTGGGCAAGTTACTCTCCACGAGAAGAGCAGTCGTTCGCCGGCAAGGTGAGAAAGAAGAAAGGCCGTCACGCGGTTCTCGGTGATTTAAATTTGAATTCAAGTTTAGAACGTGTCTTCACGCTTAGACGCCTCAGTGAGGGAGGGGAAGGTGGCATACCCTCCGCATAAGGCATATTTCTCCGCTTTAGGGGTAAGATGCTGTAAGGCGTGCCACGAGAAGATAAGTAAAGGAGAGGCGTCAGGGAAGGAACGTGCACAAAAGACAGTTAAGTGACAGAAAAGAAACCAATCCATAGAACAAACTGTCTGTCATATAAATCATAAGTAAGGATGGCGGGTGTATAAATCACTCTCTAACTCTCACCACCACCCTCCTGGTCATCTCTCTGATCATCCCTCTCCTCTCTCCTCTGGCGCAGATCCCTAGGGGGCATCCGCGAACTCTGAGAGGCGGTGCTCCCCTCGCCCTGTGGTGCCTGGCCACCCTCAAATGCACGGCGTCGCTCCTCAACCGAAGAAACTAGGAACCTGCCTACAGAAAAGGAACCAAACTATCGAAGGCGCGCTCCGCGCTCCTTTGCTCTCTGGTACCGCTCCTCGCTCTCTCGCAGCCTCCCCTTCGCCGTACCGAGACTCACTCGAAGCTCCGTCATCTAGGCCTCCAAGGCCCTCCTCTCCAGCCTCTCCTTCTCCCTCTCTGCCCTCCTTTCCACCCTCTCCCTCTCCCTCTCTACTCTCTCTCTCTCTCTGCCTCTCTCCTCGACACCTCAAGGGTGATCCGTAACTCTAGCACATCGCGAGGAAGCTCCTCAGCCTCCCGTAGTCGTCGGTCCTCCTCTAGCTCCGCCATCCGGGCATCGCGCTCTGCCGCCCAGGCGTCACGCTCCTGCTCTGCACGGACCGCACGAGCCAGTGCATCCCGAATCTCCGCCACCTGTCAAAGACCATATTGAAGTCAACAAAGGAAAGGGAATACACGGAAAAGGAGCCCGTGTCAAGCAAACACTCACCCGAGCCACTTGATCACGCTCGGCCTCCTCAGCACGGGCCACCGCGCCCGCCAACTGCTCCTGGAGAGAAGAGACTTCCGGAGGAGGGGCTCACGAGCTGGAGGCCACCCCACCAGTCATCTCAGCCGCCGCCGCTAGATAGGCATGCTGAAACATAGAACAACAAACGATAGTAAGAGGCTAAGCACCAGAAATCCAGGTGACACAAAAAATGCATTGCATGAACTCACCAGGATGTCCAGCTCCTGACGAGTAGCTGCCAACTGATGCCTGGCAGCTGCCAGCTGGGCCCGCAGATCAGTGATGATAGTGTCACGAGCATCCTGCATTCATTAGCATATAGGTTAATGTCACATGCATGCATTTGCACAAAAAAAAATCTTCATCTCATACTTACCCCCGCCGCCCCACCGAGGTAGAGACGTCCTACGTACGTATCTCGGTACCGCCGCAAGTAGTCGGTGCTATCCTATACGTGAGACACCACCGGAACGCCACCCTGCTGCCAGTCCTGGTACTGTGCAGGAAAGCGCGTACGCCAGTCCACGAGTTTCACCTTGCCCCAGGTCTTCCGCCTGACATGGCTCGGCTCGTCTACCTCCACCCACTCCTGGGCAAGCCCCAGGGTCCTCATAACTAGCCTGAGCCGTAATGGCTCGATCCTCTTCAGGCAGTGGACCTACAACTCCGGCCCAAAATGAGGTCGGCCCACTACGACCCAAGGCTGGCCGACATCGGCCATGCCCAGGTAGGGCCTCCATACCACCTGCATTACCATCCATGCATCATATTAGTTACCATTTTGCTAAACTAAATCATATGCAAAAAAAAAATCATATGCATCATACCATGGCCTCGGGGTACTCGGTCAGCTCACGTCGAAGCGACGTCAGCTGGTAGCCGTGCGGCGCCGCGACCGTGATCGGTCTCCACCGCCGCGCTAGGGGCACAACCGTCCGGTTCCATTGCCTGGCCCTCCCCATCGGAAAGTAGTAATAACTCCACATCTGCATCCATCATACCTCATTAGCACAAGTAATTGCGTGACTATGATTACGGTAAAATACATAAATAAAATGTTTACCTGGAGGAAAGGCGCGAAGCCGCTGACTGTCGTCTCCTTCTCTGCCCCCTGAGAAAGATCAACAATCAAGTGGGCGAGTAGAGCTGCTCCCCACGCATAATCCCCCACTCGGTCTAGGTCCGCCAAGATCCCAAGGAAACGGCAATGGATGCCGTCCCCCTTCGTCCCCAGCAGAAGGCGGCCCAATAAGAAGAAGAGGAACCTCCGAAGGTCCAGGTCTGCCAGCTCTCGGTCGCCCGGGTCCTGGCTGAAAGCCGCCCGAGCTGCTCCCTCCAGCCGTGCCAGAAATTCTGCACCGCTCTCACTAACCCGCTGGCGCAGCTCCTCGAATCCGAGTGCCTCCATGATGTCCACCCGGCCGACGGTCCTGCTGTCTCTGTCAGTCGCTGTCATCTCCAGCCATAACAGCTCTAGGGCGCTCTCTCTGTAGTCGGGGTAGGTGACCCCACTGACGGCCTCTTCGTCCAGCCGTAGCCCGGTGATCTGGGCTACATCTTCCAGCGTCGGCACCATATGCCCCCAGGGCATCAGGAATGCTCGACTCGGCGCATGCCATCGCTCCCTCAATGCCTGGATAAGGGGCAAGTCGAGCCGGAAGGGCTCGATCCGCAAGAATGCCCCGAACCCCATGGCGTCCACTCGGGCCCTCTGGAAGTCCGGTAGCCCTCGATACGCTGCCATTACCAGGAACCAGCTGATCCGGCTCCTCATCACACCCTGCACACCACATAACAAAGGAGAAGGAAACAACATCAGTAAGAAAACAGAGTCACAACTAATGAACAACACAATGTATATATATATTCAGAAAAATAAACAAAAAAATAAAATAAATAAATAAACATTTTGTGATGCGTCTGAGAGCCTAGACGCTTTCATTTTTTAAATTTTTTTTATTTCTTTTCTAAAAAAATAATAAATATATATACAAAGAATAGAGGCGTCCAGATACCTGGACGCCTCCACCTTTTTTTATTTTAAGTTATATAAATAATTTTAAAAAAATGTCTGGGTACTTAGACGTGTCAAAAAAAATTTATTTTATTTATTTATTTTAAATAATAAGGGCGTCTATATAATTTAAAATAATAAAAAAACTGAGGCGTCCACTTCGTTGGACGCCTCAATCACCTCACACCCGTCACCATTCCACTGCCATCTTTCACCCTACTTCCCGCGAGAAAACATAAAACGATGCAATGAAAGAGAAGTTTTAAGAGGCCTACCGAGTCGTGCTCATCCTTTCTCGCGTCGTCAGGTCCCTCGGGGCCTTCCACGGCCAAGGGAATCATCTCCTCCTCCACGGCAGCCCCCTCCGCGTGATCCCTAGACCTCCTCGGACGACGAGCAAGTCGTTTCCGCTTCTCTCCATCTTGGCTTGGGCCCCCGTACTCCATAGGGACCGAAATAGGTTATTCAGGGTCGAATGGGAGGAGAGAGATTCTTAGGAGAGAGAGGGGGGGTCGTTTGAATGAGGAAAGGCCGCACATGCGGCCTTTTTAAGTAAAATTCAAATGCTTGACACGTCCAGGCGCCTGGATGCGTCAGTAAATATATATATATATATATATATATATTAAAAAATCATTTATGACACGTCCAGGCGCCTGGACGCGTCAATACAAAAAAAATATATAAAAATAATAATAATAAAGAAAAAAATAATAATCATAATGGATGCGTCCAGCTACCTGGATGCGTCTAAAAAAAATAATATTAAACAAAAGAAGAAAGGGGGGAAGGCGAAAAAAAAGCTAATAAATTTTTTTTTAAAGCATCCAATCTTTTGGACGCGTCAAAAAAAGAGATAAAAATAGAAAAAAAAAAGAAAAAAGAAAATCATAAAAAGAAGAAAAATAAAAAAATAAAAAAATAAATAAAAATAGAAAATACATAATAAAAACCAAATTTTGCACACAACAACTCCACATTTTATTTCATTAAAAACAGAGTGAGCTACATCGGGGGTTTAGACACTTCGGGCCTTAACTTCCCCAGTTCAGTTACATAAGCCCCCTACATCTCGCGTTCTTCCTCTATATGCACTAATGCCTTTCCCGGAATGCTCATCTTCCATGACACTTTGATGACCTTCACTCCCTTCGCATCTTCTTCCGTGCCTAATTCTCTCTTCTTCAAAGGAGCGATGCCAGGTAACGGCGGGAACAAGTGGCGGGGAAGGTCGATTTGAATGCAGCACCGATGTGCGTTGTATAGAACAAACTCAGTCGCGCCAATGAGTTGGAGTTCAGCTTCAGGGGAAGACCTCGTAAGGAGCTCACGTGAGAGTAGACATGCCGGTGCACAAGTGAAGAAGCTCTGCGTCATAGTTCTAAAGTGGGACCTCGAGTCTTCACGTTTCCTCAGCCACGAAACGCGGTTCACTATATTACCACCAAAGCCTAACACATCGACTATGTGATAAAGGGGGCTTTGTTGAAAGATCTTCGAGGCAGTTGGCATCCCCCCACGGTGATCAAATTTGAAATGTAAATCAACCCAGCAATTCAGAAGAAGCGCGCAACCAAAAGGAGGCTTACCCATGCTGGAAGCAGTGAGGCCACTATAAATGTAAGCAAGGACGGCATGTCCCACCCTTTTGCCATTCCAAATTCCGCAAATGGCGCTTAGCTGATCTTCCGCCACTATGTTGTCGGTATAAGGGAATAAGAGAGCACCTGCCAAACAGATTGTGTATCCCTTCATGATTTCTTCCAAACGATCATCATCTGACAATCCTCTCAGGGCATCCATGACCCATTCTACGAACTTTTGCAGGTTAATTCCCTTCTGAGTCTGGACGTTTCTAACGGCACCAGACGGCATGAAGCTCCCGAGGACATCCTCGGAAGTCACTTTCTCCAGCATCGGCATGATCTTTATCCTGCCATCCCTTTTGAATCTTTTCAACCCAAGCAGGAGTTCCACCTCCTCTAGAAGGATGGTCGTCTCGAAAGTGGGTAAAATGAAAGTGTGAGTCTGAGGATGCCAGATCTCCACCAGCGCACCCATAGCCGCCCAGTCCATGCGAATCTTTTCGTAATGCTTGGCGTGAACCAGGAGCCCCTGAAGATGCCACCTCGAAATTATGGCCCTCATGCCGATAGAGATGTTGGAAGTTAATTTCGAAAGCCACGGCAGTTTGGAGAATTTTCTCGGGCCTGGGAAGAGAGGGTACGGCTGGAAAAGAAGAAGAAAAATAAAGGGGGAAGCAGGTGAAAGGGAGGTCGTACGGGAGATTTGAAATGAATCAACTCACCATGCGCGATTGGATCAGCCCACTCAGATGTCCTTCGAGGTCGGAGAGCCGCCTGAATTCGCTGCTGGGCCTGATCCTCTACATAGGGCGGGAAGACTTGCCTTCCATCTTGAAGAACCCAAGATTCTTCTCCTCCTCCCCTTAAGCTTCAAAGCCCTCCTTTGTACATTTGGTTGATTTAGGCAAGGGGGGTACTTATAGGAAGGGAGGGGTGTATGAGCCAGAATGTGTCACATCAATGTCGAGTCGTCGTCGTTGACTTCAGCAAAAGGTATTTTATCTTGATCTCCCTTGTATTGTGGTACAACTCTGCTGCTTTTAATAATGTTAATCAATGCAGGTTTCACTAATGGACGTCACCGTACCATCGTATGCCACCATTCGGTAACTAGTCCCACCATGTCATGCATTGTATTATATGATATTTACGCTATTAGAACATGTCAAGGACCTTGCGACCTGAACGGATCTGGAATTTGAGTTCCCCTTCAACAAAAATAGTGATAATTTCAGAGGAATTTGGGTTGTATGGATAGACCATTAAGTTACGAAAGCAAGGGGACGATGGTTCCATTCGATGAGTTGGTGCGTGGATAAACGGGCCCCGACTCAGTATCAGCTCACCGGATCAGTATCCTGACCCACTCTTAACAACTTGATAATATTATCCTTGGCTATTTTCTATTTTAATTTGTTTAAGTTTTTCTTTAAACCCAGCATGCATTCATGTAGGACTTTGATTCCATTGCGGAAGATCATTCAAAGTAATTCGATTGTGAAGACCACTGTGCTCCAGTTCTTACAAATATGAGATATTCCACTCCGAATGAAACACTAAGCTTCCTTGAGACGGCCCTACGTTGTTCTTTCGAAAGAGACCCTTGTTTGGACTGATCCTCAAATATTCCTTTACTTTTACTCCATTTGACCCACCTTGGTCGCAGCACTTCCACATTGGCTAGTAACCGCTCCCCAAAGGTGAAACCTGCAGGTTTACGACCCAGGTACTTCCACACAGAGAAGTTGGTCTCTTTTTCTACTTGTGCCTGAGCGCACATTTTCCCCTTCCTTGTTTGATTTCCGTCCAAGCAATTGTTGAATTCGGAAGACCTTCTTCAAGGTCGTCTCATTGAAAACTCTGAAAATATTCCAAACCATAATGTTGAAAGCGTGTCTCATCACACCTTGGCATCAACTTTTTAGTCCATTCTCACTCCATTCCACTTCACTTCAATGCCATTCCACTACGTGTCACTCCCTTGTAAAGTAGACGCCAAGGCGGGGCAGCTGTAGACACGCTATTCCTGACATCATCTTGAGTAAATCTCATATTACCATATGACGTCCCGCAGTGGTTTTCACATTCTGAATCACTTGAGTGCTCCCCTTTCTTTCCTTTTACCTTTTGAGCGGGGGAACGTGACGCTTCTTTGGGATTCGAGCGGAAGCCACCTCACTAAGAAAATCGTGCAGCACGCGGACGACGCCGCTCCCAACCGGACGCTCCGAAAGAAGCCAAACATGAAGATGTCTAACGGTTAGACGCCGATGGCTTTCCGGGGCCGATCCGGTAGAATTTCTTTGAGGCGTCCAGGTACTTGGACGCCTCACTGTGTCTCATTGAGGTGTCCAGGAGCCTGGACGCCTCACTTGCAGGCCTGTCCTTTGAGACGTCCAGAAGCCTGGACGCCTCACTGCTTAGACACACGGACGGTGCCGATCCGCCGCTCGATTTGACGTTTCAAAAAAATCCATAGATAAAAACATCTTGTCAATTAGACGCACCCTTCGTAAGTCACAGTCACGCGCCGAAACCACGCGCTTTCTCCACTGTCTACGGCTTTCGGCGGCGATTCGGTGTGCGAAAATGGGAGCGTCCAGGGCCCCGGACGCCTCATCATTGAGGCGTCCAAGATCCAGGACGCCTCAATGAATATATTAAGATAAAAAATATAAAAATATAAAAAATATTTATTGAGGCATCTAGGCTCCTGGACGCCTCAACAGTGAGGCGTCCAAGAGACTGGACGCCCCAATCAGCTTTTCTTCTATAAATAGAGGACCCCCTCCCTCGAAGGAAGGGGACTTCAGATCCGACAGAGGAAGGAGAGACTCTGCCGGATCCCATTTCTAACCCGTGGGGTTTTGTAGGGGAGGTTCTGCCGGCTTCTCGGGTGCCCGCGTTCGCGAGAGGAAGGTTAGCTCCATCCGTTCTGCTTCCACGTCATCCCTACGCTGTCGAAGCTCCACCGGATCCCACCATCGGCATCTTCAATAAGCCACTCTCTCCCCTTCTCTTTGCCATTTCTATTGCATGCATCATCCCACCATTTGTCATCTCCCTTCATAAGAGAGATCCGTTTTGCACGATCCTCCATTCATCATAGCATTTTCCTCCTACTCGTGTCTGAGAGGGGTTTAAAAATAACACCAACCAGGTGTGTGTCCCACCATGATTTCACCGTTTTTCATTATAATGGACTAATACTACACTGTCATTTTTTGATCCACTTGTTATCTGTTCGTTTCTTCTTTTACAATGGTAACCAAGGAAAGCCCTCTCCATCGGCCGGCCAAAGGAAGAGGAAGAAGCAACCCGCCATCTCCCGCTCTTGAGGTAGGCGCGATCACTTTCTTTATTTTGGGGTCTCCGGCCCCTGGCGATCACATTATATTCTCGAGGCCGCGGAGAGTCATTTCCCGTAATGGCCGTTTAAATTTTCGTCATTTATATTCTGTGATGTACTTATATCTGCTTATACTCTCGAGGCCGCGGAGAGTCACTTCCCGCAATGACCGTTTAAATTTCTATCAATTATATCATGTGTTGTTTTCATATCTTCTCATATTCTCGAGGCCGCGGCGAGTCACTTCCCGCAATGGCCGTTTAAATTTCTGCCAATTATATCCTGTGTTGTTTTCATAGCTTCTCATATTCTCGAGGCCGCGACAAGTCACTTCCCGCAATGGCTGTTTGAATTGCTGTCATTTAAATTTTGCATTTTTCCCGCCCCCCCGAGGTCGCGGAGAGTCATTTCTCGCTATGGCCGTTTAATCCCCATATCTTGTTTCGCTATATCTGTTCTGCACGTCCCGCCGGAGCAATCTCTCGTGGTGGTCTCTCTCCTCTTTCTATGTTGCAGCAAAACGAGCCCCCGCGCTTCGCTTCGCCTCCTCTGGCATTCCGCGTGACGTCACTCACAAATGCGGCAGTTTAGGGCCTAAGGATGGGTGCAAGCAAGCTCTCTCTCACCGTCTACAGCGATGCACTCACAGGACAAGCTGCATGGATCGGGCTCTCTCTCACTTCGCGTGAAAATTGAAAAGATACTAAATGAGCAAGTGAGGGGAGCACGTACCTAGCTAGACTGAAAAGTCTAACTCCGACCGGAGACGAAGTCGAGCGGGGACGTGCGTGCCCGCACGGCGTCGAAGAAGCTTCATGGTTACAACAAATTCACTCCACGCAGGGAGGATTTAACTTATTAAAAAAACCGCTTTTAAAATTTCCCGCGTAGGGGAAAAAATCAGTCTAATTTCTCCGAGCAGGGAGACTCATAGGTACCCACGTCCCGTAAATTACGGTCCGTCTGTCAGCTTTCTGGCTACTCGGGCATCGATCTCGCCATCGTGGTGGACTTTGGGTGCCATAATTTAATAAGTTAAGAAGATATGTATAAATAAATATATATATATATATATGATTATATATCACAAATATATATATTATATATATATTTAACTCCCCCTTTTTTTCAAACTCCACCTACTCTTTCTGACTTTTTTTTTTCAAAACCCTTTTTTTCAAGCCTTTCGGCTGGGTGGTCAAACAGGGGAGTGGTCCACGCGGGCGGGCGACTAGGGCGCGGGCGCAGGCGGGGTCGGGTCGACAGCGGCCGGGCACTGGGAGCGGTGCGGTGCCCACCGGGCGGGCGCGGAGCCCTGGCGCGGGCCGGATGCCCGCCTGGCGCGACGCGGGCGCGTGGGTGCGGGCGCGGGCGGGCGTACGCGCAGGGCAGCGGCGGGCTCAGGCGGCCCCGTGGCAGCTGGCACGGGCGGCGGTGGTGCCCGCAGGCGACGGGGCGCTGGCTCGTGGGCCGCTGCTGGCGGAGGCGGGCCTCTTGCGGGTTGGCCATTGTGGCCAAATTCAATTTGAATTTCGGCGCGGGCGACTATGCTCGTGCCGCGAATGCCCTTTTTTTGTTTTTTTCTTTTTAACTTCTGTTCTCTCTGTTGTGTGCTGAACGAGAGAGAGAGAACAGAGATATATATATAGAGCGAGAGATAGAAATAGAGAGATAGATTAACTGAGAGAGGGGGATTAAGAGAGAAAGAGAGATGAACAGAGAGAAAGATTCACGGGAGAGAGGAGGGGTTTTGATTAAAAGAATTTTTTTCCTTGGTTTCCTCTGTTGCGCTGAACGAGAGAGAGGGAGAGTACAGAGAGAGAACTGAGAGAGAAAGAGAATAACAGAGAGAGGGAAACAGAGAGCTCAAAAAAAATTTAATTTTTTTTCTCTCTCTCTTTTTTTCTCTCTAGATCTTCCTGCTACTCTTTTTTTTCAAAACTCTTTCTCCTCTCTATCAACCGTGAGCTATTCTCCCTTTTTTTTCTTTCTATCAACTGAGAGAGAGAAGGAGAGACGATGTCGGGGTCGTCGAAGTCGACGGAGGCACCGTGTTGGGCTCTGATACCAAATCTGACGTGACGGCGATATGGAAATGGATCGACGGAAACTCCGAGACACAAACAGGACGGATAACTTGCTACCTCGCGCAGCTCGACCTCACGCCGGACGGTCTCACACCGGGCGACATACTCAAACTCACAAGAATGAGAAAGAGGGAAGGGAATAGCACAAGAGAGGGAGCTCTCACGTACAACCAATCTTTCTTCAATTCTATCATATCACAATCCTTCGTAAGCCCCCCTTTATATAGGGAAAGCCCATTACACGCATACCTTCACACTTTCACCTCTTGTGTTTATATCCTGGCCTAACAAGACAAAACCCACCCACCCACTTTTGATTTTGTGGGTTTAAAATATAATGTTTTGACTCAATAAAAATAAATGACTTTGGTGGTTTAAAATACAAATACCACCATAGTAAAATACACACAATACATACACAGATACGTACGGATACGTACTCAGGACGCCGAGTCTTCAAGCGAGTCTCCGAGTCATAAGCTCGATGCAGTCGGGGCGGTGCGGTGTCGGCTTCGAGTAGTGGGCCCGGTAGTGGCCTGTCCTCCGCCTGCCAGACTTTTCTAAAGTATTTGAGATATCATGCGATGCATCTGGCGTAGGTATAGGAGGAGTGCTTAGCCAGGAAAGCCACCCTGTGGCTTATTTCAGTAAGAAGCTTTCTGATGCAAAGCTTCGTTACTCTACCTACGATAAAGAGTTCTATGCCGTGGTCCAAGCTCTCAAACACTGGAGACATTATCTCTTACCTCAAGAGTTTGTCTTATACTCGGATCACGAGGCCTTGAAATTCCTTAGCTCTCAGAAGGGCTTAAACCCTAGGCATGGTCGATGGGTAGAATTCCTCCAATCTTTCACCTTTGTCCTAAAACATAAGGCTAGAAAAGAGAATAAGGTGGCCAACGCCTTAAGTCGAAGGGTCTCCCTTCTTTCTACTGTTCGGGTAGAGGTCACCGGATTTGACCACATTAAGGCACTCTATGGAGAGTGTCCAGATTTTACCCCTGCCTATTCTGCACTGTCTGCTGGATCTTCGACAGCACTTGCTGACAATCTACTCCAAGATGGTTTTCTCTTTCGAGGACAGCAGCTCTGTGTCCCGAAGACTTCTGTACGGGACTTTCTGATTTGGGAAATTCATGTTGGAGGTCTTGCTGGTCATTTTGGACGAAACAAGACCATCCATTCTGTGGAGGAGCATTTCTATTGGCCTGTCCTGAAGAAAGATGTGACCAAAATTATAGCCCAGTGTCGGACATGCACAATGGCCAAACAAGTCAAATAAAACACTGGTCTCTACACTCCTCTCCCCATTCATGATAGACCATGGGTTCATGTGAGCATGGATTTCATCCTTGGTTTACCCCGTACTGTTCACAAACATGACTCCATCTTTGTTGTAGTTGATCGGTTCTCTAAGATGGCCCACTTCATTGCATGTTCCAAAACATCTGATGCATCTAGAGTAGTCCACCTTATCTTTGATGAAGTCGTACGTCTGCATGGTCTCCCCCAAACCATAGTGTCTGACCGAGATGTCCGGTTCACTAGTTACTTTTGGAAGACACTTTGGCACCTAGCTGGCACTAAGCTCAAATTCTCCATTGCCTATCACCCACAAACCGATGGACAAACATAGGTCGTCAATAGAGTTTAGGGAACCTTTTGAGGTGTCTTGTAGAGGATTATTCTGGCACTTGGGATCTTCTCTTGCCCAAAGTTGAATTTGCATATAACAGCTCTGTCAATAGGTCCATCGGTATGAGTCCATTTGAGGTCGTGCATGGATACAAACCTAGGAAACATGTGAATCTCATTCCCCTCCCCTTCGAGTCCAGGACTTCCAAGTCAGCCGACAAATTTGCACAGCATGTCAAAAGTCTGCATGAGTCAATTAGCAAGCAAATAAGCCTCAGTAATGTGACCTACAAAAGATTGGCTGATTCGCATAAGCGTCACCACGAATTTCATGAGGGTGATTAGGTTATGGTACGGGTTCAACCCGAACGACTCCCCTCGGGAGCCTGATGCGGGACGGGACGCGACTCGACGCCAATTTTATGCAAACCTGAGACTCTAGGTAAACTCGCGACTTGTCCCTAGCGAGGGAAGAGTGCAGATGTGCGCAGTTGAGAAACCGACAATGAGCTAGGGTGGTCAACTCTCACTTTTGTGCCCGGATCGGGTCACGAGACAGGTTTTGCTCTCTCTCTCTCTCTCTCTCAATGGTGATCAAATAATATCGAGCTAGATTCCTAACTCTCAAGCAGCGGCATATAAAAATATACGAAATAAGTAAAATGCCAAATTAAGGGAGCGAAAATGATACCTCCACGCTCCGGGCATGGGGAAGACGACCCCGGCCGAAACTCATACTCCCGGTGTACAGTAAATAAATAATTACAGCAGTGACTTTAATTGCCCACTCCACGCAGGGAGGTAAAAGGCTACACGTGGGACCCGGGAGTAGCGAACTTGGGTTGACGGGCAGCAAGCCGGAAGGCTCTCGGGCCGGAGACGGGCTGCTAGTCCGGCTCAGTTCTGCGGGGACCGCGGGACAGCAGGAGGGTCCGGCTGCTGGGACGGCGGTGCCTGGGTGTCTCCTTGCTGCGGCCGCTGGCAGGGATGCTGCTGAGGGGTTGCTGGTAGATCTCCGAGAGCGGCGGTCGCCGAATGTGAGCCGGCGTATTTCATCAGAATTAACCGGCGGACTGCTCTGCTGGCCTGTTCTCGAGACAAAATTATGCGCATCCATGAAAATAATTGTTGCACCAAGATCCGGAGGCAGATCGAGGCAAGATCGACGCCATTGGATAGAGGACTCAAATGGCTACAACATACATTAATTTCACGACCATCCAGCAAACGGATTGGAAATGAAAACCAATGTTCCCCAAGTATTTCTGCAGGTTCGGATTACAAACAGTCAGGACAGAACAGGATCTGCCTGAAAATGAATTTTGATCGACAGGGTAATGATAGATATAGATATTAAAAAATTTATGGTGGATAGGGTAGGAAGTGAGGATCACGGATAAATTTTTTGGTAATTTTTGGAGATGGCTAAGGGGGCAGGAAAAATATAATAACAAGACACTATCCCGCAGATCTGCTGATTGGCAGACTGTTAGGGGTGGAACTAAAAGGCTGGGAAAAATAGCAAACGACGTCTGATTGACACGAAATTTAAAATGGGAGGAGGTAACAACAAGGGGGATGATCTCTCAAAATTTCAAGATCGTCAGGGACACAGATTGGGAGGACCAACATTTTCTCTTAGCCATTGTCCTGGATCTCGGAATCCTGGACAGCACTTCAAAGAACGGACTGTGCCGGCTCGACGGCGGCATGAACGGAGGCGGCGGCGGCAGCGGCGGTGGCTGGAAGTCGCATCTAGAAGAGGTGGTAGATCTTGGAGTCACACCAAGTGTCACGCCCCGAGCGCGGAAGATACCCGGAGATGCGCGACGTGTCTATATCAATCATGTCAATCAGAGTGGTCATGTATTCGACACAAAGACAGAGATGCGCAAAATAGCAAGATAACCCAATCCTTTATTTCATAATGGATAGACTATTACAAATCCAATACTCTGTTAACTAAAAAGGAAAAGAATACATAGTTGACTCAAGAAACTATGGAAAAGACTAGACGACACTTGTAGAAGCTCTATCACTTTCACTCTTGACCATTCCCATCCGATTGACTTCCATCGTCGTCGGACTTACCTGAAAAGTAAAAAGGGACAAACGGAATGAGCGAACGCTCAGTAGGAAATTATATCTCAAGTACTAGCAAGTGGTTTAAGTAATTACATTTTCATGGATGCAATAAAGCTATGCATGCTCGCATGAAACGACAAGATAGAGAGAATGTAATATCAAGAAAATAAGATGAACTTAGTCATGAACTTCCAACAAGATAACAAGTTTATTCGAGATATTCAAGCAAGTACATTTAACAAGTCATGTCAAGAACTTTGGCTATCATGTATCAAGCAAGTAAATTACCCTCTTTCGGGCCACGCATTTCATTTCATGTCAAGTACGAGTCAAGTACAAGATGTGTGTGGAATGTCCAATCAAGCAAGTCAAGTACTCGGTATAATGCCAGATACCTTATCATTTTAACTCCCATGGGCACAAGTACTTTCGGGTGCTCCTCCCAGGACCAGATCGGGCCCTATATGCGCAGGCATTTATCATGTGTTTTGACATCCACTCTTGTTTATATAGCCAATATAGAATTTCAATAATCAAGCTTGTAGATACGTATGACAACTTTGATAGAATAGAGTCCAAAATATGACAAAGGACATAGAATGGCGATAATAACGGTATAATCACGATGTCGATAAAACTAGGTAGAATATGGTTCCCTTAACTTAGGTACCATGACAAATCAATATGGACATTCTTTATATAGAATTGAGGTCCACATGAACATTAGATCAAGCAAGATACCCTCACTCTTATCATAGAATTGGGGTTTACAAGAATGACACGATATGGCATGATATCATCATCCCATCAAGAATTTCTTATGATATACTCTTTGTATAATCATAAGGGCCGGTATACCATGTTTCTTTAGATTGACATGGCAAGGATCGTGTAATGGGTTTTTAGGGTACAACCAGCTCAGTCGGCCTTGAGGGAATCCAAGGCTACGAGGAGTCTTACGGAGGTCTCTATGACTAACTCGCTAGTCCAAAGGAACGGAATGTCCAATGGAGAGCTTGTATGTCAATGAGAGTTGAGTGTGATCGATAAATCAACATGAAACGTGGGACTATACTCACGGAGTGGAGAATAGTGCCGATATATATATATATATGTATAATATGAAACCATCGGTAATAGAATCAGGATAAAATCAGTTTACAGTAAAATAACGACTTAAGTAAAGTCGTGTATTGAATAATTAACGCCTAACAGAAGGGCGTTTACATGTATTGCCAATTTGCAGAATTTCCATTATTTCATTAATTTATCAAAAACACGCCTTTCCTGGGGGCGTTTCTTCAAAGTTGACGACTGCAGAGGCAGGCGTCTCATCATTTACATATTCGACAGGATATAATTACTCTCAGAAATTTATCAAAAACGCGCCCTTGGAAGGGGCGTTACTTTCTAATTCCATTTTACAGAATATGTGAATTTCAGGATTTTAGCAGATACACGCCCTAGGAAGGGGCGTTACTTTTCAGATTCACGCCTTGTACTGGGGCGTTAGAATATGGAAAACGACTTTGTCCAAGTCGTGAATTTCAAGGGATTTACGATATTTTAATAAATAATATTTCGAGAGACAGGAGACATGTCATGGCAGTAAAATTTAACAGGAATTCACAGAGTCATGCAAGATATTAAAAATCAATATTTCATATGTATTGTAATTTTTAAACAGGATCAATTATTAATCACATGCGATTCTTATGAAATTAACGCCTGCGTAGAGGGCGTCAAATATTAAATTGACGACCACTAGCATGGTCGTTTCTTTTAAATTAGCGCCCTAATCAAGGGCGTTTCTTTCAAAATATTTCAGAAAACGCATGAAAACTATAATAATCATATGCATGACATGCTTATATATATATATCTTGCATTAATTTCATTTGGGCTACAGTAACTTGAGAAAACCTACCTTTTGATTCGAAGACAATCGTGAGGGGTTTTGACTAGAAGAAGATGATGCTTTGCTACGCTCCTGAAGACAACAGCTACTGGATGATGGAAGAAGATGTTGGCTTCGATTGTAGAAGAAGAACTCTGAAGGTTATAGATGAGTCCCGATTGCAAAACCTATAGCGGCACGTCAAAGGTATCAACATCTTTGTACTTAGTCGTTGGAGGCGAAGGAAGAATACTTACTGTTGTTCTTCACGACGTCCAAGCCTCTTAAACTGTAGAAGAGAAGAAGAATAATCAATATTCTTCATGCATCATGGAAGAAGATTATCAGAAAAACTCACTGTTCGTCAACTTACCGTAGCAGGCGAATGATCAAATAGGTTTAGGGTTGGATCGAACAGGCTTATTTATAGGATATTGAAGTCCTAAGAGTAGTGTTTGATTGAGGGTAATATATCCTTAATAGAGTCCTTACTCTAATAGACACTTACTAGATTAGGTTGATCTTCCCTGGATAAGCTCTGGGTTCGAACGGTTCACGAACTGAATTAACGCCTTAGGTCAGGGCGTGTATTCTTTAATTGACGCCTTACTTTAGGGCGTTTCTTAAAAAGCGCCTTGACAAAGGGCGTTTCGTGTTTTAAAACACGCCCAAGATAGGGGCGTTTATTTTACTTACCCATTTGGTCGCATGAGAACTGACGACCGCATGTGTGGGCGTCCTTTCTTTAGTCACGCCATGGATAGAGGCGTTTCTTTATAAATTAACGCCTTAATAAGAGGCGTTATTTTTAATTTGTTTTATTTCGTCCAATTAACCCTATTCCTTTTATATATTACTTCTGTAATATATATGTTTTAATTCATTTCAATTATTCATTTATTAGGGTTGCTACACCCTCCCCCACTTAAAAAGAATTTGGTCCCCAAATTCAATATATATATAATTATACACGCGGAGAGTGTAGGACATATACCTCTTAGAATAACTCGGGAAATCGTTTCTTCATAGATTCCTCGGTCTCCCATGTCGCTTCGCGTTCAGGATTCTTATTCCATTGCACCTTGATCATGGGAATAACCTTATTCCTTAGAGCTCGTATTTCTCGATCTAATATCTTCAAGGGCCTCTGTTCATATGTGAGATCTTTCTGGATCACCAGATCTCCATGCTCAATAATATGTGACGGATCGTGCACATACTTCTTCAACATAGATATGTGAAATACATTGTGTACCTCGGACAACTGAGGAGGCAACGCGATGCGATAAGCAACCTCGCCAACTCTTTCGAGTACCTCAAATGGTCCGATGAATCTTGGCGTAAGCTTGCCCTTAACACCAAATCTTCGTATGCCACGTCCAGGGGATATTTTAAGAAATACATGATCTCCGATTTGGAATTCAAGATCTCTTCTTCTTGTATCTGCATAAGTCTTTTGTCTGGTCTGAGCAACTTGTAATCTTTCTCTGATTACCTGTATCTTCTCAGTTGTATCCCTTACCATGTCTGGACCTAATAGTTGTTTCTCTCCAACTTCGTTCCAACATATGGGAGATCGGCAACTCCTTCCGTATAAGGCTTCGAAAGGTGCCATTTGGATACTAGCTTGGTAGCTATTATTATATGCAAATTCAACTAAAGGTAAGTGGTCATGCCAGCTTCCTCCAAAGTCAATAATGCATGCTCTCAGCATATCTTCAACAACTTGATTAGTTCGCTCGGTCTGACCATCCGTTTGCGGGTGAAAAGCAGTACTAAAGTTGAGTCTCGTCCCCAACGAATGTTGTAATCCCTTCCAAAAATGAGAAGTAAAACGGGGATCTCTATCAGACACGATTGAGACAGGAATTCCATGTATCCTGACTATTTCTTTGATGTATAGTGCAGCTAGCACATCAATTGACCATCGGCTTTTGATTGGCAAGAAATGTGCCGATTTAGTCAATCGGTCAACGATAACCCAGATTCCATCATGTCCTCCTTTAGATTTAGACAAACCCATGATGAAGTCCATACCAATATCCTCCCATTTCCACTTAGGAATATCTAGAGGATGTAGTTTTCCCGCAGGCTTTTGGTGTTCCGCCTTGACCTGTTGGCATGTGAGACAGCGTGATACATAGTCCGCTATTTCTCTTTTCATATTGGGCCACCAAAAGTTCCTCTTTACATCTTGGTACATTTTAGTTGATCCAGGATGAATAGTGTATCTTGATCTGTGAGCTTCATCTAAGATCTTCTTCTTTAATTCCGGACAATCGTGTATACAAGTTCTATCTTTGAACGATAATCTTCCATCAGAAGTTAGTTGAAAATCAGATTGTCCTTCTAATCTGCCTTTGATTTCTATTAACATAGGATCATCATCCTGAAGTGTTTGTATCTCAGATAACAAATCTGACTGTATGCTTACATGGGATAGTGTGACAAATTTGGATTCCGTGTCCAAGCTTATATTGAGCTCGGAGAATTGTTCAAGTAACCTCCATTCTTGTATCATACAATTTGCTATCTTTGCTCTCGGCTTTCGACTAAGGGCATCAGCCACATAATTACCCTTTCCGGGATGGTATTGTATACTGAAGTCGAAGTCCTTGAGATATTCTAGCCAACGTCTTTGTCTCATGTTCAGCTCCTTTTGTGAAAATAGATATTTGAGACTTTTGTGATCGGAGTATACAGTAAACTGTACCCCATAGAGATAGTGTCTCCATATCTTTAGGGCAAATACTACCGCGGCCAATTCCAAGTCATGGACGGGGTAATTCTCCTCATGCTTCTTCAGTTGACGAGAAGAGTATGCTATGACCTTCCCATGTTGCATTAGAACGCATCCGAGGCCAATGCCAGAAGCATCAGTGTAGACCTCGAATTTCTCTCCTTCAATTGGTAGGGCTAAGACCGGAGCTGTGGTGAGATGATCCTTGAGAGTTTGGAAACTGCTTTCACATTCCTCACTCCATTCATATCGGATCTCCTTACGAGTTAATCTTGTAAGTGGTACGGCGATCTTAGAGAAATCTTTGATAAATCGCCGATAATAGCCTGCAAGACCTAAGAAACTTCTGATCTCGCTTGCATTAGTGGGTCTCTCCCAGTTTCTCACAGCTTCAACTTTTGACGGATCCACAGATAAACCGTCCTTGGATATGACATGTCCGAGAAAAGCCACTTCTTCAAGCCAGAACTCGCATTTGCTGAGTTTAGCATATAATTGATTTGTCCTCAAGACTTGCAATGCAATCCTCAAATGCTCTTCATGTTCTTCCTTAGTCTTAGAATATATCAATATATCATCGATGAAGACTACTATGAATTGATCCAAGTAAGGCCTGAATATGCTATTCATTAACTGCATAAAGGCAGCAGGGGCATTTGTTAGTCCAAAAGGCATAACAACAAATTCGTAATGGCCATACCTGCTTCTGAATGCGGTCTTGTGAATGTCATCATCCTTGATCCTTAATTGATGATATCCCGACCGGAGATCAATCTTGGAGAAATATTTGGATCCTGAAATCTGATCAAACAATTCATCGATTCTCGGCAGTGGATACTTGTTCTTGATAGTAAGATGATTCAACTGTCGATAGTCAATACACAATCTCATGGATCCATCCTTCTTCTTTACAAATAAGACTGGTGCTCCCCACGGGGAAGTACTTGGTCTAATAAACCCTTTTCGGATTAGTTCCATCAACTGCTCCTTCAACTCCTTGAGTTCAGCAGGGGACATTCTATATGGTGCCTTTGAAACCGGACCAGCACCAGGGACTAAGTCGATGGTAAAGGCCACAACTCTTTGCGGGGGTAATCCCGGCAATTCTTCCGGAAATACGTCTGGGAATTCTCGTACTACTTGAACGTCTTCTATCTTGGTTTCCTTAGCTTCTTTATTAGTGACAAAAGCAAGGAAGGATACACATCCTTTCCTGACGAGCTTGCTTGCTCGAAGAGCCGAAATAAGAGGGGATTTGCTTCGACTCTTAGGACTAGTATAAGTCAGTTCTGGAAATTCTTTGAAAACAATCTTGCTATTACGGCAATCAACCGTTGCCTGGTACTTAGATAACCAATCTGCTCCTAGTATAACATCATATTCTTTTAGATCTAAGCAGATAAGATCAATAGGAAAATTCTTTCCTCGAACCAACACCTCACAGTTTTGGTAATGATGCGTGATATCCGTCTCGTTTCCGAGAGGAGTAGATAACACTATTTTCATCCATTCTGGTTCTAGAGGTAATGGGTCAGCAAACTTCTTGGAAATAATGGAATGCGATGCACCCGTATCAAATAAGACATGTGCATATTTGGAACAAATTTTTAATGTACCTTCCACCAATCCGCCTTCTTCTTCTGGTTCGGTCTCTTGGATTGCATGAAGACGCGCGTTCCTTGTCACTGGGCGTTTACCCTCACCGTCTTGGTCATTCATTAATGGACAATCGGGAATCCGATGTTCACGACTCCCACAACGGAGACATGCTCCTAATTTCCTCCAGCATTCTTCTGTTTTGTGACCAGCCTTGTCACAATGCTTGCATACTACGTTTGAAGGGGTAGTGGTGATAGAGAAAGGCTTGATTTCTTGTACTTCTGATCTTGAGAGGAAGAACCTCCATTATTGGGCCTCTTCTTAAAGTTGGGTTTAAAAGAACCCGAACTTGTGACTTGCTCCTTTTTGTCTTTCCCACGGATCCTATCAGATAGTTCCGTGGCATCTTCAAGCAACTGAGCTCGGCGCACTATTTCAGTATAAACTTGAATATCCATAGGCGCCAGTTGAGTAATGTAGTGGGGCCTAAGCCCATTAAGAAATCTACGGGCTTTCATCTTTTCCGTGCCAATTAAATGCTTAGCATATCTAGACAGTCTAGAGAACTGTGCTTCATAATCAGCCACCGATAAAGATCTTTGCTTTAATGCGGCAAATTCGGCGGCCTTCCTTTCCTGGACCCTATCAGAGAAATATTTGGCGTTGAAATATTCAACGAATTCACCCCATGTAACTTGAGTTGGGTCAATAGTAGCTTCAATCGACTCCCACCAGCATCTAGCATCCTTTTCTAACTGGAAAGTAGTTAATAAGACTTTGTCCTGATCCGTGCATTGCATGACACGGAATATACGTTCAATCTCCCGAACCCAATGCTCGGCATCGTCTGGATCGGTCGATCCCATGAACTTCGGGGGATTCATATTCTTGAATGCTTGGTGTAAGCTTCCAGCTCGTGGAGCACCACCTTGTGCTACCTGTTGTAGCACTTGGGTCATCCCTTGAAGGGTACGCTGCATGTTGCGCCATTGAGCACGTTCGGCAGCCATTATCCTACAATTACCATAGCTATGTTAGTATTATATCACTATGATCTTATAAAGGACTCATTGATCATTTAACCCTTGGTTCTACCCACTCTCACTTGGTTAAAGGTTTTGAAACCTATCCTTGGACTTGGGTTTCCTAGGAATTGAATACCTTAGGCTCTGATACCACAAAGACTGTCACGCCCCGAGCGCGGAAGATACCCGGAGATGCGCGACGTGTCTATATCAATCATGTCAATCAGAGTGGTCATGTATTCGACACAAAGACAGAGATGCGCAAAATAGCAAGATAACCCAATCCTTTATTTCATAATGGATAGACTATTACAAATCCAATACTCTGTTAACTAAAAAGGAAAAGAATACATAGTTGACTCAAGAAACTATGGAAAAGACTAGACGACACTTGTAGAAGCTCTATCACTTTCACTCTTGACCATTCCCATCCGATTGACTTCCATCGTCGTCGGACTTACCTGAAAAGTAAAAAGGGACAAACGGAATGAGCGAACGCTCAGTAGGAAATTATATCTCAAGTACTAGCAAGTGGTTTAAGTAATTACATTTTCATGGATGCAATAAAGCTATGCATGCTCGCATGAAACGACAAGATAGAGAGAATGTAATATCAAGAAAATAAGATGAACTTAGTCATGAACTTCCAACAAGATAACAAGTTTATTCGAGATATTCAAGCAAGTACATTTAACAAGTCATGTCAAGAACTTTGGCTATCATGTATCAAGCAAGTAAATTACCCTCTTTCGGGCCACGCATTTCATTTCATGTCAAGTACGAGTCAAGTACAAGATGTGTGTGGAATGTCCAATCAAGCAAGTCAAGTACTCGGTATAATGCCAGATACCTTATCATTTTAACTCCCATGGGCACAAGTACTTTCGGGTGCTCCTCCCAGGACCAGATCGGGCCCTATATGCGCAGGCATTTATCATGTGTTTTGACATCCACTCTTGTTTATATAGCCAATATAGAATTTCAATAATCAAGCTTGTAGATACGTATGACAACTTTGATAGAATAGAGTCCAAAATATGACAAAAGACATAGAATGGCGATAATAACGGTATAATCACGATGTCGATAAAACTAGGTAGAATATGGTTCCCTTAACTTAGGTACCATGACAAATCAATATGGACATTCTTTATATAGAATTGAGGTCCACATGAACATTAGATCAAGCAAGATACCCTCACTCTTATCATAGAATTGGGGTTTACAAGAATGACACGATATGGCATGATATCATCATCCCATCAAGAATTTCTTATGATATACTCTTTGTATAATCATAAGGGCCAGTATACCATGTTTCTTTAGATTGACATGGCAAGGATCGTGTAATGGGTTTTTAGGGTACAACCAGCTCAGTCGGCCTTGAGGGAATCCAAGGCTACGAGGAGTCTTACGGAGGTCTCTATGACTAACTCGCTAGTCCAAAGGAACGGAATGTCCAATGGAGAGCTTGTATGTCAATGAGAGTTGAGTGTGATCGATAAATCAACATGAAACGTGGGACTATACTCACGGAGTGGAGAATAGTGCCGATATATATATATATATGTATAATATGAAACCATCGGTAATAGAATCAGGATAAAATCAGTTTACAGTAAAATAACGACTTAAGTAAAGTCGTGTATTGAATAATTAACGCCTAACAGAAGGGCGTTTACATGTATTGCCAATTTGCAGAATTTCCATTATTTCATTAATTTATCAAAAACACGCCTTTCCTGGGGGCGTTTCTTCAAAGTTGACGACTGCAGAGGCAGGCGTCTCATCATTTACATATTCGACAGGATATAATTACTCTCAGAAATTTATCAAAAACGCGCCCTTGGAAGGGGCGTTACTTTCTAATTCCATTTTACAGAATATGTGAATTTCAGGATTTTAGCAGATACACGCCCTAGGAAGGGGCGTTACTTTTCAGATTCACGCCTTGTACTGGGGCGTTAGAATATGGAAAACGACTTTGTCCAAGTCGTGAATTTCAAGGGATTTACGATATTTTAATAAATAATATTTCGAGAGACAGGAGACATGTCATGGCAGTAAAATTTAACAGGAATTCACAGAGTCATGCAAGATATTAAAAATCAATATTTCATATGTATTGTAATTTTTAAACAGGATCAATTATTAATCACATGCGATTCTTATGAAATTAACGCCTGCGTAGAGGGCGTCAAATATTAAATTGACGACCACTAGCATGGTCGTTTCTTTTAAATTAGCGCCCTAATCAAGGGCGTTTCTTTCAAAATATTTCAGAAAACGCATGAAAACTATAATAATCATATGCATGACATGCTTATATATATATATATCTTGCATTAATTTCATTTGGGCTACAGTAACTTGAGAAAACCTACCTTTTGATTCGAAGACAATCGTGAGGGGTTTTGACTAGAAGAAGATGATGCTTTGCTACGCTCCTGAAGACAACAGCTACTGGATGATGGAAGAAGATGTTGGCTTCGATTGTAGAAGAAGAACTCTGAAGGTTATAGATGAGTCCCGATTGCAAAACCTATAGCGGCACGTCAAAGGTATCAACATCTTTGTACTTAGTCGTTGGAGGCGAAGGAAGAATACTTACTGTTGTTCTTCACGACGTCCAAGCCTCTTAAACTGTAGAAGAGAAGAAGAATAATCAATATTCTTCATGCATCATGGAAGAAGATTATCAGAAAAACTCACTGTTCGTCAACTTACCGTAGCAGGCGAATGATCAAATAGGTTTAGGGTTGGATCGAACAGGCTTATTTATAGGATATTGAAGTCCTAAGAGTAGTGTTTGATTGAGGGTAATATATCCTTAATAGAGTCCTTACTCTAATAGACACTTACTAGATTAGGTTGATCTTCCCTGGATAAGCTCTGGGTTCGAACGGTTCACGAACTGAATTAACGCCTTAGGTCAGGGCGTGTATTCTTTAATTGACGCCTTACTTTAGGGCGTTTCTTAAAAAGCGCCTTGACAAAGGGCGTTTCGTGTTTTAAAACACGCCCAAGATAGGGGCGTTTATTTTACTTACCCATTTGGTCGCATGAGAACTGACGACCGCATGTGTGGGCGTCCTTTCTTTAGTCACGCCATGGATAGAGGCGTTTCTTTATAAATTAACGCCTTAATAAGAGGCGTTATTTTTAATTTGTTTTATTTCGTCCAATTAACCCTATTCCTTTTATATATTACTTCTGTAATATATATGTTTTAATTCATTTCAATTATTCATTTATTAGGGTTGCTACACCAAGATTAGGGCTTCAGACCGTAGAAAGGGGCAGCAATCACTGCTGCAAGGGGAGAGGGGAGAGGGGCGCCCAAGGCTCCAAGAATAAATTCTTGATTTTCTTTGCATTAATCTATGAAAATACATGGGTTAAAGAACTCCAACTAAAAGACATAATTACCCTCAGATCTAGGGTTAGGGAGGGGCAAATAAGGGATAAGAGAATTTTCTCCCATGTGGTCAATTAACACAATAATAAAAAATTAAAAAGGGGGGTAAAGGAAGGGGGCTTGGTCAACAATGGCAACCCTTGGCTTTGTTACTTGGTCATTTGACCACATGGGTGGCCATCCTTGGAGGAGTTATACGTGGGTTTCATGAAGGAGTGGCTTTTTGGTCAAAGGGCCAACAATTGTGGCTATGGGAATGGGAAATGTGGACATGTGGCATGTGCCTTGTGATGCGGGACGGATCACGGACTCGACTCGAATTAGGAATGCGATCCTTGGACTCTAGACGAGCTCGCAATTGTCCCTTAGTGAGGGAAACGTGGGACCGGGCGTGGTTGAGAAATCGGCCGTGAGTCACGGGTATCGGCTTTCCGTGTAGACTCGGATCGAGTCACGGGACGGTAACACTCAAACTCGCTCTCTTGCAGCGGTGATACAAGTATATCTAGCTAGAAACCTACTCTCGCAGCGGCATTCAAAGCTATACAAGATAAGCAAATGCGATAAAGTGTGGGGAGCGAGTGTACCTCCACGCTCCAGGCGTGGGGAAGACGTTCCCGGCCAGTTACGGTAACTCCCGGTTACAACAGTAAAAACCTTAATTACAGCAGTAATTCTATTGCCCACTCCACGCAGGGAGGTAAAGGGCTACAGTGGGGCCCGGGAGGACCGACCCTGGGTTGACGGGCAGCAATCTGGAGGTGAACTCAGCACGAACTCGGCCTGCTGGTCCGACTCGGCACTATTCCAACTCGGTGCTGCGCCAACTCGGTGGCTGACTCGGTGGACAGCAAGCAATCCGTTCCAAAGGAACGCTGCCTTCCTGGTGTCTTCTGGAGGCGCCGCTTGGCTGGGACGGTGGCGGGATGTCCCTGATCGACTCCCTGAAGGGGCGGCTCCTGATTTTGACTTTGACAATTGTTCTTGAATTTTTTCTGGGCTGCAATTTCGGACTTGCACACAGGACAGATCTGCAGGCCTTGACGGTAAAAATGCTTGCGCCCAGATCCGGAGGCCGATCGAGGCGTGGCTGGTACCGATGGAAAGAGGACTCAAAAATCTACAACATACTTTTTTTGCAGCTTCATCCACCACACGGATTGAAAATGAAAACTTCTTCAAACTGACTTTTTTTCCTAACCCGGACTGACAGACACACAGGTTAACAAACAATCTGCCTGAAACACACCTTTGACTGAGGGGTAAGCGATTTTTGTAGACTCCAAGAAAATTATGGTGGGAGGGGATATACGTGGGGAACACTCAGTATATTTTTGGGAATGTCTAAAAATAGATAAGGGGGTGGCAAAAATAGAACAAGACGACTCTGTACTGTAGATCTGCAGAATGACAGATTGAAAGGGGTGATAGAGAAATTACATGAAAAATATCAAACGAGACCAGAATGGGGCATAAGATATATGTATGGAAAGCTAACAAAGAGAGGAACAAGCTCTCAAAATTTCAGCTCGATCAGACAACAGCATAAAAAGATAGATCCACGGAGGTGGGGTTCTGTCCTGATGGAGACAGAACTCCGGTGGCGGCGGCGCGACAGCGGCAGCGGCAGCTTCAGAAATAGAATTCAGAGGGGCTAAGGAGAAGATAGAAGGACATCACACCCAATATTTAGCAGAAATCCATCTGCAAGAGGGGGAGGGAGAGAGGAACAAGGGCACACCCTTCAATGGCTCAAGCCAATTTCATAAATTTTCTTCATTAATCTCTAATGACACTATACATAGGCTTATATAGAGAATGGCAAGGGGTGGGGGCTGGGAATTTCGTGGGAAATAGGCTATTTTCTTCCCCAATGTGGTCAAAAACCTAAAATAAATAAATTACATATGGAGGTGACACTCCTTTGACTAGGTGGGTAAGGTAGGTGGCCTCCCTTTGACATTTTCAACCACTTGTCTCCCATGTGTCCAATTGACCTTCTAGATGCCACCTAGGACTTTAACCAACCCCACATGGACCCATATGGCTTATGTGGACCAATGGAGAAGGAGTGAGGGCCCCCTTGCTGGACCTACTGATAATTTGTATAAAAACCCACACAATCCTAGGGAATGACACATTGGCTTACAAAGCCTTACAATTGCACATATACTTTCCCAAGGATATAAAAGTAAACTAAAGGACACAAATGTAAAATAAAAATATCAATACTCGGCGTTGATTCCCATCAACTCTCCCCGGGTGGGAGGAACTCGACCCCGTCGAGTAAGGGGTGCGGCTGCTCATGACGTCGGCGGATCCGTCATCGTACTTGGAAGCGCGGAGTACGCTCCACTCCAAGTAATCGACACCTGCTCACCCCGTATAGATTTGATATGCACACGCTGCCATGGGAATGAGGCTAGAGGTGGACACTCCGGGGTGGGGTCACTCTCAAATGAGGGAAGGCGGCTCGAAAACTCACTAGGAATCACCGCTTGTCCCTTATGTGACTAGATCCGATATGAGGTAGAACCGATCCTAATAGTCCGACAAGCCTCGAACTCGAAAGGGCCAACAACGCGAGCATACAAACCGACTCAACTCGATGTATGCACAGACACACAAGATCCTAGACACACCTAATGTTAGTCCGACCCGTACATGGGTGACGGCGGACCAGGACACCCGAATATGTGCCATGCATGCACTAGTGGCAACCGATGGTTGGCGGAGAGTGGGACTCCTAGACACCCTACTATGCACCAATCATGGACATTGGGTTTGGATGTGGGAAGTCCGGGAGGTGCGGGTGGTTTAGATGGATCAGGGAAACCAAAGTCTTCATTACCCCCAAATGATGGTTCGGACCTATGGCTATGTAGAGGTTGCTTGGCCCGAGTGGAAAAGGCGTGATAGTGAACTCCGCGGAGGAAGTGGAGTGAAGATGGTAGCTCGGGAGGTTCACTAGTGAATGGGTCAAAAGGGTCGAAGAAGGTATGACCCCGTGAGATGGGTTCCAACATGACATGGTCCCAAGTTTGGAATTCATAGTCACCGTCATACATTATGATCGGTGGGACGATGGACATGTGTAGAAAATAGGATTCCTCCCTTGGGTAAAAGGGAACGAATTCGGACTCGGCCGTCATCGGGAGGAATAGAAGAATCTCCGTGGTGACACAACCCACGGTGCACACGGAGGTAATGGACCCTAAGGCCGGATGGGTGAAGCTAAGACTAGTGGGTTGGTCGAAGCTTCGGGCCAACGAATGCGTCAACTTCCATTGCGTGTCTAATCCCATAATAAGGTCATCCAATGTATCAACATGGTGACTAGACCGAAAGGTAGTGTGGAAGGAGTTGACGGGCACTAATTGTAAGGTGGGGTCCATAGAAGGGTAAGGACGTGAGACCAAGCCATCCTTGAGCCAACTAAGAAGCGGCTCGGCTATGTATAGTGTACCCATTAGAAATACGGGTGGCTCGGGCGGAGGTGGCTCCCAATGTGATGGCTCCGGATGAGGATCAGAAGGTAAGGGTGGTAACGGAACACTCACGGGTGGTAAAGGCAATGGCGTAGGTAGTCCGATCGGCTCGGGACTTCAGTGGGAGGTAGATGCTTGCCGAAGGGCAGCCAGGGCAGCATCATACCGATACTCAAATGGCTCGACCTCTAGGGCGACCTGATAAGACTGCGCCAGAGAGATCGCGTCACGGAAAAGACATTCCAACTGGAAGTGAAGGCGCAAACCTCTCCGGAACTGAAATGCGGCCGTGGTGCTCTCCTCTCCCAAGCCATATTCCAACCAATACGTATGATATGCCCGAATGTACTCGGACATGGACCTATCGCCTTGGACGGGTCGACATGGGTTGGCCATAGTTGCTAAAATATGGGAATGGATCCCTAGGAATGGATATGCAAGGCCATGTGGACAAGACACTAGACCGACTATGCAAGGTTGGGATGCATGCACACTAAGGACAAGATACCAAGACTCGGTACGGGGCGGAGTTAATCGATCCGAAGATCACTCGCGCAAGTGTGCGGCCTTCCCGATAGGCGTAGCCTAACGTTCGGACAACACCTTTTTATATACCGGGTTATTGGGATAAAAATGCAACTCCTAAGACCGACTTAGACTTAAATGACACTTTGTTTTTTGATTTTAGACACCCTAGACTCAAACTCGCTCTGATACCAAATTGATGCGGGACGGACCACGGACTCGACTCGAATTAGGAATGCGATCCTTGGACTCTAGATGAGCTCGCACTTGTCCCTTAGCGAGGGAAACGTGGGACCGGGCGCGGTTGAGAAACCGGCCGTGAGTCACAGGTATCGGCTTTCCGTGTAGACTCGGATCGAGTCACGGGACGGTAACACTCAAACTCACTCTCTCGCAGCGGTGATACAAGTATATCTAGCTAGAAACCTACTCTCGCAGCGGCATTCAAAGCTATACAAGATAAGCAAATGCGATAAAGAGTGGGGAGCGAGTGTACCTCCACGCTCCGGGCGTGGGGAAGACGTTCCCGGCCAGTTACGGTAACTCCCGGTTACAACAGTAAAAACCTTAATTACAGCAGTAATTCTATTGCCCACTCCACGCAGGGAGGTAAAGGGCTACAGTGGGGCCCGGGAGGACCGACCCTGGGGTGATGGGTAGCAATCGGAGGCGAACTCAGCACGAACTCGGCCTGCTGGTCCGACTCGGCACTATTCCAACTCGGTGCTGCGCCAACTCGGTGGTTGACTCGGTGGATAGCAAGCAATCCGTTCCAAAGGAACGCTGCCTTCCTGATGTCTTCTAGAGGTTCCGCTTGGCTGGGACGGTGGCGGGATGTCCCTGATCGACTCCCTGAAGGGGCGGCTCCTGATTTTGACTTTGACAATTGTTATTGAATTTTTTCTGGGCTATAATTTCGGACCTGCACACAGGACAGATCTGCAGGCCTTGACGGTAAAAATGCTTGCGCCCAGATCCGGAGGCCGATCGAGGCGTGGTTGGTACCGATGGAAAGAGGACTCAGAGATCTACAACATAATTTCTTTTACAGCTTCATCCACCACACGGATTGAAAATGAAAACTTCTGCAAACTGACTTTATTTCCTAACCCGGACTGACAGACACACAGGGTAACAAACAATCTGCCTGAAACACACCTTTGACTGAGGGGTAAGCGATTTTTGTAGACTCCAAGAAAATTATGGTGGAAGGGGATATACGTGGGGAACACTCAGTATATTTTTGGGAATGTTTAAAAATAGATAAGGGGGTGGCAAAAATAGAACAAGACGACTCTGTACTGTAGATCTGCAGAATGACAGATTGAAAGGGGTGATAGAGAAATTACATGAAAAATATCAAACGAGACCAGAATGGGGCATAAGATATATGGATGGAAAGCTAACAAAGAGAGGAACAAGCTCTCAAAATTTCAGCTCGATCAGACAACAGCATAAAAAGATAGATCCACGGAGGTGGGGTTCTATCTTGATGGAGACAGAACTCCGGTGGCGGTGGCGGCGGCGCGACGGCGGTGCGATGGCGGCGGCGACAGCTTCAGAATGGGAACTCAGAGGATGATAGGAGAAGATAGAAGGGCATCACACCCAAGATTTAGTAGAAATCCATCTGCAAGAGGGGGAGGGAGAGAGGAACAAGGGCACACCCTTCAATGGCTCAAGCCAATTTCATAAATTTTCTTCATTAATCTCTAATGACACTATACATAGGCTTATATAGAGAATGGCAAGGGGTGGGGGGCTGGGAATTTCATGGGAAATAGGCTATTTTCTTCCCCAATGTGGTCAAAAACTCAAAATAAATAAATAACATATGGAGGGGACACTCCTTTGACTAGGTGGGTAAGGTAGGTGGCCTCCCTTTGACATTTTCAACCACTTGTCTCCCATGTGTCCAATTGACCTTCTAAATGCCACCTAGGACTTTGACCAGCCCCACATGGACCCATATGGCTTATGTGGACCAATGGAGAAGGAGTGAGGGCCCCCTTGCTGGACCTACTGACAATTTGTATAAAAACCCACACAATCCTAGGGAATGACACATTGGCTTACAAAGCCATACTATTGCACATATACTTTCCCAAGGATATAAAAGTAAACTAAAGGACACAAATGTAAAATAAAAATATCAATGCTCGGCGTCGATTCCCATCACCTTGGAATATGGGCCAAGTGGACTTGGCCTCCTTGGGCTTGGAAGGTCCAATGAGTTAAGAGGATTCAAGTGGGCTTCTAGTGGGTTGTGGCCCAATCCCCTAACTAAATAAAAGAAACTCACTAATTCCTAATGACTAACCCATTGGCTTATAATTGCCATACATTTGCAACCTAATTAACCTAAGGATATAAATGCAAACAAAAGGATACAAATACAAAAATAAAATGTTAGTGCCCGGTGTTGATTCCTATCAGAGCCGTTAAAAAGTTGCAAGCCCGTAGTGATGGTCCCTTCCAAATACTACGAAAGATTGGCTCCAATGCCTATGTTGTGGACTTACCTCCCGAATATGGGATTAGCTCTACCTTTAATGTGGCAGACCTAGTGGCGTACAAGGAACCCACAACGATTCCTAGTGACGCTTTCGAGCCTTCTCCTCTCATTGAGAGTGAGCCCACCCCTGTGCGTCTCACAGCCTTGAGAGCACCGCGCGAGCAAAATGAGAGGATACTGGATGAGCATGTGACAGCTACACGGAGTAGGGTGTACCAGCGCTACCTTGATCTATGGCGGGACCGTCCACCTTCTGATGATTCCTGGGTCAGCCGGGAAGATCTCCAGACCTGCTGGAGCACTACTAGAGTAGTGTCCCCCCTTACTTGACGAAGTCGAGTTCCAGCCGCCTTGGGAGGGTTGGTGGGGACACCACCGGACCAGTCACACGCAACCGACGCCGCACCGCCCTGACACCACCAAGCTTGTGGCTCGGAGACTCGGCTTCTTGAAGACTCGACGTCCTGAGTATTTATTTTCTCATGCAGCCGACGCCGCACCGCCCCGACACCACCGAGCTTGTGGCTCGGAGACTTGACTTCTTAAAGACTCGGTGTCCTGAGTATTTATTTATGTTTATTACGTATGTATTTTATGTATTTTACTATGTGGTATTATATTGTTAACCACCAAGTCAAAGTATTTTTATTTTATTTGGTCAAAGTCAACCGTTAGTTGTTGGCTTTTGTTTTATTAGGCTAGGACATGGATGTCTTTAGTTGAAATAACTAGGGATATTTTTGTCCTAGAGGAATATGGCCTTTCCTATATAAAGGGGGCTAGTGTGTTATTTTCATGTGCATAGATTGAACGAAAGAAAGGTTTGTACGTGAGAGAGTTTCCCCTCTTGCTTCCCCTTCCCTTCTAGCTCCTCGTGAGAAGAGAGTGATTGCCCGGTGAGAGACCGTCCGGTGTGAGACCGAGATGTGCGAGACAGTAGTTATCCCGTCCCGTCCATGTCATCGGAGTGCCGTCGGTCCTTTTCTACGTCGCCACCGCGTCACGATCGTACAGAGCCATCAAAAGGCAGAGGAATGCTCCCCTATGGGTACCCACACTTTTGGCCCCCGGCGTAGGCAAGGGATGCCTCTCATCCTTTATGGATCAGCCCGTCGTCAAGACTCCTTGATGAGTTAGGGCGAAGTCCTCGCTACTGGGCGCCTATCCAAGCGGATATTGCATTATTACCTGGGAGTAGGAAGCTCAAGGGGATAAGAAGAGGGCGAGAGTCCTTCATGTGGACGTAGCATCCCCCAGGCCCTCACGTCTCCTTTACCTAGGGAAGGGAGTCGACAATTATATAAATCTAGATAACCCCTCAAGAAAGGTAAGCCAACTCTCAACCACTTCAACTGGTGGGGAGCTATCTCGTGCCCTTCGCCTCTCCTGCCCCCCTTTTGCACCTCGCTCATACCACTCACTGACTTAGGCATCGTGGGGTTTTCCCCGGATTCGCAACCCTAGGCCCCCTGATTTCTTCTTCCCTTTTTGTAGAATCATGTGCTGAAGTGACTACGCCCTGCGAACGCCCTAGATCGGACGGCTCACGGCTTGACACGAGATCTCGCCTCTTCAGTACACATATCAAGAACAAGTTGCGTTATCAATGATATCGACTTATGTTAGGGATATGACACTTGTGGTTTGCTTGCACATCTCACAAATTTTCAAACTCCTCTTTCATTAACAACCATTTATATAATGCACAACTACATTAATCATAGATGTAATAAACCAATGTATTATTTTTGTGCTAGATGTTTCCATCTCGTGCTAACTTTTTTTTTTATCAACCATTTTAAAATATTTGCCTTGAAATCTTTCACACCCCAATTGGAAATTTAACAAAACATGTCTGGGAACTACATCATCCGCAAAGCTTCTTCTATATTTAGTTTCTTTTAATTTAACAGGTTCCTGAACTGTTATTGTCCATTGAGATCATATATATAATCCATTAGTGGCCATACCACGATTACCTAAGGCCCACTCCATTGGTAATGGAGGGGGATTGGGTCGAATATGCCATTCACCTTAACCGGGCGAATTGCGCATTCCAGATGGGACGCTCGAACGAGAAAACCCTACTTTTTTTTTTCCCACATTTCAATTATTCGAGTGGTGTATTTGACGTTTCGTCAAAGCCGGTTACTGGTGAAACCGGCGAAACCAGCCTCAACCAGCAAATGGCATATTCCTGGCCAGCCCATTCCTTCAATATATTCAAAGTCCGCCCTAATGCACTAAATTATGGGCCGCTATTTGTGCTATCGTCATCTTCGATGTATGTATGGATGCCATCCTTGATGGCAAATTAATGGTTAAGATCTTCTCTTGGGAAGTGGATTAAGGCCAATTTCAAATTTATTAATAAGACTGACCATCATTTTCGTGGACCTATTTTCATAATAAGTAACATCGCTTACCATGCAAGTCTTTAGAAAGAATAATAAGAATAAGCACCACGTACAATCGACTTTGACTTCTCTCATCAATGTACAAGCCACCACTTTATATGGTCTCGTGTCTCTCTCCTGTGCCGAAGGAGTAGAATATGGTAATATAGAAGAATACTCATATTGGTAGATAACATGAGTTTGCTTTCTTTGCCCCCCCCCCCCAAAAAAAAAAAAAAAAAAAAACTGAAAAATCTACGATCACAAGAAGAGACAGAGACAATGGTAGTGGCGTTTCGACAACAATGTCACGGACATACGGAGGGAGAGGATCTTGTAACGATAGCATATGAGGTGAACTTAAAAGGAGGAGGAGCAAAGATATATATGAGAGGAAGAGAAAAAAAGTGTGTGTAGTTGAAATGGAGGCCGCGCTTAATGCGCAGTAGTCCAAAGAAGTTGTCAATGCGTGTCCAGCAACATAGGTTTTGTTTGGTATCATCGTCGTAACTTTAGCCGGGACAAGGATATAAGTCATTCCAAGCGTCTCTCCTTGTCTCCGAATTATTTGGTAAGTGGAATAGTTAAGCGAGGATAAGATAACTGATGGAACATGGACACCTTATTCTACACACACACAAAAAAGAAGAAAGAAGATAAGAAAAATGTTGTACCGGGTCACATGGACACTCTCGTGTTGGGTCCGCCTACGTGACCGGGTTGAAATTTCAGGTTGACTGTCTCCCCCTGCAGGCCAAGAAAAGGTCGGTCCGAGCCCAGACATGGTCTGGTGACGCCTCAGCGGTCCGGGCCCATTGACATTCACATTTGTCTGATATTTTCCCCGGCAAGTACGTCATAGTCTGATGGCTCGGTGGTAAAAAGTCCTACTTTTTTATTTTATTTTATTTTATTTCTTCTTTTTTTTTTTGGGGGGGGGGGGGGGTTGATGGGGCGGGCAACACTCCTCCGTTAGCTTCGTTTCTCCACACCAACCCAACCCAACCCCGCCAACCACCTGGATCATCATCTTATTAGAATACAGACTGTAGCCAATGCCTCGTCTAATTGGGCTGAAGCTGTCCATTCTCCGCATAAGAACAGATAACAGAAACCAATATGAATGCTTTATCTCAAACATAATAATAATAATAATAATGTTACCCATTAGTTACCATCTACATCTCGGTCATTGTCGCCTAGATTATTGCGTTCCTCGGGCAGCGGAGGACCAGATTCCCCAACTGGGTCCGTCCCGGCATCCATCCATCCATCTAGATTGTTACGTATTCAAGTCCACGCGCCTGGGCCTGGCCTCCCATCCCATGCCATATAAAAAGACCTATGACACCACTGACCACCACTAATTAAAATAAATGCGTGCATGCCCCTTGTTGTCGTCTACACTTAATACAAGGGCTGCGACTTTGCTCCCTTTGTTATTAACTCCTCCGTTGCCCAGGGAAAGGCTAAGCTAAGCACCTGCACACCCCCACGGGCCTGCCTCCCACACGTAGTTAAAAGGAAAGAAAAGAAACAGAGCCCGTCCTCGTTGGGATAGAGGATATGTTTGATTAATGCATGGCCACTCGTATTTCTTTCTTTTGGGGGTCTGGGGTCCCCAAAGTCGCCCGCCCCAACTCACAGTTAGGGGCGACATTAAGGTATTTTGGCCCTGCCTTTTCGAGGGTGGTGGTCACGGCTCTCTTTCGGGTACATAACATGTGACCTGAGGAGATAACAAATTAAGGGGAAGGAAGGAAGGAAGGAAAGGAGAGCACCACCCCATCTCTTGTTCAAAACTTTTTCCTCTTTGTTTATTTCTAGAGTAACTCTTTGAATCATGCACGGATAGAATAAACACTCGGCCACCTTCTGAAAATATAACATGAAAAGGGCGGGGGGATGGAGAGAGAGAGACGACGTCCTTATGCAAGCAAGGATCTACCACCATACACACATATATATTCTCCTTTTTCCCGGCGGTGTAGCCGCTTTTCCACCGCTATGCCTGCCCACTTTGCTTGGCTTTCTAGCAATCCTAATGATGGGAAATCGATGGTGGGGCAGACCAAAAGCCCACATGTAATCAATACCATCGACGGAGGTTGGAGGGTCACTTACCTCCTTTTTTTTTGTTTTGTTTATTTATGGGGAGGTGGCGGCGTTTCCTATCTTCACGACGACGACGACAACAGAGATACATAATAGAACACAACAGTAGGCTGGATGATGATTAGCACAAACATAATAAACAGGGGAGCCGAGCCGTCTCCAATGGACATAACATAAATTCTTGATGGAGTTGGATGATCCAAGATGAAGACCCCCCCCCCCACCTCTTTAAAACTCACACGGGTCATCATCTCCAAATACTCCATCAATGGAGAAACAGAGGACCAGGAGTAAAAAGGTGGGTGCGGTGTCCGAGGTGAAACTGTTTGAGGCCCCGTCAAAAGAAGAAGAAGAAGAAGAAGAAGATACCCTACCTCCACTTAAAAATAAGGGCATAAAATGGCATTTAAGGAGCCGAGGAAGGTTCTATATATAATATGGTGAGGAAGAAAGGAATGGGGCCGGACTAATTGGGAGCCACCGCTATGATGTAATTAATCCTCCACTCGAGGGCGGCTCAAAGCACCAGATCTGGCGGTGCTAAGATAGGGCAAGTACTACTTACTATCCACGAGCATGCATGTGATCACTAATTCTTACATTACATTTACATATAGCTAAAGACTACGAATCATGGTTCGCAGACTCGGCCCGACTCGTGTTGACTCGGGCGTATCGTACCGTATCAGGGCAAATTCGGTACACTACGGATCACCCCTAGGATCGGCCGAGTCAGACCGAGTCACAGTGAGAGAGAGATAGAGGAGGGGGAGAGGGAGAGAGAGAGGGCCGAGTCAGACCGAGTCGGATGCGAGTCGGATGAGACTCGGGCGTACCGTATCAGATCAGGAGGATCTCGATCCGGTACTGATCAGCGAGTCGGCGAACCTTGCTACGAATTGGCTACCGAAGTTGTTAGGAGCCCCCCCCCCCCCCCCACAGTTTTGCCTTCCGCGGTTCTTCCTTTTTTTTAATTAGTAGTAAATCCAGTGCACCTGATGATGCAGCCTCGTCCCCAGGCGACCTCGGAGGCAGCAGCACTTGTTACCAGAGAAAAGAAAAGGGGAGGAGACCCCAATTTCACATAACATCATGTGACAGGTGAAGCCCTGTTGAACGCAAATTATAACAAGAGACTTAACACAAGTCAAGCAGCGATTTTCTCTTTTGAAGCCACATTTCCACGACAAGCCATACAAACACACACTGAAGCATACCCCCCCTCCCTCCCCCACCCTTCAGATTCATATACGTTTACAAAAACCAGAAAACAGAAAGGAGCACAAAGTTGGTTCCATGGGGGGCAAAACCCAGCTTCTGTTGAGCTTATAGTGGTCTGCTGGAGTGGAGTACTACACTCCTTCCCAAAACTAGCCGAATAGCTCTGGTGCTCACCTCTGTTCATCGCCCATCGCTTCATGGGATGCAGTTGAGACCCAGGCACCTTGACAAGAACTCGCTCACCATGGTCTTCTTCTGTAGACAGAGGAGAGAAAGAGGAGGGGGAAGCAGTATGAGTAGCAGCAGCAACACTGGACACACAGCAAAACATAGCAAGCTGGAAACGTCCACCGGGGTCACAAGTTCCCAACCTTGGCCCCATGTACTCAGCATCAGCTATTCGACTAATAACTACTTCCTAGTTAGAAGATTTCCATACAAAATAGCAGTTGAGAGAGAGAGAGAGAGAGAGAGAGAGAGAGAGAGAAGAGGCAGGTGGGGTTGCAGGGGGGAGAACTGGAGAAGGACATGGCAGGAACGGGACGTGAGAGGAAAGATGCTTTTGCTATATTAACTTGTTATAGATCTAGTTAAATTAAAATTATGTAAAAAAAAAGGTGGCAGCTCACCCTCCTCGGCTTTTGGTACAGGAGCTCCGGGGGGATCTTGTAGAGGTCCTCGTCGACGGCCTTGGGGGCCCTGGGCCTCCTCGGGGCCTGCTGCTGGGTGGTCACGTCGCAGTCGCACACCCTCCCCTGCTTCTTCGGCTGCTGCGGCGCCTGCTCCTCCTCCCTCTCCTGCTGCAGCCGCTTCCTCTGCTGCAGCTGCTTCTGCTGCTTCAGCTGCTTCTCCAGCGTCGTCGTCCCTTTCCTCACCTGCGATCCCATCCATCCGGCATCACAAACAATTTTCTACTTTGGCGAGAACCCACGAACCAAAAGAGGGAAATATCCACAACACCGATGCAGAGAGGAGAAAGGGAAGGGACCTTTCGAGGGTAGGCGGTCACCACCACGGGGGGCGCCGCCGGCACCTTGAAGAGGTCCTCCTCGGCGTCCTGCCCGTGGTGGTGGTAGTAGTAGTAGTGCGGCAACGGGGGAGGGTGGAGATGCCCCCCGCCGACGGGCCCGCCGCCGAGGCAGGCGCCTCCCCGGAGCAGCCCCGCCTGGGAGGCCGACTCGAAGTACTGGGTGATGGGGAGCTCCTCGCAGAAGTCCCAGTTGCCGAACGAGGGGATGGGCCGTCTCCTCATGGCGTCCTGCAGGAACATCGGCATTACCACCAACATATGTATATACATATGCACGAGTAGAAAGCATAGCGAAAGAATTTTTTTAAAAAAGATTAAGCGTAGCTGGAGGGATAGTTCTCCTTCACGTTTCAAACTCACCTCCATGTTCTGTGGACCGCAGGCAAGCGATAGAGGAGAAGAGAAGAGAAGAATGATGGGTTGTTGGACTTGCTTGCTCTACGCGGTGGGAGGACGAGGGGGGAGAGGGTTTAAAGAGTGGGAGCGGAGGGGATGCCAATGCCAGGTATGGTGGTGGGAATGGAATGGAATGGGGTAGGTGCCGTATAAAGCTTTAATCAGGGGGACCCTGGCCGAGGAGTGCCTCGTCCCTTTATTGGGACAGCATGTTGTCATGCCGATCAAAAGTCCGAAAAGTCTCTCTCACTCTCTCTCTCTCTCACTCTCTCTCAACACTCTGTGCGTAGGGGAGGGTGTGGGGTGGGGTGGGGTGGGGTGGGGGTGGGGGGCTCTGAACCGCGTATCCCAAGGCAACACGACCAGGAGGGCAGCCGCTGGTTGTCTCCACTGCACTGCACTGCACGCTTGGGAACTACAAAGGGCAGTTTTTGGGGGCGGGGGGGTCTTCTCCCAACGTATGCCGTGCTCAACTGCATCAACGGGTGCGAGCCGCCCCCTCCTCCTCTACAGTCTACACTCGCTGCAGCAGCGCAGACCCAACGGACACAACAAACCTACGGTGGTTCTCGGCACTGGTTCGCCAAGGCCTGGTCTGGACCCTGTCAGTATTTTACTGAGATCCAGGTACGGTTGACCCCGATGGATGCACACCCGCTTGAGCGCTGCATCATCCAATTCTTATAATAGAAGACCCACCCACTTATTACAGCAGTTTTAGTCTGAAGGACGTAAACTTGATTGGCAATCCTTAATTATCTGCTTTGATAAATCAGTTAAGGGCGTGTTTGGTATGTGATTATTACTTTTTTTATAACTTTAAGAGAGAGAGAGAAAGTTAGATTTTACCGAGTTTTGGAGATTATGAAATGTGTCATTCTTTTCTCTCTATTGTAAACGTCTAAAAGTTGCCATCAGATCATATAAGTAAATAAAAGCGAGAAAGAGAAAACGTACCGTGTTCATCACTCAAGAATAATATCATAATTAATAGTAAAAGACTACTGAAACTACGTTATTTATCTTGAAAAGAAGAAACTCAATCAGATTTGTGTGCTATGAACAACACGCGATCTTTGAGAGTTGCGCGATGTAAACGCAGTGTCTGTGACTATCACGTTATATCAAACTATGCTGAAGATTGGAATCCTCTTCTTTCTCTCTCTCAACTAGTCAAAGATAGAGGGTCTCACATCTCCTTTCTATCTGTGCCTGTAAAATTGAAGAAAATATAAGAAAATCTAATTAGAACTTTGAATTGTGAAGAATCTATCTTTTAAGAGAAATAAACATGCAAAAGGAAGGGATTTTACCAAGAGGGTTAGATTTTAACCCATGTATAGGTAACAAAACTAAGTATGTGTGTATGTGATGGATAAACGAAATAACAAATGTGCTATGATACTAGAAAGAGGAAGGGAAGAAGGGCAAAAGAAAGAAACTAATACAACCTAAGAGAACCAATAAGGTGTTTGGTTGTTATTTTTTTCTCTTTTTTCTCTCAAATTTAAAAAAAGAGAGTAAGAGATCTTTTAATCTCGTTTGGTGTTCCTTTCCTAAATTTTAGGGAGAGAATCTCACCCCGTTATAATCTATCTCTAAATAAAAATAACTCCCTACCTAATTTTTTTTTTGAGATCGCTCTCTCGTCCTCTCTTTGGCCCCCTCCCTCCCATGGGCGGCCCCCCTCCCCCCTGCGCTGCCCGGGCCCCCTCCCCCTCCGACTCCGGGAACCCCCCGACGGAGGCCACCATCTCCCTTTGCGCCAGCAGACGAGCGACACACACGAAGGCGAGCGACCCGTGCTCCGGCCGCACGCCAGCGCAGAGCACGTCGGAAACACGTCGCTTGCTGGCCCTGTCAAGGAACGGCGGTGACAGTCAGAGGGTGCTATGGCAGGCAGTAGTGCGGACGCCGGTGTGGTTGTGGGGGGCCGGCGAGGCCCGACGACCTACTTGCAGGTGGGCACGCCGCGCACGGGGAGGTGAGGCGGAGGCCGGCTGGGCGATGCCGGGACCCTAGTTGGCTGTCGGAGGCGTTCGACAGTGGCGGCGAGCTGGGCACAGTGCAGAGCTGTGGCCGCCGCGGCCGCTGCGGCGGCTTCACGACCGTGGGACGCTGGCAACGGAGCGGAGCCGCGTGTGCAGGAGGGATGTTGCAGACGCAAGAAACAGCAGGGAGGGGGGGAAAGAGGAGCGACGGCGGCGGTCGGGCTTGCTCCGGCTAGGGCGCTGCGGACGTGTGGAGGGACACCTCCCTAGTGTCACAGGGCCCCCACGAAGGGAGGGCCAGCTAATGCGGGACGAACAGCGAACCTGGGACTCTAGCTCGCGGATGTCCCTAAGCGAGGGAAACGCGGGATCATGCGCGAGCTAGAGTCCCAGGTTTGTTGTCCGTTCCGCATGAAATTGGTATTAGAGCGGAAGGTTGAGTCTAGGGTAGTCTTTGTTTAAGAACAAAACAAACAAACAAACAAAGTCATTTAAGTCTAGAGAGAGTCTAAGTCGGCCCAAGGTTACATTTCATTCTTTTATTCGGTATATCAAAAGGTGTTGCCCGAACGTTAGGTTACGCCTATCGGGAAGGTCGCACATTTATGTGAGAGGATCTTCGGATCCCGTAACTCCGCCTAATACCGGATATTGGTTGAGTCTAGATTCGTAGTCGAGTCGACATTACAACTTGCATTGTCGTTTTAGGATCGTATCTAGTGTCTTGTCATCAAGTGTCGGCATGGCCATCCTATAGCTCCCCGTGTCCCATGGATCCTCAAAAGCCCACGTCATATGAATGGTGGCAACACATCCAAGGATGGGGAACCCAATCCTACCACCTCCGTAGGCCCGAAGCACCGGACTTCTATGGCTCTAAAGTCCCGAGTGACTACCTAGAGTGGGAAGCCGCTATGGACAAATACTTTAAATGTTACATCATGTCCGATGCCATGGAAGTTGATTTTGCCACAAGGCGGCTTTTTTACAAAGCCGCCGAAAAATAGAGAGGCATTGAAATTGTGAGGGAAATTAGGAGGCAATGGCCTATCGAGTCGTGACGAGAGATGAAGGGCGAGTTTAGAAGGGTCTACCTACCCGGCCCAATCACCTCCAACCGACCCCACCCAATCACTTCCAACTAAGTGGGTCATAGTCGGAGGCAAAGAGCCCCACACGTAGTAGAGCCTAGACCCAAGCTTAGGCCGGTTGATTACGGGCGAGTCCACCCCGATACCCCTACTCCAACCCCCACCGTTGTCGAGCTCTTCAAAACCATTTCGGATCGGTTGGATAGGATGTGTACCCAGATTGACGGATTCATACTCGAGCCTAGGGAGGTCATGGCCGGTAGCCCCAACCCGGCCCCACCTACGGGGTCCCAAGGACCTCTTCCCCTCCAGGAGGATAATCCTTCCCCACCCATGAGAGCTCCTTTGCCCCCACCCCCACCCTCCGATATTTATTCAGAGCTACCTCAGCCGGAGCCACCCGTGTTTCTAACGGAAAAGCTTTTCATCGCTGAGCCACTACTTAGTTGGCTCAAGATAGGCTTGGTCCATAGAGCATCATGCTATCAATCCATGGACCCCACACTACCTTTAGTGCCAATCAACTCATTTCATACCACATTCCGGTCTAGTCACCATGCTGATACATTGGATAACCTTACTAAGGGTTTAGACTGGCAATGGAAGTTGACGCACTTATTGGCCCGAGGCTTCGACCAACCCAATAGTCGTAGCTTCACACATCCGGCCTTAGGGTCCATTACCTCCGTGTGCACCGTGGGTCATGTCACCACGGAGGTTCTCTTATTCCTCCCCATGCCGGTCGAGCCAAACTTCATTCCCTTTACCTCGAGGGAGGAACCATACCTTTTATATGAGATCACCGTCCCCTGTACCCTAGTGCATGAAGGTGACCACCTACACCTTCAAGAATTCCAAACTTGGGACCGTGACCTATGGGAGCCCAGTTCGAGGGGTCACACTTTCTTTGATCCCTTCGACCCATTCCCTAGTGAACCCCTTGACCCACCACATTTACTCCACTTGTTCGAGGGAGTCCACTACCACACCCCTTCCCCACGGGCCAGTCCACCTACACTCAGCCAGGGTACCGTTCCACGGTCATCATATAGGGGTGACGAAGAAGGAGCAGTCGACTCTCTTAGCCCTCCCAAGTCTCCCAAATTCAACAGGCAGTTGCATACTAGGGACAGATTAGGATGTCTAGGAGTCCCCCATTCCGTCAATCATCGATTGCACCTAGTGTATGCATGGCACACATTCGGATGTCCTGGTCCACCATTGCATGTGTATGAGTCGGACTAACAGTAGGTTTGTTTAGGGTCATGTTTGGATCTTTATTTCGTACAGTTTGTCTGTCGAGTGCATATGCATACATCGAGTTGAGTCGGTCTTTTGTACACTCGCGTTGTCAGTCCCTTTCGAGTGCGAGGCAAGTCGGATCCAATGCGTACGTTGTAGACTTGCAGGAATTTGGGATCGGCTCTATCTCAACATATCGGATCTAGTCACATAGAGGGACCCAGCGGTGATTCCTAGTGAGTCTTCAAGCCACCTTCTCCCCTTTGAGAGTGACCCCACCCCGGAGTGTCCACCACTAGCCTCATTCCCATAGCAGCGTGAGCATATAGAAAATATACGGGATGAGCAAGTGACGATTACTTAGAGTGGAGCGTACTCCACGCTTCCTGGTTCGATGACGGATCCGCCGGAGTCACAGGAGCTGTCGCACCCCTTACTCGACGGGGTCGAGTTCTTCCCACTCGAGGAGAATTGATGGGAATCAACACCGAGCACTGACATTTTTATTTTGCATTTATGTCCTTTTGTTTGTATTTACACCCTTGGCTAATTGGGTTTACAATTGTAAGGCATTATAAGCCAGAGGGTTAGTCTTTAAAGTCTTTAGGTTTTTTTGTAAAAGTCCAGTAGGTCCAGTAGGGTCCCTCACCTCCTCCCTCATTGGTCCACTTGGCTTAGGGCCCATGTGGGGCTAGTTCAAAGTCCAAGGTGGGCTTAGACTAGACTTTTCCAACTTGGACCAAGAAGACAAAGTCCACTTGGCCACCTCGGTCAAGGGGGCGCACCCTTCCATATATTATTTTTTATTTTGTGATTTTTGACCACATGGGGAGAATATCTTCTATCCCTTGTATACCCCTCCCCTAACCCTAGATCTGAGGGTAATTAGGTCTTTAGGGTGGATCTATATAACCCTTGTATTTTTCATTTTGTGGAAGATTGATGAGAAGAAATTTCAGAAATTGCTCCAAGAGCCCAAGGGCGCCCCTCTCTCTCTCCCACCCCCTTGCAGATGGATTTCTGTGAATTTCTTGAGGTGTGAAGTCTCCTCCCCTCCCCCTCTCTGAGTGTGAAGCTCAGCACTGTCGCCACCACCGCCATCGAGACGCCGTCGCACCGCCACCGCCACCGCCGCCGCATAGGAATTCTGTCCACATCAGGACAGAAGGTTGAAGCCCGATTTTTATCTTCACATAAAGAGATCAGATCAAGTTGACATTTTGAGTGTTTGTTCTTATTATTATCCCCAGTCTCCATTTTAAATTTCGTGCCAATCAGAGGTCATTTGCTATTTTTCCCGTAATTTTAGTTCCACCCCTGACAGTCTGCCAGTTTGCAGATCTGCAGGATAGGAGTCTGTTCTTCTATTTTTCCCACCCCCCTTATACATCTCTCAAAAATCCCCAAAAATTCATGCGTGTTCCTCACTTTCCTACCTTCCACCCATAGTTTTTCTAGGGTCTAGATCCATCGTCTTCCTGTCGGTCAAAATTCGTTTTTAGGGAAAACTCAGTCTGTCATGTGTGTCTGTCAGTCCGAGCCAGCAAAAACCTTTGAGGGACAGTCATTTTCATTTTCAATCCATTCACTTGATGGATTTGAAAAAATTATATGTTATAGTCCTCTGAGTCCTCTATCCATCGGTATCAAGTTTGCATCGATCCGACACCGAATCTTGTCGCAAGAAATCTTTTCGTGAAGGCGCACAGAGCAGATCCGAGCCCAGCCAGCATAATCAGTACGAGAATTAATTCCTCGAAAAATACACCGGCGCACACTCGGTCACCGCTGCTCCCGGGGATCGATCAGCAACCTTCCAGTAGCGCCCCAGCAAGCCACATCAGTAGGGAGACGCCCGGGTACCTCCGTCCTAGCAGCCGGACCCACCTGCTGTCCCGCAGGCCCCGCAGAACCGTGCCGACCAGCAGCCCGTCTCCGGCCCAAATTGCTATCCGTCAACCCGAGTTCGCTACTCTCGGGCCCCACATTGTATCCCTTTACCTCCCTGCATGGAGTGCACGATAAATTCATTTATGTAATTATTGTTAATATTTGTACACCGGGAGTACGAGCTTCGGCCGGGGTCGTCTTCCCCACGCCCGGAGCGTGGAGGTAAACTCGCCTCCCTCTTTATCGCATTTGCTCAATTCGTATATTTTTTGAATGCCGCTGCTAGAGTGATAAGAACGTAGCTCGCTATATTATTTCAATCACTGCTGCGAGAGAGTGAGCGTGACCCGTCCCGTGACTCAATCCGAGTACACGCGGAAAAGCCGATAACCGAGGCTCATTGCCGGTTTCCCAACCGCGCACGATCCGGCGTTTCCCTCACTTAAGGACGTCCGCGAGCTAGAGTCCCAGGTTCGATGTCCGTCCCGCATCAGGTGTCTTGTGCCGCGTCGTTGGCGGGGCGGGGACGTGGAGGGGAAGATGGCCGGTGGGCCGTGCTCGCGTGGAGGACAGGGCAGGGAGGTGAGAAAGATGAACTGCCGTCTTCGCCCGGGTGATCTCGATGGCGGCGATGGCAATGGAGAGGCTGGAGAAGAGGAGCTCCCCGTTCTTCGCCCGGGTGATCTCTCTCCTATGGGTCCGGGCCGGGGTAGTGGTGGTGGTGGGCATTTGGGCGCCTCCCCGTCGAGATGACACTTTTGCCAACCATGTCTACATGTATTTTAAAAATCATGACACTTTTGCAAAACAAAAAATATCAATTTTTATCAATTTTAAATTTTAAGTTAAAAATTGACACAATATTTTTTTTAGGTAGAAAGAGTTTTTTTAAAAAAGTTCATCCCAAACACCCCATAAGAAGAGAACAAAGAAGTACGTCCCTGATTGAAACAATGAAGTTGAAATATAACAACATTTCTTGTCTAAAGCTCTAGAATTAGTTTTCCCTAACTCTTAGTCCAAGGGATCTATTTATAGTAGAGAAAAATCTTAACTCGAATTTAAAGGATAAGTCATAAAAAAAGAGTCCTAAGGGATAATTCCATCCACGACATGTTGGAAAAAGTTCTTAAGATAGATGAGAGTTGATCTGGATCGAAATCTTCAAGAAAGAATTTCCAAAGAAAGATTCTAAGGGAATCACTGTCGGAAAAGACGTGTTATGTTTGGGTTGTAGAAAAATCTGAGAACACGGTCTATCGTACAACCGCGACTTAAATAAGAACGTGGTCACACGATATATCGCGTTCAGACTCGATCTGCCTGAACGTAAAATTTTGTGAATATTAAAATTTAAGGACTTTAATTGGCTGAAATATGAGTTGAATTGAACGAGCTCCCAATGAATCTAAGGCCGCGTTTGGTAACGTCCATACATTCACAAAAATTTTGAAAATCTCATTCTCTGACAAGTGGCAGGTATACAGGAGATTTGTAATGATTTATAATCTCACAAATCTTCTTTTTATTTTCTTTGAGGATTGTCGGATGAGGCCACTTTTGTGTCTAACTATCTCTCTTCCGACATTTTTTTGATGGCTCAAAAGTCCGTACATATCATTCCATTTGATAAAGCTTAAACTTGGTGGGGGGGGGGGGGTTTACACTTTGAAAGTCACGCCCACCTTGTTACCAAACGGTGCCTAAGTATAACTAATGAACAATCTGAGACATCGTTAACGTGAAATAAGAGTCTCAACTTATGAATAAAAATTGGATGTATATATCTATCTATTTCTAAACTCTATATTTCATCTTTTTTTCATAAATAGATATGACAATGAGATATTCATAAATGCTTTTAATAGTAGGGATGTAGATGCCACAATTCATCCTCAAAATTCCTACCAAATGCGCCCTGTAATAACTCTCACGGTTCCAAGATGTCAACAACCGAGGAGGGGTTAGCTTGATGATTCGAATTATCTTTTATTTAATTGCTTACTACGTCCTCGAGTTTGAGACCAAAGCCATCAAGATGCAGGAGTGCGCTTTGACACCCTTCTGTCTGCTTCGGATTTAAAGCAACATGTACAGGTCAATTAGTGAGGGGAATTTGAATCAATCATTTTTGAAATCAATTATGATTTGTTTCAAAGTGTAGTCCATTAGTCCCATTTAGTTTATTTCTAAGGGGGCGTTTGAAAAGGACGTAGAATGGAGGGATTTTTCAAAATCTCTTAGAGAGAGAAGAAGTACCTTTTAAAAATTTTTGGAGATTTTTCAATTCTCTTCCTTTTCTCTCTATTTCTCTCTAAACCTCGAAATCCACCATAAGGATATCGGGACATTTGGAAAAACTTTAAGGGCGCGTTTGGGCGATTTGTAAATGGAGAGATTTTTTAAAAATCCCTTACGAGAGAGAAAAAGCTCCTTTTAGATAATTTTTTGAGATTTTCCACTCCTCCTATTTTTCTCTCTATATCTCTCTAAACCTCGAAATTCATCCAAAAAAAAATTGATGGGACGTTGTTTCATTTGGAAAGACTTTTAAAAAGGAAAGGATTCCAATGATTGGAGAGGGAAAAATCCCTCTCCAACATTGTTTCCAAACTCGTCCTTAGAGAAGGAGAGATTATAATGATCGGAGAGTTCAAAATCCCTCTCCTACCTCCTTTCCAAAAGCGCCCTAAGTCATTCTTTGCATCCGGGTTGATTTTAAATTATTTTTAAGTCAAAGTTATTTTTTAATTTAATAAGATCTAATTTAAATAATCAAATTAAATAAAAATTAACATAACTCAATTCAGATTAATCTATTTCACCTCCACAAACGATTTAAATTAATAAGTCATCATGTCAAAATAAAAAATAAAATAAAATAAAATAAATTCACTTAATTTTAATCAAACTATCTTTAATGTCGAACCAAATCAGGGGCAAACATATAAAAGATATTTTGCATTAACTTTGAGTTAACCAGATCTTTCCATTTTTCTCCACTGCCACAAACTAAAGTGATAAGATTGAAAGATGCGCTTCATTTACAGAGTTAAATGAGATAAAGTTCGGTCAGCATCCATTTAACATTGATTCGATCCACTTTAATTAATCTAAGATTATAGATAACTTTATTTATAATGATAAATGCACAATCTGTTAGCATCATAGATTTATTCTCACCTCGGGGCACCTTTTTCTCCGAGTTACTTGAACCGCCGTGGACGAGCCGTGGAGGTCGGAGGAGGCAGGAGGGAACGTAGGCGCTACGTTACATTGGGGTAAACGTAGCAGCCGTTTTCGCGAAGTCCGACGGCCCGGTTCCCCAGGTGGGGGTGTTCACGTGACGTGAGTCGTGTCGTGACCACCCTCCCCAGTCTCCACGCACGCACCGTCCCTCCCACCCTACAATTATGCAAAGCTGTCGTCGTTGGGGTTTCAAGCACCGCCCTCGGCGCGTCCAAAAGTGGCGAGGCGTGGGGGAGGACCTCTCTATTTACACGTCCGAGGCTCCCCATGACGTGACACCCATCATACATCTTTATACGTAATGTGTGTATAAATATTAATTTTTATAAATAAGTATATTTATATTTTAATTCTTAAAATATAATTATTATTTTTGTTTTTTATAATTTTTAAATATCAACTTTAATCCTTATAATTTATAGCCGTTAGAAAATAAGATATACGAGAAAATATTTTACCCTGAATTAATATGACTTTAGAAATGTTAAAAATATATTTTCTCTCATCTTCTTTGTTGCTTCTCTATCTCTCTTCTCTCTCTCTCCCTCTACGCTCTCTCTCTCCTCAAGTCAATTGACCAGTGGCTACTCCCGCAGTGGCCTCTTCCCCTCACCTGTAACGATAGATGGCGATGCTGATGGGAATGATGATGGTGACCTTTCGAGCGTCTAGCCGATGAGGACGTGTAGCAACGATATCTACTCCACGGCGACGATGTCGTCACCCTCCCGGGTGTACACTTAGTGGGACAGCTCGTCGATGAGGAAGACGACATCAAATGGATGAGGTAGCACCGCTCGTGGGGTAACTCATCGATGACGAAGACGACGTCAGAGGAGATGAGGAAGCACCACTTGTGACCCTTCTGGCACCGACCCCCTCCCTGTCACTCTGTCTCTCTATCACACGCACTCTCTCTCTCCCTATGCATCCGTGTCGGGATGCCTGCACCGAAGGGAGAGACCCCCTTTGGCACCTCTCCCGTTGTTCTCTCTCTCTATCACTCTCACTCAATCTCTCTCTATCCCCGCTGTTCACGTTGACACATACTCCCGTCGCGAACGTTCACCGTGAAGCCACTATCGAGATTCCCCTTGCTGGTGTCGATGTGCACCCTTGTCTCCCACCGTTTCCATTGTCGCAACGTCGTCATCAACTTCAAGCCCCTCTCCAACGCCGACAAGGACGGCACCTTTGAGCTCCTTTTCTCAACTCCCATTCTAACCCCAAATCGTCGACATGCTCTGCAATCATAGCTACAACGACGAACTTTAGTATAAAGAGAGAGAGAGTGGGACTTACAATCTAACTAGGATTATTTTAATCTTTTATCAACATTAAGTTAATTTAACTCGGTTTGAGTTTCACTCTAGTTACCGAAATGAACGACAGAGACTAATAAAGACGACGACTAAGATTTGAGGAACTTTAATAATAATAATAATATTTAAGAGATTAAAAAATAAATACACATATTTACGGAGACTAAAAAGTATAAAACCCCAAAAAAAACACACACAGTTAACATTTTCCTTTTTGGGACAGAGACATAAATGATAATTAGATATGCTCAATGTTCAGTCCACCCAAAAAAAGAAAAAAATCGAATCTAATCTGATTGATTCTATTTTTGTATAAAAAAATATGAAGTCAATTTAGTTTGGCAACAAATATGGGTTTTCGTTTTTTGATCTCCCTTCAACAAAGTAAAAGGAGTAAATCTCACGTTTCACAGTGTGCGAGAGAGGAGCAATGCTCTCTAGACAAGTAGTGGAGCTCACAGAAAAAAAATTGCGCTGGATCCGCTCCATTTGAGAAATAATCGACATAAAAGGCAGAATAGTCGTGAAACAAATTCAATCAATTTAAAAAATTACATATATCTATATTTAAACTTTCCAATGGAGAGGTATTTTATATACAGGACTGATTGAGTCACATCATCAAAAATAAAAAATCAAAATAAAAAGGGTAAACCCTCAAATTGGACATATGTTAGAATATATATGGATTCACATGTATTACAATTATTATTATTATTATCATTATTATTATGTATCAAAGTTCGATGACTCGTTGATCCGTATCAGATCAGAGCTTCTATGATCCGATACTATACACTACGGATCGTATGCGACTCAAACCTACTCTATCAGAATCACTTCAACCCTTCTCCCCCTCAAACTCACTCTCCACACTCCCTCTGGCTCTCTCAACCCCAACCAGCAACTCCCCTCCCCTACCCCGCTCCCTGCCCCCCTCTCCCCCTTCCCGCTCCTCCCTCTTCCCCTCCTCCTCCCCCTCCCCCACACCCCCTCTGGCTCTCTCAGTCCCCCACCCTTCTCCCCCTCCAATGAGCAACTCCCCTCCTTGTTCCTCCCCCTCCCCCACACCCCCTCTGGCTTTGTCGACCTCACCCTTCTCCCACTCCAAAGAGCAACTCCTCTTTTTTGCCCCCCTCCCTCTCCTCCCCCCCTCCCTACCCCGCTCTCCCCCTCCTTGCTCCTCTCTCTTCCCCTCCTCCTCCCCCTCCGTTGGCTTGGCGCTGCCGCTATAGTACAAAGTGCGAAGGAGGAGAAGGCGACTCGGTCGAAATCGACAGATCACATACCAATTTCTTCCAGATCCGATGCGGTACCCCTTACTCGGTGCGAGTCGCACCGAGTCGATGAACCATGATATGTATATATATCTATGTGTCTAAAATTATCTCTACGTTAAATATGTTTACCTAATATAGTGTAATACAGATATTTAAATCAAAACAGTAATCCAATTTTACTTGATTTGTAGGACTAATCCACCTTAATTATTGTATTTCAAAAATAAATCTTCTAATTAAATCAAGCTAAACCATGAACATCCCTCCCTTACTACGATAAACACAGGTTGAACATTGTTTGTCGACTTTGACGGCATTCAGACATTTGTGGTCACCTGTCCATGCATCTCCTGTGATCTTTCTAAATCATGTCTACACCTTTCTGAAACTTCATTCTTCTGTTTTAACTTGACTAAATTTCCTCTCAAAATTTGAGTCTTACTCAGCCAAGCCTGACTAAAATTTTAAAATGCTAAGACTTACTTCATGATATATCAAATTGGTTTTCAAAATCTTAATCTTAAAATTTGATTAAATTTTTTATAATTGTACACTAAACATAGTTCACAGTCTAAAATATTTATAATATTTTAATTTTTAATATATACGATTAATTATTGAAATCCATCGTGGCCATTAAAACTAGACGTTGGGCTTGAGTAGCCCTAGGGCTCACCTTATGAGTCATTCCGACTTGATGCACCCCACCACATGGAGGTGTGAGTCATTTATTTTTTGAGATTTTTGTATGAATATTATTGTTAGACGTAAACATATAAAAAAATCATTCTTAAAAATATATTAATAGATATATGACTGGATTAGTTCAAATAATACATAAATATCATTTAAACATAAATTTTTTTATAAATGTTTCATAAAAATAAGTAATATATCTACGAATAAATATGATATTTATGTACAATCCAGATCTACACTTATTAATACATTTACAAGAATAATTTTTTTAAAAAAATTATTTAACAATAATTTTCATATAAAAAAATTTTCTTTTCTGAAAAGAACTCGACCTATCGTATCCATATAATCTGATTCACAGGCAAACAATTGAAAAAAGAAGAAGAAAAGAATGAAGATCAATCTGGTAAAACGGGCTGAAAGTGGTCAGACTTATAATAATGTTCGGCAAACGAAGATTTCCAATGTTCATTTTTTTTCATCGTCAGTCAATCGGCTGAAAAAAAAAAGAATGGGCAGTCTAAATGAACTTAAAGTGGCCAGCCCAATATGAGGGGGAAATTAGGCGGTTGAATCTTCTTTTTTTTTAATTTTTTAACCAGAGAAAGGTTCATTGCCCAATATTAGAACCGATAATAGTGAAATTATTATCACATGTTGAGTCCAAAAATCAAAATGGGGGCATTATGACCGTGTGCAGAGGGCTGATCGACGACTTCCATTTATAAACCATCGGCTCAACCAAAGCTCTTGCCGCTGCTGATCCACCCCACCCGACCCCAACATGTTGGCCGGTCACCGGTGGCGGAGCCAGAAATATTTGAAAGGGGGGGGGGGCAAAATATAATTAATATAATAAAAATTATTTATTTTCATTCAAATAGAAGATATTTTACAAGTGAGTCATTCACGACGGGTCTTCATATTCTGAAAGCGTTATATTATTATCTCATTGTCAATACTCTCGAATGCCTCCTTCTCAATATATGTCACAAAATTATCATTCATCTATTGATCATCACAAAAATTATTTAAGTTTCAAAATCAGGTGCAGTGTTTCCGACGAGTGGGAACCGACTTTATATTATATAATAGAGATAATGAATCACAAATATGAACAACTGAGAGGGAGAATCAGGTTAAGCTACTGAGACATGTAAAATCCCCGTGATTAAAAATACACGAAATAAGAATTAAAAAGAAAGACAAAATCAAAGTCCTGAATGAAATGTCTTCGCCAAGTAAAGCTCCATAGTAAAGCCCTACGATTACAGCAAAAGTCACCAAATAGATAACAAGAGAAGTGAGCAAGGGGAAAAATTCACCGTATTGATAGAGACGCTCCTCAGAGTGGAGTGAGGTGTGGGAGAGGGGGGGCGGACGTGCAGATCGGATAGACCTTTTATAAGCCTACAAATCAACTATCTGCACAGCCCGATAATTTTTTTTTATTTATGTTCAACCATAAAAAATAACCCTACATAACTACAGATAAAGTTTCACGGTCGAAAGTCACAATTCCTTTTTACAGTTATACTGTGTTACTTTTATCCTCTTTTGTCTCTTTTAAATTTTTATCTTACAAAAGAAAATCTCCATCGCCGATTTACAGTTAAATAACCAACCAATAAATGTGGATGATAAATACCCACCATCAGTAGATATTTTAACTTAATCGTAAAATCTATATATCCACGGTCGATAGATATCTAATAGGCCCAAACAAATCTAACAGAAGGTGAGGGGCAAATGCAAAAAGAAAGAGAGATTTACCCCAAGTCAAGGGGGGGGGGGGGCAATTGCCCCCCCTTGACCCCCCCCCCCCCCCCCCGGCTCCGCCAGTGCCGGTCATAGCCATGTTTGCGAGAGTCCCCTCCCAGGTAGTACTGATTGGGAGGTGAGTAATGCCTGGGACACACACGGGTTAATTTTTAACTCTTGTGTGCGTCAAATAAATTTATGTTTTGAAAAATAAGTAACATAGATCTTAAATCACTCTTAATTGTCGTAAAAATACATCCTCATCTCATAGTTTAAAAAATATAAAAAAAATGTATAAAGTGAATAGTGTTAGATTTAATTGGTCAGAAATTGACTTTTTTTTATTTTAGATTTTTTTGACATCAAATCGAGATATGTTTTATACGATAAACTAAGATTATTTGTGTCCCACCTTCTATTTTTTTAAAAAAATATCTATTTGATTCACAATACGGATGTATAATTACACTCTTGGGAGTTGACCACTTACAGTCAGAGGCCCACAAGCATTCTTGTTTCATATAAAAACAAAAAAAAAAGCGCTTAGGAAGGGTCTTATTATTTAATAGAGAGGAAAACGATGAGTAACACCCCACCTACTCCATCCTCGAGCCCTCCTCCAAGGACTCGAACCCCAAATAGGGATAGTTTTCTCAATGAAAAACCACCTTCCCCTCCGCCGCACACCCAAACCTTTTTCTCCTCACCTCCACTTCTTTATTATTTTTTTATCATTTCCCTTTTTTTTTTTAAAAAAAAGAGAAGCTTGGTCAGATCTTAAGTTGTCTTGTATCCCTCTCACACTCGACAGTTTTTTTTTTTTTTGGGCCTATGTGTAATCTCCCTCGCTTCTGCTAGTCTTACATCCACTTTCTTTCTTTCATAGCCTTGCCAGTACCAATAATCAGTAATTACTGGTTCTTAATTAAATCCATCAGAGATGAGACGTATATATTCATACCTAACATCGTGGTTCTCTGTCCCAGTGATCTGAATCGGATCGTGATCTTCTTGATTTGATACGAGTCATCTGAGTAGGATGCAACAAGGGCCGACTGGATCCGAGTCCACCCCCATCCTCCCCTTACTCTCACCTCGACAGCCACTTCCCTCACCCCAGCACCCCCTCACCCTGGCAGACCCCCAGCCTCGTAGATCACCCCCCCCCCCAATCCCGAAAGCTCACCTCCCCCACGGTGGCAGCCTCCCACCCTGGTCGGCAACACCCCTCCCCGATGACGGCGCAGCTCTACGAGGCAGGGAATGGCTATGTGGGGTGGTGGGCGAGGTCCGATGGCAGCGGCGACGACGGCTAACGACGTTCCACAGCGGCGATGGTGAAGTGGCGAACAAATGGTACGTGACTCGGTCAAACTCGATGAATCAAGCACCGGATTCATTCAGATCCTGCACGTTATACCCGACGAACCATGCATGTGTAACCAGAGGGCACACGTGATATTAAATTTTTGTACGAAGGGTATACGTATGTATAGATCGACTTGGGAACTAATCGATGCATGCAGTTTCAAAACGCCCTACACTTGGAATTTGTATTCATGGAACCGCCACTGAAAGTGGATCTATGATTAGGGAAAGAAGGGAGAGGTCAAGCTGCTCGGGATCTCCTCTCGGGGGCAAATTAATCTTTCTTCAATGTTGAAGTCAGATCTCTCAACATTTATGACTCCTCGAGATAAGCATGTTAGAACGGGCAGACGGTCCTCTACCTAGCCATGTTATTTGAGTTACCTCTTTTGTCGTGTAGGACCATCTTTCATTAAGTAATCCCCCCAAAGTTGTGTTTGTCGACCATCTCTCTCTGTATTACCTTAATTCCCTACTAAATGGTCTGGGGGAAAAATGTCCGGCCCGGGTTAAATTTTTTTTTTGATAACGGAGAATCTAGCAGAGTGATACAGGGAGTTGAGAGCGATTATTGGGCCATAAAATGAGGGGTCCGGACTATTTGAGGCTTCGTAACAATACTTGGGGTTCTTGATCAAAATAAATAAATAAAAATAAATCACTGCACAGGATCATATTAGTTAGACTTTTCCGTTGGATCGATCATTCCACCTCTCCGTTTGGTAGTCTTCCAGTGACTCTTTGGGCCTAAAATGGGCCTAAACCAATGTTACGGTCCTTACGTGCAAATCCAAATGTGGAGTGGATTCTCATGTAAACTTGTTTCTAACGAGGATGTATATTGATGAAACCCCCTCCCCTAAAAAAAAAAAATCTTTGAAGGATAATAACTTGGGTTGAGTTTTTTTTTAAAAATAAAAGGCTATATATAAAATAATCATAACGGCGTCCGCCCTTTTAACGACTAGTGTAAACATGGTTTGTACGCACATGGCTCCGGTTGTATCGGTGCTGGCCAGGAGCCTTGGGAGCCGCGAAGCATCTGCTCAGCTCAGTTGGTCGAAGAAGACCAACGCACACCACGACGTGTCGGTCGGCGTACACACACACACACACACACACACACACACACACACACACACACACACACAGATATATATATATATATATATATATAAAATACATGCATGGTGGAAGAGACAGATTGCGGTAATTGGGGGGGGGGGGGTTCCCTTTTTGTAGCTGCGAAATAGGCTACGAAGAACGCAGCAGCATGCTCTCCTAGATCTGCAGGGGGAGTAATGAGTGCCGACCCTGTCATTCTTCCTCTTCCTCCTGTCATTCTTCTTCTTCTTCTTCTTCTTCTCTCAGTCGCCGCAGCTGCTACAGCTAGCTAGCGCAGAGCCGAATTCCAAAGCCTTTAATTTCCCCCACCAATTCCAACTCGATCGCCATTAATACATACCATCACGGAAGAGTCCCTCCTTCAATTCTCCCTCCCTCCTCAATTTTTCGCATGCATGTGAACACCTTCCAGAACCCCACGAATTATTTACGCCAGCGTGTGGGTATATAATAAAGGAGATATATGGTACCCCGTGACCTTCCATGGAAGCGTTAATTAGATCCTTTTCGTTTGATCCTTAATTTTTCTTGTTTTTTTCTTTTTTTGCTAACTCAGTGAAGCCTTTGGAATCACACACACACACACACACACACACACACACACATATATATATATATATGTGCATCATAGATCGATATCCTTTCATTAATCATTTGGAATATATATCACATATTGTTGGTGGTCCTAGCTAGCTACTTTTCATATTTTAAGATTAGATGAGAGCCATGCAAGCTATTGTTACCGCATGGCTATAGAGGGAGCTTAACTAATTATAAGCAGCATGAGCACACCTTAGATGTATATACAGGTTTCCATAGGTATACATGTATGTGCACGTTGTCTTAATTGGAGTATGATCTTCTGATCACACGCCCACATGTGCACATTGAGAGATGATTAACGATGAACTACTTTGTCGAAATGTCTAATAAATCTATGTAAATGATCACAACGCGTTCTTGTCTCCCGCTCTAATAAAATATTAATTTGTCTCCACTTGTTCACCACCCACAACTTATTGATCCCGTACCCCCGTGTCCGAACAGAAATTCCCACCCCTACCTCCGTCTGTCAGTCAGACCTTAATTTGACAAATTATCGAGCCCCCCTTTCTGAAAAAACGGGGGGTGGGGGGGGGGTCACCCACATGCCCCAGGGGAACATGTATGCTATACATATGTGTATCTGAGATCCTCCACCACTGCCAGTGGGTGCACCCTCTGGTCAATTCAGTTCTTGTTGTTCTTAAACCTATCTATGTACGTACGTACGTATATAGTAGCCCTGCAAAAAAATATAAAAAAAATCCCATCAATGGGCTCCAGAACCGTCCAACCTGACAAAGGGTGACTAGATAAGGGAAGGAATCCCGGTCAAACGCGTTTGCCCGCATGTAGTTAATTAAAAGGACGAGACGAGTCGCCGCCGTGGGAGGTGGGTGGGCGCCGGGCGGGCAAAGGCAAAGCCCAACAGCGAAGTTCCGTTAGGCTTGTAGATGATGGTCTATTGGTCTCTGAGTAGGGAGTCAGATTTGAATCATCTTGACCATCTCCTCGTTTTGGCGCTTCCAAGTTCCTAGAATTCTTGGATTCGGACGTGATTACCTCCAAAGTTTGCGGACTCAGGTGATCTGTATCGGATTGGGATCACTCTGATCCGGTACAGTATGCCCGAGTCATATGTGATTCGAGTCAACTCGGTCGTCTCTGATCTCACCCGGTAGACCTTTCTTCCCTCGTCCCGGCGCCCTCCCAACCCGATGGCGATTTCTTATCCCACCCTGGTGCCCTCGCCCCACCCCCGGCAGTCCCCCACCGCGGCTGGCAATGTCCTTTTTGGCCAGATTATTGTCGCCACCGTCGAATCATGGCCGCCACCACCGAATCCTCACCGTCACCGTCCGATCCTCACCGGGGCACGTCTAGAAGATCTCAGATAAGAATAGAGAGGGAGGGAGGAGCGACTCGGTCTGAGTCGACCGGATCATATCTCGAATTTTTCTGAATCCGAGTAAATTTATCCGAGTCACCCCGACTTAGACTGAGTCCACAAATCGTGATTACCCCCAACAAAGCTTTGCTATATCATCTCTCAGTGGTGTGTACGCCTGGTGCAGACGTTGGCCCTCTCGTTTACAAGGGGAAAAGTGGATGCCATAATAAAACTTCGTATCAGTCGCACGTGTTAAAATTAAGGTTATCAATTTGACGACCGAAACTTTCACCGAAGATTCCATGATCAGATTATATTTTACGAATTTGTGTTCACAGTCTTTCACTGAATTAAAAAAAACAGAGCGTTAGATATCCTACCCTTATGTGTTGAAAATGTCTTTTATATATTTCAACCATTTTTTGACAAGTACCAAATTGACGAATGATAAATTAAATAACCCATGCATATATATATATATATATATATATATATATATATATATATGGACGATCTCTTAATTTAATGACACGTCTAACTGGTTGCAAAACATACGCTAGATGATTAATTAGATCACCTCAGATGTTTGATTAATTCGAGGTGGATAAGAGGTATGTCCTCCGCCGACATCCTGGGCAAAAAAAAAAGAGTTAGATATCTTACCCTAATGTTGAAGTGTAAAAAAAAATACTTACTTTAAAAATAAACATGAAAATTCAATAAAAGCAGTAACTGGACAGAAAACGCTTCCTTATGGTGTTTTAATGATTAAATCATTTTTTTTAATTTTAAAAAGTTTGTGTATCCTCTAAATCACCACAAACTTTGGCTTTTGGTGCCATGTTTTTCGTATTCTCCTTTTATTAATCTCATGTTGAAAATTGATTAAATATTTGTTCCTTTGGGTATTAGGGGCACGGCGGCCTGTGGGAAATTTATTCCCGCCATATATATCTATATAAAGGATCTAGTGATCATAGGATTAGTTGTCTTATAATTAAGTAAACTTGTAACTTGTATAAGCAGAATTGTTGCAACCATGTGGAAGGATCTCATACTTACTTAATTAGTGAAATATTGGAATGGTTGCTCAGAATTTGTAAATATCCTTACCAAAAAAGGGCATAATAACATTTATCTTTATTTGTTCATTTTGACCCAATGAAATTGTTCCTTCAAATACAAAACGCACACTTAGGAAACATGACCGGTTTTTTTATATATAAATCATTGTTACATATGAATTTGTAAATATATCATTCTTGAAAATATATTAATATATATATCACTATTATTTTGAAAAAATTGTAGATTTATCATCTCCATAGCTTTCCGTTGTCGTCCCTCAATGTAATAAGTCTAATCAAATGTGAGAAAAGACTAAAATACCCACTGTTATCTTTCTTAGTTTACGAGCTATTTGTAGAAAACCCATAAGTAGAATCATAAAGTAAAAATAACACATCTCGTAAGGATATATAAATAAATAATTAAATTTTAAGATTAAAGTGCTTAAAGGGTCATCTTGTTCCTCGTCTTTGATGGATTTTCAAACACTAAAATGATGGCAGCGGCGCCATGAGGGGCGGCAGGCCAGGGACATCGTGGGGGAGGGATGGCCTTCCCGTCTCGCAGACAGAGAAATGTTTGAGAGAGACAGAGTGCGTATGAGATAGAGAGGGGGATGGCGAGAGAGGGAGGGGATGAAGTGAGAGAGAGAGACTGCAAGGAGGGGGATGTTGGAGGCATCTCCCCCTCTGACCGTGACAGAGGGAGAGGACGAGAGAGAGAGAGAGAAAAGTAGAGAGACAAAGGAAGTGCGGGGAGGGGGATGTCGAAGGTGTCTCCCCCTCCTGCGGCGGTGATAGAGGGAGAGGGGGAAAGGGAGAGAGAGATAGAGCGAGAGGGAGGGGAGAGAGAGCGAGTGCATGGATGGGGTGAGAGAGAGAGATTGCGGGGAGGGGGGATGTCGGAAGCGTCCCCCCCTCCAACGGCAGTGATAGAGGGAGAGGGGGGAAGGGAGAGGGAGAAAGAGCGGGAGGGAGAGAGAGAGGGGGGAGTGGATGGGGTGTGAGAGAGAGTACGGGGAAGGGGGACGCCAAAGGCGTCTCCCCCTCTGACGGTAGTGATAGAGGGAGAGGGGGAAAGGGAGAGGGGGGGGAGAGAGAGAGAGCGAGCGAGAGGGAGAGGAAGTGGATGGGGTGAGAGGGAGAGTGTGTGGGGAGGGCGGACGTCGGAGGCATCTCCCCCTCTGACAGTGATGAGAGAGAGAGAGGGGGGAAGGGAGAGGGAGAGAGAGAGGGAGTGGATGGGGTGAGAGAGAGAGAGTGCTGGGAGGGGGGACGTCGGAGGTGTCTCCCCCTCCGGCGGCGATGGCGGAGGGAGAGGGGGGGAGAGAGAGAGAGCGAGAAAGGCACGGGGAGAGAGGGAGGAGCGATTTCATCTCACTCCTCTCTCTCGCCATGCCTTCCTCTCTCTCTCTCTCTCTCATCTGGCTCTCCCTCTCTTCGTGCCTTCATCTCTCTATCTCTCCCTCTCCCTCTGTCACCGTCGACCTACTCTCTCTCTCCCTCCCTCTCTCTCTATCACCGCCGGCTCTATCTCTGTACCTTCCTCTCTCTCTCTCTCTCTCCCACTCCCTCTGTCACCTCCTGCCTACGACCCCCTCCCCCTCTCGATCCCTCTCGCTCTCTCTCCCCCCTCTCCCTATCACTCTGTCACTATCGAAGGGGGACACGCCTCCAACATCTCCCCTCTATGCACTCTCTCTCTCTATCTCACCCCATCTCCTCCATTGGCCACCGTTGCTCTCTCTGTAACTCTAAACCTCTCTCTCTCTCTCGCCGCATGCTCTCTCTCCCTATTTCTCAGTCTCTCCCCCACCCCCTGCTCTCTATGTGTAACTCTAAGCCTCTCTCTCTCCCGCCACCTGCTCTCACTCTATCTCTCAATAGCAATTATGGCCGTCGGAGTCCCCCCCCCTCTCTCTCTCTCTCACCCTCTCAGACCAACTACACGAGTCCCCTCCCACCTAACCGCGAGAGCCCCCTCTCTCTCGGTATTTTAATCATTTGACTATCAGAGAGATATTTTAGTCATTTCGTCGTCACTTAACGAGAATATTAACATCTTTTAAGAATATTCACGATCATGTCGACATAAGTTAACTATGATGTCATATCAACAAAATTTTTAAAAAAGTGGAAGTTTATATGCTAATAAATTTTCAAGAATAATGTATCTACAAATTCGTAAGTAACTATGGTTTATACGTAAAAAACTCAACTATGAATACCCAGCATGATTATTTATAGCCATTACTATACATATTGGAGCCTTTATAAGAGAGGAAGCACCCTCTCTCTCTCTCCACACACACACACAACCAACTCTGTACTCCCTTTCTTTCAGAAATCCCAAGGCACCCCCCGTTACACGTGATAGTGGATGATTTTTAAAGATCAAACGCAATTAAGTGATTAACAAACAAAGATTCGAACAAATTATTGGCTTTTAAAGATCGAATGGCTACACAGTCGTAAGCAAGACGTCCTCCTCCTCGTCGTCGAACCCTAGGGTTCCTCCCCCTTCGTCTCGTAACATCTCACCTCTGCCTCTCTCTTCCCCAGAACAGGGACAACTCCTTTAAACGTACTTGAGGCGATTGTCTTTGACCCCTTGCATGACACAGAATTTTACCAGCTGGCTTAATTAAAGACGATGGCCTTGTTACCCCCTCCACAAGACTACAAGTCGCACAACACCACCATACGTACACACCTGAGAGAAAAAGAACAACGAGTTTGTTGCCCTACAAATCCAAAAGGGCACTCTACTATTCCAACCCCCTACACTGCACTACCTGGATAACACCAGAGCATGCAAAGAAGTCTCCTGCCAGACGAAGTAGCCTGCATACACCTGTCCTGTATTACCCTCCTGCAGCTAGCTACGTGCCATCAAGATCAAAGAGATGGCACTCCTTCAACACACACCCGTCCTCCTGCTGCCCGGCACTTATTATTGTAAGAAGAAGGATTCTCTGCACCCTGCAGCCAGCTCTGGTTGCATGTGTGATCAAAATCAAAATTGGGTTGAAGTCCCCAAGGAGAACTTCCCACTTCTGGAAGGAAAGGAGGCCTCTGCACTGGCGGCCATGTGGTGCTGGGCGAATCCCTACCTCCAAAACCCTGTTTTCCTCCCCCTCCATCGCGCCTGTTCAGTTTGACTCGGCCACCAGCTGTCGGCGATGCGATCCGGGGTCGGCGCGGCCGGTTTGACCAAACCGCCCGTCCCCATGCAGTCAGGTTATGTCAATCGCGTACGCGATACGTAATATCTTCTCCGGGCCTCCCCCACCCCCTTGTCCCCACCACTCACTCTCTCTCTCTCTCTCTCTCTCTCTCTCACACATACACACGCGCGCGCACACACGCACACATGTTCTCTGTCTCTCTCTCCCCCACCTCTCTCTCTCTCTCTCTCTTTTAATGGTGGGATTGCATTGAAGAAGAACCGAGGGGGAAGGGAGGCGAATGTCAGCAGAGGGGGACATGGCAGCAGGGAATCCGCCATGGGAGGCGATGCCGAGCCTCGGTTTCGAAGTTTCGGACGGGGATGGAGCGACCACCCCAACCGTACCAACCTCTGGACGAGATGTGCGGGGAGGGTTGCTGGGCCGTGGCCCTTCTAGCTCCGTGCTTTGCATCTTCGCCCGGTTTCTCGGAAGCTTCACACACGCATGGGTGGTAAATGAGTTAATAATGACGCCCGAGGATAGGAACTGCCCCGCAGGCTGCAGCTGGGATAGGGAGAGGTCAGGCAGGAAGAATGAAAGGGAGGTGCCATGCAGGCAAGTAGCTTCCCTTCTCCAAAGAACAGCGATACAGACGACAGAGCTGTTTTGTGGGGTGGAGTGTAAGGGAAACGGGGGTACAGGAGAGGGGAGGACACTACTCTATCAGGCGCACTTAGCCTCACTTTGGTATCGATTTATCCCAGGGTTAGTTCTAAGTTAACTCCTGGATAAATTTTTTTGTGATTTGATAAAGAGTTAGTGTTAATCAGTTTAGGTTAATGACTAACTCAGGGTTATTCCTAGATTTTAAAACTCACACCCAGAGGTAGGTTAAGGTAGGTTAACCTCCTATCCTCAATAGGGGTGGCTTTGGTATGGAGTTAGGTTAAAGATGGGTTAAGTCAACCCGATTAAAGTAGCTCGGAATTAACCTATTTTTGATTTGGTAGGAGGGTAGTTAATCTGGGAGTAAGGATGTGGACTAACCTAATTTTAATCTAGTATGATTTGGTAAATACTAGGTTAACCTAGTAATAATGAGAGAGAGAAATAGCATTTATTATGAGAGAGAGAGACATTTAATTGAGCATTTATTGAGGTAGGAGGTTAACCCACCTTAGCCCACCCTTGGGTGTGGGTTTCAAAATCCAGGAATATCACTGGGTTAGCCCTTAACCTAACCCGACTAACACTAACTCTTAACCAAAGCACAAAAAAGTTTATCCCGGAGTTAACTTAGAGCTAACCCCGGGATAAACCAATACCAAAGAGAGGCGATGTTCAATTAAATGTGTCTCTCTCTCATAATTAATGCTATTTCTCTCTCTTATTATTACTGGGTTAACCTACTATTTATCAAATCATACTAAATTAAAAGTAGGTTAGCCCACATCCTTATTCCCCGATTAACTACCCTCCTATCAAATTAAAAATGGATTAACTCCGGGCTACTTTAATCGGGTTGAGTTAGTCCACCTTTAACCTAACTCCATACCAAAGTGAAGCTTAAAGTCCCCTTATTAGTTGGGATCGTGCAGATGAATGTTTTTGAAAAATCTTTGTATAAGATAAATGTCATAATGTCATAGATTTTGGACCTCTAAATCTATCCCGAAACTTCATCAGAGAAATTTTTGTAGATTATTTAACACCCCTCTTTTTGTGACTTTCTATCTCTATTTCAAAAAATTCACCCAACACAAAAGTCGAGATAACTTTGGATCATTTGATTCGGATGAGATTAAGTAAGAATTTCAATCATTGAATCGTAATCTCAATCAAATAGACCCTTATAGGGTGTTTGGGAACAGTTTTTTTATAGAAACTATTTCTATCTAAAAAATTATGTTGTGCTAATTTTTAACTTAAAATTTAAAACTGAAAAAAATGATATCATATGTTTGGTAAAAATATCTTAATTTTTAAAAATTTGATAAACCCGTTTGGAGGGGCGCCATGGACGGGGAAGGGGGGCTGCAGGGGCGTCGGGGAGGGGAGGGGGGTCGCCGTGGACTGGGAAGGGGGACCGCAGGGGCGCCGGGGAGGCCGCAGGGGCGCCGGGGAGGGGGGGTCGTCGTGGACTGGGAAGGGGGGCAGCAGGGGCGCCGAGGAGGGGGGCTGCGCAGGGGGCGCCGGGGAGGGGGGGTCGTCGTGGACCGGGAAGGGGGGCCGCAGGGGCTCCGAGGAGGGGGGCTGCGCAGGGGGCGCCGGGGAGGGGAGGGTACCAAACATCTTATTTTTTAAAAATTTGATAAACCCATTTGGAGGGGCGCCATGGACGGGGAAGGGGGGCTGCAGGGGCGCCGGGGAGGGGAGGGGGGTCGCCGTGGACTGGGAAGGGAGACCGCAGGGGCGCCGGGGAGGCCGCAGGGGTGCCGGGGAGGGGGGGGGGGTCGTCGTGGACGGGGAAGGGGGGCCGCAGGGGCGCCGGGGAGGGGCTGCGCATGCAGGGGGCGCCGGGGAGGGGAGGGTCGCCGTGGAGGGGAGGGGGAGGAGGGTCGCAGGGGACGGGGAAGGGGGGCCGCCGGGGAGGGGGGCTGCGCAGGGGGCGCCGGGGAGGGTCGCCGTGGAGGGGAGGGGAGGGGACGGGGAGGGGGGTCGCAGGGGACGGGGAAGGGGGGCCGCTGGGGAGGGGGGCTGCGCAGGGGGCGCCGGGGAGGGGAGGGTCGCCTTGGAGGGGAGGGGAGGGGAGGGGAGGGGGGTCGCCAGGGACGGGGAAGGGGGGCCGCAGGGGCGCCGGGAAGGGGAGGGGGGTCGCCGTGGATGGGGAAGGGGGGCCGCAGGGGTTGCCGGGGATGGGAGGGGGGTCGCAGTGGACGGGGAAGGGGGGCCTTAGGGGCGCCGGAGAGGGGAGGGGGAGAGGGGTTGCAAGGGACGGGGAAGGGGGGCCGCAGGGGTTGCCGGAGACGGGGAAGGGGGGGCCGCAGGGATTGCCGGGGACGGGAGGGGGGTCGCCGTGGACGGGGAAGGGGGGCTGCGCAGGGGGCGCCGGGGAGGAGAGGGGGGTCGCCGGGGACGGGGAAGGGGGCTGGGCAGGGGGCGCTAGGGAGGGGAGGGTCGCCGTGAGGGAGGGGGGCCGCGGGGGAGGGAGAGTCTCGAGTTGGTGTTTTTTTAAAAAAAATAGGTCTAGACTTGCTTTTTTTTGAGGAAGAATTACATAGGATGTCTTCTCTCCCTAAAATTTAGGAGAGGAACACCAAACAGGGTTAAAAGATCTCTAACTCTCTTTTTTAAATTCGAGAGAAAAAAGAGGTAAAAAAGAACAACCAAACACCCCATTAAGTGAGATTCTCAGTGTCTCTAAGAGGTACTATACACACACGTAATATGTGCGGAGGATTGCACCCCAAACGAAATCACCCCCACTGGGGCATTCCGACACGTAGGCAACTTGTGCAAGTTTCGAGCCTACAAGCTCTCCCCAAGCTATGACTGCTGCGGCAAGCGGCACATCACTTCCATGACAAATTTTCTCTTGGTATGCTTGTACGGGAAAATGTTGCTATACTCAGAGTTCAATCAATAGAGATGGGGATTGTCTCCTCATCACTCATCAACCCTACTTTCTTGTCATTGTATGTGTGTGCACGTGCACGTGTGTGTGTGAGAGAGAGAGAGAAGACTCCTCTCTTTAGTGGAGGGAATGGGGAGCATGTATTAGCATAGACAAGATTCTGAGGTGTGCTTCGGTGGTTCACCACCTCCCTCCATGATGGGGAGGTCGTGGACTCGATTTCACCCCCTCATATTAATAGCGAGATCACCCATCTTCGGATTATTCGTGAACATCAGATTATTAATTAGTGGGATCACCCACCTCTAAATTATAAAAAATTATGGAGCGCTAGTTTAGAATCCCGATTTCCCCATTCCCCTCCCCATATTCCCCCTATCCTTGACTGCTAAGCTATGTAACAACAAAAAAGGACGTAAAATTTATCATTATTTTCATCTCTTTAATTTCTATCTAGCCAAAGAGCCTCTTGTATAGGAATGAGGGATCTTTCGTACAAAAGGGATGTCTAGGAATCAAATTTCTCATTCTTTCGTGAACAGAGAGGAGAGGAGTAGGTCTGCTCTTTGTATTTACATGTATTGATGTGCCTCTCTATGTATACTATAAATGCAATGACTTCCCTTCTAATTGATAGCAGTAAGGGGCTAAGGGCCCTGTATCAATAGCAGAAAATGCATTGCATAGATGGATGCACATCGGTCGATGACCACCACATGTCCCTATTTCCGCAAAGCCTGGGTTCTATGTCGGGTTTTGAAAATTTTAAAAATGTAATTATGGCGGGCCAATGTTAGCATATCCGCTCCCCTTCCCAGCGCCACGATTCACTTCACTTCCCCATTACGACTATGGCTTCAACCGACATGTCAAGTTGTGGGGCCATTTCAGGAACCGAAGGCCCATCAAACACGACATCTGTAATGTCTCCAAACTTCGGATTGTGTTTCTGCGGGTTGCAGAGCATATCCGTGAATATTTAAATTTTAAATAATGAATCTTTGGATCTCCAAACGTTAATTATAAAAATTATTTCGAACTCGTGATGGCGTGACAGGCGAGTCACATCTTTTCCAGAATTTTTCTAGGTCAAAAATCTAATTTTTAGAATTTTAAAACCCAAATCTAATTTCTTAAAATTTTAAACAATATAAAATAAAAAAAACCTAAAACCTATTACACCCCTTCTCTCTCTCCTCATTCTCTTCTTCTTCCTCCTTCGTTTCCTCCCTCCTCTAGCTCCTTCCCTCCTCTGGTGACTGATGACGGCGTGGGAGGTGAGGCGGCTAGGCGACGGAGGTGGCCAACAGGCAAGGACGGGGACGGGATCGGGTGGTGGCGCGGCGCGGTGCATTTGCAGAGCTCGCGGTCTGACCTCGGGGGATTTCACGATTTCTACACAATTCGGTATTTTTAATGCAGGAAATCTTCGTGAGAGGTAGGGAGCAGATCCCGAACCTTCATTTCCCGCGGTTTCATGCTGAGGTGAGGCTGAGAGTGGATTTATTTCAAGTTTTCAGGAAAATCATGCCTCGGGTTCGCGTGACAATTTTTCATCGATTCAAGCCGTGATTTGTAGTTAGTTTTGTTCTATTTTGTGTTTGGAATGTCAGGGAATGTTTTCCTGTTGTTTTTCCCCTCATCGGAGGGGAGTAGGCGTGGATCGAACATCCAAGTGAGGTTTTGTCTGGAAAACCCCTGCAGTAGGCGGCTAGATCGATGGCCGCTGAGGTATGGGACTCTTCCCAATTGAGCAACCAAGGATCTGGCTGGCTGCCTTATCCCTGGCCACGCAGGATGTGTGCCCAACTGGGCGGCCAAAAAGGTGGCCGCCCAACTCTATGGGCGACCATGTTGCTGGCCTCCCAGATCAATGTTGGGCGGCCAACTGTGTCATCGCCCAGGAGGTTGGGATCTAGGCGGCCAGCGCTTTGGCCGCCCAGGTGCTAGATGGCCAGAGGCTGGCCACCCAGTGCATTCATAACCTAGAAGATTGGGCGGCCAGAGAGATAGCCGCCCATGCAGTTTTGGGCCGCTAGACTAGTGGCAGCCCCCAATTTAGAGTGTTGAGTGTCCCCGTTCACTCGTGGATTTTCGCAGGGTCCTCGATACATCTGCCTCTAACGTCGCCGTTGTCTGGTAAGTCGCATCCAAAAATATAATGTGGGCCACTATCATTGCCTGATGCAGATCTAGCCTGAAGCCCCTAATAAACTACCGAGCCCTCAACTCTTCATCTACCATAATCTACAATAGATACCGACCTAGCTCCACAAATCACGCCCGATACTGAAGCACAGACATATCTCCCTGTCGCAACTCCAAAAATTGATGAAACCTCTCTGTCTTGTTGTACTCGGGAATGAGCGCATGTCCAAAACTTACTATAAACTCCTGTCACAAAATCTGTCGAAGTGGATGAGACTGGAAGGTCATCTCCCACTCTGAAGCCCATCATATCAAAATCAGACCCTACAACTGGTAGCTCGCCAGGCACACTCTATCATCATCCTCGCATTCCATAGCCCGGAATACTCTCTCCACAGGATCCAACCAGAATCTCGCAGCGTCAGGATCAGGTTGACCCTCAAACCAAGGTGGAAAGAACTGTAGAAATTCCCTCAAAAGTTGTACACGATCTTGTCGGACTAAAGATCCCTCGCCTGCCTCTCGGTCCCACTGCTGAACATAAAATTGATGCATGTCTACTAAAAACTCTGCCTGACCCGGCACTCTTTGGGCCACTGCCCTCGGAGGAGGTGATACATGCTCCTGCTCCTCCTGAGCCCTAGCCGACAACTCTAACGAGGGTCGGGTCCGCCTTCTCGGCGCTATCTCTACTTCCCTGGCACATACACATAGAAAACTATGCGACAATTAAGACACGATACCCTATGCGAGCTATCAACTATACCAGACACTATATTTATCTCAAATTCCTATGCAAGTCCACAACTCGCTCTAATACCATTTGTCACGATCCAGGATCCAAGTACTAGAAAGGAACCGATGCGACCCAAATCATAGCCTGCTACTCACGAGCCTGTGGACGCACTTTTATAACATTTTATTTGCTTATTCGTTTGTTTATTTTTTTTATTTATTTATTTAGTGCGTGGACGTGCCAGTCACAATGTGACAGTTTATTCGGGCTCTAAAGAAGCGATTGGTGCGCACCGTCTGACTCACCATGTTATAAAGGTCACAACGTTAATTACATCTCCCTGGAGGGGAGAACACCATTGCTTAATCACCAGAAAAAAGGGCCCTACGGCATACAAGGAATCAAGTTAAAGCATGCATGAAAATGTAAGAAGACATCTTTTATTAGTATGATTTTCACGATGTATTATTATTATAATTCTTTTTATTCTTGGCTATTATACTTTTATTATGTTTTGTTCTTTTTATTTGGTTGATTGGGATTTAATCATGATTTTATTATTTCTGGTTTATTCCATTATACAATGTTTTGTTATTTTGATTTCATTTATATTATGCAATTCATGATTATTCTATTTAATCATATTTTTATTTCATTTATCTTATTATTTATCTCAATTTTATTGTTCTATTTGATCTTATTGCATTATGATCACTCTTTTATTATTATTAGTATTATTATCACTTATATATATATATTTTATTATGTCGTCATCATGACTCATTCGTGTATCTGTTTGTTCATCGTGCGGTGGGTGGCCACAATTTGGCAGCATTCCCCGATGTCCCGGGGTGTGTTGGGGAACGTAGTGGGTGCTTGTCCACGGGAGTGCGGGACAGTCCTTGGGTTATCCAGGTGTGCATGGGATGGCGACATCCGAGCCCGTTAAAGGAGCTTCTCAATTAGGCTGCACGTGCATTTGGCTCACGTTGACGCCGAGGTATATGCATACGGACTCCAAGACGGACCGGCACAACCACGATCCTTGGAGCCCTATATTGGAAATATCGGGAGAAACTCATTCGGTGGTAAACTGGGACTAATTTATGCTAATCGAACAGTAAGACAAGGGGCGATCCCTTCAAACACGTGTTCGCCGGTAAGATGACATAGTTTAATGTTAGGGGGAAAGGGAATGTTGGCCTGTAGACAAGTCGGGCAATGGCCATGACGGGGTGGCCCCTGAGGTCCAAGCGCCACTTGCATGGGCACCGTGTGTATTCCCGTGTCCGGGGTCTAGGAGAGATGAGATCTCTGAAATGCCCATTGAGACATGCGTGTTTTGCATTTTATCTCGTTAGTTTTAATTCCGTTTGCGTGTGGATTTTATTTCGTTCACATGTTCTTTATCCCTTTTATTGTTTAGATTGTATTATCAAGGCCCTTTTCTTATTATTTATTATTTATTTCTTCTTTTTGTTGTTATTATTTATTACCATTTTTTATTATTGTTGTTGTTTGTTTGTGTACTTTTTTTTATCCTACCCAGGGTTGGGTCGACTTTGCCTAAGGCAGGGTCCCTGCCTTAGGCTGGGTCCTAAGGGCCAAGGCTTTCTCATGATTTGATTATATATATATATATATATATTGCACATTATTTTATCATTTGTTTTAATCATTCATTCTTTTATTTCATTCTTCTCTCTTTTCTTTCCCCCCACCCTTTTTTAGGGCGCACAGGCCCAGCACCCTGCAGAAGGACAGGTTGACGCAGGGCAGACCTTTGGTCAGCCTGATGCATAGCTGCGTCGACGCAGTGATGTACTGCGTCGACGCAGTAGTGTATCGGGTTAGCGCACATGCCGCGGTGCGTCGACCTCACCCAGCGGGCAGGTCGACACACACTTGGGCACTTCGCACAGTGCCGCGTCGATGTAAGATCGTGCTGTGTCGACGCAGGATTCCACGCTGCTGGCCTTCAGCCATGCTGCGTTGACGCAGCATGCCAACTATGTCGACACAGTCCTCTAGCAGGGAGCAAAACTACTAGCTGTCTTTTCCTTCCATTTTGCATCTCTCTACACTTACGTCGTGGGTTTGACGAGACAAATTGAAGTTGATTAGATCTGCGTTCCCTTTGTCTCAGGTTCATTTTCCCCCTTATTTTGTTTCTTCTTTCTTTCTTTTCTCCTTTCTTTTTTGTTCATTCTAAAGGTTGAAAGGGTCGAAGGAGCAGGGTAGGCCTATTAATGAAGATTTTGTTTGTTGGTTTATTTTATTGGCTTATTTGCTTTGCATTACCCCCCCTTTTTTACCGTCTCCTTCCCTCTTCCTTTTTACATGAGCATGCAGGCATACGCGAATGCAAGGGTTTAATGATATACTTATGCATAGTGACCTTGGTACGAGGCAGAGTCGTGTACTCACGCATAGTGACAGTTTCCGATCGGGCATAACCCGACCTTCCATAGATCACCATTTTATATACCAAGAGGTTATGACAAGCAAGCACGCTTATAATGTGATATACATAGGGTTTGATTGATATCTATGATGGATGCGAATCCTAACGCGCGTGCAAGAGATCATGCATACTGTACTTGAATCTATGAGTGCAGGGAGTTTTCTCCCTTTTATTTTTTATATTTATGTTTCGTTCAGATTTTTGATGGTTCATATACTGTCAACATGACATCAACTCCGTTCAGTCCTTCGAATTCATTCCCGGGTCATTACTGTTTAGCAATAATCTTATCATTATTTTTTTATATTTTTATTTATTTATTGCTTCCTTTTATTATCAGTCTCATATTTAGTCCGGGTGTCTGATAAAAATTGGGCAGCATCTCCCCCAGACTAGGGTGCTTGGGGGGAGTAGAGTGGGTATGCATCTACAAACAAGTATGAGATGGCCCCTAAATAATGCGGGTGGGCCCAAGAGTGGCAGCACCCATGGTGAGGACGTGATATTCCCCCAAAGAAACCAAATGAGTGGGATCATCACAGAAATCATTCATGGAGGAAGTCCCCACCGGTTAAGGCCCACCGGTTAAATGGGGAAGCTCACTGGTTTGGGCCATAGGGAAGGGCCTGCCGGTTAAATGGCTACCAAAGCCACCGGTTAAATGCCCCACCAAGGCCACCAGTTAAATACTTTGACCTCTCGCGAACAGCCCTCAAGGGGGGTCCTGCTGGTTAATGGGGTCTGTCGGATAAACTCCATGGGGGAGGAGCCACCGGTTATGTACTCCTTAAAGGGGGATGAGCTTCACCGAGCAAGACTTAAACAGAAGACACTATTCACCGGGCCACCCTAGGCGGGGGGGGGGGGGGGGGGGGAGGATGACCGACAAGAAAGAAATGTTGTTTGGCTTGGAGATTGGCCCCAATGGCGTCTAGGGCCTCAACTATAGCCTCAGAGGACCCAAATGCCGACCTCCCATGCCAGAGAACTCACGGAGGGGGAAGAAGCAACCAAGAAGGGGCAATGAGTTTTTTAAAAAGAAAACAAAGAGGAGGGGTTTTCATGCTAAGGGGCAGACGGTAGAAACCACCAAAAATATATATAAGGAAATGAGTGATACGAACAGAAGGGCAACATGCACTTTGAACACAAAGCTCTTGAAATATTTTCTCTTTTTATTCTCTTCCGAACAGAGGGCATAGAAGCGTATACATCATAAGAAGCAAGGAAGGGACATAACAGAGTTTGAGAGGAAAAGAATACAACAGAGGGAGGGGGAAAGGGGAGAAGCACTGGCTCTTCTCTCCCCCCCCGTCCCTTTTCTCACCCCTCTCTCACTCACCCTTCTTCTCTTCAGAGACTTGCCCTACCCATGGGAAACCGACAGACGAGCTCCCTTACACTCACTTCCCCCCTTCTTCTCTTCTTCTCTTCACTCAGGTGGAAGCAGCAGCATTGCCAACCCAAAGCCAGAATCAGCCAGCCAATCAGCCAGAGAGAGGACCTTCTTCTTCTTTTTCTTCCTCTCTCTGCACGCAAGAAGTCTTATGTCTCCCTCCTTCCTTGTGTATCCCTCTCTTTTTGTTCGTCTCATGCTCCCTATATATAGGGGAGTGATAAAATTTTCTCTTTAGGAGTGGCCCGCCCAATATCCTTTTGGCTGAGTCTTTTCGTTTTAGTCTTTTCGTACCTCGATTACCACTTTTCCTTCTTTGTAAGGGGCAGGAGGTTGGCAGCGACGGATGCTCTTCGAAGCTAGCTCGAATGAGGAAGTTGTCACCATTGTACTTGCCTGCAACGACCGTTGCGCGTTGGACAAAGGGGTTGTCGTGCGGTAAGGACCCTTGGTTGCTAGCAAAAACCAGTGGTTGCTGAGTGATAAGTGTTCATTTGTTTATATTTATTCATATCACAGACATCATCTTTTGAGCTTTAACGAAGTTAATTATGCAACTTTTACATGATAATCTCAGTCTCACATAAAATGGAGCCTTTTCTGTAATTAATGGGACTTGAAGTATCTTTAATATATATATATATATATAAGAATTGCATAATTAAATTTTAAGAAATTTCATTATAATTGGTTTCTACAAAACTCATTTTGAATAGGAGGGCAAATGACAAAACATATATACATTGGGTTAAACCTTGTTGTTTGAGGGACTTTTGCATAATTTTTTTCATTCTGGCATAACCTTGTGAAGAGGGCAACGGGCCTCTCGCATGCGTTCATGGGAATGGCTCTCCAATGGCAGTGGCTGGCGTGCAGCATGCGTACTCCAGGTGGCCTCTCACCTACGGGCCTATAGCCATGTGTGCAGGCGATGATGGCATGTAGGCCTCTCCCTCGCCAATGGCAGCAGTGGCGTGGGCAGGGGTGGCAGCAATCTTGGGCATTGCAACGTGAGTAGGGGCGAGCATGCAAGCGCCCAGGGGCATGCAGGCGATTATGGCACGTAGGACTCTCCCGAGCATGCATGTGGCTCAGACCTCTCCTTAGCGTGCATGCGATGGTGTGTACGGCAGCAGGATGATGGCGACCAACAGTGTAACGACCCAAGATTCGAACACTAGGAAGGCCCGATAACCCGAATCTCAAACCGCCACCCACGAGTCCGAAGACTCGGAAGGGTTAAAGGGATGGTATGAAAATACACAAGAATCTAAAATATTTACAGAACTACACAATTAATACAAATAAGCAGGAAATAATAAATAACATTAACAATTTACATGGTCCACAATCTAACAGCAGTCTAAAATGTAATAGTAGTCCACAACTAGTACAGTTCAGAAAGAAAAGGTACAACTACACAGGGCATACCCCGACACTGGCAACTAACCCTGGGCACTAGAACCACGTGGAGCTTTAGAAGCGCTCCCCTGAAGCCTCGCCTCACCTGAAACCACGGAAAAACACAAGGAATGAGCATCATAACAAAAGGCTCAGTAGGGATCACCCGGACCCCTACCTCGCAAAACGAGAAACTGCACGAAAAGCAGTCAAGGGCTAACACTAACCAAACGTAGAGCGAAGGTCAACAAAATAAGTAAACGAGAAAGCTCAATTACGTCAAGTATCGACCACACAGCACAAAAATCGAGATAACCTGACAGAACATCAAGAGTCACTACCTGACAAGACAGGGGTACCACCCACTAGAAGTAAGGCCAGATGCGCCCCCTGGCATCTTAGATCACGCCTCAGGTGTCCCCCTCATCACACCCTGACGGAACGGGGACCCGTACAAGTAACCACAGAACAAGGACTGGTCGGGGTCGCGCTCGTCAACGCAGGTCCACCGCCCCCGACCACTTGTGCACACACAGACCATGCGTCCTAGGTCAGGCCCTCTTACTAGTTTTCCCCTTAGTCGGACTCTGGCTGCAAGACGTGGGGCCCTACGGTAACTAGTCTAAAAACCGTCTCTCAGGGTAGCCTCGTCACCACTCCCGGTGGGACCACTCTCGTGTCGGAAGGCTACGACTAGTGGTGGGTCGCTGAAAGAGTAGACTCTCTGGCCAATGGAAAATAACATCTAAACTGAGCAAGGTACAAGGACGGCTCCTCGTACCGACACTAACTCAGTGACATCAGCCGAATCCACACCACTTCCTAGGGTTCTCACGGCACCCACGTACGGCCCCCACATGATGCCTAGCATCAGTCGAGCCACTGGTCAGCATGGGGGATCGAGGTCCACTCACTCGGGATTTGGATCGGCACGAAATTAACTCCGGTCGGACAGAAGACAAGTGGCGGTCCACTCTGGACCGTCCCTGGTGAAAATGTCATCCGCGAGACCGTTCCAGGGCCTAGCGGTCCTCTTTGGACCACATGCGGGGCCTAGCGGTCCACTTCTGGACCGCAAGGCTCAACCTAATGGTCCAGCCAAGACCGCAAGGAAACGGGACACGTGAGAGCCTAGCGGTCTATCGCCAGACTGCTAGCCCAAGCCTAACGGTTCGCTCTGGACCGCAAGGAGACAAGAAACGGTCATGCCCTGACCGCATTCTAACACATGACTCCCAACGGTTAAAAACTCACATCCCGAGGGTGCAACGGTCAAACAGAAGAAACGGTCGTGAACCGACCGCTTGCCCAAGGGAGGCGGTCTATCACATGACCGCTACCCTGAGCCTAGCGGTCTCCAGACGACCGCTAGGGCCTGCCGACAATACAGTGTTATGAAGTGGTCTCATGGAGACCGCCAAGTGAGCCTAGCGGTCTCTGAGAGGACCGCAAGGCTCACCCGAGCGCGAAGCCTGCGGGAGAGCCCCAAAAACTCGATCCACGCCCCGATCATCACCCGATGATGAGGAAACAAAGGGAAAACCATCCCCAACCCTCCTAGCATGCATCTATGGCCTTGGATCGGTCAAAAACTCCACGGAATGAGGGATCCGGCGCTCAAAACCCAAAGCATGATTTTCCCTTCCCCGGCTCAAATGAACCCCTCTCGACCTCTCCTCGGCCTAAAAATCGCGGGGAAGACGGTAAATGAGCTAAGGATCCATCACCCTACCTTAGAGTCGCCCAAAACACGGCGGATCGCCGTCGATCTCTAAAACCTCGCTTAAAACCCATGAGCTCCCATGATCCACGGGCACCTCCGTGATCACCACACCGCCGCCGTTGTCACCGCGCCGTCACCTCGCCGCCGTCTGCAGCCGAAGGGGAGCACGCCGCAGTCGCTGCACGGGAGAGGGGGAAGCCACAGTCGGAGTGCTCACGGGGGAGGAAGAAGAAGAAAGAAGAAGAAGAAAGAAAAAGAAAAAGAAAAGGAGGGGTATTTATAGAAAATCCAATTTTTTCAAAAAATATGAAAAAATTGAAAAATATATTCCCTCGATCCTCGGAACACGCCGGATGCACTAGTACTATCCTGGAGTAGGAGAACTCAACGGTTTCCCCTACACAGGGTTCCGCAGGTTGGTTAGAGAAAAACACGTGTAAACCGTGAAACACGTTCCGGGACCCCTAAAACTGACCAAAAACCCACGGATCCAGATCCGAAAAGTATCCGAAAAACTCGAGACATTACAACTCTCCCCCGTTAAACAAATTTCATCCTCTAAATTCAAAATAAAGCACGGTGGAAAAGAAAGGGAGACTTACTCGAATAGATAAGGAAACTGCTGACGCATCTCGTCCTCTCGCTCCCAAGACGCCTCTCCGCCAGAGTGCCGCTGTAACACCACCTTAACTAGGGGAATAACCTTGTTCCGCAGGTGCTGCTCTCGCCGATCCTCGATACGGATGGAGAACTCCGGAAGAGACAGATCGAGAGTCACCTCAGGCCAAACGGAATCTTCCAAAACATGAGAATCATCGGGCGTGTATTTCCTCAGCATGGAGACATGGACCACATCATGTACCGCAGCTAACTCCGAGGGTAGCTGCAACCGATAAGCAACCTCACCAATGCGTTCTACAATGGGAAAAGGGCCAACAAAGTGGGGACTCAACTTCCCACGCCGCCCAAAATGTATTACCCCCTTCATAGGAGAAACCCTAAAAAATACTCGGTCACCGACTGCGAAACTAAGGGGCTGCCTTCTCCCAACGGCATAGCTCTTCTGCCGACTCTGCGCCGGTAACATGTTCTGACGGACCAAATGCACCACATCTACACACTGCTGCACCAACTCTGGTCTCGTCATGACACGCTCACCAACCTCAAACCAATCAAGTGGAGTCTGACACGATCGCCCGTACAATGCCTCATATGGAGCCATCTCAATGCTCAAATGATAGCGGTTGTTGTAGGCAAACTCCACCAATGGTAGATGGTGAATCCAACTCCCCTGTCACTCCAGGCAACATGACGTCAGCATGTCCTCTAGCGTCTGGATGGTTCTCTCTGACTGACCATCCGACTGGGGATGGTACGCCGAGCTAAAAGCTAACTCGATGCAAACTCCTCCAGAATCCAGAAGTGAAAAACGGATCTCGATCTGACACAATGGAAACGGGAATTCCATGCAAAGGTACGATCCGCTCCACATAAAGATGTGCCAACTTGGGCACACTCCAGCTGACTCTTATCGGTAACAACCGAGCCGACTTCGTCAGCCTATCCACCAGTAACCAAATATTATCCTGCCCACTCGGAGTCCTCGGCAATCCCACCACGAAATCAGTGGTCACGTGGTCCCATTTCCACGCGGAAACCTCCAAGGGCTGAAGCGTACCACCAGGTCGCTGATGTTCCGCCTTCACCTGCTGATAGATTAGGCACCTGGCCACAAATTCGGTAACATCTCGCTTCATTCAAGGCCACCAGAACTGCCTCCTCAAGTTCCGATCATCTTCGTCGCACCTGAATGTACGGTGTACCTACTCCCATGAGCCTCTAGTAACACCGCACGTCTCACCTGCTCCTCGGCCGGGACGTATAGCCAATCTCGGAATCTCACAGCTCCGTCCTCGCCGAGCTCCACATCGGCCATAGCCAAAATCCAGGGCAACTCAGGGTCTGCATGCTAAGCCTCTGTCACTTGACGATGGATGGCTGGTGTGATAGTCAAGCTCGCAAGAATAGCTGACTCTGGCTCTTGAGGAACCTTAAGCCTAAATGTCACGGCTGGCACTTGTTCCCTGAGCCTCCACTTCCTCAACATCATCGCACTGACCCCGACCTTCCTGCTCAAGGCATCAGCATTGACGTTTATCCTGCCCAGCTAATAGGACAGGGTGAAGTCATAATCCTTTATATACTCCATCCATCTCCTCTGCCTGAGGTTAAGGTCCTTCTGAGTGAACACATACCTCAAACTCTGATGGTCAGTGAACACCTTGAACTTCTCGCCGTATAGATAATGCCGTCAAATCTTCAATGCAAAGATTACAGCAGCCAACTCAAGGTCATGGGTAGGGTAGTTCTCCTCGTGTGGCTTCAACATCCGCGATGCATACGCCACAACTCTACCGTGCTACATCAGCACAGCACCCAAACCGATCCTGGAAGCATCTGTACACAATACAAAACCTCCTGATCCAGAAGGTAACACCAATACCGATGTTGAGGTGAGCAACCACTTAAGCTCCATAAAGCTCTGCTCACACTGATCAGTCTAGACATATGGCACATCCTTCCTCTTAAGCCTGGTCATCGGGGCTGCAATACGAGCAAAATCCTGGATGAACCTCCTATAATAGCCTGTAAGCCCCAAGAAACTCCGAATCTCCATCACAGACTCTGGCGTCGGCCATTCCATCACTGCCTCGACCTTGGCTGGATCCACGGAAAAACCATCACAAAAAATCATGTGACCCAAAAAGTGCACCTCACGAAGCCAGAACTCTCCCTTGCTGAGCTTTGCATACAACTTGTGATCTCGCAAGGTCAACAACACAACCTCAAATGGTACACATGGTCCTCTGCAGACTACGAATAAATAATGATGTCATCCACAAACACGACCACAAAATGATCCAAGTAGGGATGAAACACCCTATGCATCAAATCCATGAACGCTGCGGGGGCATTGGTGAGCCCAAACGGCATCATCAAAAACTCATAATGCCCATACCTCATGCTGAACGCAGTCTTTTCCACATCAGACTCACGAATCCGTAGCTGATAATAACCGGACCGCAGATCAATCCGCGAGAACACTCGCGCGGACTGAAGCTGGTCGAACAAGTCATCAATCCGTGGCAACATATACCTGTTCTTAATGGTCACCTCGTTCAGCTGCCGGTAGTCAATACACAACCTCAGACTACCATCCTTCTTCTTCACAAACAATACTGGCCCACCCCAAGGGGAGAAGTTAGGACGAATGTACCTCTTGGCCAGCAAATCCTGCAACTGCACCCTCAATTCTCTCAATTCAGTAGGAGCCATACGGTAAGGAGCCTTCGACAAAGGCCCCGTACCAGGCACAACCTCGATAACAAAATCGATCTCCCGCTGAGGAGGTAATCCAGGTAAATCCTCAGGAAAAATATCAGGAAACTCGCACACCACTGGAATATCCTCCACATCCGACTCCGACTGGTCCATCACGACCATAGAAGCGAGAAAGCCCTGACAACCTGCATCGAGCAATCGACGAGCCCTCATAGTAGAAATAAGAAAGCGGAAAGAGGAAGACCTGATACCTAGGAAAAAGAAGGTGGGTCCTCGAAGTTGCCGTAAATAAACCTTCTTCGAGCTGCAATCCACTAAGGCATGATGGCCCTCGAGTCAATCCATGGCCAAAATCACATCAAAGTCTTGAAGTGGCAATGCATAAAGCCTGGCCAGCAAGCTCCGCCCTTCCACCCACACAAGCACCCTCTCAAAACAATACGGGGTAATCATAAAATCACCAGTAGGTAGCTCCACCGCCAAATCACATGACATCTGGGTTACCGGCTCCTTAATACTCAGCGCGAAATCCTCTGAAATAAATGAATGCGACGCGCTAGAATCAAACAAAACTCGAGTTGCGCAACCTAAAATCATAACAGTACCTTCCACAAGCTACGATGACTCTGCCTCTGCCCTGGTCATGTGTGTAATCTTGCCATGAGACCTCTGGCTACCCACACTCGTCGACCGGGGTAGTGGCGGGTACTGCCCCTGCTACTAATGCTGCTGCTGCGGCTGCTTCTACCGAGGGTACTACTGCTGCTGAAGATACTGCTATTGCTACGGCCTCAAAGGATAGTCACGTGCCATATGCCCTGCATGGTCATATCTGAAACAACTCACTGGCGCCGTGCACTGCCTGAGCGGGTGAGAACCGCTACACCGGAGACACGACCCCCACGAACCACCAACTGATCCCTGACGCTGATAAGGAATCGGTTGCTGAACACTGCATGCAGACGCCTGCCTCTGATCTCTGCCCTCCTTGCGCTTCTTACCAAAACCTCTCTTGAAGAACTTCTTGACCTTCGAGCCAAAAGATGCAGATCCTGCCGCTGACGCCGCTGGCGCCGATGCTCCCGAACTACCCGTAGCATGCTGAAAGGTGCTCTGCTACTGGGTAGTCGTCTGCTGGCTGCAGCCTGACTGGAACTGCCCCAGGCCAACCTATCCTCGGATCTTCTGCATATCCAGCTCCAATGGTGACGCCACACGGGAAGCTGTCTCCAAATCAATGGCAACGTTTGCCATCAAGAGGTGCCTCAGATCCTGCCTCAAGCCCTGGACGAATTGCTCGGTCTTCAGCTCCTCATTCTCCATGATATGGGGAGCATAACGGCCTAGCTCAACAAACCGAGCCCTATACTACGACACTGACATGTCACCCTGAACCAGGTCCAGAAACTGACGCATCTTCTATGTACCGACATAGGATGGGCAGTAAGTACGCTCGAAGACCCTAACAAAGTCCTTCCACGCGACCTACTGAAGGGAACGTGACTGAAATGACGTCTTCCATTCTAAAGACCACCAAGCTTGAGCCGAACTCTGCAACTGGTTACAAGCCACCATCACCCTATCCTCCTCGGCGCAGTTCATGGACCTGAGCACTCTCTCCATCTCATCAAGCCAGTCTCGGGCCACATATGGGTCTGGCTGGCCGCCATAGTAGGGTGGATGGAACTACAAAAAGTTCCTCACTGCACGGCTAGGCCCACCCCTAGACGACGAGCCCTCACCAGCATCTCCGCCGAACTGCTGAGTCATGAACTAGAACATACTCCGAAAGAAATCATCTACCCCCGGAACTCTCGCTGTATCCCCTGCCTCAGTGGCAACTGGTGGCACTCTGCTCTGCTCCTCCTACTCCTCTGTCGACTGTCCCTGCTAAGAGCGTGGCCTCCGCCTCGGCATCGTACTCGCATGTTGCAAAGACAGAAGACACGGAAAACGGTGAAATCAATAAAACATACGATGCCCTAATCTAGTGCCGATTGTACATCATCATTATGGACTAGTAGACCACTATAATTAATTTATGATTCTTATATATATCCACAATCGCTACTCTGAAACCAACTGTAACGACCCGAGATCCGAACACCGAGAAGGCTCGATAACCCAAATCTCAAACTACCACCCACAAGCCCGAAAACTCGGAAAGGTTATAGGGATGGTGTGGAAATACATAAGAATCTAAAATAATTACATAACTACACAATTAATATGAATAATCATGAAATAATAAACAACATTAACAATTTACATGGTCCACAATCTAACATCAGTCTAAAATGTAACAGTAGTCCACAACTAGTACAGTTCAGAATGAAAAGGTACAACTACACGGGACATACCCCGGCTCTGGAAACTGGCAACTAACCCTGGGCACTAGAACCACATGGAGCCTCAGAAGCGCTCCCCTGAAGGCTCGCCTTACCTGAAACCACGAAAAATTATAGGGAATGAGCCTCATAACAAAAGGCTCAGTAGGGATAACATGGACCCCTACCTCGTAAAACAAGAAACTGCACGGAAAGCAGTCAAGGGCTAACACTAACCAAACATAAAGCGAAGGTCAAAAAAATAAGTAAACGGGAAAGCTCAGCTACGTCAAGTACCGGCCACACGGCATAAAAATCGAGATAACCCGACAGAACACCAAGAGTCACTACCTGACAAGACAGGGGTACCACCCACTAGAAGCAAGGCCGGATGCACCCCATGGCGTCTTAGACCGCACCTCAGGTGTCCCCCTCATCGCACCCTGGCAGAATGGGGACCCGTACAAGTAACGACAGAACAAGGACTGGTCAGGGTCGCACTCGTCAGCGCAGGTCCACCGCCCCCAACCACGTGTGCACACACAGACCATGCGTCATAGGTCAGGCCCTCTGACTGGTTTTCCCCTCAGCCGGACTCTGGCTATAAGACGTGGGGCCCTACGGTAACTAGTCTAAAAACCTTCTCTCAGGGTAGCCTCGCCACCACTCCCTGATGGGACCACTCTCGTGTCGGAAGGCTACGACTAGTGGTGGGTCGCTGAAAGAGTAGACTCTCTGGCCAACGGAAAATAATGTCTAAACCGGGCAAGGTAAAAGGACTGCTGCTCGTACCGACACTGACTCATAGTGACATCAGTCGAATCCACGCCACTTCCTAGGGTTCCCACGACACCCACGTATGGCCCCCACATGATGCCTAGCATCAATCGGGCCGCCGGTCAGCAAGGGGGATCGACGTCCACCCACCTAGGATTAGGATCGGCACGAAAGGAACTCCGATCGGACAGAAGACAGGTGGCGGTCCACTATGGACCATCCCTAGTGAAAACGGTCATCCGCCAGACCATTCCAGGGCCTAGCAGTCCTCTTTGGACCGCATGCGGGACCTAGCGGTCCTCTTCTGGACCGCAACGCTCAACCTAACGGTCATGCCAAGACCGCAAGGAAACGGGACACGTGAGAGCCTAGTGGTCTATCACCAGACCGCTTGCCCAAGCCTAACGGTCCTATCTGGACCGCAAGGAGACAAGAAACGGTCATGCCCTGACCGCATGCTAACACGTGACTCCCAATGGTTAAAAACTCACATCCCGAGGGTGCAACGGTCAAACGGAAGAAACGGTCGTGAACCGACCGCTTGCCCAAGGGAGGTGGTCTATCCCGTGACCGCTACCCTGATCCTAGCGGTCTCCAGACGATCGCTAGGGCCTGCCGGCAATACAGTGTTATGAAGCGGTCTCATGAAGACCGCCAAGTGAGCCTAGCGGTCTCTGAATGGACCACAAGGCTCACCCGGGCGCGAAATCGGTGGGAGTGCCCCAAAAACTCGATCCACGCCCCGATCATCACCCGATGATAGGGAAACAAAGGGGAAACCATCCCCAACCCTCCTAGCATGCATCTATAGTCTTGGATCGGTCAAAAACTCCATGGAATGAGGGATCTAGTGCCCAAAACACAAAGCATGATTTTCCCTTCCCCGGCTCCAATGAACCCCTCTCGACCTCTCCTCGACCAAGAAATCACGGGGAAGACGGTAAATGAGCTAAGGATCCGTCACCCTATCTCGGAGTCGCCCAAAACGCGGCGGATCGCCGCCGATCTCCAAAACCTCGCTTAAAACCCACGAGCTCCCACGATCCATGGGCACCTCCGTGATCACCACACCGCTGCCGTCGTCGCCGCACCGTCACCTCTCCGTCGTCTGCAGTCGAAGGGGAGCACGCCGCAATCGCTGCACGGGAGAGGGGGAAGCCACGGTCAGAGCGCTCACGAGGGAGGAAGAAGAAGAAAGAAGAAGTAAGAAAAAGAAAAGGAGGGGTATTTATAGAAAATCTAGATTTTTTAAAAAATATGAAAAAATAGAAAAATATATTCCCTCGATCCTCGAGACACGTCGGCCGCACTGGTACTATCCCAGAGTAGGAGAACGCAACGGTTTACCCTACATAGGGTTTCGTAGGTTCGTCCGAGAAAAACACGTGTAAATCACGAAACACGTTCCGGGACCCCCAAAACTGACCCGAAACCCACGGATCCAGATCCAAAAAGTGTCCGAAAAACTTGGGACATTACAAACAGGACGGCAACAGGCAGTGAAGTGCAGACACTCATGGCCTGCAAGCAACTGGGCTCTCACGGCAACGGTCGGCGGGCTCAGGCCTCTCCCATGCGCGTACAGCGGGTAGCAGGTGGTGGGGGCAGGGTGAGGTCCTCTGGCAGAAACGATGGCAGGCGTGCAAGCGCCCCTATAAAACTTGGCGAGCAGCCTCTCTTGTAAAGAGACTTCTCTCCCCCCCTCTGGATCTCTTTCCCTCCTTCTCCTCTTCTCCCTTCTCTCCCTCTCCTCTCTTCTCTCCGGTGGCTTCCCCTTCCTTTCCTTCTTCTTTCTTCTCATCCCCTTCTTCTCCTTCTTCTTCTTTCCCCTTGCTCCACATCCCAATCGCACTGTCGCGTTGCCCCTGTTCAAAATAGGGGCACTAGACGTCTACTTTATTCCCCGCCCCCACTCCTCTTCTCACACCTCTCTCTCTCGCCCATTTCTCTTCCCCTTCACCTACACTCTCCCCTTCGTATCTCTCCCCCCTCTCTATCATCCCAGCATCATCCCCCTCCTCTCTCCCATCATCACCTCTTCTCCCTCTTCCTCTCCTTCTCCTCGTCTCCCACCGCGGCCAGCGATCCCCCTTCCTTCTCCTCCTTCTTCTCTCCCTCTCCCTCTCTTCCTCTCCACCGCACACACACACACACACACACACACACACACACACACACACACACACACACACACACACACACACACACACACACACACACACACACACACACACACACACACACACACACACACACCGCGTCGACTCCCTCTCCGCTCCCTCTTCCCATCTCTCCCTTTCCCTGTACACACACACCACGTCGACTCCCTCCCGGTTCTCATCTCTCACTCTCGCTCCCTTTCTCTCTAACTCACACACACCACATAAATGTCGCCCCTCCGCCGCCACTCCCTCTCTCTTTCTCTCTCTAACTCTGCCTGCACACCCCATCTCTTCTCCCCCTCTCTGTCTTCTCGTCCGTCTCTACCTCCCTCTCCTCTTCACACACACACCGCAACCACCACTTCTCCTCTCCCTCACCTGCTCGTCTCTCTCCGCCGTTCGTCCCTCCACCTTCTCCCTTCCCTTCTCTTCTCTCTCTCTCCGTTCCCTCTCTCTTTCTCTCTCTAAGTCACACACACATGCACTCTATGTTGCTCTCTCCCCCTCTCTCTGGATTCCCTCCCCCTCTCTGTTCTCTACTCTTTCTCCCTCCAACTCTCATCTTCTCACACCACACAAGTTCTTCCCATTTTATTTTATTTTTATTTCTTTTGTTATCCGACTCTACCTCCATCTCTTTAACTATCTATATCCATCTACTTTCTCTCTCTATCTTCTCTCTATCTAACCCCTCCTAAGACGGTGCAAGACGGGTGTCCTTGACTCCGCGTTGAGCGAAAATCAAAGGCTCAAGGAGACATCGTCACCCCGACACTACGGCCGCAATCTCTTTGCCCCTCGTCCTCCTCGATGTTACTTAGGAATTATTCTTATTTGGGATTGTAATTTTTACTTTAGCACTTCATGTTGTAAACTTTGTCTTTTAATTTGTGAAAATCATGTACTTTTATTTTCTCTCTCTAGATATCTCTCTAAAATCTTTCTTCTTCTTCTTCTCCCTCCCTTCCTTTCTCTCTCTAAGACCCTCCAAATTTTATTAGATAGATTTATTTAATGTCACTTTTATTTTAAATTTCATATAATCACTAAAGTGTGTGTTTCCACTTAGAACACAAGATCTCCAATTCGTAAAACTAAACCTCTCCGTGGATTCGACTCGGACTCGCCATCATACTATGTTCTTTATTTCTTTTATTGCGAGTTCGGTAAATTTTAAGATTGGTCGCCACGTAAGTATTAACGACGAGCTCCGCGTGCCATCACTAAGCAAGTCTGTCATTACCATTTCAGGCAGTTTTTGTAGCTTCGACCGGAGCTGCCGTTTAAACATGGGACCTGCCGTTTAAGGCCCTTGTTGCCGATTAATGGGCCTTCCTACCGGTTAAATGGCCAGCCACGGCTTAAATGAGCGTGGCACCGGTTAAATGGGCAGCCACCGTTTAAACGGTTATTCTGCTGATTAAATATGTCTCTGTCGGTTATATGCCTTGGAGGGGTGGAAGGGAGGTGGTCTTGCGGAGAAAACCGGGCCTGTGCGGGCAGAAGGGAGCCACCGTGAAGACGTAAGAGGAGGAGAAGAATAGGTAGACGAACAGGAAGAGCCAGACGACCCATCGAAGGCATCTCCTAGGGAGGAGGTGGCCCCTGTCACCGGATATTTATAGACAACAAGGATTGATTTCTCAGACAATACCCCAAGCATGCGCCCCGACAGCTCGCTATCCCACGCCTTCTTGCTCAGCAACAAGAAAACGTGATGCAGGAACCGCCTGATGAGGAGGTAGACCTTGCCCAACCGGAGGTGGTCGATGCCGCTCCACTCGCGGTGGATGGTGGCGACGAAGCCCTCGAGGTATCGGGCGGAGACGGTAGGGTCAAGACTCACCAGGAGGGACGCGAGGCAGTTCATGAGCTCGGAATAGACGGGAAGCTTGTCGGCGTGCCAGACGCAGTAGAAGAGGCCCTTCCAGATCTTGAGGAGGTCCTCCTCAGGGGCGGCGGAGGCAGGGCCCTTCTCCGATAGCCAGGCCTTTAGGAGCCGGACGGAGAAGTCCCGCGTGGCCTTGTTGCAGGAAGCCAGGGGCCTAGCCACTGCTGTGGATGTCAAAAAATGTCGATGGTGATCATACGGCATGCACGTCTCGACACTCGAGAGCAAGCCGAAGATGGAAATGCTGAATAAACCTCATGTCTCGCCCGATCAGGACGAGAACTCGCTTGGTGGTCCGCTACCCGTTAAGGAAGCCCCCCAGGCGGAAGATACGGCTACAACTCTCCGACTGGCCATCGAGAGCATAATCAGAGAAAAGTCAGGAACTCCGGCACAGTCTCGGCATGCATCGAAAGGCATGCAAAGTTTGGGACCGAGCCCCAGGGGCTACGAACGGAATATTATGGAGGCCATACATTGCAACTAGAGCATTCCGGGAACGCCAACATTCATATAAATGGCCGCGACTCCGAGAAGAATCCATTTGGTGCTTAAAACGGCGCGACCTAAACCGGCGCGCCCCTCTTCATTGCCTTAATACAGTGCCCCTAAAATCGGCGCGCCTCATCTACCATTTGCACCCTTGCTTTCGTTAAAACAGCGCGCTCCCTTTGCTTCGGTTAAAACGGCGCGGCACCTTTGTATGATGTTAATCCGACGCGCACAACACCGTGCCAGTTTAACCTCAAATGCCACCCCCTTGCAATGCTTACACGGCGTGGCCCCCTTGCAAAGCTTTAAACCGGCGTGCTCCCCGCCGCGCCGGTTTAACCCCATGCCATCCCATCTACACTCTGACACTCTGTTTCGCGCCAGTCTGAGCACACAGAGAACATTCAATGCCACGAGCCGTGTCTCCTCATTCGTTCGACAACAAAGCGACAGTGATAGCAGTAGCATGCATCGACGGTGGTAGCAACATCAGAAGATCTCCCAGCAAATCCGTAACCATGCTGTCCTCGGACGAACGCCATTGTACGACACGAATCGCTGGATGCCAGCTACATGCCAACCCTGTTCGTCTGGCAAACGATTGCAGTGGGAGGAGCTTTCTTCCGTTCGAGAAAAGAGGAGGCAACCCACTATATATATACTATGCATGCTCAATTTCAACGGGCCTGAAGACTCTTCCCCCGGCTGGCCATTTTGGAGGAAAAGGCTCTCGGCTGTGTGCAGTGAAGAGAAGAAGAAGAAGAGAGAAGGAGTTTGGTCCCCCGGCGCCGGCAAGGTGAAGAAAAAGAGAGAGAAAGTGTGAGAGAGGGAAGGTGAGTCCGGAGGGGGGAGGAGCTTGTGCTCCATCTCCTCTCCCCCACCGGTGTATCTCCCTCTTTCCCCCCCAGCTATGTACTTCTCTAACCCAGAGATGAATCTCCCCTGTGTCAACTCCTTCCCCCGTTTGTGAGGATGACTAAAAGAAGAACCCCTTGTGCAAGCTCAGTGCTCTCGATTTCAACCCCCGCTCCCCTTCCTCCTTCTCCTCATCTAGGGCCCTTCGAAGCATGCTCCTCCGTAGCATGTCCTTCGAAGGAGTTCGTCGGTGGATGAATATTCATGGCCCTTGTGGCGAACACTTGTCCCGCTTCAATGAATCATTGCCCGTGAGTCGTGGTCGCTCTTGTAGGCTGGCCCTCGAGCGCTCCACACTCACACTTGGGCTAACAGACCGCCGTGAGGCCGTTCCGCATTTTGAGAGTTTACCCGGGAGTAATCCGTGTGGTGGCTTTCGCTTCTCTTTGACAAGTCCCGGTCCGGGGGAGGTGCTGCCCAATTTTCGCCAGGGGACTAAGAACACTCAAGAATAAATGAACAATGCAACCTCCGAGGACAAGAACAACACACAGTAAAATATGTGAACCAAACCCCTTGAACGAAACACTTAAAATCCACGCGTAGTCACCCTAATGAACAGTTAAAGGCCTAAACTTCCTCCCTACCAACTTAATCTACCAAATGGATGAACAAACGTATCATAAAACCCACCTACGGGTGAAAGAAAAGAAAAGAAACACACAGTCATAGCAATAAACACTCAAGAGAGTTTAATACGGCGCGGTGACTATTCCACCACGCCGGTTTAACATCACTCTCAAAGTCCTCATCTTCTTCTTTGAATCTAGAAACAGCGCGCTCCCACTCCTCTATACATCTTAAAACGGCGCGCCCCCTTGCCTATTCCTAATACGGCGCGCTCCCCTGCTTACCTCCCAAATACGGCGCGACCCCTCCCTTGCACATCCTAATCTGGCGTGGCCTTAACCGGCGCGCCCTCCTCCTTTGAACCCTTAAAACAGTGCGCCCCATCTCCTCCTTTGAACCCTTAAAACGGCGCGCCTGCTTAATACAAAAAGGGAATAAACAAGCAAAATAATAATAAAAGGTCAATCATGTTAATAAAGAACAAAAGAAACTCTATCACCTATACTTTAATTAAAATTTTGTTCTGGGGGCGCTGCCCCCGGAAGCCCCCGCAAGGAGCACTGCCCCCGGAAGCGCCCGCAAGGGGCGCTGCCCCCTTGACCCCTGCGACCTGATCGGGCAGGTTGATCCCCGCGACCTGACCGCGCAGGTCGATCCGCGTGTGAGGGCGCACGATGGTGAGTTCGGGCTTTATACTTAATAAACCTCTCTCCCGGACTAGGTACAAAGAGAAAATCAATGATGCCTTGTGGTATCAGACGTGGACCTCGGAGCCCCCGACATGGTCATGATCCGAACACATCTCGGGCCAATAGCTCGTTAACTCGACTCGCTTCTACCGGGATCCGAACACATCTCCGAATAATGAATGGTCCGTTAGTGACCGACATATATACCGGGATCTAGTCCTGCACTTGCATTAAACTTGCCGCACTCACGACAGATATTTGTATGGTTTGTCACAGTCTCTTACGCTACAAATACGGACCTTTGTCCGAACATAAAGTGGTCCATGAGTGACCGACAAAATCCGAACGGACCGAGAAGGCTCTCATCATCCTCGGACCCTTTGCATGGGAATATCAATAAGGCCTCCGTGGGCCATGCTTAGACCTCGGGTCCGCCCCGAACATGGTCATTGCCTGACCCATATCCTCGGCCTATAGCCTGCTCCCTTTGAACACATATTAGTTCTCAGATCTTGTCCCAGGACATCCTCCCGTTGCCCCCCCTTGGCACCGGAAACATTGACGATGCCCACGCGAGCCCGACTTCGACTGCGGGGGGCCCACCGCAATATGGTCGCAGCTTGATCTTGCACCGACCCGACAAACTTATCAATTTTTGACCGCTCTAACCGGGGTTTAACTGAACGTTTAATGTCCTTTTGACCAATAAATTCATCGTATCCCGACGTACATATGTGCCGGTCTTCCCGCGACGATTACGTTATTCTCAAGCCGGACATTCGTCCGAACATTAAATGGTCAACCCATGACCGACATGAGCTCAGATGCTTTCTTCACACCCTCGTGTGAGGACTTCAGCGTTTCTTAATAAGTTTTTTGTGCAATTACTTTCCTGGCCATGAGGCCTCTTTTCCTGGCGATTAATCAATGGTGTTCCCCTCTCCGAGGGGATGTAAATGACGCCGTGACCTTTATGGCGTGGCGGGTTCTGGTCCCAACACGAACCACACAATCGTCTGATTAGTCAGATCGAGCGCACAATAAATCGTCACTCTGTGACTGGCACGCCCACGCACTTAATAAACGAATAAATCCACCGAATAAACCGACTTAAAGAAACAAACAAATGAGCGCGTCGAAAACTGCGTCCACAAGTCTGGCACGCCCGGTGGGACTGGAACCACCCTTCACCTCTTCGCCGGGATTCGGGGCCTCATGGCCTCCTAATAAACGATGTTTGTCTGCTTTGATGAATTGCAGGTGCTGTCTTTGTTAGCCCTATGAGGAGAAAAGCTAGACTAGGCGCAATTGTCTCTGTGGCCTCGGGGACGCTACTCCGTGGCATATGCAGCTTCCAGGAATCGTGAAGGCTGCTAAAAGAAGAAAGAAAAGAAGAAGAAAAAAAAAGAAGAGAAAGAATTGGCGAGAGAGGGTTGTACGGCCATATCCGTCGAGACCCGTGCTGAATAATGATTACCACTGTGGGATTGATGCGGTAGAGTGAACCACTCATCCCCTCCCTGAGGGGGTGAGCGCTCTCCTGCGCACCCACCTTGGTCTATTATACAGAAAAAAGGGAAGATAAGAAAAGAAAGGGACCAAAAGAAAAGTTGGCCAGCATTGCCGACCAAGAGAACAAGAAAAAGCCCGGCATCCTGCCCGGCTCTAGGAGGGTCCAAGCCCACGGTGCAATGCCCCATCCTATTCCTCCTCTCTGCTACCCCTATCCAGCATAAGACGACCCCTCAAGTGACTGCTCGAAGATCCAACAAACCGCAACTCTAGCTTGACGAACTTCTCCCCACTGTAGGGAATGCTTTATAATAATGAGACCGAGCACGGCCACGAATCTAGAAGAGAGCATTCATCCACCCCGCCATAGGGGTGTAAGAAACAAAAGAATACACCCCAGCTCAGGGGCATTTGAAGAAGCAACATACCTCGCAACGGGGTCATAGAAGCCGTAAAGAATGCACCCCAGCTTACGGGGATCTTAAGAAGAATTACACCCCACCTTGGGGGCATTAAAAGTAGTAATACGCCCCACCTTGGGTGCACAAGAAGCAAACATCCCCCAGTGTGTCGGGGTAGAAAAAGAAGAATCCACCCCGCTCTGGGGCATAAGAAGAAAAAGATACACCCCGCTTAGGGGGCACATGAATGGAATACAACCCGACTTGGGGGCATGTGAGAAGAATCTACCCCGACTTGGGGGCATAAGAAGAAACAGAGTTGCACCCCGGCCCGGGGGCACATGAAGAGAATCCACCTTGACTCGGGGGCACAAAAAGCAAAAGTTACACCCCGGCCTTGGGGTATTTGAAGAAGAAACAACACCCGCTCCGGGGATATAGGAAAAGACACATACCCCACCCTGGGGCAGAAGAAGCAGAATAACACACCCCGCCACGGGGGCATAGAAGCCAAAAAGAATACACCCCCGCCTGGGGGCACAAAAGCAAAGAGGCCTACCCCCCCGACCTAGGGGGCACATGAATGGAATACACTCCGACCCGGGGGCACGTTAAGAGAAATACACCCCAGTCTGGGGGCATCAATGAGAAAGGAAGAGCGGAACAAAAAGAACAGTCATGAGGTGGGCGTGGTCTTTGCACCCGTCTCTTCATAGTAAAAATAAGAGCAGAAAAGAAAGAACAGTCATCAGGCAGACGTGGTCATTCCACTGGCCCCTCCACATAAAAGAAGAAGAGAAGAAAAGAAAGTGAACCTTGAGGCAAACATGGTCTTTCACCCTCTACCTCCACCCATCCAACAAATAGACTCCTCATGGGGTCGGTGCCACGACCTTTCGTCTAAAACTAAACCTTCCGCCGACGGGGCATTAAACCGACTAAACCCTCCGCCGACGGGGCGTTAAACCCACTAAACCTTCCACCGATGGGGCGTTAAACCGACTAAACCGTCCGCCGACGGGGCGTTAAACCAACAAACCTGCTGTCGACGGGGCGTTAAACTGACTAAACCTTTCACTGATGGGGCGTTAAACCGACTAAAGCTTCCACCGACGGGGCGCTAAACTGACTAAACCTTCTGCCGACGGGGCGTTAAACCGACTAAACCTTCCGCCGACGGGGCGTTAAACTGACTAAACCTTCCGCCGACGGGGCGTTAAACCGACGAGACCTTCCGCCGACGGGGCGTTAAACTGACTAAACCTTCTGCCGACGGGGCATTAAAACCGAAAAAACCTTCCACCGACGGGGCGTTAAACCGACTGAGCCTTTCGCCGACAGGGCGTTAAACCGACAAAACCTTTCACCGACGGCGCGTTAAATCGACAAAATCTTTCACCGACAGGGCATTAAACTGACAAAACCTTTCGCCGACGGGGCGTTAAACTGACTAAACCTTCCGCCGACGGGGCGTTAAACCGACAAAACTTTTCACCGACGGGGCGTTAAACAGACAAAACCTTCCGCCGATGGGGCGTTAAATCGATAAAACTTTCCGCAGATAGGGCGTTAAACCGACAAAACTTTCCGCCAACGGGGCGTTAAACTGACAAAACCTTCCGCCGACGGGGCGTTAAACTGAGAAAACCTTCCGCCGATGGGGCCTTAAACTGACAAAACCCTCCACCATCGGGGCGCTACACCGACAGATATTCAGCCATCGAGGCTTCAATACGAAAGATACTTAGCCATCGGGGCTTCAAGCCGATAGATATTCAGCCATCGGGGCTTCAATCCGATAGATACTCAGCCATCGGGGCTTCAAGCTGACATATATCCACCCATCGGCCTATGAGCCGACAACTACTCTACCATCGACCTATGAGTTGACGGCTATCCAATCATCGACCTCCGGGTCGACAGCTATTCAATCGTCGGCCCCCGAGTCGACAGCTATTCAATTATCGGCCTCGAGCCGACAGCTACTCCATTATCGACCTTTGGGTCGACAGCTATCTCGTTATCGGCCTCTTGGCCAACAGCTTCTAATCATCGGCCCCTGAGCCGACAGCTACCCCACTATCGGCTCCCAGCCAACATCTTCCCTCTGGCCTTCGTGGCCTGCTTCCCAATTCTGGCTCTCGTAGCCTGCTTCCCTTTGGCCTTCCTGGCCTACTTCCCAATTCTGGCTCTCGTAGCCTACTTCCCATTTCTCGGCCCTTTATAGCCTGCTTCTATCTATTTGGCTTTTGTAGCATGCTTCCCTTTGGCCTTCGTGGCATGCTTCCCAATTCTGGCTCTCGTAGCCTGCTTCCCTTTGGCCTTCGTGGCCTGCTTCCCAATTCTAGCTTTCGTAGCCTGCTTCCCTTTGGCCTTCGTGGCCTGCTTCCCAATTCTGGCTCTCGTAGCCTGCTTCCCTTTGGCCTTCGTGGCCTACTTCCCAATTCTGGCTCTCGTAGCCTGCTTCCCTTTGGCCTTCGTGGCCTGCTTCCCGACGTTGGCTCTCGTAGCATGCTCTCCCAACCTTTGGCCCTTGTAGCCCGCTTCCCAGCATCTCCCGACTTCTATGGCATGCTTCCCTGACGTCCCTCGTCTTTTCTGGCCTACTTCCCGGCATCTTTTGGCCCTTATGGCCCGCTCCTCTAATGTCCCTTGGCTTCTATAGCCCGCTTCCTTAATATCCTTTCGGCCCTTCGTGGTCTGCTCCCCTAATACTTTTACTACCACTACACTTATACGTAACGACAGTATGTTCTTATGCAAAAAAAGAAAAAAAGAGAGAAGAATGCTTGACTGCCCTGCTTGCATGCTTGCCAATAATATAGAATAAGACACTTCCTTTGAATTTTCTAGGACCGTGTTTCCTTGCTAAATAATAATGATGCCCCAATTCCAGATGCACATGCGTCACGACATACGCTCAAAAGTAACCCAACTATGGCGGGTGCATACGTCAAGGGGAAGAGTCATGGCTAAATTGCTAAGCTCAACTCACAAAATAAACCTGAGGCAACACTCCCACACTGCACATTTAATGTGTTCAATGGTCTTCAACCATAGGGATTGCCCGACTTTCTTCTTAGCACTCTACGAATGCTTGAAATTTTGCACTCGCGTGAAAGGTAATCGTGAGGAAAGAGCTACCTACCCCCAGTTAAAAAATGATGCAAAAAAAAAGAAAAAAAATATGAATCTGAGTAGCCGGGAATCCCCATTGAGACACATGAGGAGACTCGCACGAAACGGTGAAGTAAATTTCAGTAAGGACGAAGCCTAGTAGCCGGGAATCCCCATTGAGACGCATGAGGAGACTCGCGTCAAACGGTGAAATCCGCAATAGAATTATAATAAGGATGAATCCTAGTAGCCGAGAATCCCCATTGAGACACATGAGGAGACTCACGTCAAACGGTGAAATTCGTAATAAAATTATGATAAGGACGAATCCTAGTAGCCAGGAATCCCCATTGAGACACATGAGGAGACTCGCGCCGAACGGTGAAATCCGCTACCAAAATAAACAGGTGGGGGCTGTGCGAAGCTACCAAAATCGAGAGCCTGAAACCCATGTGTAGGCGCTAGAGTAACCCTCGAATGTTGCTTAGAAAACCTGCATATCCCTATGTTTAGGGCCTTTTGCTCACACATTTGCTCCTCCACTCTACAGAGAATTGCCTCGGGTGAAATGCGTGAATTTAAGCTATGCATGCAAGACATGCGATATCCTCTTGACGGGTGCACCACCCCTCAGTTGTGCCTCGTGGCCCGCACTGTGTCTGCGAATTATGGGCGATGTCCCTATCCTATCCCCTATAGAGGGAGCTACCTTATGTGTATTTTTATGTTATGCCTGCTGTCGAATGCATGCATGCTTGAATAAAGAAATAAAGAAATAATAATAATAAAATATAATAAACTCAATTTCGGCTATTGCGGCCTACTTTCCCAGTTCTGGCTCGTACAGCCCAATCTTGGCCCTCACGGCCTACTTCCTGCCCCTACGGCTTGCTAATCTCCCAATTTTGGATCTTGTAGCCTACTTCCCCGATCTGGGCTCTAATAGCCTGCTTCTCCTCGGCTTTTGTAGCATGCCTCCCAAATTTGTGGCTTCCGTAGTCCGCTTCCTCAATTCTGGCTCTCATAGCCTGCTCCCCAATTTTGGCTTTTGTAGCCAGCTTCCCGATTGCGGCTCTTGTAGTCCGCTTCCCTGATTTTTTAGCCTTCGACGCCTACTTCTACAACATCAACTCCGGCCCTCGTGGCCCACTTTCCCGGGTTCAGATTTCACAGTCGGTACTCCCGGCGCATTGAAGAACATCAAATCCTTTCACTTTGGTTCAGGCCTGTCGCCCAGCCAGAGAACAAACAGACATCTTTCACTCTGGATCGGACCTTCCATCCGACTAGAGAACAAAAAGATCCTTTCACTTTAGATCAGTCCTTCCGTTTGGTTAGAGAACAAAAAGACCCTTTCACTTTGGCTCGGACCTGCTATCCAGTCGGAGAACAAAAAGATTCTCTCCACTCTAGATCGGACCTTCCATCCGGCTAGAGAACAAAAAGATCCTTTCACTTTGGCTCGGACCTGCAGTCCAGTCGGAGAACAAAAATATTCTCTCCACTCTAGGTCGGACCTGCCGTCCAGCCGGAGAACAAAAAGATTCTCTCCACTCTAGGTCGGACCTGCCGTCCAACCGGAGGATAAAAAGATTCTCTCCACTCTAGGTCGGACCTTCTGTCTAGTCGGAGAACAAAAAGATTCTCTCCACTCTGGTTCGGACCTTCCGTCCAGCTAAGGAATTAAAAGACCCTTCATATAGCTAGTAGCCCCGGCGCATTAAAGAATGAAACAACCTTTCACCGTGGCCCGAGCCTGCCATTCGGGTAAGGAATCATCCCTTTTTCCTTGCGCTAACACTAGCCCATGTCAGCAACTTGACCACCTCTCAGTCCCTCTGGGTGATGAATACCCTTGTCGAATCAACAAACTCTCCTCCCCGTCCCTTTGGGTGACGAATCCCTTTCAATTTGGACCCACCGTCCAGACCAGTAAAGGAATAAACCCTCCTCTCTGCCCTCGTGGCTCACTCCCAATTATCGGCCTCCGAGCCGATAGCTATTCAACCATCGGCCCCTGAGCCGACAGCTTCCTAATTACCGGCATCTAGGCCGACAGGTTTCGACTATTGGCATCCGAGCCAGTAGCTCTTCACTATCGGCATCCACGTCGGCAGCTACCCAAAGTTGTTCAAAAATGGAGAAAGAAAAAAGAAGAAGAAGAGAAGAAGAAAAAGAGAAGAAAAAAAAAGAGAAGAAAAGAAAGAAAAAAGAAGAGAAGGAAAAATCATCATCGCAGCCTCTGAGGGATGTCGACTCGTCAAGTCCCGCCAGAGATCAAAATATTTTAAGTCCCACCGACGCATAAGACAAGTGGCCCGGACCTTTCATCTGGTGCCATGAACAAAAAGACCCTTGCTTTGGCAGTTATCCCGTGTCAATGAACAAACCACGTCGGTCTCCGACACCCTATCGGCATCGATGAACAAACCAGTGGCCCAGACCTTACGTCTGAAGCCATGAACAAAAAGACCCCTGCTTTGGCACTTACCCCGTGTCAATGAACAAACCACGTCGGTCTCCGACACCCTGTCGGCATCGATGAACAAACCAGTGGCCCGGACCTTCCGTCTGGTGCCATGAACAAAAAGACCCTTACTTTGGCACTAATCCCGTGCCGATGAACAAACCATGTCGGTCTTCAACTCCCTGTCGGCATCGATGAACAAACCAGTGGCCCGGACCTTCCGTCTGGTGCCATGAATGAAAAGACCATTGCTTTGGCGCTTACCCCGTGTCAATGAATAAACTCCGACTCCCTGTCGGCATCGATGAGAAAACCTGTGTCCCAGACACTTCGTCTGGTTCCATGAACAAAAAGACCCTTGCTTTGGCACTAGCCCTGTGTCAACAAATAAACCACATTAGTTTTCGACTCCCTGTCGGCAACGATAAACAAACCAGTGGCCCGGACCTTCCGTCTGAAGCCATGAACAAAAAGACCCTTACTTTGGCACTAACCCCGTGCCAATGAATAAACCACCTCAGTATTGCAATCTCCGGTCCCACTGGTGAATTAACCATCAGCTCGGACCTTCCGTTCAAGTCGATGAACAAAACGCCTTTGCTTCGGCTCGGACCTTCCGTCCAAGTCGATGAACAAAAAAAAACGCATTTGCTTTGGCTCGGACCTTCCGTCCAAGTCGATGAACTAAAAGAACTCCTTTGCTTCGGCTCGGACCTTTCGCCCAAGTCGATGGACAAAAAACCCCCTTTGCTTCGACTCGGACCTTCCGTCCAAGTTGATGAACAAAAAGAAACCACATTGGCTCCGACTCGGACCTCCCGTCCAAGTCGATGAACAAAAGGACTCTTGGCCCACGTGCGCATGTGGTGGAGCGGTTCCCTCATCCCTTCGCTGAAGGAGTGAGCACTCTCCCACGAATCAGCACCAGACCAGTATGCCACTAGCCCGGAAGAACATATATCTTCTCAAAGAACTCTACACTCACGAGCCCCGCGCACTCATCCCTCGCTTGCGCCACCCGCGAGTGGGGGGCATTTGTGGACGTCAAAAAATATCGATGGTGATCATACGGCATGCACGTCTCGACACTCGAGAGCAAGCCGAAGATGGAAATGCTGAATAAATCTTATGCCTCGCCCGATCAGGACGAGAACTCGCTTGGTGGTCCGCTACCCGTTAAGGAAGCCCCCCAGGCAGAAGATACGGCTACAACTCTCCGACCGGCCATGCCGAGAGCATAATCAGAGAAAAGTCAGGAACTCCGGCACAGTCTCGGCATGCACCGAAAGTCATGCAAAGTCTGGGACCGAGCCCCAGGGGCTGCGAATGGAATATTACGGAGGCCATACATTGCAACTAGAGCATTTCGGGAACGCCAACATTCATATAAATGGCCGCAACTCCGAGAAGAATACATTTGGTGCTTAAAACGGCATGGCCTAAACCGGCGCGCCCCTCTTCATTGCCTTAATACGGCGCCCCTAAAATCGACGCGCTTCATCTCCCATTTACACCCTTGCTTTCGTTAAAACGGCGTGCTCCCTTTGCTTCGGTTAAAACGGCGCGGCACCTTTGTATGTTGTTAATCCGGCACGCACAACACCGTGCCGGTATAACCTCAAATGCCACCCCCTTGCAATGCTTACACGGCGTGGCCCCCTTGCAAAGCTTTAAATCGGCGCGCTCCCCGCTGCACCGGTTTAACCCCATGCCATCCCATCTACACTCCGACACTCTGTTTCGCGCCAGTCTGAGCACACAGAGAACATTCAATGCCACGAGCCGTGTCTCCTCCTTGGTTCGACAGCAAAGCGACAGTGATAGCAGTAGCATGCATCGATGGTGGCAGCAATAGTAGAAGATCTCCCAGCAAATCTGTAATCGTGCTGTCCTCGGATGAACGCCATTGTACGACACGAATCACCAGATGCCAGCGACATGCCAACTCTGTTCTTCTGGCAGACGAACGAAGTGGCGGGAGCTTTCTTACATTCGAGAAAAGAGGAGGCAACCCACTATATATATACTATGCAGCCTCAATTTCAACGGGCCTGGAGACTCTTCCCCCGGCTGGCCATTTTGGAGGAAAAGGCTCTCGGCTGTGTGTAGTGAAGAGAAGAAGAAGAAAAGAGAAGGAGTTTGGTCCCCCGGCGCCGGCAAGGTGAAGAAAAAGAGAGAGAAAGTGTGAGAGAGGGAAGGTGAGTCCGGAGGGGGGAGGAGCTTGTGCTCCGTCTCCTCTCCCCCACTGGTGTATCTCCCTCTTTCCCCCCTAGCTATGTACTTCTCTAACCCAGAGATGAATCTCCCCTGTGTCAACTCCTTCCCCCGTTTGTGAGGATGAATAAAAGAAGAACCCCTTGTGCAAGCTCAGTGCTCTCGATTTCAACCCCTGCTCCCCTTCCTCCTTCTCCTCATCCAGGGCCCTTCGAAGCATGCTCCTCCGTAGCATGGCCTTCGAAGGAGTTCGTCGGTGGATGAATATTCATGGCCCTTGTGGCGAACACTTGTCCCGCTTCAAAGAATCATCACCCGTGAGTCGTGGTTGCTCCTGTAGGCTAGCCCTCAAGCGCTCCACACTCACACTTGGGCTAATGGACTGCCGTGAGGCCGTTCCGCATTTTGAGAGTTTACCCGGGAGTAATCCGTGTGGTGGCTTTCGCTTCTCTTTGACAAGTCCCGGTCCGGGGGAGGTGCTGCCCAATTTTCGCCAGGGGACTAAGAACACTCGAGAATAAATGAACAATGCAACCTCCGAGGACAAGAACAGCACACAGTAAAATCTGTGAACCAAACCCCTTGAACGAAACACTTAAAATCCACGCTAAGTCACCCTAATGAACAGTTAAACGCCTAAACTTCCTCCCTACCAACTTAATCTACCAAATGGATGAAAAAATATATCATAAAACCCACCTACGGGTGAAAGAAAAGAAAAGAAACACACAGTCATAGCAATAAACCCTCAGGAAAGTTTAATACGGCGCGGTGACTATTCCACCATGCCGGTTTAACATCACTCTCAAAGCCCTCATCTCCTTCTTTGAATCCAGAAACGGCGTGCTCCCACTCCTCTATACATCTTAAAACGGTGCGCCCCCTTGCCCATTCCTAATACGGCGCGCTCCCCTACTTACCCCCCAAATACGGCGCGACCCCTCCCTTGGACATCCTAATCTGGCGTGGCCTTAACCGGCGCGCCCTCCTCATTGAACCCTTAAAACGGCGCGCCCCATCTCCTCCTTTAAACCCTTAAAACGGCGCGCCTGCTTAATACAAAAAGGGAAAAAATAAGCAAAAAAATAATAAAAGGTCAATCATGTTAATAAAGAACAAAAGAAACTCTATCACCCGTACTTTAATTAAAATTTTGTTCTGGGGGTGCTGCCCCCTTGACCCCTGCGACCTGATCGGGCAGGTCGATCCCTGCGACCTGACCGCGCAGGTCGATCTGCGTGTGAGGGCGCACGATGGTGAGTTCGGGCTTTATACTTAATAAACCTCTCTCCCGGACTAGGTACAAAGAGAAAATCAATGATGCCTTGTGGTATCGGACGTGGACCTCGGAGCCCCCGACATGGTCATGATCCGAACACATCTCGGGCCAATAGCTCGTTAACTCGACCCGCTTCTACCGGGATCCGAACACATCTCCGAACAATGAATGGTCCGTTAGTGACCGACATATGTACCGGGATCTAGTCCCGCACTTGCATTAAACTTGCCGCACTCACGGCAGACATTTGTACGGTTTGTCACAGTCTCTTACGCTACAAACACGGACCTTTGTCCGAACATAAAGTGGTGCATGAGTGACCGACAAAATCCGAATGGAACGAGAAGGCTCTCGTCATCCCCGGACCCTTTGCATGGGAATATCAATAAGGCCTCTGTGGGCCATGCTTAGACCTCGGGTCCGCCCCGAACATGGTCATTGCCTGGCCCATATCGTCGGCCTATAGCCCGCTCCCTTTGAACGCATATTGGTTCTCAGATCTGGTCCAAGGACATCCTCCCGTTGGCCCCCCTTGGCACCGGAAACATTGACGATGCCCACGCGAGCCTGACTTCGACCGCAGGGGGCCCACCGCAATATGGTCGTAGCTTGATCTTGCACCGAGCCGACAAACTTATCAGTTTTCGACTGCTCTAACCAGGGTTTAACTGAACGTTTCCCGTCCCTTTGCACAATAAATTCGTCATATCCCGACGTACATATGTTCCGGTCTTCCCGCGACGATTACGCTATTCTCAAGCCGGACATTCGTCTGAACATTAAATAGTCAACCCATGACCGACATGAGCTCAGATGCTTTCTTCACACCCTCGTGCGAGGACTTCAGCGTTTCTTAATAAGTTTTTTGCGCAATTACTTTCTTGGCCGTGAGGCCCCTTTTCCTGGCGATTAATCAAGGGTGTTCCCCTCTCCGAGGGGATGTAAATGACGTCGTGACCTTTATGGCGCGGTGGGTTCTGATCCCGACACGAACCACACAATCGTCTGATTAGTCAGATCGAGCGCACAATAAATCGTCACTATGTGACTGGCATGCCCACGCAGTTAATAAACGAATAAACCCAACGAATAAACCGACTTAAAGAAACAAACAAATGAGGGCGCCAAAAAGTGTGTCCACAACTGTCGAGCTGGTCGCGACGACGTCCATCACCGACCGGCGGGCTCTGACAGCAAGGCCAGATTTGGAAGAGGAGGAGGCGTCGGAGACGGGGACGGAGATAGAGAGAGAGAAAGAGAGCAACACCCGGGGGGAGGGGTGCCAGTTATGCATGTGGAGGGACAAATGGAGAGAGAGGTCTGCGGGACCGACAGTGGGACGGTGGTCACAGGGCAAAGAGAGAGAGAGAGCAGGGGTGAACGGAGAGAGGAGACCCGGGGTGCGGCGTGGTGAGAGACGCAGAGTAGAGAGAGAGAACGACAGCGGCGAGGGGAGCAGGGTGATGGGGGCACCGAACGGATGGTGACACGATGGGAGAGGAAAAGAGAAAGATCGTGAGGAGATGGCGGAGGGCAACGCTGTAACGACCCAAGATCCGGATACCGGGAAGAACCCGATACCATTCTAATCCTGGCCCGCTGCCCACGAGCCGGAGGGCTCGGAAGGGCTAAAAGGAGTGTGGAGGTACAAAGAAATAGGAAATAAGGTAGGAGAATTCAATAATTAATAGGAATAAATAAACAACTACTAGAACAGAGTCCAGTCCAACAGAAGTATAGTCTAAAGCAGTAAAACGTACCACATGCCAAGTGAACACTCGGCCCGGCGAGTTGGTAACTGAGAACCTCCGAACAGCACGCTCGAACCTCGAGGAACAACCGCCGCACCTGAAAAGCAGGGATGAGTCTCCAAACAGAGACTCAGCAGGGGTCCCGCGGAACCCCAACCGGAAATAACGGTGGTAGTGGAAAGGTAAGCTACAACTACAACAGGAACAGCAAACCGGTGGCCGGTCAAAACTCAGCACTAGAACTACTCCTACTGTTCCGGAAAGGAAGACACCGATCTCACAATCGGGACCCGGACCACACTAACACCACGTACCGAGGTGAAACCTACGGCAATCCCGCCACAGAGGTCTGTCCTCCCTGGACAAGGCCGTCCTTGACACGTTGTCAAAGGTGTAACCCCGACCACCTGGTCGCGGGCGCCACACCAACAAGACACAACCTCAGTAAAGCCACTGGCACCCAGGCCACTGACTCGGAAACACCGTACGGTCTAGAAAACCACGTCTCGCAGACGGGTAGTGGAACCCGAAAATAGGAGAGTCACGTCTCACGTGACAGGAGTACCTGCCCACCATAATCAAGGCATGATGCGTCCACTGATGTCTTAGTCCGCGCCTCAGGTGTCTCCCTCCGGCCCAGCATGAATTGAGACACCGTACAAGTTACCACAGAACAAGTGACTAGCTGGGGTCGCGCTCGTCAGCGCTGGTCCTACTACCCCCAACCACGTGTGCACACACAGACCATATGTCCTATGTCTGGCCCTCTGACTGGTTTTCCCCTCAGCCGGACTCTGGCATCAAACGTGGGGCCCTACGAAAATCAGTCTAAAAACCGTCTCTTGGGGTAGCCTCGCCACCACTCCCTTGTGGGACCACTCACGTGTCGGAAGGCTACGACTAGTGGGGAGTCACTGGTATGACCACTCTCCAAGGAAAAACTCCGAGAAACACGCACGCACCCTGCACGAAAGTCAAGAAGAACCAAGTGGCATCAAGCCACTGGACTCTGGACAGTCCTCTAGACTCACTAAATCCAACAGTCCTTGAGTCACGAGACTGGGGGTCAAGACCGCCGTACGCAACGGCACAATGTCGTTAATCCAGCCTAATCTCTAGGTCTAACACCACGGTGGCATGAATATCGAGGTAGCTCATGAGCCGCTGAGACCATTCCCTCGGAAGGGAACTGAGAAACCCTCTAGCCTCAGGCTGGGTGATTGGACTCACAGTCCACCGGCCACTCACACGACCCATGCGGAAAGCACAGAATCATGGTTCCCAAGGCAGCTCGCAAGCCGCCACGTCGATTCCCCATCCCAGGGAAAAGTGGGAAACCTCCAGCCCCAGGCTGAATGACTGGACTCGCAGTCCAAGGATAAACACTTGGCCCAATCGGGAACCATCTTCCACAGAAATCTACGACACGCGGGGGAAGCCCCACCGCACACACACCAATACACGGTGACTCGATCAGGCGTAACACAAAGCCCAGAATACACACCTACAGGCACACTAATCGAAATAACACGGCATCTCCCGACACCCCAGAAACACGGATACAGAACCCACGGGGTGTCCGGGACACTCACAAGGCCGAAGGTCAACCATTGGGTCACAACCGGGTCGACCGGAGACCAACACAATGCAACCGGAGCACGAGAGGGTCGCCCAGACCCTTAAACTCAAGGGAACGCTAATCGAGGTAAAGCGATACCTCCGGACACCCAAAAACTCGGTCACGATACTCACAGGGTGTCCGAGACACTCATGGGGTCATAGGTCGGTCATTAGGTCTCAACCGGACCGATCGGAGTCCAAAACGAGCCAAAACACAACATTTCGGTTGACCTGACCCCTGGGGTCGGTCGACCTAACAGGGTCGATCGACCGGCCCAAAGTGGTCGGGCGACTGGATCGACACGGCCAAAACACCACCGCTGCGAACGCCTGCCGGTCGACCGGACCGCCAGAGTCGGTCGACCGGTTACGGCGGAAACTTGTCCGAGCTCGCCCTAGGAGCTCGGTTCCACGCCCCGTTCGATCCCCATCGAAGGGAAAGACATGGGGAAACATTCCCCCGACCCCAAAACCCAAAAATTGGAGGAAGAAACGGAGAAAATGGCACTCGATCCGACGAAATCATCACACGCCCTAAAAACATGATTCCCCCCCCCAAACGGCAATAAACCCACTCTCGACTCGCCACAAGCTACCAAACTCGTGGAAAAGGAAGTACCGGGGTTAAGGATCCATCTCCCTACCTCCACCAAAGATTTCACGAGCCGTGGACGCCGTTCCGATGAGGAACGCCCATGAAACCCCCATCGGTTCACAAACCCACGACCGCACTTCCACGCGCCACCACGCCTCTATCCTTGCCCCGTTCCCGCTCCACACCCCCAGCACCTCACCGTCTTCCCCTCCTCTGCCGCCGTCGGCCGCCCGAGGAGAGGGGGAGAGAAAGAAAAGTGAGAGAGAGCGAAAGAGAGAATGAGATAAAAGAGAGGGGGTGGGGGGTTTAAATAGAAATGAATTTGGGATTTTAAAATACGGAAGATAGGGAAAAATACTCCCTGCGATCCTCGGAAGACACACAACGCCGTGGTAACGTCCTGGAGCCGGAGAACGCGACGGTTCGCCCTACACGGCGTTCCAAAGGTCCGACAGCCAAAAATATTTGTAAAATTGGAAACGTGACCCGTGACCTACAAAGACGCTCTGAAAATTCCAGAAAATTATCGGCGTACTCCTCACAACGTCACGGACCCAAGGAAATTCATGAGCACACCACCAACGGGTCCGACAATCCAGTATAAAAATCCGAAGCTCACTCGGACATAATCCGCAACCCGCGGAAAGACGATCCAAAACCCCACAGATCCAGATCCGAAAAACCCGGGGCATTACAGCCCTCCCCCCTTAAAGAAATTTCATCCTCGAAATTAAGGACAAACGCGGGAACATAGGGGAAGAAAGCCTTAACCAACTGACAACGCTGTTAGAGCCCCTGCATAAAAAATCTCGATTCTCACCAAAGCATCGATCCTGAGGGACACAGCCAGACTACAATCACGAACGACACCTCGCTCCGCATGCCGTGCACACCAGCCATCAGAGCAGGCATACACCAAAGGACATAGTCCGGTATCACCTCAGATAACGTGAAAAACACTCATGGCACTACTGCCACCCTCTCGCTCACTAGGGAGACACAGTCCTCGTCGCGAGAAACAGCTACCGATCCATCCTATGGTCGACAAGCAAATCACACATCAGCTTCACAGCCAGCTGACTGATCGCACACCCTTCTCAAAGGAACAACCAATACAAAACCTCCACTGGCTCATGCAGTCATCTCAACAGACCGCAACAAAAACATCGGCTCAGCACCAAGAACCACCTCACCCTTGGCAAGCTGAAAGCCCGCCATAGCACTGGGCCAACTCTGCCAGAAGATAAACTTCGATAAAGCCCAGATCCCATCCGGATAGCACATCACGGAAACGACCACCAAAGGCCTCATTGAAACGCAGCTCTCACCCATCTCGATGCGCAACCAACAGCATCTTATGTCTGTGAAAAGACCATCCACTGGTCGCCAGATACACGTCAACGGAAAACCTTCACCGGCCCAACAGGCATGATCCAACTCACAACAGGCTATCCGCTGACTCACACACAGACAATTACCATATCACGAGCTGAACTTCTCTCGGACATCGCATCCGATCTCCATCATCGTGCCAACTCAACCCTCTCAGGGGAGCACGGCAAAACCAACGACAAGACTCAGGAGTCTTCGATCATCACCTCACTCGACTCAGACTTACAGGTAAATCCTCCCATGCTGGTCACCAGACCAGGGATAACCACTGCAACGCCAACGTCCCATCAAGGACCACCATTCCGATGCCAATCTCACTTAATGGCCTCCGACCACAGGCGTCACTCTTTTGTCTTGTCTCATCGAATCCTATCTCAATTAATCCAAGTGGACACTTGCCAATCCCGATTCCGCCCTCACAACAGAGCCACGGGACACCACTGGAACGATTCATGGCACACGTCTCTAGAGGAGAAAAGTGCCATCCAATATTACGGCAACCCGGTCGCCAATGCCACGACCAATGCACACGGGTCCCCAAGCAATACACATCTCACCATGGTCGACTGCGAGACTAGCCTTACCAGTCACTCGCAGCTATCAACAGGAACCCATAATCTGCCAGAGATCACTTCCTCAAAACATGATCTCATCCGAGGACACAACCTCCAATACAAGTCGGGCACCAAGCCACCGACTTTGCCCAACACGTCCTCGACCACCGTCAGGCGACATCCTCAACAGCCCCTTCCGGGTCACACCGACGCCTGACACGGCTTCCATCACAAGAACATGGTACACATGCGGAACACTTGCCAACATTTTTTCCCAACACTCCATCCTGCCAGTGCCAAGAACCACGATATCTCGAGCAACGGCACGGCAACAACACGTCTCACACTGAGGAACCAATCCTCCGATGCTCAACGCAACCTCAGGAAATCCGCCCGTAGCAACCAACACTATGATCCTTAACCAGTGGGTCACAGGCCCACCAGGCTTCCACTGCGCCACTATGATCCATGCATACATTCAAACACGGCAACTCGGGACTCCCCATCCCGACAATCCACAACTTGGCTGGCCAACTTCAGAAAATAGAGTGAGGAAAGCTCCATTACCTTGAACCCCAAGCACAAATTCACTCCCAAATCTGGCAATCCTCTACAACTCCGCAAGCTCCGAACCGCCACACATCAGAAAGTTCCAACACCAGCCAAGAATGCGAACACCGTCCAACCAGCACTCATCCTTCCAGAATAGCGCTTGTACCCTCACACAGCAAGGGAATTAGGCACGACTTCTCACAGGCAACCACCTTGCCAAAACATAAGACACATCTCGCACGGATTTCATGGCACATAGAGGCCAACCAATTCGGGCACGTAATGCAAGATGACGAACCTTAACCAAACACAACCCTCTCCAACCAAAGGAGAAACTCAATACCTCCGACCAATAGAAAACCTCCACTCTCGACCTGACCTTGAACCTCGCAGCACATGCTGGGAACGGCACCAAGAAAACCATTACCTCGTCAGGTCAGCGCCTCCGACACACTAGACGAGTGTCACGTCGGACCATGATCACAGCATCTCTCGATGCACCACCACTGCAATTCCTCGAACTGCAACACACCACACCAAGAGCTGCAACACGAGCCATAATCGACAATTGTGAACGCTCACCCTCGATTATAGAAACCACCGCGGAACCTTTACAACTCAAACCAAATCCAAGGCGAACATAACCAATTCACACACAAGAGTGCAGGAGCAAGACTTACTGGGACACCACAGCCCAATCCTGCCTCGAAATATGCAAAAATAATCCGGACCGACACGTCATTTCTGATGTCACAGAGCATGACAAAAACATCGGGCTCGATGAAACAGCAGCTCACCGAGAAGATCCTCCGCTCAGCCGAGCACACTTCTCGATCAGAACACCCGCGCTGCCACCTTAAACCACAACCTTAACACCTCAGGGGCTGGATAAACCTTAAGCTAGAGTGGCCATACTCAACAATAGCTCTCTCAGAGCACGCTCACGGCCATTTAACCATGAACAGTCTTCGCCAGCCACCTGACCTCACTGCAGAAACCTCGAACGTAGCACCGCAGCAACGCACCTATCGGCAACCTCTGCCCAACGCAGCGCAATCGGGATCACCACCGATGAGGGAGAAGCTCTCAACCTCGATCCTTAGATCCCACGTCGACACGAAAGCCGCGAACAGCAACCGCCATCACAGCGCCACACAGTGCACTCAAGCTCTTGTGGACGCACTTTTCATTAAGATCAATATGTTGTTCATCTTTTCGGGTGGTTGATTCGTCTGTTAAGTGCGTGGACGTGCCAGTCACGAAGTGACAATTTATTCGGGCTCCGAAGAAGCCCATGGTGCGCTCGATCTGACTTGGTCAGACGATTGCATGGTTCGGGTCAAGACCAAACCCCGCCGCGCCATAAAGGTCACGGCGTCATTTACATCCCCCATACGAGGGAACACCCTTGATTAATCCCGAAGGGACGGAGAGAAGAGTGTGTTGATTCAATGACCTGGACGGAAGGTTCAAGTCAAAAGGAATATTCGTCACCCGAAGGGACGGAGAGAGGAGTTTGTTGATTCAATGACCTGGATGGAAGGTCCAAGTCAAAAGGGATATTCGTCACCCAAAGGGACGGAGAGAAGAGTTTGTTGATTCAATGATCTGAACAGGAGGTCTAGATCAAATGAGCTATTTGTCACCCGAAGGGACGGAGAGAAGAATTCGTTGGTTCAATGATCTGAACATGTGGTTCAGATCAAAATGGATTGTTCGTCACCCAAAGGGACGGAGAGAGGAATTTGTTGATTCGAAAGAAGTATTCGTCGCCCGAAGGGACGGGGAGAAAGGTTCATTGATTTAATGATCTAGACAAAAGGTCTGAATCAAAAGGGGCATGAATCTTTTTATTCTCTAGTCGGGGGAAAGGTCCGATCTGGAGTGGAAAGAGTCTGTTTGTTCTCCGGCTGGCCAGTTGGTCTGAACCAGAGTGAAAGGAATCTTTTTATTCTCTAGCCGGGGAGAAGGTCCGATCTAGAGTGGAGAGAATCTTTTAGTTCTCCAGCCGGACAGAAGGTCCGAACTAGAGTGAAAGGATTTGATATTCTTTAATGCACTGTGAAATTTGAACCTGGGAAAGTGGACCGCAAGGGCCAGAATCGGTGTTGCGGAAGTAGGCTGTGAAGGCTGAAATCGGGGAAGCGGGCTGCCAGAGCCGAAGTTGGGAAGCTGGCCACGAGAGCTGAATCTGGTAATCGGACTATGAGAACCCAGATTGGGGAAGTGGACTACAAGAGCCGAAGTTGGGAAATTAGCGAGCTGTAGGGCCAGGAAGTAGGCCGTGAGGGCCAAGATTGGGCTCTACGAGCCAGAACTAGGAAAGCAGGCTGCGACAACAGACATTAAGTTTATTATTATATTTATTATTATTATTATTATTATTATTATTTATTCAAGCATGTAGGTATTCATTAACAGGCATAACATAAGTATACATAAGGCAACTCCCTCTATAGGGGATGGGATAGGGACATCGCCCATAATTCGCAGACACAGTGCGGACCAGAAGGCGTAGCTAAGGGGTGGTGCACCCGTCAAGAGGATATCGCATGTCTTGCATGCATAGCTTAAATTCACGCATTTCACCCAGGATAACTCTTTGTGGAGTGGAGGAGCAAACGTGTGAGTAAAAGGCCCTAAACATAGGGATGTGCAGGTTTTCTAAGCAACACTCGAGGATTACTCTAGCACCTACACATGGGTTTCAGGCTCTCGATTTCGATAGCTTCGCACAACCCCCATCTATTTATTTTGGTAGCAAATTTCACCGTTCGGCGCGAGTCTGCTCATTTGTTTCAGTGGCGATTCCCGGCTACCAGGATTCGTCCTTATTATAATTCTATTACTGATTTCACCGTTCGACGCGAGTTTCCTCATGTGTCTCAATGGGGATTCCCGGCTATTAGGCTTCATCTTTATTGAAATTCACTTCACCTTTTTACGCGAGTCTCCTCATGTGTCTCAATGGGAATTCCTGGCTACTCAGATTCACGTTTCTCTCTATTTTTTTGCATCATTTTTTTTAATGGGGGTAGGTAACTTTTCCCTCACGATTACCTTTCACGCGCGTGCAGGAATTCAAGCGTCCGTAGAGTGCTAAGAAGAAAATCGGGCAATCCCTATGGTCGAAGACCATTAAACACATTAAGCGCGAAGTGTGGGAGTGTTACCTCAGGGTTATTTTGTGAGTTGGGCTTAGCAATTTAGTCATGACTCTTCCCCTTGACGTGTGCACCCGCCATAATTGAGTTCCCTTCGAGCGTATGCCGTGACGCACGTGCATCCGGAATCGGGATAACATTATTTAGCAAGGAAACACGGTCCTAGAAAATTCTAAGGAGGTGCATTATTCTATATTATAAGAAAGCATTTAAGCAGGGCCGCCAAGCATTTTTTTTATCTCTTTTGCTTTGCTCTTTTTTTTACGTAAGAACATACTGTCGTTACGTATATGTATCTTGTATGCGCATATAGAGTCAAAGCAGCAGCCATGGTGCTGAGGAAGGAGACCGCGAAGGGCCGAAAGAACGCTGGGGAAGCGGGCTATAAAAGCCGAAGTATATATTGGAAGTGGGCTACAATAGCCAAAAATTGAGGAGAGCGGGCTACGGGAGCCGAATTCTGGGAAACAGGCTACAAGGGCCAAAGTTGGGAAGCGGGGTGCAGGAGCCGGAGTTATGGGAAGCGGGCCTGTGAAGGCCGAATTCTGGAAGCAGGCTACAAGAGCCAAAGATAGTGGGAAGCGGGCTACAAGAGCCGAAATTGGGAAGCAGGCTACAGAAGCTAAAATTGGGGAAGCAGGCTGCAAAAGTTGAAATTGGGAAGCGGGCTGCAGGAGCCGAGAAGCAGGCTACAAAGACCAAAGGTTGGTGAAGCGGGCTACAAAGAGTTGAAATTTTGTGAAGCAGGCTGCAAGAGCCAAAGTTGATATTGGAAGTGGGCTACAATAGCCAAGAATTGAGGAGAGCGGGCTAACAAGCCGAGAGATGTTAAAAGTCGGCTACAAGGCCGAAAGGTATTGGAGAGCGTGGTGAGACGGATGGATTAATCTTAATAGTGGGCCTCGGCTGAAATGACTGAGCCAGAGGGCGTCGGGTAGTGGGATGTGAGAGCCAAAAAGAGGGGTCTCCTTTTTGTTCTCTAGCCGGGAAAAAGGTCCGAACCAAAGTGAGAAGTCTATTCTTTTGTTCTCTGGCCGGCGAAGGATCCGAACCAAAGTGAAAGGTTTATTCTTTGATTCTCTGGCCGGGGAAGGATCTGGACCAAAGTGGAAGGTTGATTTTTTAATTCTCTGGCCGGGGAGAGATCCGAACCAAAGTGAGAGGTCACTTCTTTAATTCTCTGGCCGGGAAAGGATCCGAACCAAAGTGAAAGGTTTATTCATTAATTCTCTAGCCGGGGAAGGATCCGGATCGAAGTGGAAGGGTTATTCTTTGATTCTTTGGCCGGGAAGGGTCCGGACCGAAGTGGAAGGTTGATTTTTTAATTCTCTGGTCGGGGAAAAATCCGAACCAAAGTGAAAGGTTGATTCTTTAATTCTCCGGTCGGGAAAGGATCCGAACCAAAGTGAAGGGGTTATTCTTTAATTCTCTAGTCGGGAAAAGATCTGAACCAAAGTGAAAGGTTTATTCTTTAATTCTCTGGCCAGGGAAGGACCCGAACCAAAGTGAAAGGTTTATTCTTTGATTCTCTGGTCGGGGAAGCATCCGAACTAAAGTGAAGGGTTGATTCTTTAATTTGAAAGGTCTCTTTTTGTAATTCTCTGGCCGGGGAAGGATCCGAACCAAAGTGGAAGGTTCATTCTTTGATTCTCTGGCCGGGAAAAGGATCCGAATCAGAGTGAAAGGTTGATTCTTTGATTCTCTGGCTGGGAAAGGATCCGAGGCAAAGTGAAAGGTTGATTCTTTGATTCTCTGGCCGGGAAAAGGATCCGAAGCAGAGTGAAAGGTTGATTCTTTGATTCTCTGGCCGGGAAAGGATCCGAGCCAAAGTGAAAGGTTGATTCTTTAATTCTCTGGTTGGGAAAAGGATCCGAACCAGAGTGAAAGGTTGATTCTTTGATGCTCTGGCTGAGAAAGGATCCGAGCCAAAGTGAAAGGTTGATTTTTTTTTTAGTGGCCCAAAGGCCGAAGGTGAGATATCTGTCGGCTTAGATGGCGAGAGTGCCACCGGCAATGGGTTTATGCGCCAACCTAGACGAAGGAGTCATGATGCTGGCAATGTGTTGATGCATCGACCTAGACGGAAGGTCATGGTGCCGATAATAGGAAAGGTCTCTTGATTTTGTTGGGTGGCCAAAGGACGAAGGTGAAGGGTGAAAGACCATGTCTATCTCAAGGCTCACTTCCTTTTCTTCTCTTCTTCTTTTATGTACAGAGGCGGTTTCGAAGACCACGTATGCCTCATGTGTCTTTTCTCTCTTTTCTTCTCTTCTTCTTTTATGTAGAGAGGCGGGCTCGAAGACCACGTATGCCTCATGTGTCTTTTGTCTCTTTTCTTCTCTTCTATTTTCTTCTTTTGTTGGAGAGACAGGTACAAAGACCATGTTTGCCTCGTGACTCTTCTTTTTGTTCTACTCTTCCTTTCTCATTGATGCCCCCGGACTGGGGTGTTTTTCTCTTAACATGCCCCCAGGTTGGGGTGTAGCTTTTCTTCTGTGCCCCCAGGAGGGGTGTGTCTTTCATGGCCTCTATGCCCCTAGATGGGGTGTAAATTCCTTGTTTCTTATGCCCCCGAGCGGGGTATGTTTCTCCTCGAGTGCCCCTAAACTGGGGTGCAACTTCACGCTTCTTATGCCCCCAGGCCCGAGGGATATTTCTCTTCACATGCCCCTAACCCGGGGTATAGCTTTCTTTGTGTGGCCCCTGGGTCGGGGTATATTCTTTTCGCTTCTGTGCCCCCAGACCGGGGTGTACTTTTTATGGCTTCAATGCCCCCAGGCGGGGTGTATGTTTCTTCTTCAGATTCCCCTAAGCCGGGGTGTATTCTTGATGGCTTTTGTGCCCCCGAGCAGGGTACGTCTTCTGCTTCTTATACCCCCATGTAGGGCAGATTTGCACGGGGTAGAGTCTTTGCCTCTTACGCCCCTGCGGCGGGGTGGAGGCTTGGCTCCTTATGCCTCCATGGCGGAGGTGGGTTCTGCTGCTTCTTATGCCCCGTAGCGGGGTAAACTTCTCTTCATATGCTCCCGGCACGGGGTGGATTCTTTGCCTCTTATGCCCCGAGGGCGGGGTGGATTCTTCTGCTACTTATGCCCCCGGATCGGGGTGTAGTTTTATTTCATGTGCCCTTACACCGGGGTGCGTTTCGCCTCTTGTGCACCCAAGGCAGGATGTGTCTTTTCTTCTCGTGCCCTTAGATCAAAATATAACTCTGTTGCTTGTCGTGCCCCCTGACGGGGTGAGTTCTTTATGGCTTCTATGTCCCCGTGACGGGGTAGCGTCTTTGCTTCTGATGCCTCCCGAGCGGGGGTGAATTCTTATGCTTCTTATGCCCCCACGGCGGGGGTGTGTCTCTTTACGGCTTCTGTGCCCCCGAAGCAGGGTATGTTGTTTCTTCAAATGCCGCTTGGGCGGAGTATACCTTTCTTCATATGCTCCTCGATTGGGATGAATGTCTCTTCGCTTTTGTGCCCCCGGGTCCGAGTAGATGCTTCTGCTTCTTATGCGCCAAAGTGGGGTATAGTTTTCCTTCGTGTTCCCCTAAGCCGGGGTGCAACTTTTGCTCTATGTGCCCCCGGGTCGAGGTGGATTCTCTTCATGCGCCGCTGAGCTGGGGTGTATTCCTTATGGCTTCTGTGCACCCAGGCGGGGTATCTTCTTTAAGTGCCCCTAAGTCGGGGTGTATCTTCATGTTTCCTATGCCCCGAGGCCGGGGTGTCTTCTTCTTCTTAGCTTCTGTGCCCCCAGGTGGGGTATGTTTTTTTACAGCTTCAATGCCCCCTAGGCGGGGTGTGTTCCCCTTTTTTTTTAAATGCCCCTAAAACGGGGTAGATTTTTGAATACCCCTAAGTTGGGGTGAACTCTTCATGGCCTCCATGCCCCCGTGACGGAGTATGTTGCTTCTTCAAATGCCCCTTAGGCGGGGTGTACCTTTCTTCATATGCTCCCAGGTCGGGATGCACGTCTCTTTGCGTCTGTGCCCTCATGCTGGGGTGCATTCTTCATGTTTCTTATACCCCCAGGCCCGAGGGATACTTCTCTTCATATGCCCCTAGGCCGGGGTGCCTCTTCTGCTTCCTATGCCTCCAAAGGGAGGTATCTTTCTCTTCACATGCCCCCAGCACAGGGTGTATCTTTTGCTTCGTACGCCCCTGAAGGGGGAGGTAGCTTCTTCAAATGCTCCTAGGCCAGAGCGAATTCTTTATGGCTTCTATGTCCCCAGGCGGGGGTGAACTCTTCTTCTTCTGCCCAGACACACCGGGGGGATGTTGTGCTCCCAAGATGGGGTGTATTGCTGCTTTTGATGCCCTGTGGACGCACTAAAATTCGGAAAGAATCGGTTCATTCGTTGATCGGGTTAATTCGTCTATTTAGTGCGAGGGCGTGCCAGTCACAAAGTGATGATTTATTCGGGCTTCACGGAAGCCCATGGTGCGCTCGATCTGACTAATCAGACAATTGTGTAGTTCGGGTTGGGACCAAAACCCGCCGTGCCATAAAGGCCACGGCGTTATTTACATCCCCCATACGGGGGAACACCCTTGATTGATTGCCGGGAATAAGGGCCCTACGGCCAGAGATTCATGGTAACAAAGCGAGAACAATGATCTCGGATCACGTTTAAACAAACCCACGTTGGGACGTAAAATGTTCATAGATACGTATATGTTGGTCACTCACGGACCATTTTGTGTTCGGACGGAAGTCCGCATTTGTAGCGTCGAAGACGACGATAAAACCGTACGGATGTCTACCGTAGGTACGGCAAGTTTAATGCGGATGCGGGATCGGATCCCGGAAGAAGTGGGTCAAGCTGATGAATTATCGGCCCAAGAGGTGCCCGGATCATGGCCATGTCAGGGATTCCGAGGTCCACGTCCGATACCAAGGGGCATCATTACTTTTCTCTTCATGCATAGTCCGGGGGAGAGGGTTGTTAAGTGTGAAACCCGAACTCGCCAACGTGCGCCCTCGCACGTGGATCGACCTGCGCGGTCAAGTCACGGGGTTTGACCTGCCCGGTCAGGTCGCGGGGGTCAAGGGGGCAGCGCCCCCGGAACAAAAATTTTAGTTATCTCCATTAGGGGTAATATTTGATTATTGGCTTCATATTCCTTTCATTTGTTTTATCCATTAGCTTAAAGTCTTTTCTCTTGTTGGTTAATCATTCTTTCTCTTTTAGGCACGTCGGTTTAAGGAGACACCAAGAGAGGGCCGGTTTAATGTGTTCAAGAAGAGGGGCGCGCCGGATAAGGGAGCAAGGGCGGGCGCGCCGGATTAGCCAAGAAAAGGAGGGCGCGCCGGATTAGGCTCAAGAAGAATGGCGCGTCAGATTATCAAGGTGAATAGTAAGGGGGGCACAATTCATCCCAAGATTTTGAGAGTGGTTTTGAGTGTAGCGTTAAACCGGCGCGGGGGGTGAGCGCGCCGGATTAGCCCACGCCGGATTGGAGGCGCGTCGGGTTAAGCTCTGCGGGTTTTATTTCATTCTGTTTGATTCTTTTTACTTATGTTCTTGTTTCTTAACCTGCAGATTATTCAAATGGATGTATTATTTGTTCGATTGACACTTTAAATCAATAGAGTGCTTCTGATCATTTGTTGAGGTGAATGAGTACGTGTATTTGGATGTTTTACTCGAGGGGTTTATTATGCAGGAACTCAGTGATTTAGCTTGATTCAGGGGCTTAGTTTGTTCATCTGTTCTTACGTGTTCTTCGTCTGGTAAAATTTGGGCAGCATCTCCCCCGGACTGAAGATTGCCAGAGAAAAATGGGGAACACCAAACGGATTGCTCCGGGGTGAACCTCAAAACTCGGAGTGAGGCCTCCGTTAACCCATAAGTGCTTGTGGAGGCTCGAGGACTAGCCTTCAAGAGCTCCAGTAGTTCACGGGTGGTGATTTTGTGGAAGTCCCACAGGGACGGATGTTCGCCATGAATAGCTATGAGTGTTCACCCTTCGAACGGGTTCCCTCAAAGTTCATGCCACAAAAGGGGCAAGCTCTCGAGGACCCCAGGTGTTGTAGAAAACTGAGAGAAAGAAAAAAAACTGAAGGAAAGGGGAAGCCAGATCAGAGCAATAAAACATTGCGCATGCTTACAAAGCCACTCTTTTATTCATCCTCAGGGGAAAGGAGGGAAGACATGTACAAAAGGAGATCTACCCTCAAAGCACAGGGAAGAATACAACGGAGAAGATAAAAAAAAACTAGACGTTGAGGTGGGGGGGAGAAGAAGATACACCGGTGGGGGAGAAAGAGGAACAGAGCACAAGCTCCCCCTTCTCTCCCTTCTCTCTTTCTTACCCTCTCTCTCCTTTTTCTTCACCTTGCAGATATGAATGGATGGAGCTTCTTCTTCTCTTCGGACGCCGGAGACCTTAGCCGAAACAACCAGGCCCCCCTTTCAGTCTCTCCTCCAGCCTCTCCTGGCCTCTCTCTTTTTCTCTCCTCACAACGCTGCCCCTTTTATAGAATGGCCAGCCTGGGAGCGTTGCTGCCACTTCCACCTCGTCCGCAACGAAGTTGGGAGTTGACTCGATGCGCTGGACGATGCTGGTTCGCACCGTACGCTACCGTTCATCCGAGGACGGGATGTTCGCAGGTCTACCGGGGGTTGCTTCATCGTTGCCGCTTCTGTGCTGTCGAACGGAGGTAGAAGCAGAGACATGGGCATTGAATGTTCTCTGTGTGTCGCATTTATGCTGAACAGAGCATCGGTTGGCAGACGGGACAGGATGAGGTTAAACTCATTTTCATTTGGCGCGCCGTATTAAGAAGAGGATATTGTGATAGGCTCTCCAAAAGTAGCGCGCCGTATTAAGTTTTTGGCCTTCAAATGGCCACGCCGCTTTAGCATTTGAAGGAGAAGCTTTTAAAAATGGGAAAATGGGTACTTCGGTTAAAACGTCGCGGCCGGAGGCGCGCCGGATTAAACATTTGCAAAGGGGCGCTGTATTAGAGCATAAAGGGGGGGCGTGCCGTATTAACAAAGCAAGGGGCGCGCCGGATTGATGCTCTACGGCGCCGTTTTAAGCCTCAAAGTGATTCTTCTCAGAAGCGCGGGCATTTATATGAACGTTGGCATTCCCGGAATGTTTTAGTTGAGATGCATGGCCTCCGCAATGTTCCGTTTGTAGCTTTTGGGGCCCGGTCCAGACTTTGCGTGACTTTCGGTGCATGCCGGGCTGTGCCCGAGTTCCGGCCTTTTCTTTGACTCGTCTCTCGGCATGGCCGGTCGTAGAGTTGTGGCCGTATCTTCTGCCCGGGGGCTTCCTTAACGGATGGCGGACCACCAAGTGAGTTCTCATCCTGGTTGGGCGAGGTATGGGTTTGTTCGGCCCTCTCGTCTTCGACTTGTGCTTGAACGCGTAGACGCGAGTGTCGTATGATCATCATCGTCATTTTTTGACGTCCATAAATGTCCCCCACTGGTGGGTGGCGCAAACAAGGGACGAGTGCGCGGGGCCCGCGAGTGTAGAGCTCTTCGACAGGACGTCTATTCTTCCGAGCCAGTGGGATGCTGGGCTAGTGCGAATTCACGGGAAAGCGCTCACTCCGTCAGCGAAGGGATGAGGGGATCGCTTCACCGCATATGCACACGGACTGAGATGTCAGAGTGGGGGTTTAGTCATCGGCATGGGGTAAATACCGAAGCGAGAACAAAGGGTCTATGCGTCGTCTCGGGCTTAAGGCCCAAAGCAACTTAGACGAGGCCAATCCTAAGGGGGAGTTGTTGACTCGTGCTGGGTTTAGGAAACTTGTTCATTCACTGACTCGGACGAAGGTCCGAGCCGAGCAAAGGGGATGTGCCTTTTTTGTTCATGGACTGGGATGGATGGTCTGAGCCAAGCAAGGAGGGGTTTCTTTGTGTTCATGGACTTGGACGGAAGGTCCAAGCCAAGCAAAGGAGGTCCTTTTTTTATTCATCGACTTGGACTGAAAGTCCGAGCCAAGCAAGGAGGTTCTCTTTGTTCATCGACTTGGACGGAAGGTCCGAGCCAAGCAAGGAGGTTCTTTTTGTTCATCGACTTGGACGGAAGGTCCGAGCCAAGCAAGGAGGCTCTTTTTGTTCATCGACTTCGACGGAAGGTCCAAGCCAAGCAAAGGCGTTCTTTTGTTCATCGACTTGGACGGAAGGTCCAAGCCAAGGGTTTATTCGTTGGTGGGACTGGGAGTTGTAATATTGAGGTGGTTTATTCATTAACACGGGGTTAATGCCATAGCAAGGGCCTTTTGTTCATGGCTTCAGACGGAAGGTCTGGGCCACTGGTTTATTCATCGAGGCCGACAGGGAGTCGAGGACCGACGTGATTTGTTTGTCTCTTGGTATTTTGGCTGGTATGGGGGCTGGTGCCAACGTAAGGAGCAAGGGTTGATTCCCCAATCCCAGACGAAAAGTTCGGGTGGGGTGTTCTTCATTTTTGCCGACAAGATGTCAAGAGCTGACATGGTTGATTCGTCTTTTGAAATATTCGTTGGTACGGGCTGGTGCCAACGCAAGGAGAAAAGGTTGATTCCCCAATCCCGGATGAAAGGTTCGGGTGGGGTGTTCTTTGTCAGTGCCGACAGGTTGTCAAGAGCTGACATGGTTGATTCGTCTATTGAACTATTTGTTGGTATGGGCTGGTGCCAACGCAAGGAGAAAAGGTTGATTCCCCAATCCCGGACGAAAGGTTCGGGTGGGGTGTTCTTCGTCAGTGCCGATAGGATGTCAAGAGCTGACATGGTTGATTTGTCTATTGAAATATTCGTTGGTAGGGGGCTGGTGCCAACGCAAGGAGAAAAGGTTGATTCCCCAATCCCGGACGAAAGGTTCGGGTGGGGTGTTCTTTGTCAGTGCCGAAAGGATGTCAAGAGCTAACATGGTTGATTCGTCTATTGAAATATTCGTTGGTAGGGGGCTGGTGCCAAAGCAAGGAGAGAAGGTTGATTCCCCAATCCCGGACGAAAGGTTCGGGTGGGGTGTTCTTCGTCAGTGCCGATAGGATGTCAGAGGCTGACATGGTTGATTCGTCTATTGAAATATTCGTTGGTAGGGGGCTGGTGCCAACGCAAGGAGAAAAGGTTGATTCCCCACTCCTGGACGAAAGGTTCGGGTGGGGTGTTCTTCGTCAGTGCCGACAGGATGTCAGAGGCTGATATGGTTGATTTGTTTATTGAAATATTCTTAAAGACAAGAGTGAGTGTTAATAAAGGGAGACTGATTCCTCCCCCCTTTTCCTCTTTTTTTCTTTTTTCTTTTCTTTTTCTTCTTTTTTTTCTTCTTATTTTTTTCTTCTTATTTTTGTTCTTCTTCTTCCCTTTTTTTGACACGCAAGATAAATAGTGCCCAAACCATCTGGACAATAGTAATGCAAATTCGCCCGGGGCAGGGCGGAGAAAAGCATTATTCCTCGAATGGGGGGATCAGAGCATGGTACAACCTCAGATGCTTACCATTGAGGGGCGGAAACTGAACCTCCCCCCGATGGTTGACGATTACATATGCTCCACCCTCGCAGACTTTCTGGATCACATAGGGTCCAAGCCAATTCTCATTCAGCTTGCCCTTGGGGTTGGAAGCCATGACTTCTCTTCTCTTCACCATAACGAGGTCACCCTTCTTGAATTCACGTTCCTTGACGAGCTTGTCAAAGGCGCGAGCTATCCGGGCCTGATAGACCTGGATGTTCTACTGGGCTTGGAGCCGTTTCCCCTCCAAGTTGGAGAGCTCTTCGAGCCTTCGCTCGACATTTGTCTGCTCTTCCTGGACCAACCCGTGTTAGATTGCGACCCGGAGGGAGGGTATTTCCAGCTCGATAGGGACAATTGCCTCTGAGCCATATACCAGGGAAAAGGGTGAACAACCCGTTGGAGTTTTGTACACAGTTCTATGCGCCCACAGAGCCTCGTATATTTTCTCTTCACAGTCTCTCTTATTAGAACTAACAATTTTGGATAGGAGAGTGCAAAGAGTTTTATTGAAAGCTTCAGCCAAGCCATTGGCATGTGGGTTGTAGGGGGTGGACGTCCTCCAGTCGATCTTGTACTTTTCTGCCAGCCGGTAGACCTTCTGGTTGCAGAAGCGACTTCCATTGTCTGAGATAATTCGGTTCGGAGTGCCAAACCGGAATATGATGTTGCGACGGACAAATCTGGCAACGATCTCCCCAGTCACTTCTTTCAAAGCAACAGCCTCCGCCCAGCGGGGGAAGTAATCAGTTGTGGCCAAGATGTACTTGCACCCAGCTGATGATGCGGGTAGTGGACCTACGACGTCTATTCCCCATTGGGCAAAGGGCCAGCTGGGCAGTGTTGGATGCAGCGGCACGGGCGATCTTCTGGGCACCGTCGTGTGCTCCTGGCATCTTTGACAAGAATTGGCATACTTGCAGCAGTCATCGAACATTGTTGGCCAATAGTAGCCGAGCTTCTTTATTTCAATTTTCATTTTCGGTCCTGCCTGATGTGCACCAGCTGTTCAGGCGTGAACCTCTTTCATGACCTTCCAAGCTTCTTCTGTGGACAGGCATCGTAGGAGCACCTTTCGCTTGGCATCTGCCATAATTTGGAATAGGATATCGTTTCGGACCTCGTAAGAATCTTTTGTTCTGATCAGCTTGATCTTCTCTTCTCTCTGCCTGGGTAGTTGCTGGTATTTAAACCACTGTAAAAGGGGGTCTCTCCAGTCGGGTGGGCTAATGGCTTCCGCTGTGATGACCTCAAGTTCTTCTTCTTCTGGCCCTTCTATCATGCTAGGCACTTGGCGTTGATTCACCACCCAGATGCTAAGGGATCCATCTGGCGGGATTGCTAATGAACATGCCAATTTTGCCAGTGCATCGGCTTGTGCATTTTTCCCCCTGGCGACGTGGCCTATCTCAATGAGGTAGAACTACTGCATGAACCGTTTCGCCTTAGCGTGGTAAGGGAGTAGTTCGGGTTTTCGTACGTCAAACTATCCTTGGACTTGCTTGACGACCAATAATGAATCGCCAAACACCTGTAGCATTTTAATCTCCATTTGCAAAGCGACTTGGAGACCGATGATCAGAGCTTCATACTCTGCCTCGTTGTTTGTGCAGGGCTTGTTAATGGAGCAGGATGTATGCAATACTTCTCCCTCAAGGCATTTAAGGACGATGCCGACCCCGGCCCGTACTTTTATGTGCCATGACGGGGTTGTTTCTGTTCTCGAAGCTCCATCAAAGTGCAGCTGCCAGGCGATCTGTCGGACTTGGTCCACTTCCAGTGTTTCATCTTCAGGCAACTCTGTGGCCAGTGGGGAATCTTCAGGCACAGGGTGTGCTGCAAAGAAATCGACCATGGCTTGACCCTTAACGGCCTTCTGCGGCACATAGGTCATGTCGAATTCCATTAACAGTACTGCCCACTTGCCGAGACGTCCCTTCAGAACAGGCTGGGAGAGAATATGCTTGACTGGGTCGGCCTTAGAAATCAGACTCACTTCATGCGAGAGCATGTAATGCCTCAGCTTCTTGACTGCGAAGACCAAGGCGAGACAAACCTTCTTAATCAGGGTGTATTTTGATTCTGCCCCCATTAGTCTTCGGCTAAGGTAATAAAGAGCTTGCTCCTTCCCCTCATCATTGTTCTGGGCGAGCATTGCCCCCAGTGAACATTCGGTGGCAGTTATATATAGAATAAGTGGCCTCCCCCTGACAGGTGCCCCCAGCACAGGCGGGGTCTTTAAGTAATCCTTCAGCCGATCGAAGGCCTTCTGACATTCCTGGTTCCAGTTGAAAGGTGCATTCTTCATCATTAATTTGTGGAATGGCTGACAGCGTCCCGACAAATTGGAGATAAATCTTCAGATGTAAGCCAGCCGGCCTTGTAGGGATCTTAACTCTCCCAGATTCTTCGGAGGAGGTAGCTCCTGAATGGCTTTTATTTTAAAGGGGTCGATCTCGATCCCCCTATATCGGATAATGAAGCCGAGGAACTTTCCACTAGAGGCATCGAAGACACACTTCATTGGGTTCATTTTCAATTCGTAATGCCGGAGTCTCTCGAAGATGACTCCAAGGTCATTCAGGTGCTCCCCCCTTTTCTGTGTCTTGATGACCAGATCATCAATGTAGCATTCAACTTTACTATATAGCAGTTCGTCGAATATCTTGGTCATCACCCGCTGGTAAGTGGCGCCAGTCTTCTTGAGGCCAAAGGGCATTCTTTTGTAGTGGAATACCCCTTTAGGCGACCGAAAGGCCGTATGAATTCGGTCATGTTCATCTATCCATATTTGATTATAGCCGATGATCCGTCCATGAAGGACAAGGCCTCATGGCCAGTAGTTGCATCAATCATTACTTCGGTGATGGGTACCGAAAAGTCATCTTTTGGGCAAGCTTTATTCAGGTCGCGGAAGTCCACGCAGATCCTGATATGTCCATTCTTCTTCTTCACCAGCACAATGTTGGCCAACAAAGTAGTGTATTGGTTTTCAGCTACAAAATCAACATCTATGAGCTTGTCGACTTCTTTGTAAATCTATTTTATCAGCTCCGGCCTCATACGCCTAGGGGATTGCTTCACCGGCTCCACCTTGGGATCAATAGCCAGAATATGTTGAGTCACGCCGGAGCTCAGGCCGGGCATCTCTTTGAAGTTCCAAGTGAAATAGTCTCGAAATTCTTGCAACAACTTGATATATTGTTCCCTTTCCTGTGGAGGTAAAAGGGCACTTAGGAAGGTTGGCCTGCGGTCACTTTCCGTGCCTAGGTTAATTTCAAGGAGCTCATCTACTGTGGCCTGGCCGCCATCTTCAATTTTCGACGGCGCTGGTAGTAGGTCGATGAAATCCTTATCTTCGCCATCTTCTGCTTCAAGGACACCATAGGCGTCTTCTTGCCCCACCTCGTTAGGTAATGAGGCTTTGCTTATTTCCCCCTCTTCCAGGCCTGTTGTGTGCGGCTCCGAGGGGTTCTCCTGCGCGGAGAAGTAAAGGACTTCTCCGGGATCTTCTTGGTAATTATCATAGACGGCTTGTGCAGGAGCCGAAGTGATTGATTGCCACACTGGGGATTGTTCCACTGCCGGTGGCCGGGGTAGTTCATTCTCAGCTATATCTTCAAAAATCTGGTGCTGAACTAACACCATGTAAACACTTCTTTCGTGGCTGCCTGCCACATGGGGGCGCGGTGGAGCCACCACATAATCTCCCATTCTGAGCTCATCTCTCTCAATCACGTCTTGAGCAATGTCCTTGAAGACGTAACAATCTTCGATAGAGTGGCCTAGTAGTTGGTGATAATGGAAAAATAGGGGGTCGCCACTTCTGGGAGCATCTTGCGGCCTCTTAGACCTCGGGAGGGAGACCTTGCCGTAGTAGCAGGCCCAATCAAAGATTCCTCTGGTCTTATTCCTCGAGAAAGAGTAGGGCCTTTGCATCCTCTCCTGGAGTGTAGGATTTTGCTCGGCCGATTGTCTGACTGGGGGGACAGCTATATCCCTTGCCTCCTTTCTCAGGTGCACGGGGGCATTCGGGACGCTGTTTGGGGACTGGCGCGTGTCGATGTTCTGTTGGCAGAAGATGTTCCTGATTAAATCAGACACGAGTGCAGTCGCTTCGGTCAATCGAGCCTTCAACATTTCAATTTCCCGCAGTTGTTGACAACACAGGTCAAAAAGGGCAGAGTCGCACCGAGGGAGGCTCGGAGTTCGACTTGCTTCCCCGTTCTTTGCATCAATGTCAGACAAGGGCAATGGCACCCCGCTGCTGTAGTTATTCGAGGTTGGTCGCTCAGAGGAGGACGGGACCTTCCCTTTGCTCCTACAGGGCGGTGGATTCCATAGGAATATTTCTTCATCTTGATCTTCGTTGACCAAAGGCATAAGGTGTTGGCAGCCTTCAACCTGCCGTGGGCCTGCATTGCCTGCGTGGCTATTGCTGCCTGGAGCCGAGACTGATATCACATCGGCTTCATAGGAATCTTCTAGTGAAAAGCCCAACCCTGGATGCCGGGTAATTTGCAACAACGTCCGGTCCAGGTTCGGTGGGTTCCACATTTTCTTGAACATTTCTTTCCGACTAGAGAGCTGGCAAGAGGGGATCTCTTGCTTCCTGGTCATCTTGACCACACGACCGGCTATGTCAGGGAGTCCCACGATTGGGACGAGTGGGTCGTGCAGCTCATCGGGGAGTCTACAATCGTCATCCTCCTTGATCGGGTGCTCCTTGGCCACATAAAAGATGGTAGGCAGACCCCCGGGGTTGGGCACCTCGAAGGTCCTTAATGGTTCAACCACCTGGTAGTCAGCTTCTGCAAGAGGCTTGATGATCCCGGGCGGGACCCTGACGTCTTCCAGCAAGTCTTCAAGGTATGGTGTTCCCGATGTAGGGTAGATGGGAAGAGAGGTGGCCCGGAATACCCCTTCTGCTTAAGAAATGAATGACACCTGAGGGGGAGCCACATAGCCAGGCGGTGAGGGAGGGAACCAGCTGTCAGGCTCTACCTTCTTCTTTCCTTTGTCCTGAGTGGCTTGGGCGGCTTGCATCGACTTTTCCAAATAGAGATTAGTGTCCGAAAAGTGACATTCGAACACTTCGAAAGGATGGAGGTCGGCGAAGATTCTCTCCTCTTTCCCATTGTTGGGGTACTTGATGCATTGGTGCAGAGTGGATGGTACCACGCGGTTTTGGTGCAGCCAAGGTCTGCCGAGCAATGCCTTGTAAGAGGTGCTGGAGTTGATCACATGGAACTGGACCTTGGTGGTGAAGTCACCGAGGGAGAGGTTAAACTCTGCGACCCCCATAGGGACCTCGCACTTCTGGTTGAAGCCGACAATCTTGACATTCCTCACCTCGACCAGGTGTACGTCAAAGTAATGTTTTTGATACACCCGATAGGGGAGTATGTTCACTGCTACTCCCGGGTCGACCAGGACTCTATTGATGGGGTGCCCATTCAGCTGCCCCTTCATGTAGAGCGTCCTATTGTGACTACAGGTGGGTAGAAGCATATCCTCTTCCGTGAAGGCCAGAGCTACTTCAGGTGACATCTCTGCAAGGCAGGCTTCAACATATGCTGGTGTCTGGAGCGCAGCGATGACGGCTTGCCACGTTTCTTCATCTAGGGATAAAGTATCCCAGATGGTAAACCTGGCTGAGATCTTCTTCAGGTGTTTGACTATCCTGTTGCCAGCTCGGACCTCGAGCAACTTCATCTCTTCGGCTCTACTACGCCTGCCTCCGACTTGAACCTGGGGAACCTGCTCGGCGGGTGCCTCTTTCGCTGGGTCGGGTGCCGCTTGAGCTTGCGGAGCCTGCTGGGTCACTTCCTTTTCTTTCATGAACTCGGCAAGGTTCGGGGTGTTGTCGGGTTCTTCCCTTGGCCGAGGAGGAGTCAGTACCAACGGGGCCGAGGGGCTACCCGTCTCTTTGGTCTGCTGGGACTCGCGGGGGCATGACTGCTTTCCCCTCTGAGTCGTAAGAAATTCAATAAATGAAGGGGCGGCCTCGCAGATCGGTTCTCCGGGTAGAGACTTAAGGGAGGGGGAATCTCCATGCCTTGGACCCTAGGCTCGGGGATGTGATACGGTTGTTCTCCCCTGAGCAAGATTTTGTGGTCAGCCTGAGGAGGACGTCCCCACTTCCTTCCCGACCTAGTGGCATGTTGGGAGGTGGATGCTTCAGCCTGATTCACCTCTGATGGCTCGACGGGCACTTCTTGCTCTTCCTCTCTCAGGGAGAGGGCTGTGTCAAATAATGCTGAGAGTGTGTTGCAAGAAAGGACAACCCCACTCTTCTTCATGTTTCTTGGTATTCTCTTCTTCTTTTTCTTCTTCTCTTTAGTGGCTGGCAACTACTCTTGGGGAAGCTCACCCCACAAGGGAGGCTCTTCCTTTGTCTCGGCTCCTACTTCTGGGGCTAGTTCGAGTGACTCAAACTCCTCCCAAGGGACATACTCCTTCAACTCCACAGGCTGGATCTCGGGCTGTTCATAATCTTCAAGCCTATCAATAATGGCCTGGAGTCTTTCCACCGCAAGACTGGTTTCTTTGTGCACCCGCATTGGGATGTGTTTCTTCTTGTTGTGAGTAGGGTGCCTCATGACTAGCCGGGGGGCTGTGTCGTGCCAAACAGGTGTCACCGGTGGTGGTGGTGGTCGGGGTGCAACACCCCTTATGTGAACCTCTGGAGTAGGCCGAGGAGCTTGTCTTCTTCTTCTGTTCTTCGTTGGCACGGCTTGCCAACCTCCTTGATCATGAGCTGGCGCCATGACGAAGGCTTGATAAGTGGCCTGTGTACTGGTCTCCGCCCATTCTTCAGGCAGCTGTTGGTATAAAGATACCATGTTCACAGTGGTGCCGAGGTTCGGCATCTCGTGCGGCTATGGGGGATCCACTCTGAGCTCCCCCATGTCCAGCTCTCCCTTCTTGATCAAGGACTCAATGACATCCTTGAAGATGTAACAATCCTTAATGGTATGCCCAAGCATCTGATGGTATGGGCAAAAGCGAGGATCATCCTTCTTCTTCAAGTCACCAGGCCTCTTTCGATCTGGTAATGTGATCTTGTTGTACCTGGTGGCCCATTCAAACAGCACCCGGGCTTTGTCTCGAGGAAAAGAGTACAATTTATTCCTCATCTTCTCCCGCAGAGAGGGACCTTCCCGCCGTTCAGTGGACCTGGGCGGAGGAGGGTCGGCTATCTCTTTGGCTTTCTCTCTTCGCTTCTCGAAAGCTTCGAAGTCCAGTGTGTGAACTTCTGGCGGTGTTGATCTTTTCTCGACCTGCCTGGCCCTCTGGGTCGATGCAGCTGGAGCAGAAGAGTATCGAGCAAGGAATGCCTCGATCTCTGCCACTATGTTATTCAGACGGTCAAATGACCTTACTTCAGCACCGATCATCCTCTCAAGGATTTCCTTCTTCAGATTCTGTTTACAGATCTGCACTGCATCCTCTTGATGCGGGGGACGTTTGCATCTCATGCTGAGGTTCCTCCACCTCTTTATGTAGTTGAGTGCTGACTCATCGTTTCTCTATCTTGTGGCGTAAAGATCTGCCACGGTTACCTCCCGCTCAGCTATGTAGAACCTCTCCTTGAATTTCTTCTGCATATCGGGCCAGTCTGCAATGGACCCGGCGGGCAAGCTCGAGTACCACTCGAAAGCGAGCCCGTTAAGTGTCGAGCCGAAGAACTTGAGGAGATAAGCTTCATCCGCAACTAGATCCCCCATAACATTCACATAATAGGCAATGTGCTCCCTGGGAGACCCTTGCCCATTAAATTTCTCAAACTTTGGTGGCATGGTGATGCCGGCCGGCAGCCTCCTGGCAGCATAGTGTGCCGGGTAAGTTACCCGGTATACGTCGAATGGCGCGTGATCACCATCGCTCCTCTCTGCCAACTTCATATCTATCATTTGCTCGAGCATTAGTCTGCTTACTGTTCTCGGGTCAACCGGGTTTGGATAGAAATGGGCCGGTTGCGCCAGCGACGTTGTTAACACTATCGCCTGAGGTGCAACATTGGACCCCTGGAATGGCAAGTTCGATGGCGGGGCCGGTGTGATATGCTGTGGCTGATGCAGGGGTACGCCGCCAGTGTAGGTAGGTATTGGGGGAGACACTGTTGCTTGTGGAGAAGCTTCCGAGGCCTGACCGTTGCCCCCAGGGGTCTCTTGCAATGCTTCAGTCTGCCCAGATGTTAAGGGCTGAGCGGCTCTTTCAGTCAGTTGTTTCTTTAACAATTCGATCTCCCGTTGATATTGCTGCATCATGTGCAATACCGTGGGGTCGTTCATGGAGAGGCTGTTGAGTACAGAGGGTGTCAAGCTAGAGGGGGAGGGGGTGATTAGATTGACCTTTTAAAAGTTATAGTAGAGCAAATCGCAGCAGATGCAAGACAGCTGGTTGTTTAATTGACGACTAAGCCAAGCCAATCAGAGAGCGCACCTATTCATGCATCTAGCGAAGAACATATTAAGAAAATTAGAACAACCCACAGGAGGACACAGAATTTTAAGGTGGTTCGGTATCCCAGCGGAGGCCTACGTCCACCTCCCCACTAAACTAGTGAGGAACCTTGCTGAGCTTTACAGCTTGGCTTCAACGAGGAACAGTCTCCTTAATCCTGCTGAGCAATACAACTTAGCTACACCAGGATCTAAACCCTGAACAGCTGACAAACAGCTTGCAGGCACCCTAGCCTATTTATCCCTGATCACAGCATAGCTCACTGGATCAGATTACCCCTCTCTCAATCAGAGAGAGAACAAACAATGTCTAAGTTCAATCAGAAACAAAAAGACAGAAATAAAGAAATCACACAGTGGTGAAGCGAAAACTGATCCTCAGATCTACGGCGATGCAAACTCTGGAAGCAAATTCAGATCTCTGGATGAGATTTCTTCTCAGCAGATCGGTCTGCTTCTAAGCTTGATCAGCTTCACCTTCTTCACGATGTTCTGGTCTTATCAGATGATCTTCAGAGTAATAGAAGGATGTTCTTCATCTTCAAGCTCTTCTGCACAGTTCCCCTGCTCTTGCCTCTCTCTTCTATATCAATTCCAATCGATTCCTCACTCTTCAACTTTTTCTCTTTTTATAGCTATCCCCAAATCTGGAACGCACATATTTCCCGCGTTCACCACAACCCACGTGCAACCAGTGGACCCCGCCTGATTTGCTTGTTGGCTCAATGATTGCTCACCCTACGGCCCCACTGATCTTCATACGTATATTCAGATGGCGTCAACTCAGTGATCCCAAAAGGGTTGACGCAGCCTATCTTCCATCTTCTAGCTTTATGTTTCATGCGGAGTGCGTTGACGCATGGTGCAACTGCGTCCACACATCTGATCACTTATTGTTGCACTTTAGACAGCAACATCGATCTATCGAACTACAGCGTCGACGCTACTTGATCAATGCGTTGACGCACCAGAGTAATCCACAAGCTACTTTCTTGATTGGTTGAATTGCTGCGTCCACGCTGGTTGATCAACGCGTTGACGCACCAGAGTAATCCATAAGCTGCTTTCTTGATTGGTTGAACTGCTGCGTTCACGCTGCTTGATCAATGCATTGACGCACCAGAGTAATCCATAAGCCGCTTTCTTGATTAGTTGAACTGCTGCGTCCACGCTGCTTGATCAATGCGTTGACGCATGATGCCACTTTAATCTTTATGACCTGTTGCGTAGACACTTTAGCCGTCCAGCTTCAACCCTGTTCAAATCTTAATTCAAAAAAGAGATACACGTGTGATTGACACAGATTTAACATAGCAGTTTAGAGTTTAATTTAGCATGCATCCAATCCATGATTGTCATCATCAAAACCAGGAGGACAACAATCTCCCCCTTTTTGATGATGGCAACTCTGAAATGATTTAAGGATGAGGCATCAATCAAACGCATAACAATCTGTCAATCAGAAGCACAAGTATCTGTAATTCATTAAGCTTCATTGCATTGCAAAAAAAATATCACAAAAATAATTACTTCATGGATGCTTAATCACAACAAGGACCATATGCAATCATTCATCATTCATTTAACATTAGATTTGAACTCATGCTCTCCCCCTTTGACATCATCAGGAAGGGGGCAGGTGAAAGGCTTCAATGGAAAAATCGGCCTAGTCTGGAAGTGGATCCGCGAGCCCTTGGTGCTTGACTTTGAGCAGACTGAAATCTTTGAGAAGCAGGTTGATCTCTAGCCTACAAAATGCGAATGTCTTGAGATATCTCAACTATGTCATGGCTCAATGTGGTTCTCACATTTGCAATCTCAGAGGACATATCAGCTTGGACAATTTTGGTGTTCTCCAGTTGGTTGCCAAGAGATGTAAGTGCTTCAGTCACAGTTGTAGACACGCCAAAATTGACGCTATGTTGATCAAATCTCATGTCACTATGTTGACGCCCCAAAGTGAACTTCGATATATTCATAATATGAAGTTTTTCTATTTTTTGTGTGTTTTTTTGGTTTGTTCTTGCATTTTTTGTGATTCGCGACCTGAGGAGGGGCGTGTTTTATATAGCGACCTAACATGGGGCGTGTTCAAAGAAAGGACGACCAAATGTCAGGGCGTCAATTCCTGGTATTATCCGGTTTCAAAATAAATTCAAAATAAATTCAAATTATTGATTAACGTCCTTCCTCAGGGCGTGGTTTCAATTAACGCCTTCATCTCAGGCGTGTTCTCATAATTTTCAAATGAAGTAAGTTTTATTGTCAAAATTAAATCCAAGAAGTGATGCCCTTGATTATGGTCGTGTTTTGAGTAGCGTCTTGATGTAGGTCGTCAATTTGTGATTTGACGCCCTTCTGAAGGTCGTGTTTTATCCTTCGGTGTCGTGTTTGAGTATGCCTTTCCTGAGTAGTTCCCTGCCTCCAATGGTCTCCTTGCTCGAATTGGAGTTAGAGTCCTGCCTTCTTTGATCATTGCCTATCCTTATCTTCCCAAATTTGAGCTTATCTTCGATTGAAATCCTATAAAAGGATGCTCTGGTCGATCTAGACAGAGGTTGACGGGTCAGAGAGTTCACAGGTTACGATCAGAGGTTTACGAGTTCGGGAGTTACAGAGCTTCATCTTCCTCCTGTGCGATCGTTTAGAAAAGGCTCTGCTTCCTCTGCTTCCGATCAACCGCGTCCACCTTGTTTCCCTTTACTGTCGTCAGGGACAGCAGGGTTTTTCTTTTATTCTGTTTGAGTTGTTTCGTCTTCATCCATCGTTCATCATCACTATGTTGTTTTCTTCTTTTTTGCATTAGCTTCATCATCACTGTGTTTTCTTCTTTTACGCTTGCATTAGCATCATATCTCCTCCTTCCCTATTTCTTTAGGGGTTTTAAAACAAAATAAGGTGCGCATGTTTTGTTCTTTTCTCATCTTCATATCATCTTTGGGATTGATACTACATGCACTTGGCTGATCCACTGCTTGTGTGTTTTGTCTCTTTTGCAAGGTAATCAATAAAGGAAAACCGCCCTTCATCGGCCGGCCGGTTGAAGGAGGAGGAGGAATTCACAATCCATCCCGCGTTCTATTTTCCACCAGGTATTCGCGATCTTCTTTGTTTCTTCTTGATGTAACCCCTCTGGCGATCACCCTCCTTAGTAGCACCACGTGCTTCTTTTCCTTATTATTATATCATCTCCCCCTTATTTTTGTTATGCTTTCTCATATTTAAATTTCTTCTTCGTGTGTGGATTTATCACGATCTACAAATTGGCGATCACGGTGGGACCTCCACTATTTTTCTTTTGATTACCATCTCCTATTGGCACCCACGTGTGCCCTTTCCCCTTCGGCACCCACGTGTGCCCTTTCCCCTCGGTACCCACGGTACCCCTCCTCTTGTGCCCCACGGGCACCCTCCCTTGTGCACCCTGCACACTCCCCGGGATCAGCCAGTTTGTGATTGCATATTTCCTGAATTCACGCCTCAAACAGAGGCGCCTTTTCTTTTAACGCCTTCATCCAAGGCGTTTTATTACTGTGTTACGTCTTCTGTCAAGACGTCTTTCATCATTTTACTACTTTTATCACGCTACCTGTGAATTCACGTCCTGCCCTAGGGCGTTCTTTTATTGCGTAGCGCCTCACCTAAAGGCGCCTTTTCAGATTTGACGCCCTCACTCAGAGGCGTCCTTTTCATATTTCGCGCCTCAACCAGAGGCGTGTCTTTGTTTCTCACTACTGGCTCATGGCCTCTCGCAGTGATTCACGACAGTGACCCTGTCGTTGCTTTGGTTGATAGCGACCTGCCCCAGGTCGTCTCTTTCCTGCGTTTTACAGAAGCCTGCTTCCTGTTGCTGTCTGTGATAGTTTGTTTGGTTATTACATTGCTTGCCTATATTGCTGTGATCTTATCATCTTATTTTGCATATTGTGGCATTTGGTTGAGAGACCTCCTCTCTCTACACTAGGATTCCACACACCTCTCTTGGAATCGGGACGACCCTCCATTGAGCATTCCGTCTCTTTGGACCGGAAATCCCTTTTCCAAGACCTCCGTAAGTCCCCGCACCCGTTGATTCCCTCACGGACGCCGGGCTGGTTGTACCCTTGAAGTACCAAGAGTATAGAGAACCTATCGTTAGTGAGGAGAGAGAAAGAATCTAGTTGACCCGGAGGTTACACTTGGATCAACTAGGTTTCACATTGCAAACAGAAGTGAACTATTCAACAATTTAATCCACTCTAATCTCAAGCATAACACTAAAATCTTGCGTTCACCTCAACTTGGTAGCATACACTTGCTTGGATTGATTTGTTTAGACTTGTTTGGATTGAGTGGTTGTTTGTTTGATACTGCCTTTATAAAGTTGTCTCTCCTCTTAAACATGAAACTCCGTTCAGGAAAAATCATCAACATGGCAGGCTACGGGTATTCTTATGATGATGAGGATGATCCAGAATGTGACTGGTACAGGTGGTTCGATATGCCGGATATTACTATTTCTTTGAGCCGCCTCTTCATGCCGACTGACCCGGAATGGCCGCCACTTATTCATGAATTGATTGAGATGCCAGCTGCAATTACAGATAAGAGGCAGCTGCTGAGTGACTACACCGATACTGGAGAGCCAGATGTTCCGTTTGAAGAAGGCTTCACCGTGGACAGGCTGTGGGCCGGCCTCTTTTCTCTCACTTCCATGCATCCATCTGTGCTTGCTTCTCTATATTCTCATCGGTTTGGTCGCGTGCCAAGACCACCTCCGATTATAATCAATTTATCTCCAGATTCAATCCAAGTTTCTCTCACAATTCCTTCTTCGCTCCTCGAGCGATTTTCTAAACTCTCCATCACGCCCCCGCGCGGGCCATCACTGATTCAATCTTTCTCTGATCTGGCAATTTCCACTCCTCCTGCTATCCTCCCTTCACACTGCTTTCTTCTTGAAACAGAAAATAAAAATGAAGAAAAAAACAAAAATGAAAAAAAATGCCAAATTCCCAAATTTCCAATCCTCCATTTTTGTTGAGGAGACCTCATATTTCTCTTCTGAGTGCATCCCGACCCAGGGGCCGCTCCTTCAAGATTCATTGCTAAATCTTTTCTCCCCCTCTGGTGAGGGGACTTCCTCTGTATTACCTCCTGTATCCACTTTTTCACCTCCTTCCCTTCCCTTTTCTGATCAAGCTAGTTGCACCTCCTCATCTTCCGCTAACACTAAAATTCAAGGGGTAGGCCTGAATTTATAGAGAATCCAATCATCCTGCCAGAGTTAGAATATGAGAATGCTGTTGTTTCTTATGAGGGTTTGGGTGTCTATGAAATTATGATTGATGAAGACCCTATTGAAGAGGGGGATGAAAGTTATGAAGAATATGAGGACGAGGCTGATGCTTTTGCTAGTGGCATAAGACGATTTGACGAACCGTCAGCCTCCGTAGAAGAGCCTACCAAAGAAATTAATTTGGATACCGAGGAAGACCCTAGGATTGTCCTCATAAGCAAGAATTTGCCGCCCTCCGAAGAGGAGGCGCTCATTTTGGTCCTGCAAGAATACAAGGACACGTTCGCATGGAGTTATGAAGATATGCCTGGTTTAGACCCTGCGCTCGTTGAACACCGCCTAACACTTAAGCCAGGGTCTGTGCCGGTCAAACAACGGCTGAGGCGTTTCCACCCTAATATGGCTTTAAAGTTGAAAGAAGAGGTCGACAAGCTCCATAAGGCTAGATTTGTTAGAGTTGTCCTCTATCCCAATTGGGTGGCTAACATCGTCCCGGTTATGAAGAAAGATGGAAAAGTTCGGATTTGTATAGACTTCCGGGATCTCAACCGCGCGTGTCCTAAAGATGACTTCCCCCTCCCTCATATTGATGTTTTGATCGATAACACGGTAGGATTTGAGACTCTCTCTTTTATGGATGGCTTCTCAGGTTACAATCAAATTCGTCTGGCTGAAGAAGATCAAGAGAAGACATCATTCACTACACCATGGGGTACTTATTGTTATGTGGTCATGCCTTTTGGACTCAAGAATGCTGGAGCCACCTATCAGAGGGCTATGATGGCAATTTTTCATGACATGATTCATATTTATATTGAGGTGTATGTGGATGACCTGGTTGTGAAATCAAGGACAAGGATTGAACATCCTGGGGTTCTAGCCAAGGTCTTGCAAAGATCGCGAGAGTATCAATTGAAGATGAACCCCAAGAAGTGTGTATTTGGCGTTTCATCAGGGAAGTTGCTTGGTTTCATTGTTAGCAAGAGGGGAATTGAAGTTGATCCCAACAAGGCAAGGGCCATTAGAGATATGCCCCCTCCCAAGAATTTGAAGGAAGTTCGAGGATTAATCGGGAGGTTGTAATTCAGTCGCCGCTTCGTCTCCCAGCATTCACAAAGATGTAGGCCGTTTTACGAGCTTACTAAGTCGGGAGTCAAGTTTAATTGGGATAACAAGTGTCAGGCAGCCTTTGACGGATTGAAGGATTATTTGGCCAATCCTCCGGTCCTGAGGCCACCGATTCCAGGCAAACCACTCGTTCTCTATGTCTCAGTCCTGGATGACTCTGTAGGTGCTGTCTTAGCTCAGGTAGATGAAGAAGGTAAGGAGAGGGCATCATACTATTTGTCTAAACTTCTTAATCCCTGTGAGCAGAGGTATTCAGCCATGGAAAAGACTTGCGCTGCTTTAGTCTGGGTAGTTTAGAAGTTAAAGCACTATTTCCTAGCTCACGAGGTTCACCTCATTGCTCGCATGAATCCGATTAAATTCCTCCTTGAAAAATCTGTCCTCACTGATCGATTAGCACGCTGGCAAAGCTTCCTCTCTCAGTTTGATATCACTTACATTCAACAGAAAGCTATCAAAGGTTACGCCATTGCCGAACATCTTGCTCACCACCCTCTACCTCGTTTTGATCCTGTCAATTCGGAGTTTCCAGATGAAGAACTAATGTCCATTAATCAACCCCACGATCCTATGTGGACATTACATTTTGATAGAGCTCTAAATTCCCAAGGAAGAGGGATCGGCATGGTTCTTTTAACACCAGAAGGGGTCACCATCCCATTTGCTGCTCGGCTCACTTTTCCCGCCACCAATAATATAGCTGAGTATGAAGCTCTTTTGGCCGGTCTTCAAACCGCTCATCGATATGGTGTCACCCATTTAAGGATTGTGGGTGATAGTCAGCTCATTCTGCGCCAGGTGTTGGTCAAATGCCGCACTATCAATCCTAAGCTCAAACCCTATCAGGAACTTGCTTCAGCTTATGCCAAACTCTTCACCAAATTGATCTTCGTCCATGTTCATCGTAGCCAAAATATCTTGACCGACGCCCTTGCTTCTTTGGCCTCTACTTTAGTCTTCCCTCCTGAGCGTGATTTTCATGTTCCTCTAATTCATCAGCGTGACACGCCAGCTATTAAGGATCGTGCATTCCTCGATATTAGGGATAAGGTGCTTGAAAAGATTAAGCAAAAGGAATCCCTTAAAGGCAATGAGGTCATGCTTTTAGACTAGGAAGAAGAATTGGCTGACGAAGAGAAGCCTTGGTATTATGAGATTGCCAGATATTGCAATGATCAGTCCTATCCCGAGGAAGCCACCGCAAAAGAAAAGAAAGCAATTAGAAGAGTGGCTCAGCGTTATGTTTTGATTGGAGGTGTGCTCTATAGGAGAGGGCTTACCGGTGTTTTATTAAGATGCCTCGACGATGATGAATTATGGAAAGTTGTGGAAGAGGCGCATTCTGGAGTGTGTGGTGGTCATGTGAATAGCCAGATGTTAGCTAAGAAGATTCTTAGGCTAGGTTTCTATTGGCCAACTCTAGAAGAGGATTGTTCCATCTATGTTTGAAGGTGTGTTAAGTGTCAACTGCACGCCGACAAGATTCATTCTCCTGCTTCTTCACTCCATCCTACATCCTCCCCATGGCCATTCTCCATGTGGGCTTTTGATATCATTGGACCTCTTGGTGATTCGAACCTCCTGACCAAGCAAAAATCATTCATCCTCACGGCAACGGAGTACTTCACCAAGTGGGCGGAAGCAGAAGCTTACGTGGAGATCAAAGCGTCAACCGTCTGCAAGTTTATAATGAAGAACATCATCACGAGGTTCGGCACCCCAAGCACCATCGTCACCGACAATGGACCTCAATTTATCTCTCAAGAAATCAAGGATCTCTGCAACAGGTATAACATTGCATTGCATCATTCTTCTCCCTATTATCCGCAGGGCAATGGCCAAGCAGAGGCAACTAACAAAACTTTGATAAAAATTGTCAAAAAGACGTGTGAGGCTAATAAATTTTCGGATTGGCCAGACAAGCTAGTTGAAGCTCTCTGGGCCTATCGAACTTCCATTCGAACCCCCACTGGGCAAACCCCTTTCGCCCTTACTTATGGAATGGAGGCGGTAGTCCCTTATGAGATTCTCATTCCCTCTCTACGAGTACAATTGGATAAGGAATTTTCTATTGATGAGCGTCGTGATTCACTCCTCGCCCAATTGGAACTCCTAGATGAGAAGCGTCTGGTCGCCGCTGAGCATGCGCGCGTTTATCAAAACAGGCTCTCGCGTTTTTATCAAAAGAAAGTAATTGAGAGAAAATTTAAAATCGGTGAGATGGTAATCAAGAGAATTTTTGTAAAGCCGGGTGGCCCTCGCTCAAAACTCCAACCCAATTGGGAAGGACCGTTTGTTATAAAAGACGTTTTTCCAGACAATGCTTATAAATTGATTAATGCTGAAGGAGAAGAGTTAACTCACCCTTGGAATGGTTTGTATCTTAAGAAATACTACCCTTGATTTAAAATCCAAACAAAATGAAAATTGTTTCAAAAATCCAAAACAAAGTGGAATATTTCCAAAAACCAAAAAAAATAGAAATTCCAAAAAGCAAACAAAAAAAATAGAAGAGATCAAAATTGGTGCCATGGCACACGAAGGATCAAGGTCCGAAAGGTCAAAATTCAGAATTCATTCATCAGTCTTGCTAACTTAAAAGGGGGTTGACTCCCGCACACACTACACGCTTTATTCTTGAACTCAAGCAGTGCAAAATCCAATAGAAAGTCAAAAACCTGACTAAAAGTGAAAGACAATACCCGTTCTTTTCTTCTTCGGCCCATAAGGGAGGAAGGGAGACCTCAGGGTAGACACGCCAAGCCTATCCGCCGCCCTAGTAGGTGGAAGTCAGGGCCCAAAAGGGAGCAAATGCCATAAAAGCCCAAGTACAATTAGGTTTTTATTCATCAATGCAAATCAATTCCGAAGTGAAAGTCAAGTTGTGAAAAGAAAAGTATGTCAAGAGGGTAAAGTCCCCGCAAGGAAAATCTTGGCGTATGCGTGCAATATAAAAGAGGCAAAAAGGCAACAAAATTTTCCTACGCCAAAGACCGAACCCCAACAGGCATAGGGTAGGGGAGGTAACTTTGCCTTGAGCATCTCAGAATCCCTTATGGGCTTCCCTTATACTTTCTTCCATCCTTTCTATGTGGTAAGTCACGAACTGGCAGGATGGTCAAGACAGACTAAAGAAATTGCACTGTGCGAAATCTCGAATACAAGTCAACTATGACCACGTCCACTCCCTTTTAATTACTCAAGAAAGGTTAATGGATTTTAGATGGTGACCGTGTAGGACCCATGGTCTTGATAACCTTGACAACCTTTTTTGCATAATAATTCAATTAATGCCTTCGGCTAAGGCGCTTTTTATAGAATTAACGTCCTAGATTAGGTCGTCTCTGTCAGAATAACGTCTCTGAGCAGGTCGTTACTTTTTCAAAAATCAGATTTCCTTTTCAAATTCACGCCGTCTTCTAGGGCGTCTTTATGCGAACCACGACCTACTCTAAGGCGCGTTTTTCAGGAAAAATAACAAAAAAAATATATACATGAGTGAAAAAAGAAAAAAAAATGCATTTCTTTACGATGTATGCTTGCATGGGCATCTTTTATTTATGGTTTGCATATGCGTGCTTTGCATGAGGCATCTCCCCGCTAGCAGCTATTTTATTTTGCCTTATTTGATCAAAGGCTTGGCCCCTTGACCCCTCATTAAGGTCAAAATATTGCTACCCCTTGCTTATTGGGCAAGGGGCCAAGTCGAACAGATGAATTAACCTGTTTATTCAAGGTATGGATTACAGTCGCAGAAACAGGGCAAAGCAAAGCAAAAACAAAGAACGTGGAAAGAGGAAGGTACACAAACACAAGGCCACAACTACACAAAGTGCTCAGGTAACAAAGAAATCTCAATCTTATATATATATACATCATGAATGTCTATCATGTACAAGTGTGAGGGTGCAAGAGTACAAGTAAGTCGCTCAGCTCTCGCCTCCACCCTCCTCTCTCCTACTCTCAACCTCCTCCTCGCCGTCCCGAGCTGGCGCTTGTGGAGGAGGCATGGGCCCCCGTGAAGAAGCTGGAACCCGAACCTCCCCCCCTGCCTCGCTCCTCTCTCGGAGGGAAGAGCCCGCCACAAAAGTGGAGCTGGTGAAGGAGTATCCCGCAGCTCGTGCTCGCTCGCGCCCTCGCTGGAGACGCTCCTCAGACACTCGTAGCCGCTCCTGAGAAAGGATCAACTGGGTCCTCGAGTCTGCCAGCTCTCGCTCGCGTGCTGCTACCTGCTCCTAGTACCGAGCACGCTCCGCCTGGTACTCCTCCCGCTCACGAGCACGCTCCTCGCGCTCCCGGGCACGCTCCCGTCGCTCCAGCTCAAGAGCCACCCGCAGCTCGGCCACGTCCTGAGGCAGCTCCTCTCGTCGTCTCAGGGACCTCTCTAGCTCTGAGATCCGCTGATCACGGATCACCAACTCGGTACGTACCGCCTGAAGCTGAGTCGTCTGCAAACAGGTAAACAAATCATCAATTCCACAATTAAATGCAATGATTCAGTAATCTAGCAATACAAGCAATACATGATTTAAACCACTCACCTGTGTGCTCGTCGCACGGAAGCCCTCATCAACGCAGGTAAGAGCAGCTCGAAGCTCCTTGTTGACACCCGTTTTATACCCAATAAGTCGGGTCATCTCCTTATTCATTCAATATGATGCTCCGAGTTGTTCACTCTTCATTGAATTTCTTTTAATCAGTTGAAGCCTGTTTTCTGGGTCTCAATTCCTGGATTAGACCTGGTTCCTGGTGGCACTTCGTTCAAAAGCTTGGCAATCCCTCCATTCTATTTTCTTGAAAATCAATGATAATAACGGTCTGGACTAGGCGCGTCATTTCATAATAACGCATGAATCATAGGCCGTCACTCTTTGAAGAGTCCCAAGAGTTAGGGTCTCGTTGCCCTTTGATAATAACGGTCTACTCCCTGGCCGTTGTTCCCTTATGACGCCCTATGCCCTGGCCGTTACTTATTTGCAGAGTCCTATTGTTTAGATCTTCTTCCCGTCGATCTTATCCTTTGGATAAGATTGAATATGACGGTCATGCCTTGGAGCGTTATTTCAAAGTGGCGGTCTATCGTAAGGCCGTTACTTCCTTCAGAGAGTCCTGACAGTTCAGGCCTTTTCTCTGCTACTCCGTGGACGAGATAGGGTTTTGGATTGGCATTATCTCCTTCAATTCTAATCCTCAGGACCTCTCGTTTGTTTCTTTGGACTCTTGTTGATTTTATCCTCAAGGATTTGCTAAGGATTATCCTCCTTTCTTGGCTGATTTATCTTCAACTCGACCTGAGAGTTTGAGGGAGTCTATAAATAGAACTCTTGATTTCATAACCCAAGGAGGAAGGTTTGATTCACGACGAAGTGCTGCCAAATTCAGGAGTCATCTACATCCAGGAGGAGCTGCTTCCCACGTCCATCTTCCAAGTCAAGGGAGTATTTTGGGTTTTAGTTTGTCAAGATCATCATCATTGCATGCTCAAGTTTCCCTTGGTTTTATTAATCAAAAGCATTGTCCCTCCTCTTCCTCCACGTTTTCACTGTTGCTAAGCATACACATATCCTCCTAAACTTAAAAAACGCCCAGAGGGGTTAAAAAACCAACAACTCCCCGGTAATCCCCTCTCCTTTTGATGTTCTCAAGCTTTTTAGGGATTGATGCTATACTTATGTTGAGGGCTAATTGAGGTTGTGTTGTTTTGCTTTCTACATCCTTGGCAGGTTTTACAGGATCACTAGCACGAGGCCCAAGCCTTCTAGCCGGCTGGAAGGGTTGGAGTTCAAAGAGTTCATATCTTTTCACTGCAGGTTATCTGACGGTCAGGTGCAGGAGCGTTATTTCCTTTTGGCGGTCTATCGCACGACCGTTACTTCCAAGCGACGCACAGGGTTTGGACCGTTATTTGCAAGTTGATCTGCAGGCTTTCCTTGGTTTTCTCTCCCGTGGGCGGGTGTTTCATCCACCTGTTTCCAAGGTATATTCGAGTCTTTGACTTGTGTTTACTTTGGTGGCGATCACGACTTTCCTTAGTGTTGGGCACTAGCTGTCTTTTTCATCAAATCTATTTATTCTCCTTGATTGTTCCACCCCTAGCGGTGTGTTTTTATTTATCTTTGCTCCACGCCCCGGCGTGTGTTTTCGTTTTTCCCTTAGCGTAATTTGATTGAGATAGCGTGCCCATGCTAGAGTCAGATTTGATTGCCTAGGTTCATGTTCACATGTGCATAGGTTGAGCTGATCTTTGGTAGTTTATTTATCATCTTGCCATATCATTTTTCAAAACCCTCACAATCAACTACTAAAAAAGAAAGAAGATAAGAAGAGATAGGTAAACAAACAATCAACAGATAATTTTTTGGCGATCACGGTGGGACAAACTAGTGCCAATCGTGCTTCTGATTCCTGTTTAAACTTGCCATCATCTGTTTGCTCAGTTGTCTTTTGATCCCTTTGTTTTCCCCCCCTTTCTGGTTTTCTGAAACATACGACGGCCCTGTCTCGGCGCGTTACAGTGGTCTGACGCAGGGACATCTGGCCGTCGCTTGTCTTTGTGGTGTGAGCTTTCACGGGTTTTCCTGTTACTTCAGTTTGTTTTTGGTTCCCTGGCTCATACGACGGTCTGGAAGCCCTGCGTTACATTATTTATGGCGGTCTGGTCTCTGACCGTTATTCGGCTCTGACGCAGGGGCCTTCGTCCGTCATTCTCCTGGCAGGTACGCATCCGAGGTGCAGTTATTTCCGCAGTTTTTGGCTGTGATTTATTGCTTGGGTGCTGCTTGATTTCTGCCATAATTCCATTCATATCTTCATATCATTATGTGCACCATTGTTTGCTAGATTCTAGGCTAGACTTTGCATGCACTCCGGTGCACATAGGGTCATCCATCTTTTCATATATTAGACTGCATTTTCCTACCTTGTTGTGAGGACCTCTCGTCTCCATATTCCTTGGGGCCGACTAGGAAATCACAGCAGGGACCTCCATAAGTCCCCGCGAGCCGTGGATTCCCACACGGACGCCGGGCCGGTTGTACCTTCCCCCCTTGTGTCTAGGGTTGCATAAGTGAAGGAGTGGTCACACTTAAAGTCAAGCCAAGTCCATATCCACCTCCTATTAGGAACCCATTTGGAGAGAGCACATATCAATCAATTCACTAAAGTTCCAAAGGAGAAACCATAAAGAAACTTTGTTTGCATCATCTTAAGCAACTTGGTTGGCTTTTGAGTATCTTCATTCCCTATCACTTATATCTTGTTTGAGTCACCTAGGTGCGGTTGCTCATTGTGTGTTTGTTGTGTTTGTTGTTTTGCATTTATCAAGGTTGTCCGTTGCATGTGGAGTTGTTTTCGTTCGTCCGAATCATATCCTCGAATCGCTTCCTCCTTCACGTTCTATTCCAATCCCCTCTTCGAATCTACCATGGCATCCTGCAATCCTCCTCGCTCCCAAGAAGATTCCCTTCCTCAAGGGCTCCTTGAGAACCCCCCGAGGGTTATTTCTTTCTCCGCTGGAGAGGGGACCGCCCCTCTCTCATCCTCCACTCCCGTAGAAGGTGGTCAGGTCATCCCTTCTTTATCCACTCCTTCCGCGGGCTCTGTCCTCCATATGATGGCCCAGTTAGATCCGACCCAACTCCAGGTCCTCTATCAGGCCATGCAAGGGTCCAATCCTCCTCCCTCCGCTACCGTCCAGGGGCACTCTAATTCTTCCATTATTGGGCCGTCTGTTCAGCCCACCCCGATTGAGCTCACCCCGGTCCAGCCCCGGACCATCACCTTTGCTGGCATGGAGATGGGTCAATCCTCCAATTCGACCCATCAATCTTTTGATAAGGGGAAATCGCCTATCCCCTCTCTTCCGATGGATTATCACCCCTCTGCTCCGGCGGCCCCACAGGTCCTCGTGGGCCCATCCGATTTCTTGCCCCAACAGCACGGGGTGGCCCAATTTCACTCCAATCCGGGTCTATCTCAGGCCCAGTATTCTTCTTACGGCCCCCCTAATTCCACTAGTTATCCTTCTGCTCCTTCCTATGGGCTCCCGCCCTCGGCAACCGCCATTCCTTCTGCTCACCAGATACAATCAACTCCCTTCACTGCCCCTGCTCCCTCTCGAGAGCAGGATTTGCTTAATAAGTGGGCCGCCATGCAGCAACAGCTTGATTTTCTCCAGAAGAAGGTGGGCCCACAATCCTTGGCTGATATTCCCGTCCCAAGCTTCCAGAACATCCGTTTCCCTCCGCAGTCTGAGCTCCCCAACTACCGTAAGTATGATGGGAACAGCAATCCCTTCATCCATGTGAGGGATTTTCTGTATGAATCGGCGCAGTTCCAATATGATGATCGCCTTATGGCGTACCTATTCCGCCGATCATTGGATGGCGTTGCTCTGGAATGGTTTTATTCTCTGCCCCTAGAAGAGGCCGAGAGCTTCAAAGTGGTCAAGGACAAGTTTATTCAGCGGTTCCAAGACCGGGTCGGCCCGGAATATTCATTCACAGATCTGGTGGCCGAGAAAATGAAGTCGGATGAGGAATTCGCAACTTATGCAGATAGATGGAGGCAGATGGCCGCCAGGGTGCCCGGCCATATTCCAGAGGAAGAAAAAGTTAAACTGCTAATTTCAAATGCTACGCCCACCTTCAAGAACATCCTGGCAATGAACGATATAGCCAATATGCATCAACTGTATAGCCGGGCGCGATTTATACAAACTCAGTTTAAGGACTCCCCTATCCATTCTCTTTTTGAAAACCAAAAGCCCAAGTACCATAAGAAACCACAGGGGCCGGTTACCGAAGGAGTCCAGACAAATGAGCAAGTACAAGCTGTTGCTTTTCCCTACCAAGCCGCACCATTCCGCTACAACCAAAGCCCCCGCAATCCGCAAAACTCCGCTCCGCAACACTTTCAAAACACTCCACAAAACCCTCCGCCTACCTTCACCATCCCGCAAAACACCTTCACCGCACCACAACAACCACCACCATCACCGCAATACCATAACGTCCCTCCACCCGGCGGCTACAACAATAATAATCCCAACAGCAAGCGCCCGGCTCCCAGAAGAGCCCAGTATCCTCCATTGCCAGAGACACTTACCGACATATTCTCAGCGCTCATGGCAGTAAATGCAATTCAACTTCCTCCAGAAAAGACTGTCTGGAACCCAGCTGTTGATCAAACTAAGTATTGCATGTTCCATCGGCAGCCGGGTCACACTATAGAAGGATGCTTTCACTTCCGAGATCTCGTGTACGACTTACACGAAGGACAGAGAATAGACTGGGCCGAGATGCATAGGGCCATTATGGAGATCAAAGAGAAGAGAAGGCAGCCGCAGGGGCAGCAAGTGCAGCAGCATCCAGCACCGCAGCCGCAGCAGCCGCCACAACAGCAGCCACCGCAGCAAGCACAAGATCTGGGCATCCATCAGAATCCGATGCCAAACCATCAACCCGCTCCTCCGCAGCAGCCGCCAGCACCAGCACAAGTTAATGTAGTCCAACCACCGGCCTCCAACGCTGGGTGGTCATTTGATGATGATGGCGCCGCACCACAGGTCATGGCCTTCCACCACAAACCTTCCTTCATCCTCCCTACCCAACCAACACCCTCTCCACTCATCCCACCATTCACACCCGCTCCGCTCACCATCCCGTCGTATCCTTCGCCAACCCCCGTCACCGTCATCACACCACCATCCAATCCCGCACCTATCCTTACCCATCCATTCACCCTGCCTTCGCCAGCACCCACATCCATCACCACCCTACCACCCACCAATCCTTCACCTATCATCCGCGCATCCCCCATTAACTTCACCAACCCTCCGCTTTACCAAACTGCCTCCCCCACGCCACCTATTCCACTCATTCGCCCCGCAGGGCCCATCATACTATCCCCCGATGCCGCGGCAAATTGTGCTCTAAGGAGCGGGAAGATGTTCCATCGGAACTACGCCACTACTAGCAATCCCCAGTCTTCCCAACCGGTGGCCGAACAAGAGGAAGCTGAACCGTTACCGGGGACTCAATATGATTTACTGCATCATCTAGATCGGGTACCCGCCAAGATATCTGTGCTGGAGTTAATCAAAAGGTCCACTCTCCATCAAGATGCACTGAGGGATTTTTTGCAGAAGGTCATGGTTAGTGAAGACATGGCAGTCGACAGTCTACCAACGGCACTAGCAACTATCTCTAAAGGGCCGGCAATCACATTCTCTGAGACCGAGCTTGCACCTCCGGGGGCTCGGCAAATGCCGCTCTGCATAACAATTACTTTGAACAAAGTCGACGTTGAAGCAGCACTGGTCGACACTGGGGCCTCAATTAATGTCTGCCCCCTCAGCACTCTCCGAGCCTGCAATATATCTGAGGAGTTACTACGGTCTACCCCCACCACTATAGCAGCATACGACAACTCAAGGCGGGCATGTCACGGGGTAGTCACTATTCAGGCTGAGCTCGGGCCTCTTTCCATGGCTGTAGAATTCTATGTACTTGATATCGACCCTATGTTCAAGGCTATCTTGGGTCGTCCCTGGATCGACACACTTGGCGCCGTGCCCTCTACTGCGCACCAATGCATTAAATTCCCTTTTCAAGGGAGGGTCGTCAAAGTTAAAAGTTTATCCACGGTACAGTCAGTGAAGGCCATCTCTGAACAGATTCTTCCTACTCTCTGGCCAAGCAGCCGGCCCGTGCTATCAGTGCTGGACCTAAACTTTCCTTGGGCGTACACCACTCCTAGGCCCGTCACTACCCCGGTCAATATCAAGGCAAAGCCGCAGATTCGAGATTCAAAGGGGTGGAACATTATATTGAAACTGGGCTATCAACCGGGGAGAGGCCTCGGTGCACAGCTGCAAGGGATGACCAAGCCCATACCAAAAGGAAGAAAAATGGGCAGACGAGGTCTCGGTTACAAGGAGACAGCATTATCAATGATGGGTGACTCTGGGCCGCTTACCTGGGATTACCGTCAGCATTTTGTCAGAGGGCCCCCACAGCCGGGCACGTTAGCTGCGAAGCCAGTCCAGTCAGAAACCGACACGGTTTGTCCAGTCGCCAGTCCACCCCCGTTGCCAAGGGGGCTAAGTGACGATGTGATCGACTACAGCTGGGCTCTCCAGGGGCTGTTTTGTGAAAGAGGCAGCCAGAAGCCACAGAAGGATCAGCTCATGCAGTGGAGGCCGAAGAAGCGGCCTGGTAATGGTTCAAAGAAAGAAGGGAGCTCGCTGATTGCCCTTTCTCTATCTCCCTCTCATTTTCAGTGCATGATCCAGCTGAAGGGGTTTGTACCCCGTCCTCCTCCGATTATGATCAATCCATCCTTCAGTGATCCATTCCAGATTCCGATCAATCCTCCTGCTTATGGGCCTCGCTGCCCCATTAATCTGCCTGCTTTCCCCATCCCTCCGTTTTTTAACTCTCAAATCCACGAGATGTGGGGTTCCTCCTCTTGTGATCTTTTCTTCGATTGCATCTTTCCTGAGCTGTTCCCTATGCAGCTCCCGCCTCCTCCGTCGTGCTACGTGGTCTCCACTGATCTCCAAAAAAAAAAACGTCAAATTTGAAACGGAGATTTCAGTGGAAGATTATGCTATCCTGTCTCCATCCTCCTCCTCCCAGGGGCACGAGTCCCCTGCTCCTTCCCTTCCATTAAGCTTCCTCTCTCCCAGGTCAGAGTTAGGGTCTAGCGAGTCTAGAGAAGTAGAGTCAGTTAGGTCTAAAGAAGTAGGGTCTTGTTCTAGGTCGTTCAACCCTTCCCCTCCTGAGCCACGCTCGCTTGCGCATCCTTCCCGATCTATTCCTGATAGGTTCTTGCAAGATCTAGCTCAGCGGTGTCATGCTCTTTTGAAGTGCCCAGAATTCGTCGCCACGGCGATTGCGATTGAAGATGAAGAAGAAATAGAAGGGGTGTGGAGCGATGACGGATTAGGCGTCTATGAAGTGCTGGATGAGAAAGACCCAATTGATGAAGACAGCGATGTAGAGGACACTGCCGACTTATATGCAAAGGGACTGAAGAGATTCGACCAGCCGTCGACGGCAGTGGATGAACCTACAAAGGAAATCAACTTGGGAACAGAAGAAGATCCAAGGCCCATCAATATTTCAGCTAATCTCCCTCCACAGGTAGAAGAGGATCTAATTAAGGTACTGAGGGAGTATAGCGATTCTTTCGCCTGGTCTTATGAGGACATGCCAGGTCTTGACCCCTCCTTAGTGGAACACCGACTCGTGCTTAAACCAGGGGCAACACCTGTTAAACAAAGGTCGAGAAGATTTCACCCCCACATGGCCTTGCGGATTAAGGAAGAGGTCGACAAACTTTACAAGGCCAAGTTCGTCAGAGTAGTTTTATACCCTCAGTGGGTGGCAAACATAGTCCCTGTTCTCAAGAAGGATGGAAAAGTGCGCATATGCATTGATTTCAGGGACCTTAACAAAGCGTGTCCTAAAGATGATTTCCCGCTGCCTCATATAGACGTCCTTGTTGATAACACTGCCGGGTACGAAGCTCTATCATTCATGGATGGGTACTCAGGCTATAATCAGATCCGTCTCGCTCCTGAAGATCAAGAGAAAACTTCCTTCACCACGCCCTGGGGCACATACTGCTATGTAGTTATGCCTTTTGGATTAAAGAACGCAGGCGCCACCTATCAAAGGGCGATGATGGCTATCTTCCACGACATGATGCACGTCTATATGGAAGCTTATGTGGATGACATTTTGGTGAAGTCAAGATCAAAAGAAGAACACCCCTCTATTTTGGCTAAAGTGCTGCAGAGAGCCAGGGAGTACAAGCTAAAGATGAATCCGAAGAAGTGCGTATTCGGAGTCTCCTCGGGGAAGCTGCTAGGTTTCATAGTGAGCAAACGGGGGATCCAGATTGATCCTAACAAAGCACAGGCCGTCATGGATATGCCTCCGCCGAAGAACATTACGGAACTTCGAGGACTGATTGGTAGATTGCAATTCATTAGAAGATTCATATCCCAGCATTCTCAAAGGTGCCGTCCGTTTTATGAATTGCTCAAGGCAGGGGTCAAGTTCGAATGGAATCAAGATTGTCAAAAGGCCTATGAGGACCTCAAGGAATATCTATCCAATCCCCGGTTTTGCAACCTCCTGTCCCTGGGAAACCCCTGATCCTATACATCTCGGTCATTGAGGACTCCCTAGGGGCAGTTTTAGCACAAGTGGATGATGAAGGAAAAGAGCGGGCTGCGTACTATCTTTCTCGGTTGTTTAATCCAGCTGAATCCAGGTACACCGCTATGGAGAAGACTTGTGCCGCCTTAGTGTGGGTAGTTCAGAAGCTTAAACATTACTTTCTCGCCCACCCAGTTAGGCTGATCTCTAGAATGGACCCGATCCGTTATCTCTTAGAAAAGCCCGTTCTTTCTAGTAGGTTAGCTCGCTGGCAGAGCTTCCTCTCTCAATTCGATATCACCTTTGTCGTTCAGAAGGCAGTCAAAGGATATGCCATCGCTGAGCATCTTGCACATCTCCCTATTCCTCACACCGACTCTATTCAGGACGATTTCCCTGATGAGCATCTCTCTGTCCTTTCTCAGCATCCCTTCTGGTCTCTGCATTTTGATGGTGCGCTTAACTCACAGGGCCAAGGGATCGGTGCTGTCCTGCTTACTCCTGAGGGAGTAACCATCCCCTTCGCTTATCAACTTCGATTTCCTGCTACCAACAACATCGCTGAGTATGAGGCTCTCCTGGCCGGCTTGAAGCACGCCTATCTCTTAGGCGCGCGTTATTTAAACATCATAGGAGACTCTCAGCTCGTCTTACGGCAAGTTCTGTCCACTTACCGTACCCGTGACCCCAAGCTCAAACCCTACCAAGATTTGGTCACGCTCATCGCTAAGCGATTCCGCAAGCTAATCTATATCCATACTCCCCGTTCTCTGAACATTCTGGCGGATGCATTGGCATCTCTGGCCTCCTCCTTATCCTTCCCTCTCAGTCGTAGTACTGAGACCGTCGTCGTCCAGAGGATGGATGCACCCTCTCTCCAGGATCCTTGGTTCACCAACCTTAGGAAGTCTGCAGAAGTGAGAGCTGAAAAGGAAGATCTCAAGGAGGTATCATTAGCAGAACTAGAGGAAATTTTGGATGAGGAAGAATTACCTTGGTACCATGAAATCGAGTTATTTTGCAAAGAAGGGGCATTCCCAGAAGGGGCAAGAGCTGAGCAGCGCAAAGCAATAAGAAGAGCCGCCGCAAAGTACACTATCATTGCAGGAGAACTATACAGGCGCGCTACTAACGGAATGCTCATGAGATGCCTAGATGATGTGGAAGCTTGGAAAGTAGCAGAAGCAGCACATTCTAGCGAGTGTGGAGGTCATGTCAATGGCCAGGCTCTAGCAAAGAAGATTCTTAGGCAGGGCTACTATTGGCCCACTCTGGAGGAAGATTGCTCCCTCTATGTCCGGAGGTGTCTTAAATGCCAACTCCATGCTGATAAAATCCACTCTCCAGCTTCATCTCTTCATCCTATGACTGCTCCTTGGCCATTCTCTATGTGGGCTTTCGACGTCGTCGGCCCACTCGGTGATCCTAATTCTCAGATCAAGCAGAAATCCTTCATTCTCACAGCAACTGAGTACTTCACCAAATGGGCCGAAGCCGAGGCGTACGCAGAGATCAAAGCTACAACGGTGTGCCGCTTCATCATGAAGAATATCATCTCGCGGTTCGGAGTGCCAAGCAGCATCATCACCGACAACGGGCCCCAGTTTGTCTCCCAGGAGCTTAAAGACCTCTGTAAGAAATTCAAAATTACATTGCATCATTCATCACCATATTACCCTCAAGGCAACGGTCAAGCCGAAGCCACTAATAAAACTCTTCTTAAAATCATTAAGAAAACATGTGAAGCACACAAATTTTCTGATTGGCCTGAAAGATTGGTGGAAGCTCTGTGGGCTTACCGCACCTCCGTCCGTACTCCTACGGGACAAACTCCCTATTCTCTAACCTACGGGATGGAGGCGGTGCTCCCATATGAGATCTTAATCCCTTCACTCAGAGTACAGCTCGATAAGGAACTTAATCTCGATGAACGTCGAGAGGCGTTGCTGATCCAACTGGAACTCCTAGATGAGAAGAGGATGAATGCGGCCGATCACGTATCTGTTTATCAAAAGAGAGTTTCGCGTTATTTTCAAAAGAAGGTAATTGAACGAAAATTTTGCAAGGGTGAAATGGTTTTGAAACGCAAATTCATTCGGTCTGCAGGTCCTAGGTCTAAATTGCAACCTAACTGGGAAGGACCGTTTGTAATAAAAGAAGCTTATTCAGGGAATGCTTATCGTCTAATCAACGCGGAAGGTGAGGAGCTCTCTCACCCGTGGAATGGGTTGTATCTTAAGCGTTTCTTTCCTTAAAAATCTAAACCATGTACTTTTCCGGCAATAAGAAATGCCTCCCTATCTTCAAAAGAGAGTCTTGAGTAAGGCAAACACACACTACACGACGCCCCTGGTCGGGTTCCTTGCTTAAAAAGACACCGTTTTTCCTCGGCCATGCTTTGGGGGAAAGTCAAAGTCCCTGTACGTTTCATTCTTCGGCTGCATCCAGGGGCAAGGAGTAAATAAGAAGGAGACAACCGATCCAAACTCCCTAACGAGAAGAGGTCTCAAATAGGGGCAAGTCCGTTATGACCTGACTCCACAAGAAAGTAAAGAAAAGAAAAGCAAAGGAGTGCTCTTTACCATGAAATCAAAAAAACATCATCTCAAGGTCTGTGAATGAATTCTCAAAAGCTCCAAAAGAAAAGAAATTAGGCATGACAAGAGTGGCAGTACAGTTCCCCGCGGGACGTTATGAGCCCGGTCGCATGCATACCTAAGTGGATAAAGGTTCGATGACGGACATAAAAAAGCCCCGGCACAACAGACCAAATCTCTAATAAGGTTGTACGGTGAGGGAATCAAGTTCTAAAAACTTCCATATCTGGCCTAAGCTTACCCCCATATTCCTTTTTCTTTTTAGGACTGAGACGAGTACCCTAGGTATGGCTTTGGTAAAAACACCGTCACGATGATCAGGTCTCGGCCAGGGGTTGTCACACTATTTGCACGCCGGTCTCGAGACTCAAGCTAAAAACAAGGGAGGTCTCGTGTTGCTAGAAAGGCACTGGTGTTTCAAAATCCAAAAACATCAAATATGTTTCAAAATCCAAAAACATCAAATATGTTTCAAAATCCAAAAACATCAAATATGTTTCAAAATCTAAAAACAATCAAATATTTTCAAAATCCAAAAACATCAAACATTTCAAAAAAAAGTCCAAACAAATCAAATCTTTTCAAAAGCGTTCAATACTTCCATCATCTGCATAACATGCATCGCATTTTCATTATGTTTTTGCCTATTAAATAAGGCTCCACCCCTTGACCAAATATCAAGAAACGGTCATTATCTAACTTGCTTCGAGGCAAGGGGTTGAGTCTAAGAACGGATCTAACTTGTTCCATGTCTAAGTGTGTGCAGAGTACAGGGGCAAGCCCAAAGGTAAAAGCTCACAACTATGCAGGTTCAGGTGTGTAACGCGCCAGCATCAGACCGTTGAAGTCATGTAACGGGCCCATCTCGGACCGTCACTTCCTTCAGGCGTGGGCCTTCTTCCTTTCAATTAAACCATCATCATGACGGTCTGGGAACATACCGTTACTTTGAAATAACGGCCCAAGATCCATCCGTCACCTCCTTCAGAGATTGAGTTCCTGTTACTTCCCTTATGACGGCCTACTTCAGACCGTCGTTTCCAAATAGCGCCCCAGAGTACATCCGTTACTCCCCCCAGAAACTCTGATTATTCACATCAATCTAATCTTCCAAAGCACACAACTCAAGTTCTTTCAATTGAGGCAATCTCATCTCATTCAAGCAAGCTTAATAAAATGTAATTCATGATAAACCAAGTTCTGAGTGGCAATCTCATAACATCTTTCATAAACAAAGGAAAATCAAAGTACATTCAACTTCTTATCCGCAAGAGGGCGGATTCTTCTCAACTCTTTCAAGTAATCTCGGCGTGTTTCGTCATTTTCTTCAACTTCTGCCTGCCACGGGCGCACCTTGCTGATCTCCCACATGGTCAGCGCGTTCCGGATCACTCTTTCATCTTCCTCGGTCCCCATCTTCCTAGGTAGGAGGGGAGGGTAGTGCGATAGTGCAGAAACACTGATTCGAGGTAATCCGATCTGAAGGTGGCATCGGTGCGGGTTGTAGATCGCCATGGTAGTGTTTCCAACCAGCTGGAGGTCCAGGCCTTGACGCCGCGGTATTTTAAGAAGAATGCTTCGAAGAACGCTTGGTCGCATGATGAACCTTTCAAGAGGCAAAGCATTGAAGAAGAGGCGCCATTCATCACGCGTTTTCTTATCCGCCGTCCTGCATTCAACATGAGAAGAATATCCAAAAGCCCCTCCAATGAAGAAGAGGGGGTGGCTCCCAAAGAGCCGGCTCGCCGAAGTTATATCTTCCTTGGGAAGGAATTTGATTCTCACTCCTATCCAACACTCAAGGAGTATCATGGAACCGAACAAAGGCCCTCCAAGGCAAGCCGAGCTTAGTCCTTCATAGAGGTATGAGAGGACCGCTTGAGAAATAGACATACCCCGCCACAGTCCGCTAATAATGCTAAGATTTTGGATATCTAAGAGGTGGTCGGTTGTGGAGAAAAGGAAGACCCCGCACAAGCAAACCGCTGCCGCCTTGGCTATTGCTTCGTGTCTCTCCCACTTGTTTTTACAGTGAGACACTATCCATTGTGCCATAGGGATCAAGTGAATGTGGCGCGGGCTGATCATGGTCCGCACGTCCTTTGGGTTATGAATGAAGTCGCTTAAGATCAAGGACGGATCAATAGGTTCTATTGTATAGCAAACCCGATCCTCATCCCCCACCTTAGTCTTAGGAAGGGCTAGGTAGGTCTCTACCTCCTCCAATAGGACGGTTGCTTCAAAGGAAGGGAAGATGAAGGTATGAGTTTGTGGATGCCATAGTTCCACAAGGGCTGAAAGGCATGGCCAGTCTAAAGACAATTTCTGAAAGTTTTTGCCTAGAACCAAGAGGGGTTGGAGGTGCCACGCTTTGAGGATTGATACCACCTCTAAAGAGAGTGCCTTTACCATGGGAGCCACCCACTTCAGGTTGGAGTAACACCTTGGGCCAGGAAGAGGCTTGAAGAAGAAAAGAAGAAGGAAGGTTATGAAGAAAATTAAAGTGCAGCAAAAAAAAATCTGAACTTTGGATGAAGTCATGCAAGCTTACCACCCTTTGGACATTAGAGCTTAGATGCTTGGGGATTGAGGTTAGCCGTTGGAGCTCTCCATGTTCCTTCCTTGCAGCTTTAGGGCCGGTGTGGGCTTTCTCCTCCATAGCCATCACCTCGAAGCTCCTCTTCATCATGTTTTCTGCCCTTTAGAGAGGGCTCTTCAAACCCTAGAACAGAGGTTTTAGCAAAACTGCGATTTTGATTAAGGTTTTAAGTTGCCAAGGCTTGTATTTAACGTTGGAAGGGTAAGACCCGGGCTAGAAGGCTTTATCTTCAATTAGGATAAGTCCTAGCGGTGATTTAAGTGGCTAAACCTCGGGTTTTAGTTATCTCGACTCAATCTGATTCGGATTGCGACCCAGACTCTAACGGTCCATCGCATGGCCGTCACTCCACTCTAACGCGCCATCACTCGACCGTCGCATTCTCTGTGGGTTTCAGTTCCCCGGATCATGTTCTGTGGAGAGTAACGGCCGTATGGTCTACCGTCGCTTTCTGTAACGCTCTATCCCTGAGCCGTCACATTCTCAGCCACTTGGTTCTTTCTCTTCTGGGCTAAAACGCTTCCTGACGGTCTTACTTCTGACCGTCTCTTGATTCTGACGCATCCCCTTCGGACCGTCACATTTTCCTGCTAGTTGCCCTGCCCAACTAACGTTCTGCCATGATCAACGGTCTGAGCCTTGGCCGTTATCTGTCTCTGACGCACCATCCATTGGCCGTCGTTTATCCTGAAGCCCCACAGCCCGTGTGGGCCTCTGATGATTAACGGTCTCTCACCAGAGCGTCGCTTGATTATGACGGTCAGATCTTGGACCGTCACTTTCTCTGCTGCTGGGTTCAAGCTATTCCTTTAGTCCTTGACTAGACCTGGCGGTCTTTCACATTTATACACCTCATCTTCTTCCCATTTTCATACATACATTCCGGCATACATCTCATTCATTCATCCACATTTCATCCATCCTGTACATCTCATTCATCCATTCACGCTCGCATCAAATTAAAACAGAAAAATGAAAAAGATAATTTCATTCCATTTTTAACCAAAGATTCTATACAAATAAAAAGAAAACATAAGAAAAGGCATCATTCGGCCGGCTTATCCGCTGGGCCACCCTCATCCTCCCCATCCTCTGGTCTCCTCGGAGGTGGCGGTGCTATGGAAGCACTCTCCTCCTGCTGTCCTCTCTCCGCCCTCTCATTTCTCTGTTGGCCGGCGGAACTAACTAGGAAATCCCCAACCGAGCCACTAGGGGCAGCACTCCTATGAGCCCCGCTCCGGGAAGAACTCCGCTCTGGTGCCCGGCCTAGCATCCGGACCGTCTGGTCCATGGTCTGCAGCCTGATCTTCAGTGTGAAGATCTGGCGTCGCGTCTCCCGTGCCTCGGTCCGGTAGCGATCAAGATCCGCGGTCCCAAGGCGAAGGTCCTTCACCTCGGCCTGCGCCCGTGCTAAATCTGCCCGAAGTCGCTCCATCTCCACGTCGTCCGCATGACAAGGGGTCTCCGCTCTCAGTCGGGCTATCTCTGCCCGCATGAGCTCCGTCTCTGCTCGAGCTCGATCAGTCTCGGCCCGGCTCCTCTCTACCTCTGCCCTCGCTTGAGTGGCCTCCGCCACTGCCGCTGCCAGCTCTATCGCCTGTAGATTGCATTGCATTGCATATAGGTTAGTCATATAAATTTAATTAATCAAAAAGCATGTAAGTATCTTACCCGCTCCGCGAGGGTGGCCTCCGCCTCCTCGGCCCGGGCGACCGCCCGAGCAAAATCAGCATCTCGCCCAGCCCTGTCTCCCGCAGGCTGCGAGGACGACGATGGGGCATCCGGTCCGGCTCGTTGAGCTCCCTCTGCCCGCTGCATTGTCATAGCCGAAGCATTAGCATCATGCATAATCATAGTCATATCATGAGCATTTAGAATCTCACCAGGAGCTCCAGAGCAGTCCGGTACTCATCCCGCTGCAGGATGGTAGAGTGGAGTAGTCCCTCTAGCTCAGCTATCCGCCCCTCAGGATCGAGCTGCATGTAGAAAGCATAAGCCAGCATGTCACCTCCACATTGCATCATATAAGAAAGAGTTTCCTAGTTTAGAATTGCATACCGGTCGTCGGGTACCTCGGTATACCCGGTCGCCGTAGTGTCGAGCGAAGGCCTTCAGGTAGGCCTCGTCGCTCTCGTCCCGCTCTTTCACGGCCCTGCCTCGCTGCCTCCAGTCGAGGACGTACTTCGCCTTCCGGGCGTGCCAATCCACACTCCCACTGATGCCCCTCGCCGACTTGCCTGGGCGGTCATCGTTGCGATGTGGAAAGGCCACCTCGGGCTGGTGTAGTCCCCGAGTCCGCAGGATCAGCCTGTAGTGCAGAGGCTCGATGATATGGATGCAATGCAACCATATGTCTCGCCCCCGGTACGATAAGGACGCCTCCACCCACGGCTGTCCTGTGTAGCCCTCGCTGCGGTACGGGGTCCATCTCACCTGAAAGCATTTCATTCATTTCATCCATTTGTCAGCATTTGTCAGCATATAGAAGCATATAGAAATCATTTTGAGTCTCGGGCTTACCGATGTGTGTGGGTAGGCGTCCAGGTCATCCTGGATCATCCGGGTCAATCTGAGGATCGATCCCGTGTCCCTCGCCACCGACCATCGCCTCGCGATGGGTATGAGGCCGGGATGGAGTAATGTACCTCTCCCAATGCCCGGGAGGTACATGTAGCTCCAGACCTGCATTTAGAGATCAAGTCAGTCGAATCATTTGCATAAGACATTTTGCATAAATCACTGCATTGCATAAACATGGCATAGTAGAAAGCATTTAAAATGCATTTACCTGTAGGAAAGGTGAGAAGCCGCCCAGCATGGTCTGCCGGTCCGTGGTGCTCAGGGAGTCGAACAGGAATGCTAGTACCGCTGCCCCCCATGCATACTTCCTCACTCTGCCCAGATCCTCTAGCAGCGGCAGCAATCTGCAGCTGATGACATCTGCCCGAGTCGCGAACAGGAGCTTCCCGAACAGTAGCATCAGGAAGCGCCTGAGCACTCTATCTCCCTCTGCCCCTGCCTCTGCCGCCACGCGAGGGCGCACCTGGTCAATCACCCTGCCCAGATGCTCTTCCGGCAACTCTCCTACGGTGATTGCCGCTCCCCTCAATCCCAAACTTTCCTGCAGCACCGATCTCGCAAGCTGGGAAGAGGACTGACTCGGCCTGATCAGGTCCAACCCCAGCAGCTGCTGTGCTATCTCCCGGTAGTCCCCGTACGTCCATCCTGTCACTGCGGAGCCGTGGACTCTTAATCCTGTAATCCTCGCTATGTCTTCCAATGTGGGGATCATGTGGCCCCACGGGAAGATGAAAGCACGGCTGATCGGGTCCCATCTCTCATGAAGTGCGTATAGCAGTGGCGTATCCATCCGGATCACCTCGATGCTGAGCACCTCGGCGAATCCCATCTCGGCAAGTCTCTCCCTCTGGTAGTCGGGCAGTGCCTGGTACACCGCCCGGATCTGAAGCCAGGAGATCCGTGATCTCCTCTTTCCCTGCATTGCATATTAGATCATTAGTTAGTCCATTTTGCATCATATAATCATGGCATAAACATTCATAATTGAAAATAAAACAAAAATTAAAAATTGAAAACCCTAGAAAATAGTTTGAATCCCTGGCAGAATTAACGGCCCTGTGTTAGGGCGTTACTTGTTTCTGACGCACCCAGGATGGAGCGTCAGGGTAGTGACGGTCGCTGGCAGGACCGTCACTTCGTCTGCTGGTTGGGATTTTTTCCCTTGCATTCTTGTGGTTTCCCACTTTGGCCAAAGGGCCTACAATGACTCCTAGTGGGTTCGTAGACCCATTTCTACCCTCATTCCCCATATGCACACATGAATTAAGAACATAAAAAATCAAAATTTGAAAATTAGGGCGGAGGGCCTACCTCGTGGTCCATGGCTCTCTTCTTCTTCTTCTGTGGTTCCTTGGGCTCCTCTGCACCCAAGGGAACTTCCCCCTCGTCCCCCGTAGTCGTGGGAACTTCTTCTTCTTCCGTTTGATCTCCCCTCGTCGGTTGTTCCGCTTCCGCCGGCGGGATCACCTCCCGTTCGATCCGGCGGCGAAGCCGCCGTATAGCCATCTTCTTTCCTCTCCCTCTCTTCTGAGGTGGTGGCTGCGGTGCCTCGTCGCCGGCCATTGGAAGGTGGAGGTGGAGATCGCCGGTGGGTTTTTCTGGTTTGGTGTTTTAGGGGGTTGAGTGTATGGAATGAGACCGAAGCCGTTCGGTTTGTTTTTTTTGAAAACTCAGGAGAAGCGACGGTCTATCGTTAGACCGTCACATCATCTTGACGCTCCCCTCTAAGGCCGTCACTTGTGACTGGCTGTTTTATTGAAGAATTTGAACCGACTTGGTGTTGACGGACTAGGGGTAATCCGTCATTTTAATGTGACGCTCCTGAGTCAGGCCGTTATATGCTTGCAAGTTTCTTGATAAATGAATGGTCCAATTAATACTTGAATATTCCTATTGTCTATCATGTTGTTCCTTATGGGTACTTTTTGCACAGACAATGGTTATGCCTAAACTCTTATTTTGATGGATTATTGTTGGAACTATGAACAGAAGGCACGCTTCGCCAAGCAGGTAAGTCAGGTATTGTATCTCGTTCCCTTATCCCTTAATGCATTACTATATGTTATCTATGATGTATTACCTCGAGAACCGGCTGGTCATTCAGGTGTCCTGGGATCTGATGTTCCCCTTAAACAAAAATGATGATGATCTAAGTTCGCATGAATAATCGTTGGACAGGCCGTTAGGTTGGAAAAGTTAGGGATGATGGTTCTATCTTGCACGCCGTGGTTGCAGATAGTGTCTTGACTCTGGTTTCTCCAATCTAGCAATATTATTCTCGAGTATTTGATATTTTATCTTTCTTTGCATTTGCTTTGAAGATTTGTTTTTCTTTAGCCCGGCATGCATCATACGCATTCTTTGAGCATTCATGAGCTTCATTTGGTCAAGAGGTCTCATTGACGGTGAACAGCTGTGTTCTTGATCTCGGATAAGGAGAATTATTCCACTCTGAATTTGAAGGTTTCCTTCGATTTGCTCGCTTGATCTGGTTGACTGAAGATTCCTGTCTGGAGTTTAGTCTCTTTCCTTTCCGTTGCCTCCGGCGGCCAGCCGTGTATCCTTTCCTTAGTTAATTAAATCCTCCAGAGTTGCGTCCTTTGGTTAGCTATTTCCTTGTGATCAGTTTTGAAGTTTTTCCAGAAAATTCTTAACGCTTGTTGGTGAAAAACGGGTGTCGTTTACCTTAACGCCCTCTTTTTGATCCACTCCGTTTCATTTCCGCTTCATCTCCATGTTCCATTTCACTTTCGCTTCACTTCCGCTCGTTCCCCTGCAAAGAGGACGTTAAGGAGGGGCATCTGTTGACACCCGTTTTATACCCAATAAGTCGGGTCATCTCCTTATTCATTCAATATGATGCTCCGAGTTGTTCACTCTTCATTGAATTTCTTTTAATCAGTTGAAGCCTGTTTTCTGGGTCTCAATTCCTGGATTAGACCTGGTTCCTGGTGGCACTTCGTTCAAAAGCTTGGCAATCCCTCCATTCTATTTTCTTGAAAATCAATGATAATAACGGTCTGGACTAGGCGCGTCATTTCATAATAACGCATGAATCATAGGCCGTCACTCTTTGAAGAGTCCCAAGAGTTAGGGTCTCGTTGCCCTTTGATAATAACGGTCTACTCCCTGGCCGTTGTTCCCTTATGACGCCCTATGCCCTGGCCGTTACTTATTTGCAGAGTCCTATTGTTTAGATCTTCTTCCCGTCGATCTTATCCTTTGGATAAGATTGAATATGACGGTCATGCCTTGGAGCGTTATTTCCAAGTGGCGGTCTATCGTAAGGCCGTTACTTCCTTCAGAGAGTCCTGACAGTTCAGGCCTTTTCTCTGCTACTCCGTGGACGAGATAGGGTTTTGGATTGGCATTATCTCCTTCAATTCTAATCCTCAGGACCTCTCGTTTGTTTCTTTGGACTCTTGTTGATTTTATCCTCAAGGATTTGCTAAGGATTATCCTCCTTTCTTGGCTGATTTATCTTCAACTCGACCTGAGAGTTTGAGGGAGTCTATAAATAGAACTCTTGATTTCATAACCCAAAGGAGGAAGGTTTGATTCACGACGAAGTACTACCAAATTCAGGAGTCATCTACATCCAGGAGGAGCTGCTTCCCACGTCCATCTTCCAAGTCAAGGGAGTATTTTGGGTTTTAGTTTGTCAAGATCATCATCATTGCATGCTCAAGTTTCCCTTGGTTTTATTAATCAAAAGCATTGTCCCTCCTCTTCCTCCACGTTTTCACTGTTGCTAAGCATACACATATCCTCCTAAACTTAAAAAACGCCCAGAGGGGTTAAAAAACCAACAACTCCCCGGTAATCCCCTCTCCTTTTGATGTTCTCAAGCTTTTTAGGGATTGATGCTATACTTATGTTGAGGGCTAATTGAGGTTGTGTTGTTTTGCTTTCTACATCCTTGGCAGGTTTTACAGGATCACTAGCACGAGGCCCAAGCCTTCTAGCCGGCTGGAAGGGTTGGAGTTCAAAGAGTTCATATCTTTTCACTGCAGGTTATCTGAGGGTCAGGTGCAGGAGCGTTATTTCCTTTTGGCGGTCTATCGCACGACCGTTACTTCCAAGCGACGCACAGGGTTTGGACCGTTATTTGCAAGTTGATCTACAGGCTTTCCTTGATTTTCTCTCTCGTGGGCGGGTGTTTCATCCACCTGTTTCCAAGGTATATTCGAGTCTTTGACTTATGTTTACTTTGGTGGCGATCACGACTTTCCTTAGTGTTGGGCACTAGCTGTCTTTTTCATCAAATCTATTTATTCTCCTTGATTGTTCCACCCCTAGCGGTGTGTTTTTATTTATCTTTGCTCCACGCCCCGGCGTGTGTTTTCGTTTTTCCCTTAGCGTAATTTGATTGAGATAGCGTGCCCATGCTAGAGTCAGATTTGATTGCCTAGGTTCATGTTCACATGTGCATAGGTTGAGCTGATCTTTGGTAGTTTATTTATCATCTTACCATATCATTTTTCAAAACCCTCACAATCAACTACTAAAAAAGAAAGAAGATAAGAAGAGATAGGTAAACCAACAATCAACATATAATTTTTTGGCGATCACGGTGGGACAAACTAGTGCCAATCGTGCTTCTGATTCCTGTTTAAACTTGCCATCATCTGTTTGCTCAGTTGTCTTTTGATCCCTTTGTTTCCCCCCCCTTTCTGGTTTTCTGAAACATACGACGGCCCTGTCTCGGCGCGTTACAGTGGTCTGACGCAGGGACATCTGGCCGTCGCTTGTCTTTGTGGTGTGAGCTTTCACGGGTTCTCCTGTTATTTCGGTTTGTTTTTGGTTCCCTGGCTCATACGACGGTCTGGAAGGCCTGCGTTACATTATTTATGGCGGTCTGGTCTCTGACCGTTATTCGGCTCTGACGCAGGGGCCTTCGTCCGTCATTCTCCTGGCAGGTACGCATCCGAGGTGCAGTTATTTCCGCAGTTTTTGGCTGTGATTTATTGCTTGGGTGCTGCTTGATTTCTGCCATAATTCCATTCATATCTTCATATCATTATGTGCACCATTGTTTGCTAGATTCTAGGCTAGACTTTGCATGCACTCCGGTGCACATAGGGTCATCCATCTTTTCATATATTAGACTGCATTTTCCTACCTTGTTGTGAGGACCTCTCGTCTCCATATTACTTGGGGCCGACTAGGAAATCACAGCAGGGACCTCCATAAGTCCCCGCGAGCCGTGGATTCCCACACGGACGCCGGGCCGGTTGTACCTTCCCCCCTTGTGTCTAGGGTTGCATAAGTGAAGGAGTGGTCACACTTAAAGTCAAGCCAAGTCCATATCCACCTCCTATTAGGAACCCATTTGGAGAGAGCACATATCAATCAATTCACTAAAGTTCCAAAGGAGAAACCATAAAGAAACTTTGTTTGCATCATCTTAAGCAACTTGGTTGGCTTTTGAGTATCTTCATTCCCTATCACTTATATCTTGTTTGAGTCACCTAGGTGTGATTGCTCATTGTGTGTTTGTTGTGTTTGTTGTTTTGCATTTATCAAGGTTGTCCGTTGCATGTGGAGTTGTTCTCGTTCGTCCGAATCATATCCTCGAATCGCTTCCTCCTTCACGTTCTATTCCAATCCCCTCTTCGAATCTACCATGGCATCCTGCAATCCTCCTCGCTCCCAAGAAGATTCCCTTCCTCAAGGGCTCCTTGAGAACCCCTCGAGGGTTATTTCTTTCTCCGCTGGAGAGGGGACCGCCCCTCTCTCATCCTCCACTCCCGTAGAAGGTGGTCAGGTCATCCCTTCTTTATCCACTCCTTCCGCGGGCTCTGTCCTCCATATGATGGCCCAGTTAGATCCGACCCAACTCCAGGTCCTCTATCAGGCCATGCAAGGGTCCAATCCTCCTCCCTCCGCTACCGTCCAGGGGCACTCTAATTCTTCCATTATTGGGCCGTCTGTTCAGCCCACCCCGATTGAGCTCACCCCGGTCCAGCCCCGGACCATCACCTTTGCTGGCATGGAGATGGGTCAATCCTCCAATTCGACCCATCAATCTTTTGATAAGGGGAAATCGCCTATCCCCTCTCTTCCGATGGATTATCACCCCTCTGCTCCGGCGGCCCCACAGGTCCTCGTGGGCCCATCCGATTTCTTGCCCCAACAGCACGGGGTGGCCCAATTTCACTCCAATCCGGGTCTATCTCAGGCCCAGTATTCTTCTTACGGCCCCCCTAATTCCACTAGTTATCCTTCTGCTCCTTCCTATGGGCTCCCGCCCTCGGCAACCGCCATTCCTTCTGCTCACCAGATACAATCAACTCCCTTCACTGCCCCTGCTCCCTCTCGAGATAGCGTAATTTGATTGAGATAGCGTGCCCATGCTAGAGTCAGATTTGATTGCCTAGGTTCATGTTCACATGTGCATAGATTGAGCTGATCTTTGGTAGTTTATTTATCATCTTGCCATATCATTTTTCAAAACCCTCACAATAAACTACTAAAAAAGAAAGAAGATAAGAAGAGATAGGTAAACAAACAATCAACACTCCTCAGTCTGTAAAATGGATTTTCGTCAGTGCACAATTATATAATCAATATTTGAATGGATCTGTGTTTTGGAATTTACCCGTGAAGCGAGATCGCGCTCTGCTGCCTCGGCTCGTGCGATCGCTCCTGCTAGCTGCCCTGCCAGTGCAGTCACCTCTGCACTGGGCCCTCTCGAGCTGGAGGCCTCTCCTGGGTCTCTCCTCACTGCTCCCTGCTGGGCACGCTGCATTCATTGAGATCGTCAGTGGCTAATCATCAATAACTCAACAAAAAAAGATATACACGTGCATATAGGAATAATTTAAACACTCACCAGGGTCTCTAGGTCAGCCCGTGTGGCGGCCAGCTGGTCCTCCAGGCTGTGTAGGTGGGCCTGGGCATCCATCGCCGCTATGTCCCGCGCATCCTGCATTCATTACATATTAGTCACATGATAGAAAGCATTTGCATTTAATTTAGAAATAATTGCATTCATACATACCCCTAAGACCCTCATCTGGGGTCGGCCGGCGTAAACCTCCCAGTAGCACCGGAGGTACTCGGAGCTGTCAGTCGCCCGGGAGGTGACTCTGGTCCCGCCTCGCTGCCAGTCGGCGTACTGCTCCTCGAACCGCACCCTCCAGTCGGTCACCTTCGTACGACCGCGCGTCTTCTTCCCGATGCCCCGCGGCTCGCCTACCTCTACCCACTCCTGGTGAAGGCCTAGTGTCCTCATCACCAACCTAAGCCATAACGGCTCGATCTCGCTCAGGCAGTGAACCCAAAGCTCACGCTCAAAACGAGGACGGCCCGCTACGACCCATGGCTGGCCCTCGTCCGTCATCCCCTCATAGGGTCTCCACTGAACCTGCATTCATAAACATACATGTCATCATTTCATCATCATCATAATAAATTCAAAATAAATGCAAAGAAAGATGCATAACATTCATTCATACCAGCGAGGGAGGGAAGTCGCGGAACTCTCTCCGCAGCACCCACAACTCGTAGCCGAGTGGGGCCCCGAACACAATCGGCAGCCAGCGCCGTGCTAGAGGGAAAGCTCCCTCACCTCCAGGCCGTGGGTCAGCGCGCCCCATCGGCATGTATAGATGGCTCCAAACCTGCATCCATGCATCATATTAGTGAAGCATTCACCAGCATGATAAAAATAAAAGAAAAGAAAAATGAAAAATACATACCTAAAGAAAAGGTGAGAAGCCACTGATGGTCATCTCTCGACCTGTCCCCGTGGACAAGTCGGCCATCATGTGCGCCAGCAGCGCCGCTCCCCAGGCGTAGCTGCCAACTGCCTCCAGGTCCTCGAGTATCCCTAGGAATCGATAGTTGATGACGTCGCCCTTCGTCCCGAGCAGTAGCCTCCCCAGTAGCAGCAGCAGGAACCTCCTCAGGTGTCGGTCCGCTCTCTCCCTGTCGACCGGGTCCTGGCAGTAGACCGCCCTAGCCCCGTCTATCAACCTCTGCGAGAACTGCTCTAAGGTCTCCCCGGACCTGTGCCTAGCATTCCCTAAGCCCATCACTGTAGTAAGGTCGGTGCGGAAGATAGTCCTACACTCGCTGGATGTCTCGTAGACCATCTCTTGCCCTAGCAGCCTCTGGGCAAACTCAGTGCAGTCAGGGTAGGTGATCCCGCTCACAGCCTCACCGTCTACCCTCAACCCGGTGATCCTAGCCACATCCTCTAGGGTGGGAATCATGTGCCCCCATGGCATCAAAAATGCCCGGCTAGTCCTGTCCCATCTCTCCCGTAGAACCTGGATAAGTGGTAGGTCGGGTCTGACTGGCTCTATGCTGAGGAAAGCCCCAAACCCCATAGCATCTACCCTCGCTCTCTGAAACTCGGGGAGGCCGTAGTATGCTGCCCGGACCATAACCCAGGAGATCCGTGTCCTCATCAGTCCCTGCATGTAAAGAAAAGAATTTTCACTTAATTATTTTGATTATTCATGCTGAATCTCATAAACTGCCCTGGTTTGAAATATTGGTGTTTGAATTTAATTAACGACCATCCTCAGGTCGTGGTTTGTTGAATTAGCGCCCCTGAGGAGGGCATGGTTCTAAGTGTGCTTTGAATTCACGACCTATCCTGGGTCGCTGTTATCTAAGAAACGCCTCTATGTTGGGCGTGATTCTATGGTTAATATCTGAAATTCCTAAAAATATTTCAAGTCACGCCCTTGGGTGGGGTGTTTTCCAAAATGGGTCCGTTAATTAATCAGGAATTAATGAACGGACGACCTCTGGTTTGGTCGTCTGTTGTTGAATTAACGCCTCGATGGGGGGCGTTGTTTTCAAGTTTTTCAGAAAAAATAAAATAAAAATAACAGCATACGAATAATTCATGGAAAATAATTTAAAGCATGGAATTGATATAAATTAACAGCATGATATGAATTTAAATGGGCGACATGCTTTAGGGCGTGTTCTCATGGGGTTAATTATTTTTCAGGGAAATAATTTAATTAACGCCCTTGGGTTGGGCGTGTCTTTTTAAAACGTGATGCCCCTGAGGGCGTCTTCTTTCTGGGTTGCAGGGTTTATACTCGAGAGCTATGGAAATTACAGGAATAATGATAAAAATAAAAATAAAAAAAATGGGAATAGGGTTTGGGGGCCTACCTTCTTGTGCTTTGGCTCTGTCGGTTGGGGGCGTGGATGGCGTGGCCGCCGGAGTTGGCCGGGGCGTGGGACGATGGCCCTCGGTTGTTCTTCTTCATTTCTTTCTTCGTCGTCTTGTCCTTCTTCATTGCCTTCATCTTCTTCGTCTTCTTCGTGAGCCTCTTGGTCTCCTTCGGTCTCGTCGCCGGCCGTCGCCGTTGGAGCCTCGTCGGCCGCCACCACCGGAGGTTCCTCGCCGGCCGCCGCGGGAGGGACTTCCTCGGCCTGGGCATCTTCGCCTAGGTCCACGACCTCTGGGGCAGTCACACGCTGCCATTTGGGTGCGCCACCGGCCATAGCTTAGGGCTAGGGTGTAGAAGAGAGAGGGGAGAATGAGAGAGATTGAGAGATGGGGGTTCTCGGTTAGGGTTGCAGAAGAAAGAGAGAAAGAGGGGAAATGGACGGAGGAAGAAGAAGAAAGGAGGGAAAGTTAAGTCGAACGGTCAAAAAGAATTAACGACTTAAGGAAGGCCGCGTCTTATGGAATCAACGACTGACATAAAGGCGTTTCTTAATAATGGACGACATTTCTTAAGGCGTTATTTTTGTTTGCATGGGGAATGATAACCGTCGTCAGACGCATTTAATGGCAATTGATTGATTTGATGGGAATAATCATTACTGTTTTTGAGTAACGACTACGATTGAGGCGTTATTTATATGAAACGTGGCTGTCTTGAAGGCGTTACTTTTGGAATCTCAACGAATATATTTTGGAATATGAATCGTATTAACGCCTTGCCTTAGGACGTTTTTCAGTTAACGCCCATTGGTGAAGGCGTCAAATTTGTGAACCGGAATGTTGAAGACGACCTGTGGTAAAGGCGTCCTTTTATGAATTCATGGCGTTGCTTGAGGCGTTATTTGCAACAGAATCAGAACGTTGGAAGAGTTGATCAGAAACACAGTAAGATAGCTCAATAAAGGAAATATCATTGATTTATTGGAAGAAAAAGATTACAACGCTTAATGAGTCATTTTGGGCCTCATTTTTCTCAGGGCTATTACATAAGATTTCCATTCATCTCTGTCTTCATTCAAGCTTTCTACAGGTTGATGAGCCTTGCTAATTTTTCATAGAGCATGAATAGTTGTGCATTTTTCTCCATCTTCATTGCTGCCAAGGTCCCGTGTCTTGATAGGAGGAAGGTGAGATGGGTCCTCGAATACTCGCCGTGGAAGCCCGAGTTGAAGGAGGCATCGGTATGAATTGTACAAGACGAATTCTGAAGCGCCTATGAGACGAAGGTCCGTCCCGGGAGAAAATCTTGCACGGAGCTCTTGAGTCTTGAGTATTCCCGGGGCGCAAGTGAAGAGATTCTTTGGCATTACTTTGAGGTGCTCTCTCCATTCCGCTCTCTTCTTGATTTGAGGAATCCGGTTCGTCACTCTATTTCTTATCCCAAGTGAACCGGTCATATAAGAGAGTGGGCTTTTTGAGAAGATTCTCGAGGATTGTTGGGCTTCGTCACATGGATCGAACTTGAAGTGGAAATCTACCCAACTAGAGAGTGCTAGCATGCATCCGTGGATGGGCCTTCCCATCGCCGCCGAGGTAAGCCCGCTATAGAGATAGGCTAGAATCGCCGGTCCCATTCTATCTCCTTCCCATAGGCTCACTACGGTGCTTAACTGTGCCTCTTCTAGAAAGTCCTCCGTGGATGGGAATAAGATTGCTCCTGCTAAGCACACCACGAAAGCTTTTGCTACCCGCTCTATCTCTTCATCTTCTTTAGCTTGATCCGCTCTCTTGTACACCCATGAGGCGAGCTTTAGAAGATTGATTCCTTTAGTGGCTTTGATTTGACTCACTAGGTTGGGGCTAGATATCAAGCTTGTTAATAGCTCATGAGAGGCAATTGGTTTTGGCATGATGGTCACCTTTTCCTCATCTCCTTGCTTCGTTCTCTTTAAGCCTAAGATTATCTCCAATTCTTCTAATAGGATCGTGGCTTCAAAAGTAGAGAAGAGAAAGGTATGGGTGGAAGGATGCCATATCTCTACAAGAGCCCCTATAGCTGCCCAGTCAAGATGAATCTGATCATAATGTTTGGCATGGGTGACTAGACCCAGAAAATGCCATCTTGTTAAATAGACTTTCATATCTGAAGAAAATTTGGAGAGTATGAGAGGGAGCCACTTGATTTTTGTGAATCTCCTTGCTCCTGGGACATTTGGGAAGTCCTGTGGAAGAAAGAAAGGAAGAACAATTCAGAAAGAAGAATGAATATGCATACAGAAGAGAATACAATGTTTCAGTAAAGACAAGAGAAGACAAGAATAGAAGGATCTTCTCTCTACCTGGTTCATGGAAATTCTATTGCTAATATGCCCGTTAATATCGGTCAACCTGGGAGTGGAGGACTTGGACCTCTTAATCGCCCTCTCCATCTTCGATTTGCAGGAAGAAGTTCTGACGATTGCGATGCCTGCAGAAGAACAGACTGAAGAACAGGCAGCAGAACAGAGCTCGAAGGATTGCTTTGATTGATTGGAATTGTCTTTCCTTTATAGGAGTCTGGGGAGTCTCGAGGCCGTTTGGAGTTAGAAGTTGATTGCCATTAGGATTGGGTTTAGTTTGCGAATCGGAAACGGAAGTTCGTGCTTAATTAACTCCTTCTGTTAGGGCGTCAATTATTGAATTGACGACCTGACTGAGGTCGTGTTTTGTGTAACACCCTTTCCAGGGTCGTTTTCTTCTTGAACCCTTGGTGCATTTAACGCCTCAGTGAAAGGCGTGTTTTTCATTTTGACGCCCTCTTTATAAGGCGCCTTCCGTGTTTTGACGACGTTTGATGCATGCGTGAATTTGTGAAATTATGAATTTCCTTCCTTACATGCTTTGATGAACTTAAGTGCTATTATTTCGTTAGAATTTTATCTTATTAAGCACTTATGATCATGTTATACTTTGAATTGAAGATTATTTATATTAAAATTTTGAGAGAACTAATGAACTTTTGAGTGCAGAAATTTGCAGAGTTCGAGATACATGGGTCACTCGTGGGAGTAACATCATCTTGTTGTAAGCATTATTACTATATGGTATCTACGCTATTATAGCATATCAAGGACCTTGTGGTTCTGATGAACCTGGAATTTGAGTTCCCCTTCATCAAAAAAAAAATAGTGATAGTTCCAGGAAAGTCTTAATCACACGGATAGGCCGTTGAGTCATTAAAGGTCTGGGATGATGGTTCCACTTTCTGAGTTGATGCGCGGACAAACAGGCTTCGGCTTAGTGTCAGCTTAGAGATCTGGATTCTTGACCAAATCTAGATGGCTTAGCAATATTATCCTTGATTATTTTCTATCTTTTAGTTTGTCTTATTTTTTCCTTTTAGCCCAGCATGCATCATGTAGGACTTTGAGTTTCATGATGAAAATCTTCATATTATGGCAATAATGAAGGTCACTCGCTCTTGATTGAGTTGACATGAGATATTCCACTCCAAATTGAGTACTTTATTCTCTTTGAAGCCGCTCAGGCTAGTTCCTTGAAACTGTTCCTTTGCTGGATCTTCATCTCGATTCCCTTTATTTTTCTGCAAATCCACCTTGGTTGTAGCACGTCCACATTGGCTGGTAACCGCTCTCCAATGGTGTCTCCTAATCGTGCCATGCGCACATTTTTACTTGTTTAGTTTAATATCCTTTATCCAGCAAATCGATGCTTTCTTGGAATCACTCGGAGTTGTTTCACTCAGAATCTTGGAAAGATTTCCAATGCTTAGTGTCTGAGGCATGTCACAACACACCTTGGCATCTACTTATCAGTTCGTTCCACTTCATTCCGTTTGTTGCACTCTCACTCCATTTCGTCTCACTCCCTTGCAAAGCAGACGCCAAGGCGGGGCAGCTGTAGACACGCCAAAATTGACGCTATGTTGATCAAATCTCATGTCACTATGTTGACGCCCCAAAGTGAACTTCGATATATTCATAATATGAAGTTTTTCTATTTTTTGTGTGTTTTTTTGGTTTGTTCTTGCATTTTTTGTGATTCGCGACCCGAGGAGGGGCGTGTTTTATATAGCGACCTAACATGGGGCGTGTTCAAAGAAAGGACGACCAAATGTCAGGGCGTCAATTCCTGGTATTATCCGGTTTCAAAATAAATTCAAAATAAATTCAAATTATTGATTAACGTCCTTCCTCAGGGCGTGGTTTCAATTAACGCCTTCATCTTAGGCGTGTTCTCATAATTTTCAAATGAAGTAAGTTTTATTGTCAAAATTAAATCCAAGAAGTGACGCCCTTGATTATGGTAGTGTTTTGAGTAGCGTCTTGATGTAGGTCGTCAATTTGTGATTTGACGCCCTTCTGAAGGTCGTGTTTTATCCTTCAGTGTCGTGTTTGAGTATGCCTTTCCTGAGTAGTTCCCTGCCTCCAATGGTCTCCTTGCTCGAATTGGAGTTAGAGTCCTGCCTTCTTTGATCATTGCCTATCCTTATCTTCCCAAATTTGAGCTTATCTTCGATTGAAATCCTATAAAAGGATGCTCTGGTCGATCTAGACAGAGGTTGACGGGTCAGAGAGTTCACAGGTTACGATCAGAGGTTTACGAGTTCGGGAGTTACAGAGCTTCATCTTCCTCCTGTGCGATCGTTTAGAAAAGGCTCTGCTTCCTCTGCTTCCGATCAACCGCGTCCACCTTGTTTCCCTTTACTGTCGTCAGGGACAGCAGGGTTTTTCTTTTATTCTGTTTGAGTTGTTTCATCTTCATCCATCGGTCATCATCACTATGTTGTTTTCTTCTTTTTTGCATTAGCTTCATCATCACTGTGTTTTCTTCTTTTATGCTTGCATTAGCATCATATCTCCTCCTTCCCCATTTCTTTAGGGGTTTTAAAACAAAATAAGGTGCGCATGTTTTGTTCTTTTCTCATCTTCATATCATCTTTGGGATTGATACTACGTGCACTTGGCTGATCCACTGCTTGTGTGTTTTGTCTCTTTTGCAAGGTAATCAATAAAGGAAAACCCCCCTTCATCGGCCGGCCGGTTGAAGGAGGAGGAGGAATTCACAATCCATCCCGCGTTCTATTTTCCACCAGGTATTCGCGATCTTCTTTGTTTCTTCTTGAGGTAACCCCTCTGGCGATCACCCTCCTTAGTAGCACCACGTGCTTCTTTTCCTTATTATTATATCATCTCCCCCTTATTTTTGTTATGCTTTCTCATATTTAAATTTCTTCTTCGTGTGTGGATTTATCACGATCTACAACAGTGTCAATCTTTTCGAAAATAACTTTGAGGCATTGGGGAAGTGCATTGACAGGACCTTTGATGGTTTCAACTGCTATCCTCACATCAAAACATAAATCAGTAATCTTGGCAAATGATTGAAAAGATGAAGCTTGTTGGCTATGCATATCGTTCACCAGTGTGGTTAATTTGTCAAGGAGAGAGGATATGTTTTGCAGGACGTTCCTTGTTGCTTGGCCAGATACCATCTTGGTGAGTAAGAAATTTTGCCACTCGGATAAGATGAAAACTTCAAAGTGTACTGTAATGCCCCGGATTTTTTGGATATTTTTCGGATCATTTTAGTGGGTCTCGGAGTGTATCTTGTGCTTTACACATGTTTTTCCCTGATGTGGCTTCGAAACTCTTTGCAGGGCAAACCGTGGCGTTCTCCGACTCCGGGACGTTACCACTGCGTTGTGCTCTTCCCGAGGATCGCGGAGGTAATTTTTTCATAATTTTCTGAATTTCTATAATTTTCAGGTTTTCCTATATATACTAACCCTTTTCTCTCTCTCCCTCTCATTTCGCTCTTCCCTCCCTCTCTCTTCTCTCACGCCCTCTTTCTCCCCTCTCTTCTCCGGCGGCCGACGGAGCGAGGTGGGGGCGAGGTGGAGGTGGCGCGGGCGAGGATGCGGGTGAGGACAGGTGAGGATCGAAGCGGAGGAGGCGCGTGGAAGCTCGGTGGCGCGTTCGCGAGCCGGCGAGGGTTTCGCGACGATTTCTTCATGGATCGGCGTCCACAGCGCGTCGAATCTTCGGTGGAGGTAGGGTGATGGACCCCCAGCTCGTGCTCTTGCTTTTCCCGCAAGTTTCGTAGGCTACGGTGAGCCGAGCGGGCGAAACGGGGTAATTTGGGTAAAATCCATGTTTTAGGGCTTGTGGGCCGATCTCCCGTTTCATTGCGTTTTAGGCCGATCCGAGGCCATAGATGTATGCTAGGGGCTACTGGGGAGCTTCCCCTATGTTTTCCCCTTCATCCGTGGATGATTGGGGCGTGGCGTGGATTTTTGGGTGTTTTCCCGCCGTTCTCAGTTTTCCGAAATGATCGCGGTCCACCAGTAATCGCGTTCACTGGTCGCGGTCGTGGGAGAACCGCCTTCATCCTTTGTGCTTTGGTCGAGAAGGCCTTCAGGCGTCGCGGTCGTGCGATAGACCGCTTTTGTCTGGTCGCGGTCATGAGATGACCGCTACTATTTGGTCGCGGTCCTTGGGCGACCGCTACCATCAGGCTTGCACGTGGCTGGTCGCGGTCGTGAGGTGACCGTGACAGCATGGTCGCGGTCTCCGGTCGACCGCTACCATCTGGTCGCGGTCCCCGGTCGACCACTATCTGGTCGCGGTCACTAGGTGACCACTACCACGTTCTGGTTCCTGTTTGCGCTGTTTTGACCCCCGGTCGACCCGGTTGTGACCCAGTGGTTGACTTTAGGTCTCGTGAGTGTCTCAGACACCCCGTGGAGTTCCGTGACCGTGTCTTTGGGTGTCCAGAGGTCCCACTTACCTCATTTTGCGTGCCCAAGAGCTTAAGGGTCTAGATGACCTTTTAGCGTTCCGATTGTGTTGTGTTGGTCTCCGGTCGACCCGGTTGTGACCCAGTGGTCGACCTCCGGCCTTGTGAGTATCCCGGACACCCCATGGGTTCTGTGTCCATGTTTTTGGGGTGTCAGGAGGGACCGTGTTACTTCGATTAGCGTGCCCGCAGGTGTGGTGGGTCCGGGTGACCCCACGTGTTCTGGGCATTCGTGTTACGCATGATCGAGTCGCCGTGCATCGGTGGGTGTGCGGTGGGGTCTCCCCCGCATGTCGTGGATTTCTTTGGAAGGCAATTCCCATGTGGGCCATGTGTTTGGCCTTGGACTGCGAGTCCAATTATCCGGCTTGGGGCTGGAGGTTTCTTGCTTGCTTCGAGATGGGAAATCGTCATGGCGGCTTGTGTGCTGCCTTGGGAATCGTGCTTCTGCGTTTTCAGTATGGCCCGTGTGGGTGGCCTTGTCCCTTACATTCCCTTCCCGAGGGAGTGGTCTTGACGGCTCGTGAATTGTCTCAGTACTCGTGCTACCGTGGTTTTAGACCTAGAGATTGGACTAGATTGACGGCCTTGTGCTGTTGCGTACAACGGTCTTGACCCCGACTCTTGTGACTCAAGGACCGTTGGCTGTAGTGTGTCTAGAGGCCGGTCCAGAGTCTAGTGGCTTAGGTGCCACTCGAGTTTTCTCGACTCTCGCGCACGGTGCGTGCGTGGCCGTGGACTGCGAGTCCTGTTTCTTCTCCGACTGTGGTCACCGTGCGACGGGGACGGTACGCGGGGTTGTCCCCGTACGTCCTCGGATTCGGACGTTATTTTCCGTTGACTTGAGAGTCTACTCCTTTAGTGACCCTCCACTAGTCGTAGCCTGCTTACACGCGAGTGGTCCCACCTGGGAGTAGGTGGAGAGGCTTACCCTTTGAGACGGTTTGTGGACCGGTTACCGTAGGCCCCTCGTCGGTAGCTAGAGTCCGGCTACGGGGGAAAACCGGTCAGAGGACCAGACCTAGTGACGCGTGGTCTATGTGTGCACACGTGGTTGGGGACAGTGGACGCACGTCGACGGGCGTGACCCCAGCTAGTCACTTGTTTGTAGTTACTTGTACGGTGGCTGCGCCTTTGGTAGGAGCTACCACGTCAGGCGGTTCACCTGCGGCGCGGTGTAAGACGTCAGGGGACGCTACCGGCTGTGCTTCTAGTGGGTGGTACTCCTGTCGAGTTGGGAGTGACAGACTGTCAGTCTCTGTGTCTTTGACCTTCGGGTTTTCGGTCGTGTTGACCGGTGAGTTCGATTGTTTCACCTTGGCGCGTGTGTCGGTTCTTGCGCCGTGAGACTAGTGCTAGTGACTTTACCGAGGTGGCGTCTTGTGGTGCGGTACCCGCGATCGGATGGTCGGGGTTGCACCTTGGACAGCGTGTCCAGGTTGGCTGTCCGGGGGACAGGCCTCTACGGCGTGGTTACCGTGTGTTTTTACTTCGGTAGGTGGTACTAGCGTGGTTTGGTAGCTTCGACTTCGTGATCGAGGTGTGCATTCTGGCAGTAGGAGTAGCTGTAGTGCCGAGTTTTGACCGACCACCGGTTTGCTGTTCCTGCTGTAGTTGTAGCTCTCCTTTCCGCTACCGTCGTTGTTTCCGGTTGGGGTTCCGCGGGATCCATGCTGAGTCTCTGTTTTGGAGACTCATTCCCTGCTTTTCAGGTGTGGCGGTTCTTCCTCGAGGTTCGAGGGTGCGGAGCGGAGGTTCTCAGTTGCCAGCTTGCCGGGCCGAGTGTTCACTTGGCATGTGGTACGTTTTACTACTTTAGACTGTACTTTCTGTTGGACTGGACTCTTTTGTAGTTATTTATTTATTTCTGTTAATTATTGAGTTGTCCTGCTTTATTTCCTATTTCTTTGTGCCTCCACACTCCTTTTAGCCCTTCCGAGCCCTCCCGGCACATGGGCGGCGGTGCGAGTCTCGGGTTATCGGGCCTTCCCGGTAATCGGATTCTCGGGTCGTTACAGCTGGTATCAGAGCGGTGGTTGTGGACGTACATAGGAATTCGAAATGTTGCAGTGATCAGAGTCCATAAGGTCCAGTACAGTCGGCAGCTGGCTTAGGGTTTTGTGTTCGCTTTCCGCCTAGTTTCTCGCTTGAGAGCTTGAGTGCGCTGTGCGGGGCTGTGAAGGTGGTTGCTGTCCGCGGCTTTCGTGCCAGCATGGGGTCTAAGCTTTGAGGTCGAGAGCTTTCTCCCGTAGTTGGTGGCCCTGGTTATGCTGCGTTAGGCAGAGGTTGCTGGCAGGCGTGAGTTCGCGGTGCTGCGTTCGAGGAATCTGCGGCGTGGTTAGGTGGCTGGAGAGGACTGTTCGTGGTTAAGTGGCCGTGAGCGCGCTCTGAGGGAGCTGTTGTCGATTTTGGCCACTCCAGCTTGACATTTATCCAGCCCCTGAGGTTTTCAGGTCGTGGTTTAAGGTGGCAGAGCGGGTGTTCTGATCGAGAAGTGTGCTCCGGTGAGCGGAATGTCTTCTCGGTGAGCTGCTGATTTGTCGAGCCTGATGTCCTTGTCGTGCTCTGTGGCGTCAGAAATGACGTGTCGGTCCCGATTGTTTTATGGATTTCGAGGCAGGATTGGGCTGTGGTGTCCCAGTAAGTATTGCTCTTGCGCTCTTGTGTGCGAATGGGGTGTGTTCGCCCTGGAGTTGGTTTGAGATGTGAAGGCTCCGCGGCGAGTTCGAGACTCGAGGATGAGCATCGGCGGTTGTTGTTATGGCTCATGTTGCGGCTCTTGGCATGTCGTGTTGTAGTTCGAGGAATTGCAGCGGTGATGCATCGAGAGATGCTGTGATTATGGTCTGACGTGACACTCGTCGAGTGTGTCGGAGGCGCTGACCTGATGGAAGTGATGGTTTTCCTTGGTGCTGAATGGTGCTATTTCCAGCATGCACGAGGTTCGAGGTCAGGTCGAGCGTGAAGTTCTTCCGTTGGTTGAAAGTGCGCTGGTTTCTCCTTTGGTTGGAGAGATTGCGTTCGGCTAAGGATTGTCGTCTTGCATTGTGTGTTCGGATTGGTTGGCCTTCATGTGCCATGAAGTCCGTGCGAGAGGTGTTCCTTGTCTTGGAAAGGTGGTTGCCTGTGAGAAGCTGTGCCCATTCCCTTGTCGTGTGAGGGTGTGCTGGCGCTGTTTCGGAAGGATGAGTGCTGGTTGGGCGGTGTTTGCTTTCTTGGCTGTGCGCGCGTGGATCAGAGTACGCAACGGAAGCGTGGTGGGCTTGTGACCCACTGGTTCAGGATCGTAGCGTTGGTTGCTATGGGCGGATTCAGAGTTTGCGTTGAGCACGGGAGGATTGGTTCCTCAGTGCGAAATGTGTTGTTGCCGTGCCGTTGCCCGAGATATCGTGGTGGTGGGCACTGGCAGGATGGAGTGTTGGGAAAAGTGCTGGCTAGTACGCCGCATGAGTACCATGTTCCTATGATGGAAGCCGTGTCAGGCGTCGGTGTTGGACCGGGATGAGGTTGTTGAGGATGTCGCCTGACGATGGTTGAGGACGTGTTGGTCAGAGTCGGTGGCTTGGTGCCGACTTGTGTTCCCAGTCGTGTCCTCGGATGAGATCGTTTTGGGGAAGTGGTCTCTGGCAGACTATGGGTCCCGGTTGACGGCTATGAGTGGCTGGTGAGCCTGACCGTGCGACCGACCACAGCAGTGTCTGTTGGTTCTACGGTCTTGTTGAATTGTGACGGTGAGATGTTTATTGCTTAGGGACCCGTGAGCATTGTTCAAGTGGTGTCCCGTGGCTCTGTGGCAAGGGCGGAATCGGGGTTGGCAGGTGTCCACTTGGATTGATCGAAGGATTTGATGAGACCAGATGGAAGATTGACGCCTGTGGGCGGATGCCTTTTGTGAGATTGGCGTCGGTTGGTGGTCCTTGATAGGATGTTGGTGTTGTGATGGTTATCCCTGGGTTGGTGACCAGCATGGGATGGCTCCCCTGTGAGTCTGAGTCCAGTGAGGTGATGATTGAAGACACCAGGATCCGTCATTTGGTTTCGTCGTGCTCCCCGAGAGGGTCGAGTTGGCGTTCGGATGCGGAGTCCGAGAGGAGTGCTGCTCGAGATGTGGCATCAGTCTGTGTGGGAGTCGACAGATGGCTTGCTGAGGTTTGGAATGATTCCTTTGGACCCGGTCGAGGACCAGGAAAGAAGGAAGAAGCTGAGCGAGCAGTCGGTGACCAGTGGATGGTCTTTTCAGAGACAGAAGATGCTGGTTGTTGGGGCTCGAGCATGGCGAGAGCTGTGTGCCAGCGAGACCTTTGGTGGTCGTTTTTGTGATGTGCCTTTCCGGATGGGATCTGGACTTTGTCGAAGTTTGTCTTCTGACAAGAGTTGGCACAGTGTTATGTCCGGCTTTCGGCTTGCCATGTGTGAGGTGTTTCTTGGTGCTGAGCCGATGTTCTGGTTGCGGTCTGCGGAGAGGACTGCGTGAGCTAGTGGAGGCTTTGTTTTGGTTGCTCCCTTGAGGAGGGTGTGCGACCTGTCAACTGGCTGCGAAGCTGATGTGCGATTTGTCTGCCGACCATTGGATGAATCGGTAGCTGTTGCTCGTGTCGAGGGTTGTGTTTCCGCGGTGAGCGAGATTGTGGCTGCAGTGCCATGTTGATTCTCGCGTTGTCTGAGGTGATGCCGGACTGTGTCCTTTGGTATATGCCTGCTCTGTTGGCCAGGGTGCTCGGCGCGAGGAGCGAGGTGTTGTGTGTGATTGTGAGTCTGGCTGTGTTCCTCAGGATCCGTGTTTTCATGAGAATCGAGGTTTTCTGTGCTGGGGTTCTGACAGCGTGTCAGTTGATTCAGTGTTCTTCCGCTGGGACTTTGTGATTGGTCATGAATTTCGAGGATGAAATTCCTTTAAGGGGGGAGGGCTGTAATGCCCCAGATTTTTTGGATATTTTTCGGATCATTTTAGTGGGTCTCGGAGCGTATCTTGTGCTTTACACGTGTTTTTCCCTGATGTGCCTTCGGAACTCTTTGCAGGGCAAACCATGGCGTTCTCCGACTCCGGGACGTTACCACTGCGTTGTGCTCTTCCCGAGGATCGCGGAGGTAATTTTTTCATAATTTTATGAATTTCTGTAATTTTCAGGTTTTCCTATACATACTAACCCTTTTCTCTCTCTCCCTCTCATTTCTCTCTTCCCTCCCTCTCTCTTCTCTCACGCCCTCTTTCTCCCCTCTCTTCTCCGGCGGCCGACGGAGCGAGGCGGGGGCGAGGTGGAGGTGGCGCGGGCGAGGATGCGGGCGAGGACAGGTGAGGATCGAGGCGGAGGAGGCGCGTGGAAGCTCGGTGGCGCGTTCACGAGCCGGCGAGGGTTTCGCGACGATTTCTTCATGGATCGGCGTCCACAGCGCGTCGAATCTTCGGTGGAGGTAGGGTGATGGACCTCCAGCTGGTGCTCTTTCTTTTCCCGCATGTTTTGTAGGCTACGGTGAGCCGAGCGGGCCAAACGGGGTGATTTGGGCAAAATCCATGTTTTAGGGCTTGTGGGCCGATCTCCCATTTCATTGCGTTTTAGGCCGATCCGAGGTTATAGATGCATGCTAGGGGCTACTGGGGAGCTTCCCCTATGTTTTCCCCTTCATCCGTGGATGATTGGGGCGTGGCGTGGATTTTTGGGTGTTTTCCCGCCGTCCTTGGGCGACCGCTACCATCAGGCTTGCGCGTGGCTGGTCGCGGTCGTGAGGTGACCGTGACAGCATGGTCGCGGTCTCCGGTCGACCGCTACCATCTGGTCGTGGTCCCCGATCGGCCACTATCTGGTCGCAGTCACAAGGTGACCACTACCACGTTCTGGTTCCTGTTTGCGCTGTTTTGACCCCCGGTCGACCCGGTTGTGACCCAGTGGTTGACTTTAGGTCTCGTGAGTGTCTCAGACACCCCGTGGAGTTCCGTGACCGTGTCTTTGGGTGTGCATAGGTCCCACTTACCTCGTTTTGCATGCCCAAGAGATTAAGGGTCTAGGTGACCTTTTAGCGTTCCGATTGTGTTGTGTTGGTCTCCGGTCGACCCGGTTGTGACCCAGTGGTCGACCTCCGGCCTTGTGAGTATCCCGGACACCCCATGGGTTCTGTGTCCATATTTTTGGGGTGTCAGGAGGGACCGTGGTACTTCGATTAGCATGCCCGTAGGTGTGGTGGGTCCGAGTGACCCCACGTGTTTCGGGCTTTCGTGTTACGCATGATCGAGTCACCGTGCATCGGTGGGTGTGCGGTGGGGTCTCCCCCGCATGTCGTGGATTTCTTTGGAAGGCAATTCCCATGTGGGCCATGTGTTTGGCCTTGGACTGCGAGTCCAATTATCTGGCCTGGGGCTGGAGGTTTCCCGCTTGCTTCGAGATGGGAAATCGTCATGGCGGCTTGTGTGCTACCTTGGGAATCGTGCTTCTATGTTTTCCGTATGACCCGTGTGGGTGGCCTTGCCCCTTTACATTCCCTTCCCAAGGGAGTGGTCTTGACGGCTCGTGAATTGTCTCGGTACTCGTGCTACCGTGATTTTAGACTTAGAGATTGGACTAGATTGACGGCCTTGTGCTGTTGCGTACAACGGTCTTGACCCCGAGTCTTGTGACTCAAGGACCGTTGGCTGTAGTGTGTCTAGAGGACTGTCCAGAGTCTAGTGACTTAGGTGCCACTTGAGTTTTCTCGACTCTCGTGCACGGTGCGTGCGTGGCCGTGGACTGCGAGTCCTGTTTCTTCTCCGACTGTGGTCACCGTGCGACGGGGCTGGTACGCGGGGTTGTCCCCGTACGTCGTCGGATTCGGACGTTATTTTCCGTTGACTTGAGAGTCTACTCCTTTAGTGACCCTCCACTAGTCGTAGCCTGCTTACACGCGAGTGGTCCCACCTGGGAGTAGGTGGAGAGGCTTACCCTTTGAGACGGTTTGTGGACCGGTTACCGTAGGCCCCTCGTCGGTAGCCAGAGTCCGGCTACGGGGGAAAACCGATCAGAGGACCAAACCTAGTGACGCATGGTCTGTGTGTGCACACGTGGTTGGGGACAGTGGACGCACGTCGACGGGCGTGACCCCAGCTAGTCACTTATTTGTGGTTACTTGTACGGTGTCTGCGCCTTTGGTAGGAGCTACCACGTCAGGCGGTTCACCTGCGGCGCGGTGTAAGACGTCAGGAGACGCTACCGGCTGTGCTTCTAGTGGGTGGTACTCCTGTCGAGTTGGGAGTGACAGACTGTCAGCCTCTGTGTCTTTGACCTTCGGGTTTTCGTTCGTGTTGACCGGTGAGTTCGGTTGTTTCACCTTGGCGCGTGTGTCGGTTCTTGCGCCGTGAGACTAGTGCTAGTGACTTTACCGAGGTGGCGTCTTGTGGTGCGGTACTCGCGATCGGATGGTCGGGGTTGCACCTTGGACAGCGTGTCCAGGTTGGCTATCTGGGGGACAGGCCTCTGCGGCGTGGTTACCGTGTGTTTTTACTTCGGTAGGTGGTACTAGCGTGGTTTGGTAGCTTCAACTTCGTGATCAAGGTGTGCCTTCTGGCAGTAGGAGTAGCTGTAGTGCCAAGTTTTGACCGGCCACCAGTTTGCTGTTCCTGCTGTAGTTGTAGCTCTCCTTTCCGCTACCGCCGTTGTTTTCGGTTGGGGTTCCGGGGATCCCTGCTGAGTCACTATTTTGGAGACTCATTCCCTACTTTTCAGGTGTGGCGGTTCTTCCTCGAGGTTCGAGGGTGCGGAGCGGAGGTTCTCAGTTGCCAGCTTGCCGGGCCGAGTGTTCACTTGGCATGTGGTACGTTTTACTGCTTTAGACTGTACTTTCTGTTGGACTGGACTCTGTTGTAGTTGTTTATTTATTTCTGTTAATTATTGAGTTGTCCTGCTTTATTTCCTATTTCTTTGTGCCTCCACACTCCTTTTAGCCCTTCCAAGCCCTCCCGGCTCGTGGGCGGCGGTGCGAGTCTCGGGTTATCGGGCCTTCCCGGTAATCGGATTCTCGGGTCGTTACATGTACAATCCGAGTAGTCAGTTTGTTGAAATGATAATTTGTGAACTCCATTAACTTGTCCATCTTTGCATCCTGACGTTGCAGTATCATAGTCATGTTTGCGAACATCTCTACAACAGTTGCTGGAGGTGGAGCTGCATCAGAAGTTGAAAAAGTTCCTCTATAAGCTTCAATGGCTCTAGTCATAAGGGGTTCCATTGGAGGTGCAGAGCCACTGTGTTCCCCAGTTTCCAGCTGAGGGCTTGATGGTCTAACAAAAGTTTCCTCAAAATCTTGCTCTCCTCTTGCTGAACTACCCTCTGCTCCATCTTCACTTACCACAGGTGGAAGTGGTACCTCTGTCGTGTTCACCTGACTAGCATCCCCAGTGTCTGTTCTTGATGCCTGATCTGTTTCTAACGGAGCTGTTTGCTGACTGGGAAGAATTCTAACTGGTTTACCATCAATGATTTTAAAGCCCATAAATTTCTGAATGTAAGACATGGAATATATGTTTCCTTTGGGGATTACATGTTTCTTCTCAGTTCCAAAATCCACTCCTACCTTCTTGAAGATCGATGTGAGGTGTGCTGCATAAGGTAGTGTTCGAGAGTGGTGAAGACATGTTCCAATTATCTGAATTACAACATCGATTAATGAAATCTTAATTTCCTTTAGCATGCAATACACCAGAAATCGTTGCATATCTGTTACTCTTTCTCTGCCACTACTCTGAGGTGTGATGATAGACGTGCAGATGTGATGAAGTAGTCTGACCGATGGTAAAAATCTATTGGCTTTTAAACTAGAAAGATATGTCTGTTTCACGTCAGAAGGATCTTTGGTTTGCCCAGTCAAAACAGCAAACGCCTCATGCTCATCTAGCTTAAACGAATGAAGCTTTGCTCCACCCATTGGTATTTTCCAAACTCGAGCAAGCAGGTCACTAGTTAACTCAAAATAAACATTTCTAACTGTGGAGGATAGTTTGGGAATCTGTGGTTCATATTGCAAGTTCTGATAAAATTCCCTGACGAGAGTAGGATAGTAAACTTTGTGTTTTGTCACAAACTCCCACCAGCCTTGAAATTCTAATGCGGGCCGTACCTCAGGAAATGCCGCAAGTAGCTCTTCATCAGAACCCACAATGTATCTGGGGATAAGAACCTTGAGAGGTTCTTCTATAAGAATAACAGGAGAAGGTTCAGAAGACCTGGATATCTTTTTCCCCGTTGTTCCAGAAGTGGTGCGCGGTACATCAGATTTTGATTTTGAGAGTTTCCTTCTCTTGGCCGGCGGACTAGGACTTCGAGGATGTCTCTCCTTCTTCTTTCCTTTGTTCTTCCTGGAGATATTTGGAGATGGTGTCTCTTCAGGATGGCTGGCCACTGGTACGTCATGCGCACCCTTTGTGCGTGACTCAGTCGGCAACTGTGCCGCACTAGAATCCCTCAAGCTCTGCTCCATCGACTTCTTTCCCTTCTGAGCACCCTTCGGTGAAGATGATCGGACACAAGAAATGGAGTGGAAGGGTTTTGGACGCGAAAGGCAAATGCACGAGGGAGTTTATAGGAGAATAGAAACCCCTTTTAGTGAGCGGCTCACCCGGTTCAAGTCGGTGAACCGGATAAAAAAAAAATGTTACGCAAAGCATTGCGTTGACGCCAAGGGATATTGCGTCGACGCAGTGAAGCAGATATGAATGAATATTGCAAGAGGAGTAGCCAGAAAGACATCCGTACAGGGAATTTTCTTAAGATACTTAGATAAATAGTAGACATGCTCATATTCAAGGATTTTTAATTGTTGCAGATCAAGTTCCCGTGAAAAGAAGCATGCTGAGGTGGACTCCAATCCAACTAATGATGAAGAGATAAAATGTTCTTAAGATATTAAATTAAAACAATGAACGCTAAGAATCCATGTCAGGAGTAAAACAATGAACTCTTTTCATACTGGGAGCATTTTCATTTCTTTCCGTTATATTTCAATTTCAAGTAGGCCTTACTGAGAGAGAAATTTAACCGGTATTGAGGATAAACTCTAGGGTACACAATAGCGTTTGGATCAAACACACCCACATGTATTCATATACAGAAGAATATGAATTTTTAATTCTTATTTTCAATATTCTCAGTGGCAGTCAAGTACAGCTAGCCTTTTTACGCAGGTACACATGTTTATCAGACACCAGAGTCCCTGGTTACTCAGCATGGCTGAGTATTCTGCTTGATGCACCAGAGTTGGTAACCCACCTCATGACACGCCTTTCAGCACTTCATAGGTGCATGAAGGTGGTTTCTCAGTTGACAGTCACCATTGCTCTGTAATGAGTTGACTTTTATTTGATAGCAGAGATAACAGTCAACCTCATGACTTCCTCTTTAGCACTTCTTTGGTACATACAGTTAGTTTCTCAGTGTAGATCTGCCATTGCTCTGAATTTTATAACATATATGTGGGGTGAATTTCTCTAGCATATATTAGACCCTTTGTGAGTTTAAAACCAATACCGATATTAAATTCCTTTACTCATAGTGGTTTCTTTACTTTTAAGCAATAAGGATCAATACATGATAAGATCCCAGTTTTATTAAGTTGTTCAGTATTTATTCCATACACAAGGCATTATTAGGTTCAAGAGTTTTAGAATTCAACCATCAATAAGAACAATAGATCTTTAATCATTAGCTCTTCATGGAACCAATCAGAATATGTCTTATGCCCATTAGGAACTATCACTTAAACAACCCCTGAATTTAGGACATTTTCCACATATCTCAGTGCTCTAGAAATTTTCCCTCATATTAGGATGTCAAAGAGGCTTTATTGAGGGATAAGAACGGAAGGAACGAAATGGATAGACATATCAAGTTGATTTGGTAAATGGAAGTTTCCAAAGAGAGAAGATATAACATGAAGATTCCAACATAGCACTGCTACTTTGAATCAGTGTTAGCTCAAGAACCAATTCTGTTTCCAAGGATAATTGCACAGTGCGTTAACCCAGCCTCATTACTGCGTCAACTCATCCATCTAGACATCTCAAAAATTTGTTCAGTTTCCGAAAGCAATTGTCCATAGCGTTAACCCAGTCTTATCACAGCGTCAACTCATCCATCTAGACAGCTCAAAAATTTGTTCAGTTTCCGAAAGCAATTGTTCATAGCGTTAACCCCGTCTTATCACAGCGTCAACTCATCCATCTAGATAGCTCAAAAATTTGTTCAGTTTCCGAAAGCAATTGTCCATAGCGTTAACCCAGTCTCATCACAGCGTCAACTCAGCCTTGTTGACTAATCAGCAAGCCATTCCACAAGTTGGGTTGCTAACCGAACTCTCAGCACATTTTACTGACCAATTAAATCTTGTGAAGAGTAAAAGAGATCACTTCCCCTCAAACTATGTATGATTAAATGTTTGGGAGAAGATTAGTTGCTTTTCCATGCAGGAGTTTTATTTATGATGTGATTTATGAGAAAGATATTCTTACAATCTAACTAAACTCCCCCTGAATATGAGACTCATTCAATCATACGCACTTTTCAATTTATGCAGGGCAAAGATAATTCATTCCAATACAAAGTAAATCAAGCAAATTTCATAGGAAAACATGTTATCATGTTAGGCATTAAGATGAGAATTACACAAACCAAGCTCTCTTCTGAGAAAAGAAAATCTTTCATTATTCAGAGGCTTGGTGAAAATATCAGCTAATTGATGTTGAGATTCAACAAACACAAATTTAAAGCTACCCTTATTCACTTCATCTCGTAGGAAATGATGCCTTATTTCAATATGTTTGGTCCTAGAATGCTGGATGGGATTCTTGGTCAGGTTTATGGCACTGGTGTTATCACACAATATTTGGACACATCCAAGATCAGTTTGATAATCCTGGAGCTGGTGCTTGATCCATAACACTTTAGTGCCACAACTCCCTGCAGCGACATATTCTACCTCTGCAGTAGATAGTGCCACTGAGTGTTGTTTCTTGGATGCCCAAGAAACCAAACAACCTCCCAAAAATTGGCAATAGCCACTTGTGCTTTTCCTGTCAAGTTTGCATCCAGCATAGTTTGCATCTGAATAGGATATAAGAACAAATGAGCAAGATGCAGGATACCAAATTCCTAAATTTTGAGTTCCAGCGAGGTATCGAAAGATACGTTTGACAGAACTTACGTGGGATTCTCTAGGATCAGATTGAAAACGAGCACACATGCACACACAAAATTGGATATCTGGCCTAGATGCTGTAAGATAGAGGAGTGATCCGATCATATCTCGATAAGTCTTTGCATCTACTTGGTTACCTTTCACATTTGCATCCAAATTTGTGTTGGTGCTCATGGGAGTGCTTATGGCTTTCAAATTTTCCATCTTGTATTTCTTTAACAGTTCAGATATGTACTTTGCCTGATTGATAAAGCATCCCTCCTTGCTTTGGGTGATTTGTAGACCTAGAAAGAACTGAAGCTCACCCATTAGACTCATTTCAAATTCATTGGTCATCAAACTAGAAAATTCCTCACACATACTAGGTTTAGTGGATCCAAATACTATATCATCAACATAGATCTGAACCAGAATTATATCTGAGTTTCTTACCTTGGTGAAGAGAGTTTGATCCACTTTACCTCTTGAATACCCTTTTTCAGTGAGAAATGAGCTAAGTCTGTCATACCATGCTCGAGGTGCCTGTTTGAGTCCATAGAGGGCTTTATCCAACCTGTACACATGGTTAGGACAGTCTATACATTCAAACCCGGGGGGTTGTTCCACATATACTTCTTCTTTTATTAAGCCATTAAGAAAGGCACTTTTCACATCCATTTGATGTAATTTTATTTCATGACAGCAAGCATAAGCGAGAAGCAACCTAATAGCTTCTAGTCTAGCTACTGGAGCAAAGGATTCTTCAAAATCAATCCCAAATTCTTGATTGTAACCTTGTGCTACCAATCTAGCTTTATTCCTTATAACAACACCATTTTCATTTTGTTTGTTTCTAAAGACCCACTTAGTTCCAATCACAGTATGTTCTTTGGGTCTTGGGACAAGGTGCCACACTTTATTTCTTTCAAATTGATTTAGTTCTTCATGCATGGCATTTATCCAATATTCATCTTTCAGAGCTTCATTTACATTCTTTGGTTCAATGTGTGAGACAAGAGCTAAATTATCCATTTCCTCAATTTCTCTAAGTTGAGATCTTGTTCTAATGGGTTCATGCAGATTTCTAATGATGCTAGATAAAGGGTGATCCCTGAATGTTCTAACATTAATTGGAGAATTACCTTCATTTATACCTGCATTACCTCGACTGCCTGATTCTGCTTGGACTTCATTTGCCCTTGTCTCTTCCTCTTGAGGATTTTGTTCTTCCTTCTCTTCAATGAATTTCCCATCATCCTTGTCCCTACAAGATTGCTCAATCTCAGATTTTTCATTCAGTTCGTCAAATACAACATGAGGAGATTCTTCAATAGCTTGTGTTTTTAGATTAAAAATTCTATAGGCCCTTGAGTGACTAGAGTATCCTAGAAAAATGGCAGGTTCACTCTTGGGTTCAAATTTGTCCAAAACTCGTTTGTCATTGTTTTGAACAAAGCATTTTGATCTAAAGACTCTGAAATGAGCAACCGAAGGTCTCTTACCTTTCATTAGCTCATATGGAGTCTTTTTGGACTTAGGTCTTACCATTGCCCTGTTTATAATGTAACAAGCTGTATTCACTGTCTCTGTCCAGAACTTCCTTGGGAGTTCTCCTTCGATCAGCATGGTTCTGGCCATCTCCATAAGGGTTCTATTTCTCCTTTCCACGACTCCATTCTGTTCAGGAGTTCTTGGAGAGGAAAATTTGTGTGACATACCGGTTGCTCTGCAGAAATCATCAAATTCAGAGTTATCAAATTCTCCTCCATGATCTGACATGATTGAAGAAATGATAAACTTACCCTCCTGCTTTACTTTCTTAAAGAAGGCCTGAAATTCTTCAAATGCATCATTCTTGTGAATTAGAAAGAACACCCAAGTAAACCTAGAAAAGTCATCCACTAAGACAAATCCATATTTGCTTCCACTTACACTTGCTGTTCTAGTGGGTCCAAACAAGTCCATATGAATGAGTTCAAAAGGTTTAGTAGATTGATTTTCAAGTCTGGACTTAAATGACCTTCTAGTATGCTTACCTTGAGTGCATGCATTGCAGACTTTGTCATTTTATTTAAAAGATGCATCTGGCAAACCATTCACCATGCTGAACTTTACTAACTTATGCATGACACTATAGCTAGCATGCCCTAGCCTACGGTGCCAAAGCCAAGCAAGTTCATTTTTATTCACAACAAGACAAAGATTATTATGTGCAGGATCATCTAAGTCCACCATGTACATGTTGTTTATTCTTTTTCCAATGAACTTAACTTTTTCAGACTTCATATCAAGGATAGTACAAGCATGGGATTCAAACACAACTTTGTTTCCTTTATCACACAGTTGGCTGATACTTAGAAGATTGTATTCTAGCCCTTCAACAAGTAACACGTCATCAATAGAATTTAGAGGATTATTGCCAACTTTACCTTTTTCGATGATTTTCCCTTTATTGTTACCCCCAAAGGTGACTTGACCTCCATCTTTTTCAACCAAGAAACAGAATTTAGCTTTCTCACCCGTCATATGCCTTGAACAGCCACTGTCGAGATACCACCTGTTATGTACGGCTACAAGGCATTCCTGCAATTCATTTCAAACAGGAGATTTTGGAACCCAAATACACTTGGGCCCCATCAGACCACATGATTGTTCTAGATAATGCAACAAACATTTAGGAATCCAGACCTGTTTGTTTGTAGGTTCTTGATGTTTAGAATTCAATGGTTGTAAACTTTCTGATTAACTTGATGTCTTCTTTGAGATGGATTTATCGAACCTTTTCTTTTGTTATAGAAACGTGAGTTGTTATTCTTGTTCTTATTCCACTGACTTTTCAGAGGATCGTAGGCCCGCAGCGTAGACGCTCCTGGACCGCTGCGTCGACTCCAACCATCTCTAAGACCATATGTATTCTGATGCATGGGAAGCGTAGACTCACCATAGTGACTGCGTCGACTCCACCATTCAGCATTTCTAACGGGATGCCCTTTCTGGAAGAGATTATGCGTTGGCGCCACATAGTAAGTGCGTTGACGCGATCGACTTCCACCAGACCTCTGACTTTCAGACTTCCTATATGCATGTTGTTGTGCTGATGAACTGGTTGATGAATTGTGGTTGGGGTCCTCGTATTTACTTGTAGAAGCACACCTGACCCTAGGCAAGCTCTCAAAATTATTATCATTCAGGATGGTTTTCATTTTCTCCTTGCCTTTTTCCTTATTATCTTTCTTTTCATGTGTTTGGCTCTTCTTAGATGTGTTCTGTTCTGAGACAAATGTGACAAGTCTAGTTCCCAGAGCCTTTTTCTTAGTTGGATTAAATCCAAGACCTTCTTTTCCAAAGTTACCTTTTATCCCCATGATAGCTTCAAGATTGTCCTTTCCTTGGGTTAATTTCTCAAGAGAGAATTGTTTATTTTGGTTTTCATTTTCAAGTTTCTTTATGTTTTCTTGGAGTTCCAGGTTTACTCCACAAATAGCTTCATATTTCTCCTCAGCAATTTTTACTTCGCTTTCTAATTTTTGCATTCTCACTTTCAATTCATCATGCACATTCTGTAAGAAATCATTTTCTCTTTTCATCTCAATCATTTGGCCCTTGCTTTCATTATTTTCTTCTTGGGAGTTTTTTAAATGAGCAATTTCAGCTTCAAGAGTTTTAACTTTTTCATTCAATGAACTTTCCTGATTAGTCTGATTTTTCTTTTTCTTCAAGATTTATTTTCTTTCTTCATGTTATCATATTTATCTAAAAGTTCATTGAAAGCAACTTCCCAATCACTACAAGTGAAATCTTCAAGTGAAGAGATTACCTCATCTTGATCATCTCCATTGGCCATGAAGTATAACTTTATTTCACTTTCATCTCCTGATGAGCTATTTTCTTCATCTTCATCCTTTTCCTCGTCGCTCCAAGTGCTTATCATAGCCTTGGGCTTCCTGTTTCTCCATTTCGGTTGAGTCTTCTTCAAGTTCTCAGGGCATTCAGATTTGATATGCCCCTGTTTCCTGCTTTTGTAGCACACCACTTTATCAGATTTTTTAGAGTTTTCTGATTTGAATCTTGGATTATTCCTTACCGGAGGTCTGCTACTCCTCACGGCCTTACCTTCCTTTCTTAAAAATTTCTTGAACTTCCTGGTGAGCATGGCAATTTCACTTGAGTCATCTTCAGATGTAGAAGTTTGACTATCGTCTGAGCTCTCCATGCTGCTGGGACCTGCCTTGAGAGCAAGTGGCTTTTTCTTCTTGAAATCCTCATTAGTCTTTCTAAAGTTTAACTCATAGGCCATTAGTGACCCGATAAGCGCATCGGGGGTTATTGTAGGAAGGTTCCTAGATTCCTCTACAACCGTGGCCTTTGTATGCCAGATTGGTGTAAGGGATCTAAGAATCTTCCTCACCAATTCATAATCACTATAGACCTTTCCTAGACCTTTAAGACCGTTTACCAAGAGAGTTAATCTAGCATACATTTCTGATATATTCTCATCAGGTTTCATTCGAAATGCCTCATATTCAAAAATTAGCATGTTGGCTTTAGTTTCTCTTACCTCTGAGGTACCTTCGTAGATAACCTCAAGTCTATCCCACATCTCCTTGGCATTGGCGCATGACGATATTCGAGAGAACTCATTGGGGTGCAGTGAACACTGCATGATATTCATGGCTTGCCAGTTGATATTGGATTTGCGGATTTGCTCCTTCACCCACAGCTCTTCGTCTCCTTCAATCTGATACGGTCCCTTACTCACGACCCTCCAAGTTTCATGATCCTACGCTCTTAAGAATACTTGCATACGATTTTTCCAGTAAGAGTAGTTAGTTCCATCAAAAAATGGTGGCCGATTAATTGCATACCCCTCTGGCATGAGACCTCTGTTCTCCATTAGTTCTCTCTAGGTTGTGAAACCTTTACAAGAGAGCCTGGCGCTCTGATACCACTTGTTGAGTACAGAGGGTGTCAAGCTAGAGGGGGAGGGGGTGAATAGATTGACCTTTTAAAAATTATAGTAGAGCAAATCGCAGCAGATGCAAGACAGCTGGAAGTTTAATTGACGGACTAAGCCAAGCCAATCAGAGAGCGCACCTATTCATGCATCTAGCGAAGAACAGATTAAGAAAATTAGAACAACCCACAGGAGGACACAGAATTTTAAGGTGGTTCGGTCTCCCAGCGGAGGCCTACGTCCACCTCCCCACTAAACCAGTGAGGAACCTTGCTGAGCTTTACAGCTTGGCTTCAACGAGGAACAATCTCCTCAATCCCGCTGAGCAATACAGCTTAGCTACACCAAGATCTAAACCCTGAACAGCTGACAAACAGCTTGCAGGCACCCTGGCCTATTTATCCCTGATCACAGCATAGCTCACTGGATCAGATTACCCCTCTCTCAATCAGAGAGAGAACAAACAATGTCTAAGTTCAATCAGAAATAAAAAGACAGAAACAAAGAAATCACACAGTGGTGAAGCGAAAACTGATCCTCAGATCTACGGCGATGCAAACTCTGGAAGCAAATTCAGATCTCTGGATGAGATTTCTTCTCAGCAGATCGGTCTGCTTCTGAGCTTGATCAGCTTCACCTTCTTCACTATGTTCTGGTCTTATCAGATGATCTTCAGAGTAATAGAAGGATGTTCTTCGTCTTCAAGCTCTTCTGCACTATTCCCCCTGCTCTTGCCTCTCTCTTCTATATCAATTCCAATCGATTCCTCACTCTTCAACTTTTTCTCTTTTTATAGCTATCCCCAAATCTGGAACGCACATATTTCTCGCGTTCACCACAACCCACGTGCAACCAGTGGACCCCGCCTGATTTGCTTGTTGGCTCAATGATTGCTCACCCCACGGCCCCACTGATCTTCGTACGTATATTCAGATGGCGTCAACTCAGTGATCCCAAAAGGGTTGACGCAGCCTATCTTCCATCTTCTAGCTTTATGTTTCATGCGGAGTGCGTTGACGCATGGTGCAACTGCGTCCACGCATCTGATCACTTATTGTTGCACTTTAGACAGCAGCATCGATCTATCGAACTGCAGCGTCGACGCTACTTGATCAATGCGTTGACGCACCAGAGTAATCCACAAGCTACTTTCTTGATTGGTTGAACTGCTGCGTCCACGCTGCTTGATCAACGCGTTGACGCACCAGAGTAATCCATAAGCTGCTTTCTTGATTGGTTGAACTACTACGTTCACGCTGCTTGATCAATGCGTTGACGCACCAGAGTAATCCATAAGCCGCTTTCTTGATTAGTTGAACTGCTGCGTCTACGCTGCTTGATCAATTCGTTGACGCAAGATGCCACTTTAACCTTTATGACATGTTGCGTAGACACTTTAGCCGTCCAGCTTCAACCCTGTTCAAATCTTAATTCAGAAAAGAGATACACGTGTGATTGACACAGATTTAACATAGCACTTTAGAGTTTAATTTAGCATGCATCCAATCCATGATTGTCATCATCAAAACCAGGAGGACAACAACTAGGGGTGCCCCCTCTTTCTTCGATCGGCACCTCTTCGGATGAGGTGGATAGTCCTCCCGCGATGCCTTCTGTAATAACATTGGCAGCCAAGGCCATTGAGGGTTCGTCATAGTCACCTTCTCCAGTGTGGACCTGTGTCTTCTCAGTTGCCGCTTTCCCTCTTCTGGTAACAGGTCCTAACCCTTGTGGCAAGCCTGGCTACTTCTCCGGGCTCGGTTGGTAGAGCCCCGTACCGGCCAGATACTTCTGCCATGTTGCAGGTATAAAATCTTAAGTCTCTGCCTCTTCTTGTTGTTCTTCTCGACGGCCTACCCGGAAAGACCAATCTGTCAAAGACCGATCTCCGCGGCTTCACTTCTTCCCTCGGCGGGGACTGATAACGCTTCTCAGAGCAGTTTCTTGACTCAGCGGTGGGCACCGGCCGAGTCTCTACTTCTTCAAATGTAAAGGCTACTGCCCCCAGTAATCTATGGCGACCCAGGGGAGTGCTCCCCGGGCCCTGTAAGTAGTACTTCATGGCTTGCATCACTCCTTCCCAGTCCTGGTCAGGAGGAGAGGCTGGTGACGTTGCCCTGTTAACAACAACGGGCATGTGGGTTGCAGGCTCAGCACGGGCAGCCTGATAGTGATGTCGGTAGTGTCGACGGAAGTTGTTCTCCAGTGGGGCCGGTGTAGTTAATACCGGCTGGCGGACGGGGGCCGATGTCCTGACCCGAACTCCTTGTTGTGCCCTTGCCGGGCGGAAGGTGCTGGACTCTGTCCGGGCTAGTGATGTGAACCGGGCCCCCTTGGGAACCCAAACTTGGTTAGCTTTGGTGGGCCTGGAGGCCGACTGCTGCTGCGGCGCTGGGGCCAGAATGGTGGGCGTCATCCTGCCCTTCATCTTCACCAGTGCCTGAAAAGAGTTGCGCACTGGTACGGTGGGTACAATGCGATCCAGGATCACCTCGGAATGTTGCCCGGTAAGATGCACTCAGACAGCCCCGAGGACAGAAGACTTGCCGGTGCTGGAGAACCAGCCTCGGTATGATGTCGTGGCGTGGCTCCTCCAGAGCCTCCTCTGGTGAGAGGCCGACCCCTGGCGAGATGGGCCGGTAGTTTGGTGCACATGGTGCACGTTGCAGCTCAGCGTCCCGATCGGGACAGTCTTGGAAGTTTCGGCCATTGATCGACCGACAGCAGCTTTGGCGGCCCCCTGGATGGGAGCGTTACTTTCAGTCCTGTCAGACGCTTCCACGTCCAGCATGTTTGTGAAGGCTACCCCGAGGAAGTTGGGGAAGCCTACCACGGGAGGGAAGCTCCCAAAGCTGAGGGGGATGGCCAAGTAACCGTTCCGAACATGGCTCTCGACGGCCTGTTGACCGAATGTGGGGGCCATCATGGTGTCCGAAATGCAACTCTGCATTTGCAAACCATACAATTAGTATTACAAGAAAGGGGCCGTAGGGCCCTTAGTCCCGGCAAAGAGATGAAGGGTGATTTCAGTCCCACCGGGCGTGCCAGACTTGTGGACGGACTAAAATTCGGAAAGAATCCGTTCGTTCGTTGATCGGGTTAATTCGTCTATTTAGTGCGAGGGCGTGCCAGTCACAAAGTGACGATTTATTCGGGCTTCACGGAAACCCATGGTGTGCTCGATCTGACTAATCAGATGATTGTGTGGTTCGGGTCGGGACCAAAACCCGCCGTGTCATAAAGGCCACGACGTTATTTACATCCCCCATACGGGGGAACACCCTTGATTGATTGCCAGGAATAAGGGCCCTACGACCTGAGATTCATGGTAACAAAGCGAGAACAACGATCTCGGATCACGTTTAAACAAACCCACGTTGGGACGTAAAATGTTCATAGATACGTATATGTTGGTCACTCACGGACCATTTTGTGTTCGGACGGAAGTCCGCATTTGTAGCGTCGAAGACGATGATAAAACCGTACGGATCATGACCATGTCGGGGATTCCGTGGTCCACGTCCGATCCCAAGGGGCATCATTGCTTTTCTCTTCACGCATATTCCGGGGGAGAGGGTTGTTAAGTGTGAAACCCGAACTCACCAACGTGCCCCCTCGCACGCGGATCGACCTGCCCGGTCAGGTCGCGGGGGTCAAGGGGGCAGTACCCCCGGAACAAAAATTTTAGTTACAGCAGGGGTAATATTTGATTATTGGCTTCATATTCCTTTTTATCTGTTTGGTTAATTAGATTTCTTTTTATGGAAGGCACGCCGGATTAGGGAAGCAAAGGGGCGCACCGGAATAGGAGGTGAAAGGGGGGGGGGGCGCCGGTTTAATGGGATCCCAAGGGGAAGAAGGGCGCGCCGGTTTAATGTGTTCAAGAAGAGGGGCGCGCCGGATAAGGGAGCAAGGGGGCGCGCGCCGGATTAGCCAAGAAAAGGAGGGCGCGCCGGATTAGGTTCAAGAAGAATGGCGCGTCGAATTATCAAGGTGAATAGTAAGGGGGGCACTATTCATCCCAAGATTTCGAGAGTGGTTTTGAGTGTAGAGTTAAACCGGCGCGGGGGGTGAGCGCGCCAGATTAGCCCGCGCCGGATTGGAGGCGCACTGGGTTAAGCTCTGTGGGTTTTATTTCATTCTGTTTGATTCTTTTTGCTTCTGTTCTTGTTTCTTAACCTGCAGATTGATCAAATGGATGTATTATTTGTTCGATTGACACTTTAAATCAATAGAGTGCTTCTGATCATTTGTTGAGGTGAATGAGTACGTGTATTTGGATGTTTTACTCGAGGGGTTTATTATGCAGGAACTCAGAGATTTAGCTTGATTCAGGGGCTTAGTTTGTTCATCTGTTCTTACGTGTTCTTCGTCTGGCAAAATTTGGGCAGCATCTCCCCCGTACTGAAGCTTGCCAGAGAAAAATGGGGAACACCAAATGGATTGCTCCGAGGTGAACCTCAAAACTCGGAGTGAGGCCTCCGTTAACCCATAAGTGCTTGTGGAGGCTCGAGGACTAGCCTTCAAGAGCTCCAGCAGCTCACGGGTGGTGATTTTGTGGAAGTCCCATAGGGACGGATGTTCGCCATGAATAGCTATGAGTGTTCACCCTTCGAACGGGTTCCCTCAAAGTTCATGCCACAAAAGGGGCAAGCTCTCGAGGACCCCGAGTGATGCAGTAATTTGAGAGAAAGAAAAAAAAACTGAAGGAAAGGGGAAGCCAGATCAGAGCAATAAAACATTGCGCATGCTTACAAAGCCACTCTTTTATTCATCCTCAGGGGAAAGGAGGGAAGATAGGTACAAAAGGAGATCTACCCCCAAAGCACAGGGAAGAATACAACGGAGAAGATAAAAAAAAAACTAGACGTTGGGGTGGGGGGGAGAAGAAGATACATCGGTGGGGGAGAAGGAGGAACAGAGCACAAGCTCCCCCCTTCTCTCCCTTCTCTCTTTCTCACCCTCTCTCTCCTTTTTCTTCACCTTGCAGATATGAATGGATGGAGCTTCTTCTTCTCTTCGGACGCCGGAGACCTTAGCCGAAATAACCAGCCCCCCCTTTCAGTCTCTCCTCCAGCCTCTCCTGGCCTCTCTCTTTTTCTCACCTCACAACGCTGCCCCTTTTATAGAATGGCCAGCCTGGGAGCGTTCCTGCCACTTCCACCTCGTCCGCAATGAAGTTGGGAGTTGACTCGATGCGCTGGACGATGCTGATTCACGCCGTACGATGTCATTCATTCGAGGACGGGATGTTCACAGGTCTGTCGGGGGTTGCTTCCTCGTTGCCGCTTCTGTGCTGTTGAACGGAGGTAGAAGCAGAGCCATGGGCATTGAATGTTCTCTGTGCGTCGCATTTATATTGAACAGAGCATCGGTTGGCAGACGGGACAGGATGATGTTAAACTCATTTGCATTTGGCGCGCTGTATTAAGAAGAGGATATTGTGATAGGCTCTCCAAAAGTAGCGCGCCGTATTAAGTTTTTGGCCTTCAAATGGCCACGCCGCTTTAGCATTTGAAGGAGAAGCTTTTAAAAATGGGCAAATGGGTACTTCGGTTAAAACGGCGCGGCCGGAGGCGCACCGGATTAAACATTTGCAAAGGGGCACCATATTAGAGCATAAAGGAAGGGCGCGCCGTATTAACAAAGCAAGGGGCGCGCCGGATTGATGCTCTATGGCGCTGCTTTAAGCCTCAAAGTTATTCTTCTCAGAAGTGCAGCCATTTATATGAACGTTGGCATTCTCGGAATGTTTTAGTTGAGATGCATGGCCTCCGCAATGTTCCATTCGTAGCTTTTGGGGCTCGGTCCAGACTTTGCGTGACTTTCGGTGCATGCCGGGCTGTGCCCGAGTTCTCGCATTTTCTTTGATTCTGCTCTCGGCATGGCCGGTCGTAGAGTTGTGGCCGTATCTTCTGCCCGGGGGCTTCCTTAACAGATGGCGGACCACCAAGTGAGTTCTCGTCCTGGTTGGGCGAGGTATGGGTTTGTTCGGCCCTCTCGTCTTCGACTTACGCTTGAACGCGTAGACGTGAGTGTCGTATGATCATCATCGTCATTTTTTGACGTCCACATGCCCCCAAGGTGGGGCGTATTACTGCTTCTGATGCTCTTGAGTGAGATATCTTTCTCTTCACATGCCCCCGGCACGGGGTGTATTATACTTCTAGTGCCCCAAGAGTGGAGTGTATTGCCGCCCCTGAGGCGGAGTGTAGTTCTTGCTTTTTATGCACCCGAGGCGGGGTGAATTCTTCTTATTTGCTTACGTGCCCCCATATCGGGGTGTATTCCTTTCTTCATATGCCCCCCCTAAGCCGGGGGATGTTGTTTGTTCTGCTTCAGATGTCCCCCAGGGGGGGGTGCATGTTGCTTCATGGACTCCGAGCCTGGGGTATACTCCTTCTTCAAATGCCCCTAAGTCAGGGTGGATTCTCTTTTCTTCTTATGCTCCCAAGGCGGGGTGTAGCTCTTCAAATACCCCTAATCTGGAGCGTATTCTTAATGGCTTCTATGCCCCCTAGCGGGGTATGTTTCTTCTTCAAATACCCCTAGGCCGGGGTGTACTCTTCTCTTTCTCATGCTCCCAAGGTGGGATGTAACTTCTTCAAATGCCCCTAAGACGGGGCGTATTCTACATGGCTTCTCTGCCCCCTGGCGGGGTATATTTCTTCTTCAAATACCCCTAGGCCGGGGTGTATTCTTTGTCTCACATGTCCCCCGATTCGGGGTGCAGCTCTGTTTCTTCTTATGCCCCCAGGTCGGGGTAGATTCTTCTCACGTGCCCCCAGGGCAGGGGTGTATTTCTCTTCATGTGCCCCCATATCGGGGTATATTTTTTCTTCAAATACACCCAAGCCGGCGTGCATTCTTGCTGCTTATTACGCCCCAGGGTGGGGTGTACCTCTCTTCATGTGCCCCTCAGTCGGGGTGTATCTTATGCTTCTATGCCCCCAGGCGGGGGTATGTTCTGCTTCTTTTACTCCCACACGGTGGGGCGTATTTCTCTTCATACGGCCCCGGAATGGGGGTGTAGCCTTTCTTCATCTGCCCCCTAGGTCGGGGGGTATGCCTCTTCGCTTCTGTGCCCCCGGAGGGGTATGTTTCTTCTTCAAATGCCCCTGAGCCGGGGTATAGCTTTGTTGTCTGTTGTGCCCCTGAGTCGGGGTGGATTCTCTTCATGTGCCCCTGGGAACGGGGTGTATATCTTTTTTCTGCCTCCTATGCCCCCATGGCGGGGTGGATTCTTCGTCAAATGCCCCTATGTCGGGGTGTAACTCTTGCTTGGTGTGCCCCCGAGTCGGGGTAGATTCTCTGTTTCTTCTTATGCCCCCAGGTCGGGGTGCAACTCTGTTTCTTCTTATGCCCCCAGGTCGGGGTGCAACTCTGTTTCTTCTTATGCCCCCAGGTCGGGGTAGATTCTTCTCACATGCCCCCGAGTCGGGGTGTATTCTCTTCATATGCCCCCAGGAGCGGGGTGTATTTTCTTTCTTTATATTCCCCCTAGCTCGGGGTATATTTCTTCTTCTTATCCCCAGGGCGGGGTATATGCATGCTCTCTTCGGGAGTGGTGGCCGTGCTTGGCCTCATTGCTATAAAGTATCCCCCACAGTGGGCAGGAATTTGTCAAGCTACAGTTGCGGCTTGTTGGATCTTCTAACAGCCACTCGAGAGACCGTCTTGTGCCGGATAGAGGCAGAAGGAAGGTGGAACGGACCGGGGCATTGCACCGCCGACTTGTACCTTCCTAGCGTCGGGCGGAATGCCGACCTTCTTCTTGTCCTTTTGGTCGGCGATGCTTGCCAACTTTTCTTTTCGTCCCTTCTTTTCTTCTCTTTTTTTCGTGTAATAGACCAAGGTAGGTGTGTAGGAGAGCGCTCACCCCCTCAAGGAGGGGATGAGTGGTTCGCTCCACCGCATCAACCCCGCAGTGGTAATCATCGTTCAGCACAGGTGTCGGCGGATATGGCCATACAACCCTCTCTCGCCAATTCTTTCTCCTCTTCTTATTTTTTTGTTTCTTTCTTTTCTTCTTTTCTTCTTTTTTTCTTCTTTTCTTCTTTTTCTTCTTAGGGAAAGGGGGGTTTGATTTCCCCTCCCTTCTTCTCTCGTTCTCTTCTCTTTTTTTTAGCGGCCTTCATGATTCCTGGAAGCATCCTGTGCCTCGGGGTAGCGTCTTCGAGGCCGCAATGACGATTGCATCTAGTGGCTTTCTCCCCATAGGGCAGGCGAAGATAGCACCTGGAATTCACCAAAGCAGGTAAACATTGTTTATTAGGGGGGGGCATGAGGCCCTGAATCCCGGCGAAGAGATGAAGGGTGGTTTAAGTCCCACCGGGCGTGCCAGACTTGTGGACGCACTTTTCGTTAAGATCATTATGTTGTTCATTATTTCGGGTGGTTGATTCGTCTGTTAAGTGCGTGGGCGTGCCAGTCACGAAGTGACAATTTATTCGGGCTCCAAAGAAGCCCATGGTGCGCTCGATCTGACTTGGTCATACGATTGTGTGGTTCGGGTCGGGACCAAAACCTGCCGCGCCATAAAGGTCATGTCGTCATTTACATCCCCCATACGAGGGAACACCCTTGATTAATCGTCAGGAATCAGGGCCTCATGGCTAGGAAATTAATTGCATAGATATTTATTAAGAAATGCTGAAGTCCTCGTATGAGGGCGTAAAGAAAGCGTTGGAGATCATGTCGGTCATGTGCTGACCATTTAATATTCGGACGAATGTTCGGCTCGAGAAAAGCACAATCGTCACGGGAAAACCGGAGCGTATGTATGCCGGGGTATGGCAAATTTATTGTTCGGAGGAACTGGAAACATTCGGTTAAATCCTGGTTAAAACGGTCAGAAACCAACAAATTTGTCGGCTCGGTGCAAGGTCGAGCCGCGACCATACTGCGGTGGGCCCCCCGCGGTCGAGACAAGATTTGCGTGAGCGTCGTTAATATTTTCGGTGCTAAGGGACAATGGGGGGGGGTGAGAGGCGGGAGCCTCTCCTCTTCTTCTTCTTCTTCTTCTCCTCCTTCTCTTCTTCTCCTCCTTCTGCCCTCTGGGAGCTCCTCTTCGCCTCCCCCCTTTTTCTTCTCTTTGTGAGGGCTTTTATATGTGCGTCGTTGACGGGGGAGACCTTATGATGGTGCTGCCATCCGAGGTTGACCCAAGTCCCATCCTTATCAGGTAGAGGTCCCCTTCGTCCAATCGGAAGACGACACCTAGGCATGGGGTTAGCTGGCGTTGAAATGGCCATGCTGCGCGCCAAGGGGCTCCTCCAGTGACCGCTGTGTATCTTGCCGGCATGTACCGTTCGAAGGATTTTCACGCTGTGCCGCTAGAAGGGGGCTTAGACGCTATGCCGTTGGAGGGGCAGAATGCCTGTGCCGCTGGAGCGCTCGATTGGGCATGCCGCTGAAGGCCTCTACATGGCGTGCTGTTGAAGGGGCTGGCAGGCGTGCCGTTGAAGGGCCTCTACATGGCGTGCTGTTGAAGGACCAATAAGGCGTGCCGTTGAGGTATTTGGAGGGAGTGCACCGTCGAAGGGGGATTCCATGGTGTGCCGCTGAAGGGGGCACAGGGAGAGGGCAGCCAAGGTGTTGTGCTGTTGAAGGGGCAGATCAACTGTGCCGCTGAAGGGCCCGTTTGGGTGTTACGCTGGAGGGCATGAAGACTATGCCGTTGAAAGGCATGTTGAGCTGTTGTGCCACTGGAGGGGCCTTGAGGGTGTGCCGCTGGAGGCATAGGAGCGTGCCGCTGGGGGCAACTGGGAGTGTACCGCTGGGGCACTTCAGGGTGTTTTTTTTTCTTTTTTTCTTCTTTTCATCTTCTCTTCTCTCTTCTTCTCTTTTTTATTCCCCTGCATGTAAACATGGGGTGAGAATTTTTAGTGTCCACAGCTCTCAAGCTAAAAATCAAGCGAAAAGCAAACACAAAACCCTAAGCCAACTGCCGACTGGACTGGATCTTTTGGACTCTGATCACTGCAATGTTTCGAATTCCTATGTACATCCACAACCACCGCTCTGATTCCAACTGTAACGACCCAAGATCCGGATACTGGGAAGAATCCGATACCATTCGAATCCTAGCCCGCCGCCCACGAGCCGGAGGGCTTGGAAGGGCTAAAAGGAGTGTGGAGGTACAAAGAAATAGGAAATAAGGCAGGACAATTCAACAATTAACAGAAATAAATAAACAACTACTACAACAGAGTCCAGTCCAACAGAAAGTACAGTCTAAAGTAGTAAAACGTACCACATGCCAAGTGAACACTCAATCCAGTGAGCTGGCAACTGAGAACCTCCGAACAGCACCCTCGAACCTCAAGGAAGAACCACCGCACCTGAAAAGTAGGGATGAGTCTCCAAACAGAGACTCAGTAGGGGTCCCGCGGAACCCCAACCTGAAACAACGGCGGTAGCGGAAAGGAAAGCTACAACTACAGTAGAAACAGCAAACCGGTGGCCGGTCAAAACTCGGCACTACAACTACTCCTACTGTACCGGAAAGGAAGACACCGATCTCACAATCGAGATCCGGACCACACTAACACCACCTACCGAGGCAAAACCTACGGTAATCCCGCCGTAGAGGCCTGTCCTCCCTGGACAAGGCCGCCTTAGACACGCTGTCCAAGGTGTAACCCTGACCACCTGGTCATGGGCGCCACACCACGTAACCTCGGTAAAGCCACTGGCACCCAAGCCACTAACTTGGAAACACCGGACGGTCCAGAAAACCACGTCTCACAGATGGGAAACGGAACCCAGAAATAGGAGAGTCACGTCTCACGTGACAGGAGTACCTGCCCACCAGAAGCAGGGCCGGATGTGTCCACTGACGTCTTAGTCAACCCCTCAGGTGTCTCCCTCCGACCCAGCGGAAACTGAGACACCGTACAAGTAACCACAGAATAAGTGACTAGCTGGGGTCACGCTTGTCAGTGCTGGTCCTACTGCCCCCATCCACATGTGCACACACAGACCATACGTCCTAGGTCTGGCCCTCTAACTGGTTTTCCCCTCAGCCGGACTCTAGCGTCAAACGTGGGGCCCTACGGAAATCAGTCTAAAACCGTCTCTCGGGGTAGCCTCGCCACCAGTCCCTGGTGGGACCACTCGCGTGTCGGAAGGCTACGACTAGTGGGGAGTCATTGGTGTGACCACTCTCCAAGGAGAAACTCTGAGAAACACGCACGCACCCTACTCGAAAGTCGAGAAGAACCAAGTGGCATCGAGCCACTGGACTCTGGACAGTCCTCTAGACTCACTAAATCCAACGGTCATTGAGTCATGAGACTCGGGGTCAAGACCGTCGTACGCAATGGCACAATGCCGTCAATCCAGCCTAATCCCTAGGTCTAATACCACGGTGGCACAAATATCGAGATAGCTCACGAGCCGCTGAGACCATTCCCTCAGAAGGGAACTGAGAAACCCTCTAGCCTCAGGCTGGGTGATTGGACTCACAGTCCACGAGCCACTGAGACGACCCATGCGGAAAGCACAGAATCATGGTTCCCAAGGTAGCTCACAAGCCGCCACGCCGATTCCCCATCTCAGGGAAAAGCGGGAAACCTCCAGCCCCAGGCTGAATGACTAGACTCGCAGTCCAAGGCCAAACACTTGGCCCACTCAGGAACCATCTTCCGTAGAAATCTATGACATGCGGGGGAAGCCCCACCGCACACACACCTATACACGGTGACTCGATCAAGTGTAACACAAAGCCCAAAACACACACCTATGGGCATGCTAATCGAGGTAACACGGCATCTCCCGACACCCTAGAAACACGGACACAGAACCCACGGGGTGTCCGAGACACTCACAAGGCCGAAGGTCAACCATTGGGTCACAACCGGGTCGACCGGAGACCAACACAATGCAACCGGAGCACAAGGGGGTCGCCCAGACCCTTAAACTCAAGGGAACGCTAATCAAGGTAAAGTGATACCTCCGGACACCCAAAAACTCGGTCACGGTACTCACAGGGTGTCCGAGACACTCATGGGGTCATAGGTCGGTCATTGGGTCTCAACCGGACCGACCGGAGCCCAAAATGAGCCAAAACACAACATTTCGGTCAACCTGACCCCTGGTACCTGGTTGACCTAATAGGGTCGGTCGACCGGCCCAGGGCGGTCGGTCGACCGGCCCAGGACGGTCGGTCGACCTGACCGACACGTCCAAAACACCTCCGCTGTGAACGCCGGCCGGTTGACCAGACCGCCAGAGTCGGTCGACCGGTTACGGTGAAAACCCGTCCGAGCTCGCCCTAGGGGCTCGGTTCCACGCCCCGTTCGATCCCGATCGAAGGGGAAGACATGGGGAAACATTCCCCCGACCCTAAAACCCAAAAATGGGCGGAAGAAACGGAGGAAACGGCGCTCGATCCGACGAAATCGTCACACGCCATAAAAACATGATTTTCCCCCTCAAACGGCAATAAACCCACTCTCGACTCGCCATGAGCTACCAAACTCGCGGAAAAGGAAGTACCGGGGTTAAGGATCTATCTCCCTACCTCCACCGAAGATTTCACGCACCGTGGACGCCGTTCCGACGAGGAACGCCCACGGAACCCCCGTCTGTTCACAAACCCACGACCGCACTTCCACGCGCCACCACGCCCCCAGCACCTCGCCGTCTTTCCCTCCTCTGCCGCCGTCGGCCTCCCGAGGAGAGGGGGAGAGAAAGAGAAGTGAGAGAGAGAGCAAAAGAGAGAATGAGAGAAAAGAGAGGGGGTGGGGGGTTTAAATAGAAATGAATTTGGGATTTTAAAATACGAAAAATAGGAAAAAATACTCCCCGCGATCCTTGGAAGACACACAATGCCGTGGTAACGTCCTGGAGCCTGAGAACGTGACGGTTCACCCTACACGGCGTTCCGAAGGTCTGACAGCCAAAAACATGCGTAAAACCCGAAACGCAACCTGGGACCCACAAAGACGCTCTGAAAATTCCAAAAAATTACCGGCGTGTTCCTCACAATGCCACTGACCCAAGAAAATTCACGAGCACACCACCAACGGGTCTGACAATCCGGTATAAAAATCCGAAGCTCACTCGGACACAATCCGCAACCCGCGGAAAGACGATCCGAAACCCCACGGATCGAGATCCGAAAAACCGGGGCATTACAAACGCTGTCGCTGGTGCGGTGGTGAGGAGCAGGGCCACGGTAGTGGCCGCGAACGGAAGAAGTAGAGGAATTAAACGGTGGGGTGAAGAGGCCGTTGTGGTGGGAGAGAGAGAGAGAGGTTTAACCGATGGGGAGAGGAGGCCGTTGAGGTGGGAGAGAGAGAGAGGATTTAAACGGTGGGGTGAAGAGAGGGGGAAAGATCGCGAGTGGAGAGAGAGAAAGAGAGAAAGAGAGATGGCGGGTGTTTAATCGGTGGGGTGAAGAGAGAGAGAAGAGAGACACGAAGGGAAAGTGGAAGAGGGATCCCGGTTTAAACGGTGAGGGGGGAAGAGGAATTAACTGGTGGGGAGAGAGGATGGGCCACCAGTCAAGGAGAGGAGAGAGAGAGGCTAGGGATTTAAATGGTGAAGGGGGGTCTAAACTGTGGGGGAAAGAGGGACGAGGGGTTTAATCGGTGGGGTATGCCACCGATTAAATCTCCCTCCCTTCTTTTTCTTTTTTTCTTCGTTTCTTCTTCTTTTCTTCTTTTCTTTCTTTTTTGACGCCCGGGCCTCCACACTCCGAACTATATCTTCGAGATTTGTATTCGATTCGTCCCTTGGAACGTAAATTCATGATGGCACGGTGCCGTGTGTAGAATGTGGCCCCACCATCACTAGAGTTGAAATTTGGCTGTTGGCCGAGAAAATTTTGGGTGTCTACAAATGCCCCCCACCCGTAGGTGGCGCGAGGGAGGGATGAGTAAGCGGGACGTGCGAGTGTAGCCCAATTGTAAGTGCCATATTTTATTCTCATTATTTTCCTTCTCTTTTTTTCTTTTATTATTATATCATTATCATTATATTATTATTATCTCCTCATTATTTCATTTATTATTATTATTATTATTTATTTTATTTTATGTTTTATTCGTTCATTGATTTTATTCATTCCAGTCACTATTATTTATTTTTATTTCGACCCAAGCATGCAGGCATTCCTTAGTAAGCAGCACACAATAGGTACGTACGATTATTCCCCTCTATCGGGGATAGGAGAAGGAAAGCGCTCGTAATTCGAGGACTGAGGGCGATTCACAAAGCGCACCTAAAGGGGATGTGCAAACGCAACGGGGAAACTGCATAGTCTATGTTCATAATCAAAATTGCAATTCACCCGAGATAATTTCTCCGTGGTGTGGAAGTGCAGGTATGTGGGCAATGAACCCTAACCATAGGGATATGTAAGCCTTCTAAGTAATACACGAGGATTACTCTATCGCCTACACATTCATTTCAGGCTTTCAACTTTTGATAGCTTCGCACAGCCCCCTTATTTATTTAGAATTCTTGACTTCACCTTTCGGCGCGAGTTTGCTCATTTGTTTCAATGGGGATTCCCGGCTACTCAGATTCATCTTTATTGCAACTTTATCATAGGGTTTTGCTTCACCATTTCGCGCGAGTCTTTTCATTTGTTTCAATGGGGATTCCCAGCTTCCTGGATTCACTTCCCCCTTATTCAACATATTTCCTTTTTTGAAAAGGGGGCATGCAGCTTTTCCTCACGATTACCTTCCATGTGAGTGTAGGAATTCGAGCGTCCATAGAGTGTTAGAAAGAAAATCAAGAATCCCTATGGTCAAAAGTCATTGATTCACATTATGTGCGATGTGTAGGAGTTTGTCTCGGGTGTATTTTGTGAGTTCTGCTAATGACATGGCTATGACTCTTCCCCTTGACGTATGCACTCACTAGAATTGATTTCTTCCCCCCTAGTATGTGACATGGCACACATGCATCCAGAGTTAGGGCATCATTATTTATTCAAGGAGTCACGGTCCTAGAACATCCAAGGGAGGTGTAATACGCTATAATACAGGCAAGCATGTAAGAGTAAGCATTCAAAATCAAGAACATGCAAGCGATTTTTTTTGTTTTTATTTTGTTGCTTTTTTTGTTATTTTTTATCTTGTTTTGTTTGTTTGTTCATTTTTTGTTGTTGTTTTTGTTTTGTTTTCTTTTATGTTTTGTTTTGTCTCTTTTTTTGGTTGTTATTTTTTTGTGTTTGTTTATTTTTTTTTGTTGTTTTTTTTGTTGGGCTTAATAGGCACTCTTGCAGCAAGGGAGAAAGGGTTTAATGCGTGGTGGTGGATCCCAACGGGACAAAGGGTTGGTGTTAGCCAAGGATAGTCTTTTTGTTCGGATAGCAATTCCGAACTAAGGTAGGATATTCGTCGACATAGACGGAAGGTCATGACGCTGACTACATGAAGGGTCTTCTGTTCTTTTATTGGGTTTAAGATGTTCGTCGGCTTAGACGGAAGGTCATGACGCCAACTTCATGATGGTTCTTTTTGTTCGTTTGTTCATCGGCCGTCGTGGCCGAAGGTAAGATGTTCGTTGGCTTAGACGAAAGGTCATGACGCCGACAATATGAGGGTTTTTTTTGTTCTCTTATGCACCGGATTAGACGGAAGGTCATGACGCCGGTGTGGAAAGGGGTCCTTTTGTTCTCTGGTTGGGACGGTAGGTCCGAGCCAAAGTGGAAGGGTCTTTTTGTTTGTTTATTGGGTGGCCGTCCTGACCATAGGTAGGTTATTTTTCGGGTTGGACGAAAGGTCATGACGCCGACCACATGGAGGGTATTTTGTTCTTTTATGCGTTGGCTTAAACGGAAGGTCATGACGCTGACTATGTTTGGATGGCCGTTCTAGCCGAAGGCAAGAAGTTCATCGGCTTAGACGGAAGGTCGTAACGCCGACTATATGAGGGTTTTGTTTTTGTTCTTTTATTCACCGGCTCAGACGGAAGGTCATGACGCCGACGTGGAAAGGGTTTTTATTCTTTTATTCACCGATTTAGATGGAAAGTCATGACGCCGTCTATATGAGGGTTTTGTTTTTGTTCTTTTATTCACCGGCTTAGACGGAAGATCATGATGCCGGCTATGTGAGGGTTTTTGTTCTTTTATTCGCCGACTTAGATGGGAAGTCATGACGGCAGCTATATGAGGGTTTTTTGTTCTTTTATTCACCGGCTTAGACGGGAAGTCATGATGCCGGCTATAGGAGAGGTCTCTTGTTCTTTTATGCATCGGCTTAGACGGAAGGTCATGACGCTGACTATGTTTGATTGGCCATTCTGGCCGAAGGTAAGATGTTCGTTGGCTTAGACGGAAGGTCGTGATGCCGACTTCATGATGAGTGTTTTTTCTTATTCTTTTGTTGGGTGGCCGTCGTGGTCGAAGGTAAGATGTTCGTCGGATTAGATGGAAGGTCGTGACACCGACTTCATGAAAGGTTACTTTTGTTCTTTTGTTGGATGGCCGTCATGGCCAAAGGTAGGATATTTGTCGGCTTCGACGAAAGGTCGTGACGCCGACCTCATAAAAGGTCTCTTTGTTCTCTTGTTGGATGGCCGTCGTGGCCGAAGGTAAGATGTTCGTCGACTTAGATGGAAGGTCGTGACGCCGACTTCATGAAAGGTCTCTTTTATTCTTTTGTTGGGTTTGTTGGGTTCATTGAGTTTATTCGGTTTATTGAGTTTTTTTGGTTTATTGGATTCATGGGGTTTATTGGGTTTATTTGATTTATTGAGTTTATTGAGTTTAGTGGGTTTATTGGGTTTATTTGAGTTTATTGGGTTTATTTGGTTTATTGAGTTTATCCCCTTTTTTTAGTCCTTCTGTTCTTTCCTTTCTTTTCTTCTTTTTTTCTTCTTTTCCTTCTTCTTTTCTTTTCTTCTTCTTCTTTTGTTCTTTCAGAGAAGACCCAAACATGGGTGTTGGGGCATCCGCGACGCCTCCCGCTCACTGCGCCGGTGGGGCCACAACTCAACATCGCCTCCGGGGAACATTCAGTGATAGCTACGTGTAGGATTCGCGGCTGCCCTCCTTTGTTGTTGACTTGTGCGGGAGATGGGCCCCCCTCAAAGTTGTAGCTTCTGCGAGGACATGCTCCTTGTGCAGGCACCGAGGGTTAGCTTCTTGGCCCTTTCTATATTGGCAGTTGCAACTGCTTGATGTTCTTCGCTCCTGCAGATGGCGCAGTCGTTTCATGTTCCTTGTGCATTCATTCTTTGATGTCGCTAGGGAGTTTCTTTCTTTTCTTCTCCCTTTTTTTTATGAAGAGGCGGGTGCGGAGACCATGTTTGCCTCATGATTTTTCCCCTTCTTCTTCTTCTTCTTTTCTTTTGAGGCCCCGGGGTGAGCAAAGTTTGTCACTCTTGTTGGCTTGACTGCCTTGGCCGCTTCTTCGGGGCTTCGGGGGGCTCCCATGGTCGGAATGACCGGCTCATATTTTCTATCAGGGAGGTGGCTGCCGTAGTTCCCTTGCAGGCACTGTTCTTCTATTGCATATTAAAGGGGCCTTCTAGGCTTAGCTTCAAGCATCTTCCGTGGCCCATTCGCCTGACGGCTAGCGTTCACGATGGATTTTGTAACTCCCGATGGGACTTGAGTATGCCCACATAGTGTTTGCTTTTATTGCCCGAGACCAAGATGTGTTTTTGATTCATGTGCCCTTAGGGCGGGGTGTATTTTTTTCTTTACGTGCCCCCAGGTCGGGGTGCATTGTTATATATATGTTTTATATGTGCCCCCCAGCTCGGGGTGTACTTTTTCTTCATGTGCCTTCGGACAGATTGAACTCTCGCGAGGGTCAATTGTTCATTTGTGTTGAGCCCCGAGCTGTTTTGACGAAGATACATGGTTCTATGTTGGTGATTTGCATTGAATACATGCTTGATAAATGTTGATGAGTGAATCACATCTTGATTAGTTTCATTGTATTTGCATGCTATACATGTTTTGCTGGCTATTTGCAAGATCATGAAGCTAGAATGTTGCATATCTTATATGTGTGCATATTGATCAAGTCACAGATCTGAAATTCAAGCTTATGCAGGTTCAAGGTTGATGTTAATTTGACTGAATTCATGGTGAGCTTCCATTCTAGTTTTCAATCCATGAATCCATGGTTATACCCTCGTTTCAATCAGTTTCATAATGTCTTAGAATGGGGTTGTATGGGGGATTGCTGGCCTTGGTCTTTAATTCAATGCATACCTTTAGTTTCTAGATTTCAGTGCGTGGGTCAACCCCATGGGTCGACCCCTGGGAGTTCCGGATCCTTCGGGTCTCTCTATTTTCATGTTGGTTGGTTGCCAAGGGTTGACCCCTGAGAGTTAAGTTCTGAAAACCCCACGGGTCCAGGCTTGGAAGTCACGTGGGTCGACCCCTGGGTGGTTTTTGTTTTTGTTCTTTGCTATTTCACAAATGTGCATTGACCTTCACATTTGTTGTTTTGAAAAACTTGCACCGACCCATCTTGCTACATAACTTGCACCGAGTTTCACTTAGTGCACAGACCTTGGTCTTGCTTGCACAGACCTTTTCTTGTACGTGATACTATCTTTGCACCGACCTTCCCTTGCTTGTTAATAAGTGCACCAACCCTACTATTCAACACTTGCACTGACCAGCTCTTTGGGTCTTTCACATTGTGCATCGACTTGTCCATAACATGCACAGACCTTGTGCATGAATCCTTGCACCGACCGTGGTTGCATTTTCATAAAACTTGCACCGACCCTTTCATATCTAAAGCCTGTACCTTATATGCACTGACCCATTTTTTGCTATTTCGTAAAGTTAGCATCGACCTTGGCATTGCACCGACTGTCATTTGGCAAGTTTAAAAACTTGCACCGACCACATCTTGCATTTGCACTGGCATATGCACTGGGTTTGCTCATGTGCACAAATCTTTGCACCGACCTCATCCTATACAATATTCGCACCGACCCTGCCTTTTTCATATGCTTAGCCTGTGTGGTTTTTCTGTGTGTTGGCAGAGCGTTTTAAAAAGAGTGTCGACTCTAAGAGTCGACACTTCTTCTGGGCTGTCCGGATCGTGTTTTCCGGATTGGTTTCGAAAGTTCCTTTTTGCTATCAGATTGGACTGAGCTTTTCCACCCTTACCCTTAGGGTTTCACCCATCTATTGGGTGTGTTTTTAAAGGGTTTTGAGAAGGGTTCTGTGGTCTTTTGCTAATGCTTCTTCTTGCTATAAATATGCTGCGATCCCCATTCGTTGAAATCATTCTTGTGGGCTAAGTCTCTTTTATCTTTGTAGGAAGAAGTAGGAGAGGAAAGGGGTGTTTGCACACTACTGGAAGTGAAGGAAGATGACGCTGAGTTTGATCTCCAGGAGTCCGAGCTTCGATCTGGAGGCCGCAGCTGCTTCCTCGTCGTCCACTGCTTCGGGCGTGCCATTCTTCAAGATCGGCTTCTTCCTTCACTCGCGGTTTATCATTCCAGTGCTCCCTTCGTTCATCTCCGAGTCTGGTTGAAGATTTAAGGGGAAGATCTACATTGTTTATTTCATTTTGAGCTTAGATTGTTAATCTCAGACTGGGCTTTGTATTTTCCTATACTTATTTGTCTTAGACGATTTTGGAGCTTGCTCCGTGTGTGTATGATTTCTCATCATCGTGCGAGAACCCACGTGTGTGGGCCGTCGTGCCCGCATGTGTGTGGTGGTTGCTGCCGTCGTGCAGCGTGTTTAGTGGAATCCTCTCGAGTTGAGAGGGGTGGACGCAGGACGGCACTTGGGTGCGTCTGAACCACCTAAAAGATCGCTGTCCTGTGGTCTGCTTGCTGTGTGATTGCTGGTTCTTTCCATCCGTTCATATTACCAGTCTGATTCGGTGAGCTGAGTGTTTTATCAACTATCCTCTCATTTATTGTTATCCGAGTGATCATCATCTAGTGCTGTGAAGTTGTGAGTGCTTGATTGCTTATCAATTATATATTTTGATCAAGCTTGAATCGGTGAGGCTCATCATTTAATATCATTGTCTCTGCATTTTATCAAGAGAGGGCTAGTGTTTATCTACCATATGCGTGATTTACTTTAACTTTGTTTCAAAGGGTGGGCAATCAATTGACCCCCCTCTCGATTGCCTTCCTAACCGGGCCAATAATTGGTATCAGAGCCTCGGCTCTGTTTTCATCTAGAAACCTAGCGATTTAGAGAGATCTGTTAGGAATGGCTAACAATCTTAACAAGGGGTTAATGCCCGATGGGCATTCTATTCATAGGCCACCTTTCTTTGATGGTAGTAACTACCCCTATTGGAAGAATAGGATGACTGTCTTTCTACGTGCTCAAAGTCATGAAATATGGACTGTCATTAGGAATGGTCCATACATCTTACACCCGGATGAGGATATGTGGGATGATGATAGTATCAAGAAGGCCACTGTGAATTTTAATGCATTAAATATTATTCAGTGTGCTATTCACCCGAATGAATATGCACGTGTTTCTATGTGCAGCAGCGCGAAAGAAATGTTGGACAAACTCAAGCTAATTTATGAAGGTATCATAGAGGTCAAGAAAATGAAAGCGAACATGTTGATCCGAGATTACGACCTATTCCATATGAAAGAGGAAGAGAATATCTCTGAGATGTTCGCACGTCTCATGGAGATCACAAATGGGTTGAAATCACTCGGAAGAGAGTTTAAGGACACCGATTTGGTAAGGAAAGTGCTGAGGTCCCTATCACCAAGTTGGCACACCAAGGCGACCGTGATAGAGGATTCGAAATATTTGTCTACCCTCACTGTGGATGCGCTCATAGGATCTTTGATGGCCTATGAGATTAATATAAAGAGGACGGAAGAGGACACAAAGAAGAAAAAGCCAATCGCTTTGAAAGCATACCCGAAAACCATCTCAAGTCAAGAGGATTCAATGGGAACCACAGACGATGAAGAAGTTGCCATGTTGACAAGAAGAGTTAGACAATTTCTGCGCCAAAGGAGAAGGTTTGGCAGAAAATTCAAGAAAGGAAAGAAGCATCCGAGGTAAAGAAATGAACCACCTAAAGCGGCTGAAGTAATGTGCTATGAGTGTAAGAAGATGGGGCACATGAGAGGTGAATGCCCCGAGTTGCAGAAAAAGAAAGGAAAAATGATCAAGGGCAAGAAGCCCAAGACAATGAAAGCAACGTGGAGCGATGAGGACGAGGATGAGCCTACGTCCGAAGAAGAAGAAGACATTGAAGAGCTGGTAAAGAACATGTGTCTTATGGCCAGGAGCGACCATGAACAGGTAATCTCTGACTCGGAGTTTATCACAAATGAACAATGGGAACTTGCATACGAGGAATTAGATGAAAAATACAAAAGAATGAAAAATGAGAATAGAACCTTGAAGAAGAAGATCCACGAAATAATGAATTCATCTAATTCATGTGAGAAATGCAAGTTAAAAACTTCAAAAATGCCAATGACACTTTGGAATCAAAGTTGATTTTGTTTGAAGATGAAATTGCATGCTTAGAAGTAGAAAAGAAAAATACTTTTAAAGTCAAAGATGAAATCCAAGAAAGGCATGATAGGTTGAAGAAAGAACTGGAAGAATTGAATGTTAAAATGGCTGAATGTGAGCAAGTTAAGGAAGAATTTGAAGAAGAAAAATGAAAAACTCATCATAGATTTGAATGAAATGAAGAATGCTAATGAAAAGATGTCGAAAGGTAAGGAAAAACAAGTTGTGAAGAGTTCAAATTTCATGCATGGCAATAAAAATGCTTTTCATTATGTTGTTAAGAGTTCACCATATCATGGAGAGTGTTCACACACACACAATGATACACAAACGGTTAATTCTCGTTTCCCCTATACTTCCACACATGTAAATAATAGAAAAAAGTTTGGTAGGAACAGACCCATTTGTTTTTATTGTGGGAGAGTAGGGCATGACATGTACATATGCCAGTTAATGAAATATGATGATGACATGTTCTTCAGTAAGTACAATCATGGAAATGCTAACATCAAGGGACCCAAGCTTACTTGGGTACCCAAATCAAAATGAGCATGTTTGCTTATTGATGCAGGTCTACATGAAGGCGACAGAGAATAAATGGTACCTGGACAGCGGATGCTCCAGGCACATGACAGGAAATAAATAACTTTTTACAGACCTTGCAGGGAAAAATGGCGGTATGGTAATTTTTGGTGGATATGACAGAGGTAAGATAATATGAATTGGGAGAATTGGTAAGGATCTCAACCATTGCATTAAAGATGTTCTACTTGTTAGAGGTCTTCACCACAACTTGTTGAGTATAAGTCAACTATGTGACAAGGGTCACAAGGTCGTATTTGAGTCTTCTCACTGCATAATTGTTGATGCCAATTCACATGAAATCAAATTCATAGGAGTGAGGAGTAACAGCACTTATCAGGTTGACTTTAATGAAATTACATCTGAAAATTTGTGTCTAGTAGCAAACAAGAATGAAGATGTTTGGTTGTGACATCGCCGCCTTGGACATGTCAGTTTTAATGTCATTAGGAAGCTGAATCATCATGGCTTAGTTAGAGGTCTTCCTAGTTTGAATTTTAAAACTTCAAAAGTTTTTGAAGCATGTAATAAAGGAAAACAAACCACAACGTCATTTAAATGTAAAAAACATTGTCTCAACTGAAAAACCCCTTCAATTATTGCATATGGATTTGTTTGGTCCCACCAGGACTCGTAATCTTGGAGGGAATCTTTATGGATTTGTGATTGTCGACGATTTTTTTGCGATATGCATGGGTTTTGTATCTAGCTAATAAGAGTGATGCATGCAATGAATTCATTGATTCTTGCGCTAGAGTTCAAAATGAAAAAGGTTATTCAATTCAGAAAATTCAAAGTGACCACGGAAAAGAATTTGAAAATCATGAGTTTGATGAATTTTGCAGGAAGTAGGGCTACGGACATCAATTCTCATCACCTAGGACCCCGCAACAGAACGGAGTGGTCGAAAGGAAGAATGGGACACTCGTGGAGATGGCACAAACCATGCTAGCTGAAAACGATCTTCCATGGTATCTATGGGCAGAGGCAGTGAACACCGCCTGCTACATTACAAATCGAGCAATGGTAAGACCGATCCTTAAGAAAATTCCCTACGTGCTGTACAAAGGTAAGAAACCCAACATATCACATTTTAAGCCATTTGGGTCTATTTGTTACATTTTCAACAATGGTAAAGACAATCTTGAAAAATTTGATGCGAAGAGTGATAAAGGGATTTTCCTCGGGTATTCTCTATCATCTAGAGCTTACCGTGTTTATAACACTAGAACTCTTATTGTCGAGGAGAGTCCACATGTTGTTGTTGATGAGTACACCATGAGAAAATCAAATGACAATGATCATTTTTTAATTACAGGTGAGAGTGATGTTGAAAAAGGAGAGTCAAGCAAACAAGGTAAGGTAGGAGATCAATATCAAGAAAAAGAGAAATAAAAGGAGCAAGAACAACAAGAGGAACAAGTACACCCGCCTCTTCCACACCAATGGACCACGCACAAGGACCATCCGTTGGAGAATGTGATCGGTGGTGTGGATGATGGAGTGAGAATGCGGGCTTCAATGAGGGAAGTTGAAATTCATGATAACTTAGCTTTACTTTCCAGCATTGAAACTAAATCTTCATATGATGCTTTAAATGATAATTCTTGGGTTCTCAGCATGCAAGAAGAACTGTACCAATTCCAAAGGAATCGATTATGGTTCCTCGTGCCCCGTCCTGATAACTATCCTATAATCGAAACTAACTGGATTTTCCGAAACAAACTTAGTGAAGATGGGGTGGTTTTAAGGAATAAGGCAAGGTTGGTAGTCAAGGGCTACTCCCAAGAATTTGGTATAGATTTTGATGAATCTTTCACTCCAGTGGCTAGATTAGAAGCTGTACGAATTTTACTTGCTTATGCTTGTCACAGGAACATCAAGCTGTTTCAAATGGACGTGAAGAGTGCCTTCCTCGATGGAGTAATCAAGGAAGAAGTATACGTGGAGCAACCGCCAGGCTTTGAAGATGAAAGATTTCCGGACCACGTCTACAAATTGGACAAGGTACTGTATGGATTAAAACAGGCTCCCCGGGCATGGTATGATCGTTTAAGATCATTTCTTATTGATAATGGCCTCAAACGAGGTAACATAGATCAGACGTTGTTTACAAAGACTTGTGATCAACATGCTTTGATTGTTCAAGTTATGTAGATGACATAATTTTTGGAGCCTCAGATTTGAAAGTGAATGATGAATTTGCTCAACTCATGCAGGGAGAGTTCGAGATGAGCTTGATGGGCGAGCTGAACTTCTTCTTGGGACTTCAAATAAAACAATTGGACGATGGCATCTTCATCAACCAGAAGAAGTACACACAAGAAATAGTAAAGAAATTTCAACTGGAAACTGCCAAACCATTTGCGACACCCATGTCCACCTCATTGAAATTGGAAGAAGAGAAAGGTAATAAAGTTGATCAAAAACTTTTTAGGGGTATGATAGGTTCATTGTTATATCTGACTGCTAGTAGGCTTGGCATACATTTTAGTGTTTGTCTCTGTGCAAGATATCAATCTTGTTCCGGGATTCTCATTTGTCAGCCGTGAAAAGAATCTTCAGGTATTTAAATGGAACACTTAACCTTGATTTGTGGTATCCTAAAAATAACTCCTTTGATTTACATGCTTTCACTGATTTTGATTATGCTGGATGCAAAATGGATCGTAAGAGCACAAGCGGTCACTGTCAGTTTCTAGGGGGCTGCATGGTTTCATGGGCCTCAAAGAAACAACGTTGTGTGGTTTATCAACTGCTGAGGTCGAGTACGTGGCTGCAGGCAGTTGTGCGGCTCAAGTTCTATGGATCCAACATCAATTGCTTGATTTTGGTTTTTGTTTGAAAAACACTCCCATCATGTGTGATAACACGTCTGCAATAAATATGTCCAAAAATCCTATCCAACATTCTCGTACTAAACACATTGAGGTTAGACATCATTTCATAAGAGATCATATTAATAAAGGTAATTTAGAGCTAGTTTTTGTTGACACAAAGCACCAACATGCCGATATTTTTACAAAACATTTAAACTCTAATCAGTTTTATTTTCTTAGAAGAGAATTAGGAGTGTGCAGGTTAGATGGTTAAATCCTTTTGAGTTGCTTTGTACATACACACTTTACACTCTCTCATAATGAAATTGTTCATACTGCTTTATCTGCTGCACATAAGAAGTTTTTCCATGGCGTTTACATTTGAAACTTTACTTTTTGTGCATATCACAGTGAATAATAATTTGCTTTCCATACATGCTTTTATCTTCTCGCATCCGCATGTACATAAATGCATATACTTCATACTTGTGTGCATGAATGCCATGATTCACCGGTATATCAAATGACGATTGCCAAAGGTTGGATTATATCCAGTTGGAAGCTTTCTCCATGCGTGAGGGTGGTCTTTTGACCTACGTTCTCCACCACGTACCAGTAATTAACTTGCTTGAGTATTCCATTTTGACAAGTGCTTGAGTGTATATAGATTACACACCTTTCAGTTTTGATATCTCCTATGACCTTACTCCCTTACTAAATAAAATTACTTTGACGTAGACATGTTGTTACATGGCATATATTAAGGGGGAAGTTTTTGTTATAACTGTGTATATACTTAGGGGGAGACATCACAATGAATAGGCTAATTCATCTCTTACATTTTATGCAATCTCTCACACCACTTACACTTTTGAGTTCAATGATTCTAACTAATAAGGATTTCACCTATTCCACTCAACACACTTGAGGGCTCTTGATCCCCTACATTGAAAACACGTGTCTTGTGAGGAAAAAGTTGTCAGCCCCGTGAAAAATTTCAATAAGTGTGATCTGACATTGAGTAGTTGGGAATCCCCCTGAAACAAAGGAAGAAACTCGCATTGAAAAGTGTCTCATCCACATTCTCATAAGTGACGATACTGAGTAACCAGAAAATGCCCCTGAAATAAAGGGCATGACTCGTCTCAAAAAGGTAGTCATCTTGTTAGTTAAAAATGAAAATAATTTTGGGGTTGTACGAAGCTACCAAAAGTCGAGCACGGTGTATGGAAGTGTAGGGAGGAAAAGCTCCTACTTGTGTTCTTTAGAAAATCTAAAAATCCATACTGTCTAGATTTTATTACTCATCCTTCACATATACATCTAGGCAGTGATTGTGTGAATGTAAATTTTAAATCAGTCATATTTTATGAGTAATGCAGTACCACTTCTTGTAAGCATTACCCTTTTACTATTGCTCACGAAACTCATGTTCTCGGGAACATGCTTGGTACTATATAGAATAATGAATGCATAAGTGCTTGAATGATCATTCATTACATCTGCATCTCATTGAGTTAATTGTGCATATAAGGCCTTGCTTCCATGTTTCTCATAATCCGCTATTTGACTCTGACAAAAAGGGGGAGTATTACATGATGTTTGCTTTCAAAATGCTTATTTTAGCAAGGAGGAACTATTTTTTCATGCAAATCTTTATGATTTTTCAAAGGGTTTTATCTTCATCAAAAAGGGGGAGATTGTTGAGCCCCGGGCTATTTTGACGAAGATACATGGTTCTATGTTGGAGATTTGCATTGAATACATGCTTGATAAATGTTGATGAATGAATCACATCTTGGTTAGTTTCATTGTATTTGCATGCTATACATGTTTTGCTGGCTGTTTGCAAGATCACGAAGCTAGAATGTTGCATATCTTATATGTGTGGATATTGATCAAGTCACATATCTGAAATTCAAGCTTATACAGGTTCAAGGTTGATGTTAATTTGACTGAATCCATGGTGAGCTTCCATTTCAGTTTTCAATCAATGAATCCATGGTTATACCCTCGTTTCAATCAGTTTCATAATGTCATAGAATGGGGCTGTATGGGGGTTTGCTGGCCTTGGTCTTTAATTCATTGCATACCTTTAGTTTCTGGATTTGAGTGCGTGGGTCGACCCCTGAGAGTTCCCGAGCCTTCGGGTCTCTCTGTTTTCATGTTGGTTGGTTGCATGGGTCGACCCCAGGGGTCGACCCCTAAGAGTTCAGTTCTCAAAACCCCACGAGTCCAGGCTTGGAAGTCAAGTGGGTTGACCCCAAGGGTCGACCCCTGGGTGGTTTTTGTTTTTGTTCTTTGTTGTTTCACGAATGTGCATTGACCTTCACATTTGTTGTTTTGAAAAACTTGCACCGACCCATCTTGCTACATAACCTGCACCGAGTTTCACTTAGTGCACAGACCCTTTCTTGTGCGTGATACTATCTTTGCACCGACCTTCCCTTGCTTGTTAATAAGTGCACCAACCCTACTATTCAACACTTGCACTGACCTGCTCTTTTGGTCTTTAACATTGTGCAACGACTTGTCCATAACATGCACAGACCTTGTGCATGAATCCTTGCACCGACCGTGGTTGCATTTTCATAAAACTTGCACTGACCCTTTCATATCTAAATCCTATACCTTATATGCACCGACCCATTTTTTGCTATTTCGTAAAGTTTGCACCGACCTTGGCATTGCACCGACTGTCATTTGGCAAGTTTAAAAACTTGCACCGACCACATCTTGCATTTGCACTGGCATTTGCACTGGGTTTGCTCATGTGCACAAATCTTGTCACCGACCTCATCCTATACAATATTTGCACTGACCCTGCCTGTTTCATATGCTTAGCCTGTGTGATTTTTCTATGTGTTGGCAGAGCGTTTTAAAAATAGTGTCGACCCTAAGAGTCGACACTTCTTCTGGGCTGTCCGGATCGTGTTTTTCGGATTGGTTTCAAAAGACCCTTTTTGTTATCAGATTGGACTGAGTTTTCCACCCATACCCTTAGGGTTTCACCTATCTATTGGGTGTGTTTTTAAAGGGTTTTGAGAAGGGTTCTGTGGTCTTTTGCTAATGCTTCTTCTTGCTATAAATATGCTGCGATCCCCATTCGTAGAAATCATTCTTGTGGGCTAAGACTCGTTTATCTTTGCAGGAAGAAGTAGGAGAGGAAAGGGGTGTTCACACACTACTGGAGGAGAAGGAAGACGACGCCGAGTTCGATCTCCAGGAGTCCGAGCTTCGATCTGGAGGCCGCAGCTACTTCCTCGCCGTCCACTGCTTCGGGCGTGCCATTCTTCAAGACTGGCTTCTTCCCTCACTCGCGGTTTATCATTCCAGTGCTCCCTTCATTCATCTCCGAGTCTGGTTGAATATTTAAGTGGAAGATCTACATTGTTTATTTCATTTTGAGCTTAGATTGTTAATCTCAGACAGGGCTTTGTATTTTCCTATACTTATTTGTCTTAGACGATTTTGGAGCTTGCTCCGTGTGTGTGTGGTTTCTCATCGTCGTGCGAGAACCCACGTGTGTGGGTCGTCGTGCCTGTGTGTGTGTGGTGGTTGCTACCGTCGTGCAGCATGTTTAGTGGAATCCTCTCGAGTTGAGAGGGGTGGACGTAGGATGGCACTTGGGTGCGTCCAAACCACCTAAAAGATCGTTGTCCCGTGGTCTGCTTGCTGTGTGATTGCTGGTTCTTTCCATCCGTTCATATTACGAGTCCGATTCGGTGAGCCGAGTGTTTTATCAACTATCCTCTCATTTATTGTTATCCGAGTGATCATCATCTAGTGCCGTGAAGTTGTGAGTGCTTGATTGCTTATCATTTATATATTTTAATCAAGCTTGAATCGGTGAGGCTCATCATTTAATATCATTATCTCTACATTTTATCAAGAGAGGGCTAGTGTTTATCTACCATCTGCGTGATTTACTTTAACTTTGTTTCAAAGGGTGGGCAATCAATTCACCCCGCTCTCGATTGCCTTCCTAACCGGGCCAACAATTTTGCCCCCTCTCTGACGTGAAGTGACCCGTCGGGGTTGTTGAAGGGTGGGCGCATATTCTCTTTGGGGCGTTATGGCCATGCTCAGCCACATTGCTATAAAGCGTCCCCATGATGTGCAGGAATCTATAGAGTTGGAGCTATATTCTGTTTGGTCTTTTCCTTCGGAGAGAGAGCCTCTCAGTGGTTCTCCTCAGTGGCTTCATTATTCCTTGAACGGGCCGTTGCCTTTAAGACACGCATTTGATGAGGGCAAGGTGGGTCCACCTTGTATTCGCCCATTTACAGTTCACCTTTCTTAATCAGGCTTTTGATGATGTCCTTGAACACATAGCAATCTTCAACGGGATGCCCAAATGCTTAGTGATACGGACAGAAACGTGGATCATCCTTTCTTTTGAGGTCGCTTGACCTCCTCGGCACCGAGTGCACAACCTTGCCATACTCATGGGCCCACTCGAAGACAGTCCGAGTCTTATGCTTCGGAAAGGAATAGGGTTTCTTCATCTTCTCTCTTATTGAGATTTCTTACTTTGCAGGTTTGGCCCCCAACTGCCTCTTTTGCTTTATTCTTTTGTTGCTCGAAAGCTTTAAAATCTGAAATGTAAATTTATTTTTGTGCCGGGTGCTTGTTGGCTAACTTATTCTTCTGGCTTGACGCGGCAGCAGTGGGGCAATACTTTGCCAAGAAGGCTTCAACGTCAGCCACGATGTCATTTAGTTGTTCAAAGGAGCCAATTTCGATGTCGATCAGCCTGTGTAAGATTTCCTTCTTTAGATTCCTTTTGCAGATTTGAATGGCATCCTCATAGCTTGGTGGACGCCTGCATCTCTCACTGAGATTTCTCCATCTCCTTATATAGTCCAGGGTCGACTCATCATCTCTTTGCTTGGTTATTCGTAATTCAGCCACGGTGACTTCCCCCTTGGCTGTCTTTATTTTTATTGTCTGTTCCACCTTTGATTTTTTCGTAGTTAGTGGACCCGTTGGGCTCGGGTGTAGAATAGATGACTGCATGTGCGGGCTTGTTAGTAGCACCGCTTGAGGTGCCGTTGTTATCCCCTGATATGTCCGGGCAGCTAAGAGGCATGATGAAACTGCATGCTACAGTTGTTGAGGGGGAATGCCCCCTGCATACACAGGTATTATTCGAGGCGTAGCCGACCATGGTGAGACCTCGGGTGGCTTATCACAACCTTGTGAAGTCTCAAATGGGAGTCTCGCCTGTGTAGATGTAGATGGGCATATGTCATTTCATTTAGTTGTTTTCATAGCATCTCTATTTCCTGCTGCTTTTGATGTATTAGTGCCATCAAGGTAGGGTCTTGCCAGGAGGGGCCCGGGGTGTTGCTTTCCAGCTCCACTTTGAATGGGATGAATGGCATCCTATCATTACTGTTGGACGCGGCTAGTCCCTTAGAGATAACCTCTTTTAAGTTCATGCCCCCTGGTAAAGGAGTGTGAAATTGCGCTTCTTCATTAGCCGGTCCTAGCGGCACAGTGGGAGGCCGAAGCTTCATCTTGATTTGCCCTCATCGGCACAAAACATATTCCTTCGTTATCTTCTTCTGACGTTTGAGGTCCACTGGGTGAAGGTGGCAGGGTGTTGCAAGAGAGGGCAATGTGCCTTCTTTCATTCTTTGAATTCTTTCTCCTTCCTTTTACGGCAGGCATTTGCCCCCGGGGTGGGAGGCCTTGTGTGTTCAACATTCTTGCCTCTTCTTCAGCTTCTTGCGCAGGCCTTTGGTTGTTGGTTGGCCTTCAAACAACCGCTCAAAGGACTGTCTTATGCCCGGTAAGGGCTTGGTGGAACATTTTTTTTATTTATTTATTTACGTAGGCGTGCCAATCACCGGAGTGACAAATTTATTGTGTGCTCGATCTGACTTGGTCAGTCGATTGTGAGGTTCGTGTCAAAACTTGAAACCCGCCGTACCGTAAAGGCTACGGCGTTAATTACGTCCCCCGAAAGAGAGACAACCCTTGATTAATCGCCAAAATAGAATGACCGTGGGGCCCATAAAATATATGAAAGATACGATTGCATGCAAGCACACAACATGGTAGTATTTATTCATTAAGTCGACTCCCGGTACAAGGCGGAGGACTTAAGTCCGAGGACCACCATCACGCTTAGTGAAAGCCTCCGACCGGACATAACCCGACTTTCAGCTAATCACCATTTGATGCACCGGAGAAGCGGCTCATGCAAGCATACATGGTAGCCGTACTTAGTTTTATTGTTGTTTATTATCTATTTGATCATTTATTCTTAATTTTAAGGGAGATTTAGGCAACATCTCTCTTATTTAGAGAGTCGTCGGGGCCTTTTCTTTTGGAGGCTACGCATGGCATTACGGTACACACATATGGACCCTTGAGGTGGGTCTGGCGTGACCGTATTCGGGCAGACTCGTGTACCGTCGGGACAATGTATGCCACGGTATGGCAAACTTGATGTTTGAGAGTCGAGGAAATGCGTTTAAAACCCGATCAAAACAAATTAAATTCAGAGGATTATTGGCCCAGGGACTAAGTCATACTCCGGCCACAATGGGAGAGATCCCGGGGTCCAGGCATGACTTATCGGGGCGTCTTTAATATTCCCATACTGGGGGTCTAGAGAAGACGAGAGCTCCGGAGCGGACACAGTCACATTTATTATTCTTTATTTATTATTATTATTATTTTTGATGCATGCACTTCTTTTTCTTAAATTCTTTATTCTCATTTTGTTTATATCGTCCTCTTTCATTACTAATTTATTATTACTTTTATTACAAGCATACATCTTTTATTTCCTTTTTTGGCATTTATTGGGTTGTTATTCATTTTTATTTTTTGTTATTTATTTATCACGTTTATTCCTTGATTATTTCTATTATTATTATTGTTATTTTTTTTATTTGGCCATGATTGGTTTATTATATTTTTTTATCTTTCATTCATTCATTTTTTTTATTGTTTCATCTCTCTTTCCCCCCCTTTTTTAATGCATGTGCAATGCTGTGCATGTGAGTAATGGAGTATGTTTTATTGTATTTTCTTTGTTTATATATATATATATATATATAAGATGAAGGTGGACTTAACGTAGTTATGTGTGGGCATTTTATGCACAATCTGTATTTTTATCACATTATATTTTATATACATATGAGGGGGGGATGGGAGTATGGTGCCATCGAATGGCGTCCAATGGGGTGCCATTCGGTGGCACCCCCACCGAATCACTCCTTCTTCTTCTTTCTTCTTCTCTTTTTTTAAAATCAAAGCGGATGAACGGGTGCCACCGACTCACCCTATGGGTGGTGAGTCGGTGCCACCAGCACCGAATCACCCCCCATGGGTGGTGAGTCGGTGCCACTAGCACCGATTCAACTTTTTTTTTGTTATTATTATTATTATTATCTTGTTTTGTTGTTCAATCCAAAAGTCCCCACAAAAATTTGGCAGCATCTCCCCTAGACCCGGAATGTTCGGGAAGCAATGGGACCTACACACGGGGGGAAGCCGGTGTAAGTCCACGAAAGTCGAGAGGCCAAATGCAGCGGTCTCGAAACCTGAATTGTGAATAGAGACCCTGAGGACTGGCCTACTAAGGGTCTTTACAATCCAGGGGTGAAACTCTGAAATATGGGTCCCCAATGTTGCCACCTGGATGGGATTTTATTTGTTAATTGCTCACTCTATAGGAAGGGATTCTCGGAGAACATACCATAGTATGGTAGACCTCTGAGAACCCAGAGTGATCCAAAACTATCAAATAAATGTAATCAGTGCATGAGGTAAATCACGGATCTGAATATGTGATATCTGTCTGACTAATATCCATGAATAAGACCAAATGAGGTACAACTGCAGTGAGTAGGTGGCCAAACGGGGATGGGGTAAATCACAGAAAGCTGTAGGGAAAGGGAGGCGATGTTTAGGAAAATTTAAAGAGTGGTAGAACCAAATTCAACATGGTAAAACGATTTCGATGACAGCGCACACATTAGAGTAGATCTAGATACTCATTACTCAAACTAATTGCAGGCACCATGAAAGGATGAGGGGGTGGGGGAATGTCTCCCTAGAGGGATTTACAGATTCACCAAGTGTTCTCTCTACAAAAAGAGAACAAAGAAGAAATAACATTAGCCCTGGAGCATAAGGGATTCTATTGAGCTCATGATTAGGATTTCACTGCCCGAAGTACACGAAAAGAAATTAAAAGGGGAGAAGGAAGCTGCCATCGAGATAGAATACATAGAGATGAACACGTTGACCCCAAAATTGGGCCAGATGCACTTCATTCATTCACATACATAGAAACATACATTGCCCCGTGATTCTTACACCGGGGAAGCAAAGAAGAAACGAGCATTACATCAAAGAAGGAGAACAGAACAGAAAATAAAAAGGGGGGGGGACTATAGCCCGCCATGGACACTGCAAGGTGAAGACCCACCTTGATTTCAAGTGCTCTGGGTGGCTCTCGTTGCTCTCTCTCTCCCTGTGCCCCTTTGCTCTATCTCCCTCTTTTCTCTGTTTCTCTGGATTCTTCTCCCTTGTTTTTTTCCTTCTAATCTTTCTCCTTGTTGTTTTTTTTGCGGCACTAGAAGTAAGGGGGGTTTTATAGCCGGAAGTAGGGGATCGGAGGGCGGACGGGACCCCTGGGCAGCGGCACCAACTCACCGGCCTGCCAGTTGCTTGAGTGCCGCCGACTAACGTTGCCAAGGGCTACCGACTCACTTCAAAACAAAGGTTCCACCGATTCATTTCCAAGGAAGACATGCCACCGATTCACTCATTCTTTTTCCAATTGACTTTTATACAAAGTATGCCACCGATTCACCATAAAAAGTGTAGCATTTCACTTTTCACTTTTTTTTCTTTAAAAGGGGGTGCCGACTCATCCCATGGCATTTTTGTAGTTTTTATCATTTCACCCCAGAACTGGCCCAGATGGAAGCCTGACGTCCGGTGCAACCATGGGTTTGATGCAGTAGACTCAAAGTGTAGATTTCATCATTTTTCAAGACCTGATTTGCAGTTTGCGGTGATTCCGGCGTGTGTCGAACCCGTACCGATTTTCTCAAGTTTTGTCCTGATTTGGCCTTCAGCACTGTAATATGTGCTGTCAGACCTTCTTTGAGAGCATGTGGAGCTTCCTCGTCGAGTGGGCCATCCCTCGAAGCATTTTTGCACTGACTGAGTAGCTTTTCGATCACCCATGGACCTTTCCGGTGCAGTGTGTACCCGAATCAGGTAACCCGGGTTTTCTTCTGATTTAGCATTCGGCTCAGCGCTTTGTGCCGCCAACTTCATTCTGTGGACACGTAGAGCGTCTTCATTGGGAGGGCCATCCCACGAAGCATTTCTGCCCTGATCGGACGTCTTTATGGTCGCTTACGGACCGTTCTGGCATTACACGTGTGCTGAGCGAATTCCCCGAGTTTTTCGCTGATTCAGCCTTTGGCACATCAATTTGTACCATAAATTGCACTTTATGGATATGTGGAGCGTCTTCATTGAGAGGACTATACCTCGAGGCATTTTCACCCTGACTGGGCGTCTTTATGGTTGCTTACCGACCGTTCCGGGATTCCGTGTGTGATAATTGGATTCTCTGGGTTTTCTGCTGACATCGCCTTCGGCACCACATCTTGGAGAATTAGATATGTTTCTTCACCTCGGAAAGCTTCTGATGGGGCATCGGGGCCATTCCATTAAATATTTGGAATGTATTTTTGTAATATTGTACTTGGTGTGTAATGTGTGTTTGTTTTGTGTTTTATTTGGGTTTATATGTAAAAGGGCCACGTAGGCCTAGCAGGGGTCCCCACCCTCTCTCTCATTAGGCCACTTGGCCTCTAGGGCCCAGGTGGGGTTGGTTCAAAGTCCAAGATTGGACTTGGACCAAGGGAGGACAAAATAGAAGAAAATTCAATTTTTTCTACCTTGTTTTTCAAAGGGGCGCTCCCTTGTTTGTCCTATATGGGGGAATTATTTAATATATTTTATTTCCCCTTCCCTTATATGCCCCTTTGACCAAGGGCATTAGAGGTCATTTGGTTAGGTCTAGGGTTTTAGTATTTAATGTCTCTTGTTGTATTTTGATCAATTTTAATGAAGAAAATTACATGAATTTTGTGTGAATGAGGATAGGGGCGCACCTCTCTCTCCCTCCCTTCCCTTGTTCTTCATCTTCTTCCTCTTGATCCAGGGTGAGAAGCCCTAAATATTGGAGTGAATCCAATTTCTATCTCTTCCCTGGAGTGTGAAGCTCCACCACCGCCGCCGCCGCCGCCATCGGAGCCGCCAACAAGCCGCCACAAGCCACCTTGCACCTACTGTCCTGAACCACGAAATCCATAATAGCAAGCTAAAGAAAAGGTCAGTTCTCCCAGCTCACAGCTTTGATCAAGCTACGATTTTGAGAGAATGTTCCTCTTTGTGTTAGCTTTCCAGCAATATAAACTTTGCCCCATTCTGATCCCGATTGCCCCACCTCCCAGGTCGTTCTTCGTACCCGTCGCAATCTGCCTGGTTGCAGATCTTTAGGATAGATCCCCGATCCCGTATTTTTCCCACCCCCTTAATCTTCACCAAAAATTCCCAAAATCATTTTGTACGTCTCCCACATAGTCCTCTTCCACCCATAATTTTCACAAACCCTAAATCCACCGCCAACCCCTCAGTCAAAAATCGCCTTTAGACAGTTCCCTTTCTGTTCTGCTGGATCTAGATCTCGAGCCAGAAAAGAGTATGTGGCACAATCATTTTTATTTTCAATCCGTCTACTGGATAAATCAAAAATTCTAGTATGTTGAAGATCTCTGAGTCCTCTTTCCAACGGCGCTAACCTCGCTTCGATCCGACATCGGATCTGGGTGTACCGGCCATTTTCGCTAGAGTGCGCAAGAGTGTCCAGATCTGTCTCGAGACAGGCCTACAAAAAGGGTTCACAAATTAATTCCAGGAAAAATACGTCGGGGTAACTTTAGCGGCCGTCGCTCCCAGGGGTCGACTAGGGATCCTCTGACAGCGTCCTGGTGAACCTCCGCCTTCAGAAGGTTCCAGGAGATCGACGTCCCTTTGGACGACCGTGCTTGCTGTCCTGCCGGCCAGCAACTCGCAGATTCGGAGCCGCTGCCCGCCATCACCCGGAACCCGCCACCTTGATGCCCGTCAACCCAAATTCGGTGCTCCCGGCATATTTTTGTGTAGTGTAGCCCTTTACCTCTCTGTGTGGAGTGGGTAAGAAAATTCATTTCTCTAATTAATTTAATTACTGTACCGGGAGTTACGAAGTTTGGCCAGGAACGTCTTCCCCACGCCCGGTAGCATGGAGGTATCGTGTTCGCTCCTCACTTGGCATTTTTGCTTACTAAGTAAACTTCTATATGTCGCTGCATGAGTGATAGGAAAATCTAGCTTGTTATATCATTTCAATCACCGTTGCGAGAGAGAGCGAGACCGTCCCGTGACCCGATCCAGGCACGAAAGTGAGAGTTGACCACCCTAGCCCTTTGCAGGTTTCTCAACCACGCACGTTCGAACACTTCCCTTGCTAGGGACAATCGCGAGTTTTACTAGAGTCTAAGGATTGCATATCAATTGGCGTCGAGTCGCGTCCCGTCCCGCATCAAATAGGTATCAGAGCTAAGTCGAGTCTAGGGTAGTCGGTCCAAGGTGTCACATTGCATCTCTATATCCGGTATATCAAAAGGTGTTCCCGGAACGATAGGTTACACCTATTGGGAAGGTAGCACACTTGCGTGAGTGCGATCTTCGTATCAAACCTCTGTCACGTACCGAATATTGGAGTTTAGGTCGTCCTTCACTTCGCCTTGGTCGGCGCATTCCAACCCCGTGTCATTTGCATGCCCACCCGTAGAGGTACCCAATACTCACCACCACCACCACCTATGGTAGATTCCCGAGTCCCTAATCCCGATGAGCCTTCGGTGGGCGACATGTTTCGAGCTCTTATGGGAAAAATGGAAGAGTTGACTACACGAGTAGATAAGATGGAAGGGATGAGTACGTGGGTGGATGGCCTAGGCACACATTTGGAAGAGAGGATGAAGGCCTTAGAGGATAGGGCCGAAGAGTCGGACCAGCCTGTTCATGGTCTGGTAGGGACAGTAGCCGTCCTAGAGAGACCCTCAGTTGAGGCGCACCCCGCGCCGACGAATGGTCAACAGGAGCCAGTTCAGCAGCCTGCTGCTCCTAGGGCTCAAGGGGTAGATGATAGGAGGCGCCGAGTCCCCGAGGTTGTTGATTATGAGTCCAAGAATGAAAATGGGGGATATGGTTGTGACCATCGTGTTCAACGACGGAATCGTGATTTAGATCAGGGCGAGCGGACCCTCAGGACCGTTCGTTCGGACCCTCTCACTTTTGACGGGTCCTTGGACCCGAAGGTCTATCTAGATTGGGAGTCCGGGATGGATCGGTACTTTGATTGGTTCGATATGACGGACCGTCGAAGAGTCCGATTCGCTACCATGAAGCTGATGGGACAAGCTCAGACCTATTGGAAGAACGTAGAGAGCGTGTTGTTTCATCGGCAGGTGCCCCAGGTTGAGACATGGGGTGAGATGAAGGTCAAGCTTGGGCGAAAGTACCTTCCAGCCACATACCGTCAGCGACTCATCGATAGGTGGCAGAGTCTCAGTCATGAAGATCGGTCCGTCTCTGAGTATATCGCTGAATTTGATGAGTATTTTTTGCGATGTGGTGTATCGGAGGAGAGCACCATGCCCATTTCCTGCTTCCGTCGTGGTCTGCGGCCCTACTATCAGTATGAGCTTTTTCGCCACAATGTGACCAAGTTGGAAGACACGTATCAGGTTGCTCTCGAGATGGAGCAGTTTGAGGGAGAGTTCGAGTCTACCCAACGGTTGGGCCCCATCCCTCTTCGTAGTGCCGAGCCCCGTAGCTCTTTAGGCCCATATCAGAGGGCCCCCATGGCTCGACCTCAGGAGCCCGCCCGTCAGGAGCAATTCGCTCCAAGGCCTCGCCCTCCCCCGCCAAGAGATCTACCTCCACCCCAACCACCGGCACCCATTGCCCGCCCCCCGGGACCTATTGCCCATCCTCCGGCACACACACCTCTTCCCCTGCTGCGTACACCCCCTGTCCGTCCGGAGGATAAGGGTAAGGGACCACTTATCAGAGAGACTAGTAGGTCACGACTGCAGTGTTATCACTGTCAGGGGTTTGGCCACTTTGCCGACCAATGTCCCTCTCGTACATCACTAGACCTAGGGGACAAAAGGGTTGGAGAAGCCTCACCATCTGGGTTTGTGTATGTCAGCTATGAGGTCGAGCCAGAATTAGCTGACGAATTCTATAAAGAAGATCCGAAGGACCTATCGACACTTAAGATGCGGCACTCGGATGATGACCACCTAAAGGGTAATGTCACAGCATTAAGTTTAGGGTCATGCTTGAGTCCATTTTTTCTTCTTCGTGTGGTTTGTTTGTGTGGTTTGCATGCATTTTTCAAGTGCATGGTGAGTCTGCATATGTCAAGTCAAGTCGGTCTTCTACAAGCTCGCAGGTGTCAGTCCCTTACGAGTGTGAGGCAAGTCGGATCTAATGCGTATGTTGTAGACTTGCCGGAATATGGGATTAGCTTTACATCAATGTCTTGGATCTAGTCACCCATAGGGACCCAACGGTGATTCCTAGTGAGTCTTCGAGCCGCCTCCTCCCCTTTGAGAGTGACCCCACCCCGGAATGTCCACCACTAGCCTCGTTTTCACAGCATCATGTGCATATCGAATATATATGGGATGAGCAGGTGACAGTTACTTGGAGTGGAGTGTACCCACGCTACCAGGTACGGTGACGGATGCACCGGAGCTACTCGAGCAGCCGCACCCATTACTCGACGGGGTCGAGTTTCTCCCACCCGGGGAGAAATGATGGGGCATCGGGGCTATTCTATTAAATGTTTGGAATGTATTTTTGTAATATTGTACTTGGTGTGTAATGTGTGTTTATTTTGGTTTTTATTTGGGTTTATGTGTAAAAGGGCCACGTAGGCCCAGCAGGGGTCCCCACCCTCTCTCTCATTGGGCCACTTGGCCTCTAGGGCCCAGGTGGGGCTGGTTCAAAGTCCAAAATTGGACTTGGACCAAGGGGGGACAAAATAGAAGAAAATTCAATTTTTTCTACCTTATTTTTCAAAAAGGCGCCCCCTTGTTTGTCCTATATGAGGGAATTGTTTAGTATATTTTATTTCCCCTTCCCTTATATGCCCCTTTGACCAAGGGCAATAGAGGTCATTTGGCTAGGTCTAGGGTTTTAATATTTAATGTCTCTTGTTGTATTTTGATCAATTTTAATGAAGAAAATTACATGAATTTTGTGTGAATGAGGCTAGGGGCGCACCTCTCCCTCCTTACCTTCTCTTGTTCTTCATCTTCTTCCTCTCGATCCATGGTGAGAAGCCCTAAATATTGGAGTGGATCCAATTTCTATCTCTTCCCTGGAGTGTGAAGCTCCACCACCGCCGCCGCCGCCAAGAAGCCGCCACAAGCCACCTTCCAGCTGATGTCCTGAACCACGAAATCCAGAATAGCAAGCTAAAGAAAAGGTCGGTTCTCCCAGCTCACAGCTTTGATCGAGCTGAGATTTTGAGAGATTGTTCCTATTTGTGTTAGCTTTCCAGCAATATAAATTTTACCCCATTCTGATCCCGGTTTTCCCACCTCCCAGGTCGTTCTTTATACCCCTCACAATCTGCCTGGTTGCAAATCTGCAGGATAGATCCCTGATCCCGTATTTTTCCCACCCCCTTAGTCTTCATCAAAAATTCCCAACATAATTCTGTACGTCTCCCACATAGTCCTCTTCCACCCATAATTTTCAAAAGCCCTAAATCCACCGCTAACGCCTCAGTCAAAAATCACCTTTAGATAGCTCCCTTTCTGTTCTGCTGGATCTGGATCCCAAGCTAGAAAAGAGTCTGTGGCACAATCATTTTCATTTTCAATCCGTCTACTGGATGGATCTGAAATTCTAGTATGTTGAAGATCTCTGAGTCCTCTTTCCAACGGAGCTAACCTCGCTTCGATCCGACACCGGATCTGGGCGTACTGGCCGTTTTTGCCAGAGTGCGCAAGACTGTCCAGATCTGTCCCGAGACAAGCCTGCAAAAAGGGTTCACAAATTAATTCCAGGAAAAATACGTCGGGGTAACTTCAGCGACCGTCGCTCCCAAGGGTCGACTAGGGATCCTCTGCCGGCGTCCCGGTGAACCGCCGCCTTCTGAAGGTTCCCGGAGATCGATGTTCCTTTGGACGCCCGTGCTTGCTGTCCTGCCGGCCAACAACTCACAGATTCGGAGCCGCTGCCCGCCATCGCCCGGAACCTGCCGCCTTGCTTCCCGTCAACCCAAATTCGGTGCTCCTGACAAATATTTTATGCAGCCATTTACCCCCCTGCGTGGAGTGGGCAAGAAAATTCACTTCTGTAATTAATTTAATTACTGTACCTGGAGTTACGAAGTTTGGCCAGGAACATCTTCCCCACGCCCGGTAGCGTGGAGGTATCGTGTTCGCTCCTCACTCGGCATTTTTGCTTACTTCGTATATTTCTATATGTCGCTGCATGAGTGATAGGAAAATCTAGCTCATTATATCATTTCAATCACCGCTGCGAGAGAGAGCGAGACCGTCCCGTGACTCGATCTGGGCACGAAAGTGAGAGTTGGCCACCCTAGCTCTTTGCCGGTTTCTCAACCGCGCACGTCCGAACGCTTCCCTCGCTAGGGATGATCGTGAGTTTGCCTAGAGTCCAAGGTTTGCATATCAATTGGCGTCGAGTCGCGTCCTGTCCCGCATCAGCTTCCCTACCAGCTGACGGGCCTCCCGATGCATTTTCATCATCATCGGACGAGGTAAGGGGCTTCCTCAGCACGAACGAGTTGGTGCTGATTCGTTGAGCTTGTTGATCTCGGCTTGCCGTATGAGCCTTCCTTTGCTTCTTTGAGGGTGGCCCCGAATATTCCCCTGAGCTCCTAGGTCTTATTTTAACAGCTGTCCAAAGCAACCGAGTATTTTTCTTTTCTTCTTCTCTTCCATTTCCTTCTCCTCCGATGTAGGGCATTCGGTCAGAGCTCATGACCTGCAAAACAAAGGTAAAGAAAAATTAGAAATTTTTTTGATGTCAATAAATGCCCCCCACCCGTAGGTGTCGCGAGTGAGAGACGAAAGAGCGGGACCTGCGGGTGTAGCCCATAACCCATTTAAAAATGTTGTATATGCATATTTTGTCATTCATCATTATTATTATTATTTTATATTCTCTTATTATTATTATTATTATTATTATTATTATTCATTATTCATTTTTTATTCATCTTGCTTTATTCATTATTATCATCACCATTTTTTATTATTCTATTATTTATTTATTTCTCTCTATCATCATCACTTTATTCTCATGCAAACACGCAGGCACACCTCATCAGTAGGCATATAACATCTATAGTATAGATCCCCTCTATCAGGGATAGGATAAGGATAGTGCCCAAGATTCGTGGACAGAGTGCAGCTCACGAAGCACAATTAAGGGAGGCGTGCATACGTGAAGTTAAAACCGCGTAGAGTATATGCATAGCATAAACCACGATCCACATCTGAGACTATTCCTCCATATAGTGAAAGTGCAATTATATGGGCAGCGAGTCTTAAACATAGGGACGTATAGACGTTCTAAGTAACACTAGAGGATAACTATATAGCCTACACATGCATTTGGGGTTCTCGGATTTTGGTAGCTTCGCACATCCCCCGTGTTTATTCTTAGTTCAGGATTTCACCGTTCGACGCGAGTTTCCTCATTTTTTTCAGTGGGGATTCCCAACTACTAAGATCCATCCATTTATTCGCAGTGCTATCATGGACTTCACCGTTCGGTGCGAGTCTCCTCTTGTGTCTCAATGGGGATTCCTGAATACTAGGATTCATCCTTTTTTATTGCGATTCTATTATGGACTTCACCGTTCGGCGTAAGTCTCCTCACGTGTCTCAATGGGGATTCCCGGCTACTAGGATTCATCCTTATTTTAATCGTGGAGTTTGCTGCACCATTCTCGCGTGAGTCTCCTCATGTGTCTCAATGGGGATTCCCGGTTACTTGGTTTTACATTCCACTTATAATTATCATCATTTTTTTCTTTTCTCTCTTTCTCTCTCTTTTTTAAGGGGGTAGGTAGCTTTTTTCTCACGATTACCCTTCATGTGAGTGTAGAGATTTAAGGCTCCATGAATTGTTAAGAAGAATTTATGACGTCCCTATGGCTAGGGGCGACTACTCATATTGTGTGCGAGGTGTGAGAGTTTCATCTAGGGTGTATCATGAGAGTTGTGCTAGCAACATAGCTATGTCTCTTCCCCTGCCCGTATGCACTCACTGAGAATTGACTTTTTCCATCTCTTAGTGTGTGCCGTGACACAGGTAGACGTAGAATTTGGGCAATGTTATTTAGCAAGGAAGTATGTGGTCTTAGAAATTTGAAGGAAGTGTATTAATGCTATACTACAGGCAAACATGCATGTGAAACAAGCAAGCAAGCAAACCATGTTATACTCCTTTTTTCTTTTCTTTTTTTCTCTCTCTTTTTTTCTTTTCTCTTTTTTCTTCTCTTTCTCTTATTTTTTTCTCTCTTCTCTTTTTCCCTCTTTTTTTCTTTTTTTTCTTTTTTTTATGGGGCTTAATAGGCACACCCGCAAATCGACAGTTTGAGAGGTAAGTGGCTCATGCCGTGACAATGGAGAGAAGGTGTCATATGTTGTTGTGAATCCCCAGAGGGATCAATTGTTGGTATGGCACCAAGGGGGGAATCTTTTCGTTCATTGGTTTGGGCAACAATTTCAGGCCAATAGTAAGGTGATGGTCGACCTCGACTGAAGGTCGTGACATTGAAAGACTTGGTTTGGATGTAAGGCCGTAATGCCAAGGTAGAAGGGTCTTTTTGTTCATTGGATTGGATGATAGTTCCCGGGCCAATGATGAGATGACTTTTCGACTTAGACAGAAGGTCATGACACCGAATGACTTGGCTTAGGCGTAAAGTCATGATGCCAAGGGACAGCATTTGCCAGCTTAGGTAAGGAGCCATGATGCCGAACAACTTGGTCTAGACATAATGTCATGATGCCAAGGGAAAAATATTTCCTTGCTTAGGCGAAGAGCCATGACGCCGGACAACTTGTCCTAGACAGTATGTGATGTTGCCAAGGCAGAATATTTACCGGCTTAGGCATAGGTCCATGACGTAGGACAACTTGGCCTAGACGGTAAGTCATGTTGTCAAGGCAAAATATTTACCGGCTTAGGCGTAGAGTCATGACGCCTGACAACTTGGCTTAGGCGGAAGGCCATGATACCAAGGTATAATATTTACCGGCTTAGGCGGAAGGCCATGATGCCGGACAAGGATATTTAACGGATTAGACCAAAGTCATGATGCCGCACAACTTGGCTTAGGCGGAAGGCCATGACGCCAAGGTAAAATATTTACTGGCTTAGGTGGAAGTAGCCATGACGTCGGACAAAGATATTTAACGGCTTATACGTAAAGTCATGACGCCGTACAGCTTGGCTTAGGCGGAGGGCCATGATGCCAAGATAAAATATTTACCGGCTTAGGCGGAAGGCCATGACGCCAGACAAGGATGTTTTAACGGCTTAGACGTAAAGTCATGATGCTGTACATGTTGGCTTAGGTGGAAGGCCATGACGCCAAGATAGAATGTTTACCGGCTTAGGCAGAAGGCCGTGACGCCAGACAAGGATGTTTAACGGCTTAGATGTAAAGTCATGACGCCGTACAGTTTGGCTTAGGTAGAAGGCCATGACGCCAAGATAAAATACTTACCGGCTTAGGCGGAAGGAGCCATGACGTCGGACAAGGATATTTAACGGCTTAGACATAAAGTCATGACGCCATATAGCTTGGCTTAGGCGGAAGGCCATGACGCCAAGGTAAAAAGGGTCTTTTTTGTTAACTAGATGGACGGAAGGTCCGAACCAAAGGTGAAAGGATCTTTTTGTTAACTGATCGGACGGAAGGTTCGAACCAAAGGTGAAAATGGTCTTTTTGCTGACTGGTCGAACGGAAGGTCCGAACTAAAGGTGAAATATGGATGTTGACCCAACGGGATGTCGGAGCCAACAAACCTTGCTTAGACAGTATGTTTAAGATAAGGGCAAACATAAAACATTGTTGTCATCTCGACGTCATGTCGAAAATGACCAACTTGAAAGAGACAAAGGGTCTGGGCCAAGGCAGAATATGGTTGTTGACTTGACAGACTTGCCAAAGTCAACCAACTTAGCAAAGGGGTGAGGCCTAGGCCAAGGGAGGAATACGGGGTACAGACGTTGACCTGACGTCGTGTCGGGGTCAACGAACTTGGCAGAGACGTGAGGCCTAAACCATAGGCAGAATATAACATGGGTGTTGACTCGACGTCCGGTCGAAGCCAATGAACTTGGCAGAGGCGTGAGGCCAAAGCCAAGGGCGGAATGTAAAATAGGTGTTGACTCGACGTCCTGTCAAAGCCAATGAACTTGGCGAAGGCGTGAGGCCTAAGCCAAGGGTAGAATATAGGATAACTGTTGACTCGACATCTTGTCGAAGCCAACGAACTTGGTAGAGGCATGTGGCCTAACCCAAAGGCAGAATATAAAATGGGTGTAAGTGTTTACCAGACGTCATGTCAAAGTCAACGGGCCCTACCCTGATAGAAGGTTTAGGGTGAGGGTAGACCAGATGGTAGACGAACGTGAGGCCCAGACCCAGGGCTAAATATTGATGTTAATCCGACGAAATGTCGGAGTCAACGAACCTTGCTCAGACGGAAGGTCCGAAACAAGGGTAGAATGTGCAGATGAGGATATCAGCCTGACGTCATGCCGAAGTTGACCAACCTAGTAGAGACGTGAGGTCTAAGCCAGGATATAATATGGACGCTGACCCGTGGAGATGACGGGATCACTAAACCTTACCTAGATAGAAGGTCTGAGACAAAGTGAAGAGGTCGTTTATTGGTTTATTAGTTTGGATAGGTTGAGTTTATTTAACTTGTTAGGTTTATTGAGTTTATTGGATTCATTGGTTTTGTTGAGCTTATTGAGTTTATTGAGTCTATTGGTTGAGTTCATCGGGTTTATTGGGTTTGTTGAATTTGTTGAGTTTATTGAATTTATTGGTTGAGTTTATTGAGGTTTATTTGATTTCTTGGGTTTATTGATTCATTGAGTTTATTGATTTCATTGGTTTTATTGGGCTCATTGGGCTTATTTAGTTTATTGAGTTCATTGAGCTTATTGAGTTTATTGATTCATTGAGTTTATTTGGTTTGCTTGATTTATTGAGTTGATTAAATTCCATTTACTGGATTGATTGAATTATTTTGGTGATTGATTTTATTCTGTTTATCAAGTTAATTGAGTTTGATGAATCTATTGAATTTATTGGTTTTGCTAGATTTGTTATGTTTATTGAATTTCATTGGTTTTATTAAATTTATTAAATTTATTGATTCATACAGGTTTTTTTTAATCATCATTTTCATTTCTTCATTTTTTTATTTTTTTATTTCTTCTTTTGTTTCCCTTTCTTTGTTTTGTTTGTTTTTTTTCGGTCTCCCTGGCGCAGATTCGTCTACGGTGTGGGATATTTTGTTCGGTGGGACCGTTGATTGATTATTTATTATGCCGGTGGGGCTAGGGAATAGCATCCAAGGGTCCTAGCCAAAATGGGGTGCCTCGAGCCAAAAAGGCAGGGGTTTATGGGCCCAGTTCTGTGAGGCTAGGGACAATTTTTGATCTCGACGAGGGAGGAGCGCCTTAGGGCAAGGAAAAAGGCTTTATGGATATAGCTCAGTGGGCCAAAAGGGTAATTTTGGGGCTCGGCGAGGGCAGAGTGCCTCAGGCCAAGGAAAAAGATTTTGTGGACCCAGCCCGATGGGACAAAAGGTAGTTTTGGGGCTCAGCGAGGGCGGAGTGCCTCAGGCCAAGGAAGAAGATTTTGTGGACATAGCCCAACGGGACTGATGGGCAAAATATTGAGCTCGATAAGGGCAGAGTGCCTTATGTCAAGGAAATGGAGATTTTATTGGGCCGACAATGGGCAAAGGGTCCAAGCCGGCAATTGTGGGAAAGTCTCGTGAGACAACTATGGCGTCTCTTGGTGTATTTGAATCATTGTTGGCCGAACGTTAGAAGACAACGAGAATGCATTGGCCGGGGACATAGGTCCCAGATTAAGGGTAGAGGGTCAGTCCCGGTGGGACAAGTGGGGAGTACCCCCGTAGGATGGGAGGATGGCAAGGCACCATGAATTCCTGTGGGACCAGTGAGAAGTACCTTCATAGGACGAGGCATCGGTACGGCCTATTCTCTTCGCTCCCCTCAACGGGTACGGACCCGTATTTGAAACGGGAGGCCTAGTGGCCAATGAGGGTTCTTTAGCGTCTGTGGGACCGTTGATTAACATGATCCCCTAGGAGTATTCAGTGACAGCTATGCATCAGATCAACAGCTGTCTTCTTTTATCATTGATTTCTTCAGGAGATGCTCCAAACAGCTTCAACTCGGACTTCCAGTGCTTACGCCAAGTGTCATCCTCTTTACCCTTTTTCTTAGAAGCCGCGGTTGTAGGGTTTTCCTACCTCCGCAGATGGCAGTCATTTTATTTTTCCATGGGCACTCACCATACAATGCCACTAGGGAATCCTCTGCCTACGTAGGCGGATGGGGAGGCCTTGTTTGACCCCATAATTTCTCTTCTTTTCTTTTACATTCATTTTTTCTTCTTTTTTTTCTACTTTGAACAGACAACTCGGATGGCACTAACAGTGCAGTGCAGTGCAGAGCTGGTACTTTTCATCCATTTTTTTTAACAGACCAAGGCGGGTGCACAGGAGAGCGCTCACCCCCTCAGAGAGGGGATGAGTAGTTCACTCCACCATACCAACACCACAATGGTAGTGTTTTTATTGAGTGCAGGCTAAATCATGAGGGAAATGATATTTCCCCAAGAAGATGCAACCATCATGGCCTCATGCATTTTTCTGAGGGGCCCCACCTCTGAGAGATGACATTTCAAACAGAGACTTATGTTTGTGCAAGCAAATTTCATATGCCCTCTTTCCCCCCCTTTTTTCTATTTTTTTTCTATTTTTGGCTCATTTTCATTTTTTTTCTCTTTTTTTTTGTTTTGGGTGCCTGCCCCCAGAACAGGCCCTTTCCCCCTCTTTTTCTTCTTCTTTTTTTTTTGTTGTAAACATCCGCATTCAAGCTGTGGGGTGATATTAAATGTTGGCTTCAGCCAAATCTGTGAGGAGCAACTGGGGCAGTGATGTTGCGTGGGGCTGCTCTTTTGATGACAGGCATTTGATGAGGGCGCAGTGGGTCCACCTTATACTCACCCATATGTAGTTCACCTTTCCGGATCAGGCCTTCAATACTATCCTTCAACACATAGCAATTCTCAATGGGATGTCCCACCATTTGGTGATAAGGACATAAGCGTGGATCATCTTTCCCTACGGAATCGCCTGGTTTCTTTGGCTTTAGAAGCACCACTTTGCCACATTCATGGGCCCACTTAAAAAGAGCCCTAGTCTTATTCTTCGGAAAGGAGTACGGTTTCATCATTCTACCCCTTAATGAGGACCCTTATTTTTTCGGCTCGGCGGAAGAAAGACCGGCTACCTCTTTCATTTCCTTCTTCTGTTGCTCGAAGGCTTCAAAATATGAAGTGCAAATTTCTTCTTTCACCGGGTATTTTCCAGTTGGTTTATTCCTCTGGCTCGAGATAGTAGAAGCCGGGCAAAGCTTTGCCAGAATTGCTTCAACATCGACCACGATGTCACTTAACTATTCAAAGGTCGTGCCTTCAATGTCAATGACCCATCGTAGAATTTCTGTTCTCAAATTTTCTTTGCAAATTTGAATAGAGTCCCCGTAGCTAGGTGGATGTCGACACCTTTCACAGAGATTCCTCCACCTTCTTATGTAGTCCCTGGAGGACTCATTATCTCTTTGTTTGGCTGCTTGCAATTCGGCCTCGGTGACTTCATCTCTAGCCATTTTTGTATTTATTGTTTGTTCTACCCTTGGCTTGTTTATTGTCGCCAGACCCGCTGAGCTTGGGTATAAGGTAGTTGGCTACATATGCGGCCCCATTGGCACCATCGTTTGAGATGCTTTGATTGCCCCCTGACATGCTTGGGGGACTGGATATCAAAGTGGCTGAGGGGGAATGCCCCCTGTGTATTCAGGCATTATTCATAGCATGGCTGGCCGTGTTAAGGATTCAGGTGAGCTAGCACCAACTTGTGCCGCTTCCTGTAGATGTCCTATCGATCGAGGCATGGATGGACTTACATTCATTTCATTTAGCTACCTCTTCAGCATTTCAATCTCTTGATGTTTTTGGTGTAGTAGCGCCACCGAGGTGGGGTTTTGTATGAAAGGGCCAGGAGTTCTACTGCCTCCCACCTCCGGTTTGTATGAGATGTGTGGCATCTTGTTATCACGGCCGGATACACTCAGCTTCTTCGAGACAAACTCCTTGGGTTTTATGCCTTTGGATGGAGGAATGTGGTATTGAACCCCCTTATTCGCTGACGGACGTTGTTTTGACATTTTCCCCAGACATAGTAGATAAATGGGAGGTGAAAACTTTAGCCTGAGTTATTCTCTTCGGCACAAAGTAGGTTTCTTCATCTCCCTCATCAGCAGTTTACGCCCCGCCAGACGAGGCTTTCAATGTGTTGTAGGAGAGGGCCATATGTCTCCTTTCAATTTTTGCATTCTTCTTTTCCTTCCCCTTTATGGTCGACCTCTGCCCCCACAGTGGGTTACTTGGTGCATTCAGCATCAGCATCTTTACCTTTTCTTCGGTTCTTTTTATTAGCCGATGGGATTCATTACATCTTTGAGGCGCATGCTTCTTGAGCTGCATAGGTTGGCCCTTGGACTGCTCTTGCTCGTCTCGCCCGTTCATAATAATTTGAAGTTGTTCCGCAGCTGAGCTGGTTTCTTCATGCATCTGCACTGGGGTTTGTTTCTTTTCATGATTAGTCCTTTTGAAAGCCACTAGAGGGGATGTTTGAAGGTAGATAGGAGATATAGGGGATGGAGTGGGCTGGGCCATGGCTCCACAAATTTGGACCTCCGAAATCAGGCGAGGTGCAGGCCTTGTTCTCTTTCTTGTCGACGTTACTCGCCAATTTCCTTATTTTTCTTCAGGCACGGGTGTTGACACCCGTTTTATGACCAATGAGTTGGGTCATCTCCTTGTTTATTTTTATGATGTCCCGAGTTATTCACCGCTTGTTGGGCCGTTTTTGATCATTTTTGGGCCTAATTTTATGGGTCATTCTCCTTGGTTGGACTTATCTCCATTGATTTCTCGTCACTTCACCTTATTGGGCCTAGATAAGAGCAAATGAGGATTATTTTGGATTAAGTTGTGAATTTATTAGCCTTTATCTCTTTTACCATGTCCTCTTCCCTAGCGGTCTATCGTACGACCGCAAGGAGGCCGTTGGAGGTCCATCGCTAGACTGCTAATGGACAGAGAGTCCTGCTAGGTCTCTTTGATCTTATCTTCTTCTGGACGCATGTGCTTAGCAGTCTATCGCACGACCGTTTCTTGGGTCTAGCGGTCTATTGCAAGACCGCTAGTGGAACAGAGAGTCCTGCTCTGCTGTTCTTCCTCTCCTCGGCCGTGGACGAACTAGAGTCCTTCATCCTTTGATTTCTCTCTCACCAGAGACTCCCAGAACCTTCTGTTTGTTTCTATGGACTCTTGGGAGTATTATCTTCAAGGATTATCTAGTTTCAGGTCTATTTTCGAGTCATTATCCCTCCAACTCGAACCTTGGGTTTGAGGGCCTATAAATAGGACCCTTGAGTTCATGGCTTGGAGAGGAGATTTTTGGAGATTGCGTCGAAGTGCTGCTGCGTCCTGGAGCCATTTTCAACCAAGGAGAAGCTGCTTCCACGTCCACCAAGCTTCTAGTTCAGGGAGTACAAAGTTCTTTGGTCTTAATTGTGTTCTTTGGTCTTTAGTTTTGTCCATCATTCCTTTGCATCCATAGCATCTTCCCTCTTCTTTTCTCCACGTTCTCTGCATTCAATCATATTTTCAAAATATCCTCCCATCTTTTTCACGCCCCCACAGGGGTTAAAAAAATCAAACCTCCCAGGTATTCACCCTTCTTTTATGCATACTAGCTTAGTTGCGTTATAATTACTACACTTGTCCCAAGGGCTAATTGGGTTATTTTTCTTGTTGTCCACACTTTCTCGCAGGTTTACAGGACTTATTGCACGAGGCCCAACCTTTCTGACCGGCCAAGAGGGGTGGAGATTAAGTTCCAAACTACTGTTCTGGGTGCTCTAGCGGTCATCTGTAAGACCATTTTCTGCTGGATCGCGGTCGTATGAAAGACCATTTTTAGTTCGCTGCACCTGGTTTTCTCTCTCCCGTGGGCGGGTGACTTCAACCGACTCTTTCTAAGGTATTCTTGTGTTTTTTACTGCTTTAATTACTTTGGTGGCGATCACACATCTTTATTAGGGTATTATTCATCTTTGTCATCTTCTTTGCTTGCCTCCTTTTTACTTTACTTGCTCCACACCTACGGTGTGTGTTTTTTTTATTTTATTCCTATACTCTACGTCCCGGTGTGTGTTTTTATTTTTCTTCCTTCATAAGCATTGATGACATGCCCATGCTCTTGATTTTTGTGATTGTTTGAGTTAGGTCATTACTTGCTCACACACTTTTACACATCCTCCTTATCTTCATATTCACATCATTCACATTCACCTTCATCACATCACATCACAAAAAACTATCCACACCCCCATTTTTTGGCGGTCATGGTGGGACATCTAGTGCCAATCGTGCTGAGTTCTTGTTTCACCTACTGTCTTTAGTTTATCTCAGTAGCCCTTGTGTTTTCTCTGGTTTTCCCGTTTTATTTCTTGTTGTTTCTGCTCCCTGGTTTCTTGGCGGTCTTCTGTCTGGCCGTTTTCGACTTAAAAGCGGTCTCGCGATAGACCGTCTTATCGTATAGCGGTCTCCTTGACGACCGTTTCTCCAGTACAGGTACGCACACCGAGGTTGCTTATATTTTTGCAATTTTTGACTGTGATTTTCATTCTTGGGTGCTATCTGGTCTCCTCCTTTGTTGTTATTCATTTATACATCATTGTTTGCATATTGATTGTTAGTTTTAGGTTATAAATTGCATGCACTCTGGTGCACATAGGGTCATTCATATTTCATATCATAGTTGCATTTCCTACCTTGGTGTGTAAACCTCTCGTCTCCATATTCCTTGGGGCCGACTAGGTGACCACATCATGGACCTCCATAAGTCCCCGCGAGCCGTGGATTCTCACACGGACGTTGGGCCGATTGTACCATTACCACACCATGTCTAGGTTGCATAAGTGAGGGAGAGTTCACGCCTAGAGTTAACCAAGTCCCAAACGCCCTTCCTATTAGGAACCTTGTTGGAGAGAATATTTAAATTTAAATCATTAAGGTTCTAAAGGAGGAAACATATAAAAATTGGTGCATCATTATAACTTGGTTGACTTTGAGTGCCTCTCATCCTTTTCTTTATCTTCATAAATTTGGAGTCATTGTTTTAGTGTTTCATTTGTGCTTGTTTGTGTTGTTTGTTTTGTGTCAGGGTATTCCATTGCATGTGGAGTTGCATCCGGTCCTTAGAATCATCTTCTAGGAGCAATTCCTTCTTCACCTCTTATTCCAATCCTCTCTTTGAATCCACCATGTCTTCTTATGATCTTCCCCGTTCTCATTAGGAATCCCATCCTCAAGGTCTCCTGGAGGACCCACCTAGGGTCACCCAATTTCAATCAGGAGAAGGGATCATCCCTCCTCCATCTGCTACCTCCATAGAGGGCGCCCAGTCCTCCCTTGCTTCCAACAATCCTACGGGCCAGATCTTGCAGAAGATGGCACAATTAGATCCGGCCCAACTTCAAGCCCTCTATCAGACCTTGCAGGGGTCCAATGCCCCATCTACCACGATTGGACAAGGTCTGTCCAATATCTCTATCTTTGGACCCGGAGTCTCACCCACTCCAATTAATCTTACCCCGGTCCAGCCGAGGACCCTCCAATTCTCCGATCTAGAGGCGGGCCAATCCTCTGGCTCGGCCCATCAAATTCTTGATAAAGGGAAGACCATTCTTTCCTCATTTACCCAGGCCGAATCTTATAGGCCCATCCCTTCAGTACCTCAGGTTCTTATCGGATCATCCGACTTTTCTCGCCCTCAGCAAGGGGCGGCCCAAGTCCATGCTAATCTGGGTCATTCTTCGGCCCAATATCCATCTTATGGGCCTCCCACTCCTTCGGTCTACCCTTCGGCTCCCCGCTTCGAGCCCACTCCTCTTGCTTTGCCTGCACCGTCTTGGGAACAGGAGCTCCTTGATAAATGGGCCACTATGCAACAGCAACTTGACTTTTTTCAGAAGCGGGTTGGCCCTCAATCCCTGGCGGATGTTCCGGTTCTTAGCTTCCACAACATCCGGTTCCCTCCCCAGTCCGAGCTCTCCACATACCGCAAATACGACGGGAATAATAATCCCTTCATTCATGTGAGGGACTTTATGTATGAATCGACGCAGTTCCAATATGATGATCGCCTTATGGCGTATTTGTTCCGCCTCTAGATGGAGTTGCATTGGAGTGGTTCTATGCTTTACCACTCAAGGATGCCGAAAGCTTTAAAGTGGTGAAAGAAAAATTCATTCAACGATTTCAAGATCGGGTCAGCCCAGAGTATTCTTTTACAGATCTAGTGACCGAGAAAATGAAAACGGATGAAGATTTTACCACCTATGCTGACAGGTGGAGACAGATGGCCGCCTGCGTGCCGGGTCATGTTCCGGAGGAAGAAAAAGTCAAGTTGCTCATATCAAATGCTACCCCTACCTTCCGCAACATCCTAGCCATGAATGATATATCAAACATGCACCAACTATGTAGTCAGGCGAGATTCATACAAACGTAATTCAAGGACTCCCCCATCCACACTCTTTTTGAATCCCAAAAGCCCAAATATCACAAGAAGCCTCAGGGGCCTGTCACTGAGGGGGTCCAAACAAATGAGCAGGTGCAAGCCGTTGTATTCCCTTTCCAATCTGCGCCATTCCGCTTTCCACAAAACCCCCGCAATCCCCAATTTTCCACCCCACAAAATACCCAACCCACTTTCTCTACCCCACAAAACCCTCACCCTACCTTCGCCACTCCATAAAACATGTTCCCGGCTCCACAACAACCTCCACAACCTCCGCAATACCATAATGTCCCCCCACCCAACGGCTACACTAACAACAATAAGTGCCCGGCTCCGAAGAGAGCCCAATACCCTCCTTTGCCCGAGTCCCTCACGGACATTTTCTCGGCTCTCATGTTAATTAATGCTATTCAACTTCCTCCGGAATGGCCCAATTGGAACCCGACCGTCGATCAGATAAAATATTGCATGTTCCACAGGCAGCCTAGCCATACTATTGAGAGCTGTTTTCAATTTAGAGATTTGGTATATGACCTTCATGAAGGGCAGCGTATAGATTGGGCCGAGATACACAAGGCCATCATGGAAATAAAAGAGAAAAGAAGGCAGCCACCGAGGCAGCAAGTGCAGCAGCAACAAGCACCGCCGCCACAGCAGCAGCCACAGCAGCCGCAGCAGCAACAACATCATGTTCAAGACTTGGGGATCCATCAAAACCCCATGCCAAATCATCCGCAGCCACAACCACCGGCACCGGCTCAGGTTAATCTCCCCCAACCCCCGACTCCCGACGCCGGGTGGTCTTATGACGATGACGAATCAGTACAACTGCTCATGGCCCTCCACCATAACCACCGTAGCCTTTCTCCCTCCGTCATCTTCCCACTTAACCATCAAACGCCACCATCCTCCGCATCCACTAAACCCCTCATCCTACCATCCGTCTCCCCCATTAACCTGTCTCTCTCTACTCCACCACCAGCATCTACATTCGCCACCACCACACCGTTAGCCAACCATTCTCCCATCATCCTCCTTCCATCTACCCCTATCTCATCACCGATACCCGCACCAATCATCACCTCGCCTCCATCAAACCCTTCGCCCATCATCTCCCTTTCCCCCACGCCGCTCATTCACCCCATCGAGCCCGTTAAGCCATTTGTTTTAAGCCCATCCGATGACGTGCCAGCCCACAATCTTGTCCTACGGAGCGGGCGTTTGTTCCACAGGAATTATCCTTCCACTGGTGCGTCCGCACCCAATCTCCAGTCCTCTCAATAGGCTGTTGATCAGGAGGAGGCAGATCCGCTGTCGGGGACACAATATGATCTGTTACATCACCTGGACAGAGTACCTGCCAAGATCTCCGTGTTGGAGTTGATAAAGAGATCCACCCTTCATCAAGATGCACTCAGAAACTTTCTATAGAAGGTGATCGTCAATGAAGACATGGCAGTAGATAGCCTGCCGACATCTCTGGCTACAATCTCTAAGGGGCCGAGAATTACTTTTTACGAAACTGAATTAGCGCCCCCGGAAGTAAGACAGATGCCGCTATGCATTTCTATAACTCTGAACAAAGTCAGCATAGATACGGCACTGGTAGATACCGGGGCATCTATTAATGTCTGCCCTCTCAGAACCTTGAGAGCCTACAATTTATCAGAATATCTGTTAAGACCGACCCCTACAACTATAGCAGCATATGACAACTCCTGAAGGGCATGTCACGGGGTGGTCACTATTCAGGCCGATCTTGGGCCTCTCACTATGTCGATTGAATTCTATGTTCTGGACATTGACCCTATGTTCAAGGCTATCTTGGGTCGTTCGTGGATCGACAACCTTAACACCGTACCATCTACTGCCCACCAATGTCTCAAATTCCCTTTTCAAGGGAGGGTGGTTAAGGTGAAAAGCATGTCCGCGGTCCAGTCTGTAAAGGCCGCTTCCGACAAGATTTTACCGACACTATGGCATAACAATCGGCATGTTATTTCAGTGCTAGATTTGAACTTTCCATGGGCATATGCACCACGCAAGCCCATCTCTGCAGTAGTGAATATTAAAGTGAAGCCCTAGATTCGAGATTCAAAGGGCTGGGACATCATACTGAAATTGGGCTATCAGTCGGGGAGAGGCCTCGGCGCACAACTACAAGGGCGGACCAAGCCGGTCCCTAAAGGAAGAAAGATGAATAGGAGGGGCCTTGGCTATCGAGATCTCCATTCTCAATTTTGGGCGACTCTGGGCCCTTGACCTGGGACTATCGCCAACATTTTATCAAAGGCCCTCTCCAGCCCGGCACGTTAAAAGCACAGCCAAGTCAGCCTAAAGAAGATGCAGCTCATGCCTTTACCGGTCCACCACTACCGCCTAAGGGGCTGGTCGATGATATGATTGATTGTAGCCATGCATTAGAAAGGCTATTTTATGAAGATGAAAGTTGCCAGGAAGATCAGGAGGTACGGCTTGTATGTTATCAGCCAAAGAAGCCAGCTTACCATCCACGGGAGAAGGGGAGCTCACCCATTGTCTTTACTTGGTCTCCCTCCCGTCTTATGTCTCTCTTCCAGGAGCTGGACTTTTTACCCCATTCACCTCCCATTATAATTGATCCAATGCTATTCCAAACCCCCACTGATTTCCTCATCGTCAGGACATGCAGCTGCTATCCTCCGATTGATCTGTCTACTCCATTCTTCTCCTCCTCAGATCCTTTTTTTGATATCTTCTGTCCCTCCAAGTACCCTCTCAGGCTCCCTCCTCCACCTTCCTCTCCCGCTTGCTACATGATCTCCACTGATCCCCTCCAAAAAAAATGCCAAATTTGAAATGGAGATCTCAGTGGAAGATTACGCTATCCTTTCTCGCTCCTCCTCCCAGGGGCATGAGGCCCCTACTGCCTCCTTCCCATTAGATTTCCTTTCTCCTAGGTTAGACGTAGGGTCCGTCGAGTCTAGAGAAGTAGAGTCTGTTAGGTTTAGAGAAGTAGGATCTTGTTCTAGGTCGTCCAACTCTTCCTCGCCTGAGCCGCACCCGCCGGTGCATCATTCCAAATCTGTTCCTGATAGGTTCTTGCAGGATCTTGCTCAGCGATGTCATGCTCTTTTGAAGTGCCCGGAGTTCATCACTACGGCGATTGTAATAGAATAAAGTGAGGAGCAAGAAGGGGTGTGGAGCGACGACAGACTAGGTGTTTATGAAATCATGGATGAGAAAGACCCGGTTGATGGCAAGGGCAACGACGTAGATGACATTGCCGATCTGTATGCGCAAGAATTAAAGAGATTCGACGAGCCATCATCGGCAGTGGATGAACCTACGAAGGAAATAAATTTAGGAACTGAAGAAGACCCCATGCCCATCATTATTGCCGCTAATCTCCCTCCAAGGGTTGAAGAAGATTTAATCAAGGTTCTAAGAGAGTATAGCGATTCCTTCGCCTGGTCTTACGAGGACTTACTGGGTCTTGACCCCTCTTTAGTGGAACATCGACTCGTACTTAAACCCGGGGCAACACCTGTGAAACAAAGATCAAGAAGATTTCACCCCCACATGGCCTTAAGGATTAAGGAAGAGGTGGATAAATTGTACAAGGCCAAGTTCATCAGAGTTGTCTTATATCCTCAGTGGGTGGCGAACATAGCCCCTATCATCAAGAAGGATGGAAAGGTGCGCATTTGCATTGATTTCAGGGATCTTAACAAAGCATGTCCCAAAGATGATTTTCCGCTGCCTCATATAGATGTTTTGGTGGACAACACCGCAGGGTACGAAGCATTGTCATTCATGGATGGTTATTCAGGGTACAACCAAATCCGTCTCGCTCCTGAGGATCAAGAGAAAACCTCCTTCACCATGCCCCGAGGTACATATTGCTATGTGGTTATACCGTTCGGGTTGAAGAATGCGGGTGCCACTTATCAAACGGCGATGATGGCTATATTTCACGATATGATGCATGTCTATATGGAAGCGTACGTGGATGATATTTTGGTGAAGTCAAGGACTAAAGAAGAACACCACGCCATTCTGGCTAAGGTACTCCTGAGAGTCAGGGAGTACCAGTTAAAAATGAATTCAAAGAAATGTGTTTTTGGAGTCTCTTCAGGGAAGTTGTTAGGCTTCATAGTTAGCAAACGGGGGATTCAGATCGATCCTAACAAAGCAAAGGCCGTCATGGAAATGCCTCCGCCTAAGAATATCACGAAACTTCGAGGACTGATTGGTATATTGCAATTCATTAGAATATTCATATCCCAACATTCTCAGAGGTGCCGACCATTTTATGAATTGCTAAAGGCGGGGGTCAAATTTGAATGGAATGAAGATTGTCAAAAGGCCTATGAGAATCTAAAGGAATATCTGACCAATCCCCCAGTTTTGCAACCTCCTGTCCCTGGGAAACCCCTAATCCTATACATTTCTGTCATTGGGGACTCCTTAGGGGCGGTCTTAGCACAAGTAGACGGCGAAGGCAAAGAGAAGGCAACGTATTACCTCTCCAGGTTATTTAACCCAGCAGAGACCAAATACACTGCCATGGAAAAGACTTGTGCCGCCTTAGTGTTGTTGTGCCCCTGTGATCATTTGAGTCTTCCTGTGGTTTGGGTCATTCGACATCATCTTGTGGTCATTTGAGTTATTTGATATTCTTAATTTTGATAATGGCTAAACACTATTAGTCATTGTTGTTTTTCACTCTTATATGACTGACATACGTGATGTTGTGTTCATGACAGATATGTAAATGAATGGACAAGTGAAAGCTTAATGTTACGCCCTCGGACGCGGATCGACCTGCGCGGTCAGGTCGCGGGGACTGTCAAGGGTGATGCCACAGACAAAATTCTGATTATAGGAGCGATATAATCAACAGAAATCTTCAAGACTGTCAAGGGTGATGCCACAGACATGAACGGATTGCTAAAGGAGTCAAGCGATGGAGCTAAAGCAGTTAACGGACCGACCCGGGAAAGCCCGGGGTCTGCCCAGCTGGCGGTCGACCGCCAGCACAGGGGCGGTCGAACGCCCCAGCCAGCAGCCCACCGTCTGCAGTTCTTTCAGTGGCGGTCGACCGCCAGCCAGTAGCGGTCGATCGAAATTCCCAGGGACCATCCGTTTGCAAGTGTTTCAGTAGCGGTCGACCGCCAGAAGCTGCAGGTTGACCGCTATCCCCGATGCAGCCATGTTTGACTTCGATTTTCACCTCGAGGCTAGCCCCTTTCCTTGTATTTGTTTAACCCCAAAGTCACCCAATCTTCCATAGATTGTGGATCTGGTCTGGGGGATTTCTAAGGACCATTCAAAGGTTATAAAACACATGCAAGAGGGTTAGAAACCCTGGTTGATCATTTGTGAATCCAAGGGAGATCAAAGGAGGCTACAAGGGTGAGAGGAGTTCGAGTACTGTAGCTGTGAACAGTACTCCGGGAAGAAGTTCTTCATCCATTCAAGGGATTCAAGCCTAGATCTGAAGCCATCTAAACTTCCAAGGAAGCAAGAAGCAATCAAGGCTCTCAAGGGTGATCTAAACTGCATCAAACTCTTCATCAACTCAAGGAGATCAAAAGGAAGATCAAAGCTACATCCATAGTCTTCTTCATCAACTCAAGGAAGATCATCTCTCAAGGAAGAAGACACCATTGAAGCATCCAACTCAAGCTCCAGCAATCTCAGACAAGATTTTTCTTCTTGAGCATATTCTATATCTTGTTTGATGATTGAGTGTTTTCATATTTGTTCTTTTTCATTTCATACAAACGATTAAAACTGTCCCTACCGGTGGTTCGTAGGAAGGCATTCGGAAGTTGTCCGATCTGCGGTGTTGACGTCCCTACCTGTGGTTAGTAGAAGGCAATCGAAGGTCTTTCCGATTTGCGGTTCAGTGCGTGGCACTAGTGGAGCCTCACCGGATTTGGTGAGGGGTGGACGTAGGACTGGGGATTCAGTCCGAACCACCTTAAAATCTTTTGTGTTGTGGTTTGATTGTGTGATTGATTTATTTTAGATGCATGCTTAGGTTCAATATCCATATTGTGAAATCATATTTCTAAGCAAATCGTTTTATACGTCGCTAAGCTAGTTGTATTTCGCTGCAATTATTTTTAACTAGCTATATAGAGGGTTACATTGCGAAAAGAGGGGCAGATCTATTCACCCCTCCCCTCTAGATCCGCTGTCCACTACACAACAAGTGTGGGTAGCTCAGAAACTGAAACACTATTTTCTAGCCCACCCAGTTAGGCTGATCTCTAGAATGGATCCGATCCGCTATCTCTTAGAAAAACCCGTCCTTTCTAGTAGGTTAGCTCGCTGACAGAGCTTCCTCTCTCAATTTGATATCACATTCGTTGTTCAGAAGGCGATCAAAGGATATGCCATCATTGAGCATCTTGCCCATCTTCCTATACTCTGCACATACTCTATTCAGGATGATTTCCCTGATGAGCATCTCTATGTTCTTACTCATCATCCCTTTTGGTCTCTGCACTTCGATGGTGCACTCAATTCTTAAGGCCGAGGGATAGGTGCCATTCTGCTCACTCCGAAAGGGGTGACGATTTCGCTTATCAGCTCCATTTTCCTGCTACCAACAACATCGCCGAGTATGAGGCTCTCCTGGCCGGATTGAAGCACGCCTATCTTTTGGGCGCGCGCTATTTGAACATCATAGGAGATTCTCAGCTTATTCTGCGGCTAGTTCTGTCCACTTACCGCACTTGTGACTCGAAGCTCAAGCCATATCAGGACTTGGTCACTCTCTTGGGTAGGCAATTCTGTAAATTAATCTACATCCATAGCCCTCGATCTCAGAATATCCTCGCCGATGCGTTGGCATCGCTCGCTTCCTCCCTATCTTTTCCTCTCAGACGCAGTACTGAGACTATCGTCGTTTAGAGATTAGATGCTCCCTCTCTCCAGGATCCTTGGTTTGCCAACCTTAGGAAGACTGTAGAGGCTAGGGCTGAGAAGGAAGACTCGAAGGAAGTATCTTTAATAGAATTAGAGGAGATTCTGGAGGAAGAAGAATTGCCATGGTATCATGAAATCGAGCTATATTGCAAATATGGATCATTCACTGAAGGGGCAAATGCCGAACAGCGTATGGCTATTCGAAGAGCTGCCTCAAGGTATATTATCAGTGTTGGAGAATTATACAGGCACGCTCTCAATGGAATGCTCATGAGATGCCTAGATGATGATGAAGCTTGGAAAGTGGTCGAAGTAGCCCATTCGAGTGAGTGTGGATGTCATGTCAATGGCCAGGCTCTAGCGAAGAAGATCCTTAGGCAGAGTTATTATTGGCCCACTCTAGAGGAAGATTGCTCCCTCTATGTCCGGAGGTGTCTTAAATGCCAACTCCACGCTGAAAAAATCCATGCTCCAGCTTCATCCCTTCATCCTCTCTCTACTCCTTGGCCATTCTCTATGTGGGCTTTCGACATTGTTGGCCCGCTCGGTGATCCCAATTCTCAGACCAAGCAGAAATCCTTCATCCTTACTGCCACTGAGTACTTCACCAAGTTGGCCGAAGTGGAGACGTACGCGGAAATTAAAGGAACCACGGTGTGTCGCTTCATCATGAAGAATATTATCTCGCGGTTTGGAGTGCCAAGCAGCATTGTCACCGACAATGGGCCGTAGTTCATCTCTCAAGAGCTCCAGGACCTATGTAAGAAGTTCAATATTGCATTACATCATTCATCTCCATATTATCCTCAAGCCAACGGTCAAGCCGAGGCCACTAATAAAACCCTTCTTAAAATCATAAAGAAAACATGTGAATCTCACAAATTCTCTGATTGGCCTGAACGATTAGTGGAGGCTCTATGGGCTTACCGCACCTCAGTTCGTACTCCTACGAGGCAAACCCCTTATGCTCTCTCTGTCCTTACCCATCATCCCTTTTGGTCTCAGCACTTCGATGGTGCACTCAACTCTCAAGGTCGAGGGATAGGCGCCATTCTGCTCACTCCGGAAGGGGTGACGATTCCTTTTGCTTATCAACTTCATTTTCCTGCTACCAATAACATCGTTGAGTATGAGGCTCTCCTAGCCGGATTGAAGCATGTCTACCTCTTAGGCACGCGCTATTTGAACATCATAGGAGACTCTCAGCTCGTCCTGCGGCAGGTTCTGTCCACTTACCGCACTCATGACCCGAAGCTCAAGCCATATCAAGATTTGGTCACCCTCTTGGCTAGGCAATTTCATAAGCTAATCTACATCCATACTCCCCGATCTCAGAATATTCTCGCTGATGCGCTGGCATCACTCGCTTCCTCTTTATCTTTTCCTCTCAGTCGGAATACTGAGACTATCGTCATCCAGAGATTAGATGCTCCCTCTCTTCAGGATCCGTGGTATCACAACCTTAGGAAGACTGTAGAGGCTAGGGCTGAGAAGGAAGATCTAAAGGAAGTGTCTTTAACAGAATTAGAGGAGATCTTGGAAGAAGAAGAATTGCCATGGTATCATGAAATCGAGCTGTGTTGCAAAGATGGATCGTTCCTAGAAGGGGCAAACACCGAGCAGCGTAAGGCTATTAGAAGAGCCGCCTAGAGGTACACCCTCATTACTGGAGGATTATACAGGCGCACTCTCAATGGAATGCTCATGAGATGCCTAGATGATGATGAAGCTTGGAAGGTGGCCGAAGCAGCCCATTCTAGTGAGTGTGGAGGTCATGTCAATGGCCAGGCTCTAGCTAAGAAGATCCTTAGGCAGGGTTATTATTGGCCCACTCTAGAGGAAGATTGCTTCCTCTATGTCCGGAGGTGTCTTAAATGCCAACTCCACGCTGATAAAATCCATACTCCAGCTTCATCTCATCATCCTCTCTCTACTCCTTGGCCATTCTCTATGTGGGCTTTCGACATTGTTGGCCCACTCGATGATCCCAATTCTCAGACCAAGCAGAAATCCTTCATCCTTACCGCCACTGAGTACTTCACCAAGTGGGCCGAAGCGGAGACGTACGAAGAGATCAAAGCTACCACGGTGTGCCGCTTCATCCTGAAGAATATCATCTCGCGGTTCGGAGTGCCAAGCAGCATCGTCACCCACAATGGACCCCAGTTCATCACTCAAGAGCTGAAGGACCTTTGTTAGAAGTTCAAAATTGCATTGCATCATTCATCTCCATATTATCCTCAAGGCAACGGTCAAGCTGAGGTCACTAATAAAACCCTTCTTAAAATCATAAAAAAAACATGAGAATCTCATAAATTTTCAGATTAGCCTGAAAGATTGGTGGAAGCTCTATGGGCTTACCGCACCTCCGTCCGTACTCCTACGGGGCAAACCCCTTATCCTCTTACCCACGGGATGGAGGTGGTGCTCCCATATGAGATTGTGGTCCCTTCCCTAAGGGTGCAGCTCGATAAGGAACTTAATCTCGATGAACGTCGAGAGGCATTGCTCCTCCAGCTAGAACTCTTGGATGAGAAGAGGATGAAAGCGGCCAATCACATATCCGTTTATCAAAAGCAAGTCTTGCGTTATTTTCAAAAGAAGGTAATTGAGCGCAAATTTCAAGTAGGAGATATGGTTTTTAAACGCAAATTTATTAGGTCTGGAGGTCCTAGTACAACCTAACTGGGAAGGTCCATTCGTCGTTAAGGAAGCTTATCCAGGGAATGCATATCGCTTAGTCAACGCAGAACGTAAGGAGCTGTCTCACGCTTGGAACGGGTTATACCTTAAGCGTTTCTTTCCTTAGAGTCAGGCTAATGAAAGTCCAGTAGCGAACTGTCCCTTTCCTCGATCACGAAGGAGGATCCCGAGTTTGGCAAATCACACACTTTACGACATCCCTGGTTGGGTTCCCCAGTTATGTAAACACCGTTTCTCCTTGGCCATGCTTGGGGGGAGTCAAAAGTCCCTGTCCGTTTCTCTCCTCGGCTGAATCTAGGGGCAAGAGGCGAATAAGGGGGCGATGACTGATCTAGACACCCTAACGAGAGGAGGTCTCAAATAGGGCCAGTCTGTTATGACCTGATTCCATAACAGAAAAGCAAAGAAAAAGAAAAAGGAGCAAGTCAAAGCAAAATTAAAAGCTCATCTCAAAAGCTCGAAGGTCAAAAAGTTCAAAAAGCTCTAAAAATATGAAACTAGGCATGGCAAGAGTGGCAGTACAGTTTCCCCGCGGGACGTTATGAGCCCGGTCGTACGCGTGCCTAAGTGGATGAAGGCTCGATGACGGACACAAAGCCCCGACGCAACAGACCGAATCTTTGAAAGGGTTGTTGTGAGAAGGACTCAAGCCCTAAAAACCTCTACACCTGGCCTAACCTTACCCCCTGAATTCTATTTTTTCTTTTAGGACCAGACAATGCCCTAGGTATGGCCTCAGTAGAAGCACCGTCATGTAGATTGGCCCTGGCCAGGGATTGTCACCTCAAAAGCACGCCGACTTCAAGAGATCCTAGTGTGACAGGTAGGGCTCTTGTTGCCAAGACAAAGTTAAGCCGTCAAGATCTTAAAAAATCGTATATTTCAAAATCTAAAAAAATCATATATTTCAAAATCCCAAAAAATGGTATACTGTAAAATCTAAAAAAATCATATATTTTCAGATATTTCAAAATAAAAAAAATCATATATTTCAAAATCCAAAAAAATCATATACTTCAAAATCAAAAAATCATATATTTTCATATACTTCAAAATCAAAAAATGGTATATTTTAAAATCTAAAAAAACATATATTTTAAAATAAAAAAATCATATATTTCAAAATCCAAAAAAGTTAGATATTTCAAAATCCAAAAAAGTCAGATATTTCAAAATCCAAAAAAATCAGATATTTCAAAACCCACAAAAATCAAATATTTTTCAAAAAGTCCAAAAATACCATCATCGTTGCATAACATGCATTCACATTCATATTCATTTTTCGCCTATTTAATAAGGCTTCACCCCTTGACCAAATATCGAGGACTAGTCATTCTCTAACTTGCTGCAGGCAAGGGGTTGAGCCTAGGAACATATCTAACTTGTTTCTTATTTTAAGTGTCTACAGATACAGGAGTGATTCCCCAAGATTCAAAGCTCTCAAGTTTCTCCATATCCTGTCCCTGGCGGTCCTTGGTTAGACCGCTAACAATGAACTCGCGGTTGTGGAGAAGACCGCTATTCCCACCCGAGCACCAAATTCTCAGGTTTCTCTATTTCTCCTACTTAGCGGTCCTTCGATAGACCGTTTATCCTTTTCTAGCAGTCTGAAGGCGACCGCTAGCCATTCCCGAGAACCAGAAAACTGAGTGTTTTCTGAACCCTGTTCTTAGCGGTCTATAGCTAGACCATTTTTCTGCTTGTAGCGGTCATTTGCTAGACCGTTTACCAGACAGAAAACTCTGCTTCATGCAATTAATCATGCTAAAACACAAGTCCATTGCACGTCTCTTCAAACAAACCACTCATTTATTCATTCAAGGTTCATCATACATCATCATTTCAAATAAAAATGCAAAGTTCACATCATAAAGATCAAAGTACATTCAATTTCTTGTCCACGCAAGGCCGGATCTTGCGTAACTCCTTCACGTAAGTTCGATATTCCTCTTCCTTCTCTGTCACCTCCGCGGGTAAGGTACGGACGCGGCTGACCTCCCACATTGTCAAGAGACTGCACGTTCATCCTCCTCGGTCCCGATCTTCCTAGCTTGAAGGGGAGGGTAGTATGATAGTGCTGGAACCTTAGTACGAGGTAGCCCGATTTACAGGTAGCACCGGTGTGGGTTGTAGATTGCCAAGGTAGTGTTCTCCACTAGCTGTAAGTCTAGGCCCAGTCGCCTGGATAATCTCAGAATAGTGCCTTGAAGAAGCCGCAGCCGCATCGTGAACTTATCAATTGGCAATGTGTTGAGGAAGAGGCGCCATTCATCCCTTGTTTTCTTGTCCGCCGTTCGGCACTCAACCTGTGAAGAGAACCCAAAAGTGCCTCCTATGTAGAAGAGTGGGTGGCTCCCCAATATACGGCTAGCTGAAGGAACGTCCTCCTTGGGTAAGAACTTCAATCTAACTCCCAACCAGCACTCAAAGACAATCATGGACCCGAAGAGAGGCCCTCCTAAGCAAGCTGAGCTAAGTCCCTCATAAAGGTATGAAAGAATGGCCTGAGAAATGGACAAACCCCGCCACAAGCCACTAATGATGATAAGGTTTTGGATATCTAAAAGGTGGTCCGTGGTAGGAAAGAGGAAAACCCCGCACAAGCAAACCGAGAGGGCTTTGGCTATGGCTTCAAACCTCCTGTGTTGTTTTTACAATAAGCGGTGATCCATTGAGCCATGGGTATCAAATAAATGTGGTGAGGGCTAATCATTGTCCTAACATCCTTTGGGTTATGAATGAAATCCCCTAGTATGAGAGAAGGGTCTATTGGTTCAACTGTATGACACACTAAGTCTTCATCCCCCACCTTAGTCTTAGGAAGGGCTAGGTAGGTCTCTGCCTCTTCTATAAGGATGGTGGCTTCAAAGGATGGGAATATGAATGTATGAGTTTGGGGGTGCCATAACTCCACGAGGGCTGAAATGCTAGGCCAATCATACGAAATTTTTTGAAAATTCTTGGCTAAAACTAATAAAGGTTGTAGGTGACATGCCCTTAGGATGGAAGTGACTTCTAAAGGGAGTTCTTTTATTAAGGGAGCCACCCACTTCAGGTTAGAGTAACACCTTGGGCAAGGAAGGAGCTAGAAGAAGAAAAGGAAAAGAAGAAAGAAGAGAAGAAAGGACATGAGAGGAGAATTAAAGAAAATTCATGAAATTCATGAAACTGATATGAACTTACCTCTCTTGAAGAACTTGTGCTCAAGTGCTTGGGAATGGATGTAAGCCTTTGCAGCTCCCCATGCTCCCTTCTAGCTGGTTTTGGCCCGGTGTCGGCCACCTCCCCCATGCTACTAGCCTCAAAGCTCCTCTTCATGGTGACTTGGATGACTTTAACGGAGTTTTCAAGGTTTCCTTGAGCAGAAATCTGTGAGCTATGAATTCTGGGTGTATTCGTAGTTATAGGGCTATGGTTTAGTCATAATGCATTAGGATTGAGGCTAGTTAGCTTCAGATTAAGTTAGGATAAGTCTTAGAGGAGATTAGGTGTCTTTTGCCCTGAGTTCAGACTCTCACGAGAGTCCCGTTCGGACTTCACTGGGCTGTCTCCTTAGCGGCCTATCGCACGACCGCTAACCACCCTTAAGCGGTCGTTAGGCGACCATTTTTCATCTCCTTCCACCGCCTTATCCCCCAATTCCAAAATGATCATGTTTTGACCATTTCTTCCTCCTAGCGGTCATCCAGATGACCGTTTTTCACCTCTTTCCCTATTTTGTCCAAAACTCTCTCTCGCGATTTCCCTGTCAGTCCTAGGAAGTCAGCATCCACACATTCCACACGTTTGCACTCAACAAAGAAAAAAGAGAAAAAGAGAAAAGGAAAAGAACAAAAAGAAAAGAAGAAAGAACTCATATATCACTAACACAAGAGTCATGTACATCTGTCCATAAAAAAGAAGAAGAAGAAGAAAAGTACAACTCATGCCCCGGTGGGTCCCTCTCCTAGACCGCCGCTATCCCCGGTCCCCTCACGCCTCTTTGCCGACGGTACCATGGAGGTGCTCCCCTCCTCTCGGTGACGTCGCCGCTGCTCTTCCTCTGCGTTCCTCCGATGGCCGAAGGAACAGGTAAGGTAATCCCTGTGCACGCTGCGTGCACCACTCTACGACACGCTGTGGGGGGATTGGCCCCCCACTAGTCGAAGTGCTCTCTCCAGCACTCGGATCATGGCTCTCAGCTCTGCCACTACTGCTGCCCCGACTCTGAGTCTATCCACCTCTTCACGAAGAGGAGCCACCTCAGCCGCCTCTGCCCGTAGTCTCTCTATCTCTACTCGGAGATAAGCCACCTCGGCTGCCTCTCCTCGGAGTCACTCAATCTCGGCCAGCGCCGTGGTCAACTCCCTCGCCTGCATAAGCATACATTCATAGTTAGTCATTTGCATATCATAAAGCATTTAATAGAAAGGAGTCTGCTAGTTTTGCTTACCCCCTCTGCGAGCGTGGCCTCGGCCTCCTCGGCCCGAGCAACCGCTCGAGCGCAGTTGGCGTCCCTCTCGGCCCGGTCTACCACTGGCTGCGAGGACGATGATGGAGTATCTGGTCCTGCCCGTTGTGCTCCTTCAGCTCTCTGCATTTTAAGAAGTCATAGTTACTCGCATTCATAATCAATTGCATAATTAAGTCTAGGGTTTAGAACTCGCTAGTAGCTCCAGCGCGTGCTGAAACTCGTCCCTCTACTGGACAGTGGAGTGGAGGAGACCTTGGAGCTCGGCTATGCGCCCTTACGGGTCTAGCTTCATATAGAAAGTCCATGAGTCAATGCATTTAGAATTAATTAGAGAAGCATGGTTTAGAGAGTCTTACTGGTCATCGAGCACCGTGGAACACCTTATCGTCGTACCTTCGGGCGTAGGCCATCAGGTACGCCTCATCGCTCGTCGCCTGGGCTCGGAGCGTTCTGCCTCGATAGGTCCAATCTCTGACCTGGTCCACTGCTCTCGTCACCCATTCGATGTCGCAACTCATGCCCCGGGAGGATCGCCCGTTCCACTCGTCGTCTCTGGCCGGGAACTCTACCTCAGGCTGGTGAACCCCGCGCGTCCTCATGATCAATCGGAAGTGCAGAGGCTTGACGATGTTGAAGTAGTGCAACAAGATCTCTCGGCCTCCATACACCTGGGCCGCCTCTACCCAAGGCTACCCGTCATGGCCCTCGTCCCGGTATGGTGTCCAGCGCACCTGAAGAGTCAACATTCAAAATCAGCATTCATAAGCATATAAGGATCATTTAAGAGCATTTAATTGCATTTCGAAGGGTTTAAGTTTAGAAACTCACCGATGCATATGGGAAGGTGTCCATGTCATCCTGAATCGCCCGCACTAGACGCCGCAGCGATCCTGTGTCCCACACCGTCATCCACCGCCTCGCGATGGGTACTAGGTCCGGATGTACCTCATTGCCCCGCCTTAGGCCTGGAAGGTACAGATAGCTCCAAACCTACGTGAGTTAGATGTCAGCATATCATAATCATGAGCATAAGCATATTCATAATCATAAGCATTTAGAGATTAGCATTTACCTGGAGTAGAGGTGTGAACCCGCCTAGCATGGTCTGCCGGTCGATCGTGCTGAGGGAGTCAAACAAAAATGCCAATACTGCAGCTCCCCATGCATATTCGCCAGCTCCGTCCAGATCTCTCAAAAGAGGGAAGAGCCTGACACTCACTCTATCTGTCTTCGTCGCAAAAAGGAGCTTACCGAATAGCAGTATCAGGAAGCGGCGGAGGGTGATATCCCCCTCTGGCCCCGGTCCCGCGGACACTCTCTCTCGTGCCCGATCTGTCAATCTCCCTAAGTGTTCCTCTGGCAGCTCGCCAACACTGATCCCTGCTCCTCTCAGTCCAAGACTCTCCTGGAGAGTCGCCCGTGCCAGCATCGAAGAGTGCCGACCTGGCCTCATCAGCTTTAATCCCAGAAGCGCATGTGCCTGATCCTGGTAATCTGCATATGTCCATTCGGTCACTGGCGCTCTGTGTACTCTCAAACCCGTGATCCGAGCGACATCCTCTAAAGTCGGGATCATGTGTCCCCATGGAAATAAGAATGCCCTGCTGATCGGATCCCATCTATCATGGAGTGCATACATCAGCACTGTGTCAATCCTCATCACTTCTATGCTGAGAAGTTCCTCGAACCCCATTGCTGCTAATCTCTCCCTCTGGTAATCCGGTAGTGCTAAATAGACTGTCCGGACTTGCAGCCACGAGATGCAGGTCTTCCTCTTCCACTGCATTCATTTAAACAAGTTTGAGTCAGTCAGCCTTAAAAATTCATGCATCAAGCATTGCATTGCAATTTATAATCAAAACTCAGAAATCTCTCTATTTCTCTAGCGGTCGTCCTTAGACCGTTTCTTACCCCTTAGCGGTCGCCTCTAGACCGCCATTTTCCCTAGCGGTTACTGGAACGACCACTAGGAACCCAGAGAGCAGGCAATGTTTGCCTTGTTTCCCCAGTTCGTAAAAATGGCCCAAATGGCCTACAAATTGTCTTAATGGGTCCCCAGACCCATTTCCACTCCCATCCACATGCATGCATGCATTCAAAAATTAAAATGATGAAAAAAATGGTTTTTTTGGGGCTCACGGCCTACCTCCGATGATCGTCTGGCCGCCGCTGCCTCCGGCGCTTCCTCCCCTGTGGGAGCCTCTTCCTCATCATCTCCACCATCCTCAGGTCCTTCCTCAGCCGTGGGGGCTTCCCCTCCCTCCGTTTGGGTCGGTGGCCCTTCGTCTCTCACCGGTGGGCTCGCCGCCGCCCGAGGGGAACCTTCCTCTTCTGTCTGCCGTTGCAGGCGTTTCACCGCCCTCCATTTCACCATCTTTGGGTGAATGAGAGTGGTAGTCCTGCCTCGGTCACGGTGGTCGCCGGTGGAGCTCTCGCCGGAGGGTGCAGTGGTTCGGTTTGAGTGAATGAGCAAAATGGGAGAGCAAACAGGCATCTTCTATTTTTGAAATCTCCCAGAGATTAGCGATTTATCGCTAAACCGCTACTTAGACCCTCGCGGGCGTGCTTGAGACCATTTTCTGTCTGAGCCATTTACCTCGAGGAATGTGAATCACCTTGGCAAGCGGTCCATGCCATGACCATTATTCAGATTCTAGCGGTCCTTTCCTAAACCGCCTTATTGCTGACATTTTGAAATGATTGGAAACATTTTTCCCTTGGCATGGTTCATACCTTGATTATGCTTAGCTTACATATGATTATTGGTGGGTAACCTTTTCATTGTCAAAATCACAAACGCCATCGCATAACATATCACATCTCGCCAGGCAGGTAAGTTAGGTAAGTATCTCGATCCCTATCCCTTAATGCATTACTATATGGTATCTATGATATATTATCTCGAGAACCGGCTGGTCATTCATGTGTTCTGGGATCTGATGTTCCCCTCTAAACAAAAACGATGATGATCTAGATGCAAATGTTTAATCGTTGGATAGGCCGTTAGGTTGAAAGAATTGAGGGACGATGGTTCTATCTTACACGCCGTGGTTGCAGATAATGTCTTGAACTTGATTTATCCGGTCTAGTAATATTATTCTCGAGTATCTTCCTATTTTATCCTTTCTTTGCATTTGTTTTGATGATTTTCATTTTTAGCCCAACATGCATCATGCGCATCTTTGAGCATTCACGTGCCCTCATCTGTCCAAGTGTCTCAGTAATGGTGGATAACTATGTGTCCATGGTCTTGAGTAAGGAGAGTCATTCCACTCTGAGTTAGAAGGTTTCCTTCGATCTTTTTTGCTCGGTTTGGTTAGCTGAGGATTCCTATCTGGAATTTAGTTACTCGTCTCTTTATTTTTTAGCTTGCTCCGACCGCCAATCAGATGTGTGTTCCAGTGAAGAGGTTGGTAGTGTTTTTCTTTCCTTTAGTTGTTAGTTCCTCTAGGCATGCATCATTCGGTTTTACCGTTCCTTGTGATTGGTTCGAAGTTCTCCGGAAGATTCCTATCGCTCGTTAGTTGAGGACGAGTGACAGTTTACCTTAACACCCGCTTTTCAGTCCACTCCGCTTCATTTCCGCTTAACCTCCATGTTCCATGTCGCTTTCGCTTCACCTCCGCTCGCTCCCCTGCAAAGAAGACGTTAAGGAGGGGCATCTATTGACACCCGTTTTATGACCATTGAGTTGGGTCATCTCCTTGTTTATTTTTATGATGTCCCGAGTTATTCATCGCTTGTTGGGCCATTTTTGATCATTTTTGGGCCTAATTTTATGGGTCATTCTCCTTGATTGGACTTAGCTCCATTGATTTCTCGTCACTTCACCTTATTGGGCCTAGATAAGGGCTAATGAAGATTATTTTGTGGATTAAGTTGTGCATTTATTAGCCTTTATCTCTTTTGCCACGTCCTCTCCCCTAGCGGTCCATCGTACGACCGCAAGAAGGCCGTTGGCGGTCCATCGCTAGACCGCTAACGGGTAGAGAATCCTGTTGGGTCTCTTTGATCTTATCTTCTTATGGACGCATGTGCTTAGCTGTCTATCGCACGACTATTTCTTGGGGCTAGCGGTCTATCGCAAGATCGCTAGTGGAACAGAGATTCCTACTCAACTGTTCTTCCTCTCCGCGGCTGTCACGTCCCGAACCGATAGCAGCGGAACGTGTTGTTCGGAACGTGGTAATGATTCAGTCGTGAATAGTCAGAGCAACGCAGACACAAAAATTACAAGACCAGACAATGTAGACAAATAAGATCTTTATTGATACTCAATATTTGAATTACATATCTTGACTCAACTTGCATAATTGAAAGAAAAGGACTCACTGTTACACTTTAAGAAAATGAAAAGACTCAAGTGACAAGACAAGACTCAATAAAATAAAAGACACTGACTCGATTCTCCAAAACACTCTTCACTCTTGCCATTCCCCATCTGATTGGTTATCTTCGACATCATTACCTGAAAAATGTTAAGATAAACTGGGTGAGCGAAAACGCTCAGTAGGAATGATATCTCTCATCAAGCAGGATATAAGTGATTAGCCAATTAATTATGTTCCTGACTATGCAATGCATAAAACGATATAACCTGAAAATTATGACAATCAATCTAGCAGAAAGGATGAATATCAAGGCCAAAGGCAGTTATAAGCTCAAGAGAGTTAGGTATAAATTCCCATGCAGAGCCAAGGATGAGATACCAAAATATAACAAGGACAGATACTTAGATGAACATAACTTCAGAATTGGCCAGAGTATAACAGAGTTTCAATAAATATAAGCAGAATTAAATAATCTAGCAGAATAACTAAATTATCAGAATAACCGAACAGTAAAGTATCAGAATTAACAGAATTTCCAGAATTCACAGAATTTCCAGAATTCACAGAATTTGCAGAATACAGATATAAAAGAATAACAAAATATAACAGATGCACAGACTTTGGTGTAATGTCACACCCAGAATTCCCATAGTTTATAGAATTGGACTTCCATCCTTACCTAGCATTGATAAGTCACGGACCCAGAGCCCTTAATATTTCAGAATCAGATATGGCCAAATACAGAGTCAAAGGGTTATGTTCCCGAGATAATATCAAGGAAATTCCCAGAAAGGGACAGAGTGTCATGGAATAATAGAAACGTCAACCATGAAAATGCATGATATAACTAACTTGAGATAAATTTGAGAAACTGGGTAATTGGCGTCCATTATATCACCTTCAATTAGAAACTGCGTCCACAAGATAGGCAAAAAGGCATATAACGACAGTTTATGTGGTCGCTTATTTCAAATTTGCGTCCAGCACCAAGTCGCTAGAAAGGTAATCTGCACCCTTAGGCTGGTCGTCAAATCTATTTGGCGTCCATGTTAGGGTCGCAGTTCAGAGATATACAAGCTTTCGGAAAATGAGGGTGACACGGATCGGATCCAGGATTTTTAGGGTACAACCAGTTTAGCTGCCTTGAGGGAATCCAAGGTTAGCGGAGTCTTACGGAGGTCTCAATGAAGAAAGCACCAATCCGGCGGAAGGAATATCCGACGGAGGGTCCTAACCTCACCAAGAGTTGAGTGTGATTGATAAAGTAAAACAGGGACCTCACCTCGATCGTGAGACGACGCTGCCGAGATCCAGCGTTGTGGTATCAAGAAAACACGATTTGAAATAGTCAAGAAATGACGTTTGAGCAGTGGACGTGCTTTATATATATATATATATATATATATATATAATTTCATGCATATACTTTTTGAAAGAATGTGAATATAGGTAAAATTTTAAAAGAATAAAGAGGGATGAGGTCCATGACAAGGGCACAAAGAAAATAAGGTGGCTTATATAGGGTTAGTGGAAAAATCTCTCAAGGAATTAACGATAACGTAACATCCCATATGAACAGTATCACGTTTTATCTATTAAAATTTTAGTGAAAAATTTTATATGACAATTAAGAGAAAAATCCAAAGATCTTAACTATGAAATATCACAATTTTATTTTACCTGGTTGAAAAGATAAAAATCCCTAAAGTCGAGATGGAGTTTTAATTAACGAACAATGTCACTTTTTATTTAATAAAAATTTAGTGAAATAAAATATATGATAAATAAGGGAAAAATCTAAGAACTTTAGCCATGAAATATCACAATTTAATTCTTTCTAGTTAAAAAGATAAAAATCCTTAATGCCTGTGCGAGGTTTAAACACATGAATAGTATCACTTATAGATTAATCAAAATTTTATGAATCTAATTACATGATAATTAAGAGAAAAATATTATGATTCCAAATATATATTTTTTCCAAAATTCTTGACATATAATTACATGGTTATAAAATTTTAACCCATGTTAAACCTTTCACGTAAAACAGAAAACACATGAAACGGTGATAGGGAGACCATGCATGCACTTAGTATTATCTTGGGCTTTGGTTATTAAGACAACTTACATAAAATTTATTGGAACAAGATCACGCAAGGTTTCATTATTAATAATATTAGGCTTACGAGAGAGAACACCTACCTGTTAATTGATGGACTATGAACTCGAACACGAAATATAAGTATGCTGTTATGATCATAGGAGCATGTATTATCCTTGTTAATAAGTTTAGCTATCAAAGAGATCACCTACTTGGTTGGTTGATCGTCGGACGTGCGAGAGAGATAGACAACCAGAGCGACTATAGCAGAGGCAGTAGCCAATTGGAAACATACGCAGCTACAACAGCAACTCTAACAGAAAAAAATAACAAGGAAGAAGCAGTGGCTTCACCACAATACGACCACGGCAGCAGATGAAGAAGAAAGGAGACGATGAGCCTTTGCAACGGCAGCACGTAGCTGAGAGAAGAGGAAGAAGCCCCACAGTTCTTCTAGTAAACGAACGACAGCATCAGCAAGGTCTTATACGTTTGATAGGGGTTTTATTTATACGGAGGGGATCCATCTACGGGGTAGAATCCTAATAGGTCTTATATTTCCCACGTGGAGTCCTAACCGCATGCGAGGTTTCCATGCACTCTACCTGCCGCCAAAACTTCAGCCGCCACATGCTAACCTAAAGCTCCATCGCATGCAAGGTTCAAATGTGGGAAAAAAAGAAAGGGTTGTGATTTCTAAGGCCCTTGAACTTGTTTCTTAACGTGATAAGATTGTGGACAGTAAAAGTTTATTGCAAAATATTCATATTTTTCTTCTCCCCCAAACCCATTATAAGTGTCCTACGGGAGAGCCCATTTTAGCTCATATGTCTAACCTTTCACGTGAGGCCTAATTAATTGGGTTAATGCTTCATTTTATGTGGGTGGGATTTTTAATAGATATTTTATGTTATTTGGGCTTTGTTAATTATCATGCCCCTTTTGTTTGTTAGTGGACCTTAGCCTATTATAAATTTCATATTTAAGTTGTACTTTAAATATATTTATATTATTAATTTTGTTTATTTACCTATCATATTAATTTGATCATCGTCTCGAGTATCAGAGGCAAGTTAATTAGAGACAAGTTCGATCCAGTGGAAGTTTTCATATTTATATTCTAGAGGGGAAACATTAACTCGAGTTTATTTACTCAAACATTATTTAGTTTAAGACACAAATAAATAAAAAGAATATTGTTAATTTTTATTACTCAATTATCTTTTAATCTTTCTAAAATATAGATAATTATTCCTATTTTAACCTTTATATTTGTCAGGCGTTACACCCTCCCCCACTAAAGAGAATTTGATCCCCAAATTCACCACCTTTTTCTCTAGCACAGGAAACTATAAATCACTAGGATAACTATGCAAGTAAAAGAATTTTAAGACACATGATAGGGGAAAAGAACTAATTCAAGGTTAAGGGTGCAGAGTAGCTTCAACAACTCCTTCCTTGACAGGCTCGACTTCTACTAAAGCTTGAGTCTCTCTTTGGCACTTCTTGGTTGGAATAGAGCATTTAAAAATCTTATGTTCTAAGCTCCCATAACGAAGACATGCTCTCAACTTCTGCCAATAATTTTTCGATTGGTGGCTATACTTACCACAATATTGACACCTTCCTTAGAATGAATCTACCGAAGCTATCCAACCATTCTCTCTCTTAAGCTTCTTATCCTTTTGCGAGCTACAACCCTTATTAGGTCTTTTCTTAGTCGGGTTAAACTTTCTAGAATTTGTGGCTTGTTCCTTGTCTTCAACTCTCCCTCTCTCTTACGTGACCTTTTCCAACAGTTGGACTCTCCTAACTAGGTCCGCATAAGCTTAGATATCTGCGAATGCTACTTGGGGAACAAAGCCAGACCTAGTCGTCTCCATTGAATCTAGCTTCCTGCAAGAATAATTATGGAGTTTAATTATCTTATTCAAGGATTATGAGAGTTAAATAATAATGAAAATTAATTATTTTATCCTTCTTTTACTATTTAACCCCAAGCTCTACCCATTCTCACCGAGTGATAATGGGGTTGAACCTAGAACTTATGGCAACCTATTGTCAAGACCTAGGGTTTAATAAACCTAGGCTCTGATACCACAAACTGTCACGTCCCAAACCGATAATAGCGGAACGTGTTGTTCGGAACGTGGCAGTGATACAGTCGTGAATAGTCAGAGCAACCCAGACATAAAAATTACAAGACCAGACAATGTAGACAAATAAGATCTTTATTGATACTCAATATTTGAATTACATATCCTGACTCAACTTGCATAATTGAAAGAAAAGGACTCACTATTACACTTTAAGAAAATGAAAATACTCAAGTGACAAGACAAGACTCAATAAAATAAAAGACACTTACTCGATTCTCCAAAACACTCTTCACTCTTGTCATTCCCCATCTGATTGATTATCTTCGACATCATTACCTGAAAAATATTAAGATAAACTGGGTGAGCGAAAATGCTCAGTAAGAATGACATCTCTCATCAAGTAGGATATAAGTGATTAGCCAATTAATTATGTTCATGACTATGCAATGCATAAAACGATATAACCTGAAAATCATGACAATCAATCTAGCAGAAAGGACGAATATCAAGGCCAAAGGCAGTTATAAGCTCAAGAGAGTTAGGGATAAATTCCCATGCAGAGCCAAGGACGAGATACCAAAATATAACAAGGACAGATACTTAGATGAACATAACTTCAGAATTGGCCAGAGTATAACATAGTTTCAATAAATATAAGCAGAATTAAACAATCTAGCAGAATAACTAAATTATCAGAATAACCGAACAACAAAGTATCAGAATTAATAGAATTTCCAGAATTCACAGAATTTACAAAATAACAGATATAATAGAATAACAGAATATAACAGATGTACAGACTTTGGTGCAATGCCACACCCAGAATTCCCATGGTTTACAGAATTGGACTTTCGTCCTTGCCTAGCATTGATAAGTCGCGGACTCAGAGCCCTTAATATTTTAGAATTAGATATGGCCAAATACAGAGTCAAAGGGTTATGTTCCCGAGATAATATCAAGGAAATTCCCAGAAAGGGACAGAGTGTCATGGAATAATAGAAACGTCAACGATGAAAATGCATGCTATAACTAACTCGAGATAAATCTGAGAAACTGGGTAATTGGCGTCCATTATATCACCTTCAATTAGAAACTGCGTCCACAAGATAGGCAAAAAGGCATATAACGACAGTTTATGTGGTCGCTTATTTCAAATTTGCGTCCAGCACCAAGTCGCTAGAAAGGTAATATGCACCCTTAGGCTGGTCGCCAAATCCATTAGGCGTCAATGTCAGAGTCGCAGTTCAGAGGTATACAAGTTTTTGGAAAATCACGGTGACACGGATCGGATCCAGAGTTTTTAGGGTACAACGAGCTTGGCTGTCTTGAGGGAATCCAAGGCTAACGGAGTCTTACGGAGGTCTCAATGAAGAAAGCACCAGTCCGACGGAAGGAATATCCGACGGAGGGTCCTAACCTCACCAAGAGTTGAGTGTGATTGATAAAGCAAAACAGGGACCTCGCCTCGATCGCGAGATGACGCTGCCAAGATCCAGCGATGTGGGATCAAGAAAACACGATTTGAAATAGTCAAGAACTGACGTTTGAGACGTGGACGCACTATATATATATATATATATATATATATAATTTCATGCATATACTTTTTGAAAGAATGTGAATATAGATAAAGTTTTAAAAGACTAAAGAGGGATGGGGGACCATGACAAGGGCACAAAAAAAATAAGGTGGCTTATATAGGGTTAGTGGAAAAATCTCTCAAGGAATTAACGTTAACGTAACATCCCATATGAATAGTATCACGTTTTATCTATTAAGAATTTAGTGAAAAATTTTATATGACAATTAAGAAAAAAATCTAAGGATCTTAACTATGAAATATCACAATTTACCTGGTTGAAAAGATAAAAATCCCTAAAGTCGAGATGGAGTTTTAATTAATGAACAATGTCACTTTTTATTTAATGAAAATTTAGTGAAATAAAATATATGATAAATAAGGGAAAAATCTAATAACTTTAGCCATGAAATATCATAATGTAATTCTATCTAGTTAAAAAGATAAAAATCCTTAATGCTTGTGCGGGGTTTAAACACATGAATAGTACCACTTATAAATTAATCAAAATTTTGTGAATCTAATTACATGATAATTAAGAGAAAAATATTATGATTCCAAATATATATTTTTTCCAAAATTCTTGACATATAATTACATGGTTATAAAATTTTAACCCATGTTAAACCTTTCACGTAAAACAGAAAACACATGAAACGGTGATAGGGAGACCGTGCATGCACTTAGTATTATCTTGGACTTTGGTTATTAAGATAACCTACATAAAATTTATTGGAACAAGATCATGCAATGTTTCATTATTAACAATATTAGACTTAGGAGAGAGAACACCTACCTGTTAATTGATGGACTATGAACTCCAACACGAAATATAAGCATGCTGTTATGATCTTAGGAGCATGTATCCTTGTTAATAAGTTTAGCTATCAAAGAGACCACCTACCTGGTTGGCTGATCGTCGGACGTGTGAGAGAGATAGACAACCAGAGCGACTATAGCAGAGGCAGTAGTCAATCGGAAACAGACGCAGCTACAATAGCAACTCTAACGGAAAAAAATAACAAGGAAGAAGCAGTGGCTTCTCCACAATACGACCACGACAGCAGATGAAGAAGAAAGGAGACGATGAGCCTTTGCAACCGCAGCACGTAGCTGAGAGAAGAGGAAGAAGCCCCACAGTTCTTCTAGCAAACGAACGACAGCATCAGCAAGGTCTTATACGTTTGATAGGGGTTTTATTTATAGGGAGGGGATCCATCTACGGGGTAGAATCTTAATAGGTCTTATATTTCCCACGTGGAGTCCTAACCGCATGCAAGGTTTCCATGCACTCTACCTGCTGTCAAAACTTCAGCCGCCACATGCTAACCTAAAGCTCCATCGCTTGCAAGGTTCGAATGTGGGAAAAAAAGAAAGGGTTGTGATTTCTAAGGCCCTTGAACTTGTTTCTTAACGTGATAAGATTGTGGGCAGTAAAAGCCTATTGCAAAATATTCATATTTTTCTTCTCCCCCAAACCCATTACAAGTGTCCTACGGGAGAGCCCATTTTAGCTCATATGTCTAACCTTGCACGTGAGGCCTAATTAATTGGGTTAATGCTTCATTTTATGTGGGTGGGATTTTTAATAGATATTTTATGTTATTTGGGCTTTGTTAATTATCATGCCCCTTTTGTTTGTTAGGGGACCTTAGCCTATTATAATTTCATATTTAAGTTGTACTTTAAATATATTTATATTATTAATTTTATTTATTTACCTATCATATTAATTTGATCATCGTCTCGGGTATCAGAGACAAGTTCGATCCAGTGGAAGTTTTCATATTTATATTCTAGAGGGGAAACATTATCTCGAGTTTATTTACTCAAACATTATTTAGTTTAAGACACAAATAAATAAAAAGAACATTGTTAATTTTTATTACTCAATTATCTCTTAATCTTTCTAAAATATAGATAATTATTTCTATTTTAGCCTTTATATTTGTCGGGCGTTACATCAGCCGTGGACGAACTAGAGTCCTTCATCCTTTGATTTCTCTCTCACCAGAGACTCCCAGAACATTCTGTTTGTTTCTATAGACTCTTGAGAGTATTATCTTCAGAAATTTTCTAGTTTCAAGTTTATTTTCGAGTCATTATCCCTCCAACTTGAACCTTGGGTTTGAGGGCCTATAAATAGGACCCTTGAGTTCATGGCTTGGAGAGGAGATTTTTGGAGATTGCGTCGAAGTGATGCTACGTCCTGGAGCCATTTTCAACCAAGGAGAAGCTGCTTCCACGTCCACTAAGCTTCTAGTTGAGGGAGTACAAAGTTCTTTGGTCTAGTTTGTGTTCTTTGGTCTTTAGTTTTGTCCATCATTCCTTTGCATCCATAGCATCTTCCCTCTTCTTTTCTCCACGTTCTCTGCATTCAATCATATTTTCAAAACATCCTCCCATCTTTTTCACGCCCCCACATGGGTTAAAAAAATCAAACCTCCCAGGTATTCACCCTTCTTTTATGCATACTAGCTTAGTTGAGTTATAATTACTACACTTGTCCCAAGGGCTAATTGGGTTATTTTTCTTGTTGTCCACACTTTCTCGTAGGTTTACAGGACTTATTGCACGTGGCCCAACCTTTCTGACCGGCCAAGAGGGGTGGAGATTAAGTTCCAAACTGCTGTTCTGGGTGCTCTAGCGGTCATCTGTAAGACTATTTTCTGCTGGATCGCAGGTCGTCTGAAAGACCGTTTTTAGTTCGCTGCACCTGGTTTTCTCTCTCCCGCGGGCGGGTGACTTCAACCGACTCTTTCTAAGGTATTCTTGTGTTTTTTACTGCTTTAATTACTTTGGTGGCGATCACACATCTTTATTTGGGTATTATTCATCTTTGTCATCTTCTTTGCTTGCCTCCTTTTTACTTTACTTGCTCCACACCTACGGTGTGTGTTTTTTTTAATTCTTTTGCTCCACGCCCCGGCGTGTGTTTTTATTTTTCTTCCTTCATAAGCATTGATGACATGCCTATGCTCTTGATTTTTGTGATTGTTTGAGTTAGGTCATTACTTGCTCACACACTTTCACACTTCCTCCTTATCTTTATATTCACATTCACATTCACCTTCATCACATCACATCACAAAAAACTATCAACAATGGGGACACAGTCTTCATAGGTGTGCTGGTTGCAAGCCTCTGGCACTCCTTCGGGCAGTCGTTGATATATGGATATCATGTTGATTGATGCCCCTAGATTGGGCATTTCATGAGGACGTGGAGGGTCGACTTTGTGCTCCCCAATTTGCAATTCCCCTCTTTTAATTAGGCCCTTGGCAATGCCCTTGAATATTTGGCAATCCTCAATAGGATGTCCAAGGATTTGATGGTATAGGCAGAAGCAAGGGTCATCTCTTCGCTTGAGGTCATCAGGCCTCTTTGGCTTTGGAAGCGTGATCTTGTTATATTTGACAGCCCACTTGAACAGTGCTCGAGTTCTGTCCCTTGGGAAGGCATAGAGCTTCTTTCTGTATTCTACTGGGGATGCCTTTCTTGACATTCAACATGTTCCTTGAGAAGAGGATTGTTCACCCACTTGTGTCTTTTTGCCCTAAGGCTAACAGCATGGACTGCTTTCAGCATCGGCCATTTATTAACCTGCTTGGCTTGATGACTTGGACCGGTAGGAAGTGAGGGATATCTCTCAAAGAAGTCTTCTACTTCCGTGGCAACGTCAATTAATCGGTCCAAAGATCGGATTTCTAGTCCAATGATCTTTTCCTGGTTTCTTTCTTCAAGTTTTGTTTACATATTTGAATTGCATCTTCTGGATACGGAGGGCGCCGGCACTTCATGCTGAGATCCCTCGATCTCTTGATATATTCTGCAGCAGGCTTATCATCTTTTTGCTTGGTCACCAACAGCTCGGCCACGGTTACCTCTGCCTCGGTGATGTGGAATCTTTCAGTAAATTTCTGCTGCATATCTTGCTCGTCCTTAATAGACCCGACCGATAAGTTAGAATACCATTCAAAGGCAGGTCCTGTCAGTGAAGACCCGAAGAACTTCAGTAGGTACGACTCGTCTGCCGCCAAGTCACCCATGACTACTATATAGTATGCAATGTGTTCTTTCGGGGAGCCCTGCCAGTTGAATTTGCCAAATTTTGGGAGTTTGTTGACACCGGGTGGCAATCTTTTGGCATCATGATAGGTTGGGTATGATACTTCATATACGTCAAAGGGAGCGTGATCATCACCACTCCTCTTTGCTAGCCTTGTTTCAATCAATTGTTCCACCATCAGCTCGTTCACCATAACTGGCTCTATTGGTTGAGGGCAGAGGTGGGCGGCTTGCATCAATTGCGTGGCCGGAGCCACATCATGAGGTGGCAAAGGCTCTAACAGGGGAGCCTGCCGCTGCATTTGAAGGGGCATTAGCCGTGCTGGCTGGAGCCACTGGGGATAATGCTGGGGAGTAGCCCAGCTCTGATCCGCAGCTTGTAGAACGGCTGGTGAATGAGCACTCGTGGGGTTGGAATCTACTCGTGACGGCTCGGCTCGTGCCCCCTGTTGCTCAGGTGCCATAGCTTGCTCGGTCTCCTCATTTAATTATTTCTTCAGTAGTTCTATCTCCTGTTGGTACTTTTGCAACGTCATCAGGACTACGGGGTCCATAGCTGCTTCGTTACTAGTGCCCTCGAGTGTGCTACTAGAGGCACACTTAAATGGAAGAGACGGGAAAGCTCATTCTTGTTTATACGCCACTGTTCTAACAGTGACGGTAGTGGTGTCTTCATCGGTAACCTGTTTGTCTTTATCGGCTTGAAGTAGCTCAGTGGTAGTTTTGCCCTGTCTTATCATCGGGCCTTTTCTTCCAGCAATCTCAGCCGGCTCTTCTTGTTCATTTGACAGGGCGCCATGCATACTCATCACCCTCGTCATATTGCAAGTGAGGATTTGCCTTCATCTTTTATGCTTTCCGACTTCTCTTCGAGCTTGATGGGAGAAAGTAGACTCTTCATATATAGAAATTCTTTTCATCCTTTCATTCTGTGCAGGCTTTTCAAGGCTTCTAGCCCCCGCTCGCCTCCCTTCCTCATTCACCTCCACCAGTGCCATTTTGTCTTTTTCTTCTTCTTCGGCCCTGATGACACGAAGCGACCTTTGCCGGCCCACGACGGGACTTTTGGAGCTATGAAAGTATTCTCGGACCATCCTTATTGTTTGTTCCCGGCAACACTCTGTAGAGATGGCAGAAGGTAGCACTTGGATTCAGGCCGACGGCATGTATGAAAGCCGTGTTGGTTTGGCCACTTGATTGAAACCCCTTAAATATTTGGAAATGTCGGTCAGCGTTGCACAGGCCCTGACAGTGGATGGAGGAGTCGTAGCTGTGGCTTTCTCTGCATGCATAACTTTGTTGCCTCCTCTCCTAGGGACATCGGTAGAGTTTTTGAAGTTCTGCGAGGCCGGTGCAGTGTTTCGGGTCTTCCTGGGAACCCACATTTGCATGAACTTTGGTAAGTTTGGAGTTGGCCTCCCTTGCTTGTTGTCATCAAAATTTACCCTCTGGCTTGCTAGCACTTGGAAGGTGTTGTGGGTGGGGACGGTTGGGGTGACTCGATCTAGCAGAACTTTGGCATTGTGACCATTGAAATAGACTCGGATGCCCCCGATCAACATAGATTTACAGATGCTGACAATCGGCCTCGAGGAGTAGCAGCAATTCTTACTCTAAAGCTCTTCTTGTTGCCCTCAGCGGGCTTGTTCTTGTGTACCCCAGTTGGGCACGTAGTATGGTGAACATGGCAGCTCACGATCACCGGGCTCATCGATAAAGTTTTGTTAATCTGGCCCTTACTTTGGCGGGCTGTAGCTTCATCGTTCTTCAGCCACGCAAGTTTCGGGCCCTCCATGTGCAGAAAATCCATGAATGCAACTCTCAGAAAGTTGGGGAAGCCAACAACCGGGGGGAAGTTGCCAAAGCTAGTTGGTGCAACAAGATAGCCGTACGTAGCATGGTCAGCCACGATCTGGGGGCCGAAGACAAGTCCAGATAGTTCGCTTGTCATCGCAACAACCTACAAAGGGGAGAAACAAGACGAACGAATAGTTGATATATAAAATATTTGAGTGGAGGCCCCATGGTCCCTCTATTTTAGCGAAAAGATGAAGGGAGGTTGGGTCCCACTAGACGTGCCAATTTGGTGGAACACCTTTTATTTATTTATTTATTTATTTATTTATTTACGTATACGTGCTAGTCACCGGAGTGACAAATTTATTATGCGCTCGATCTGACTTAGTCAGTCGATTGTGAGATTCGTGTCGGGACTCGAAACCCAGCGTACCGTAAAGGCTACGGCGTTAATTACGTCCCCCGAAAGAGGGACAACCCTTAATTAATTGCCAAAATAGAAAGACCGTGGGGCCCATAAAATATATGAAAGCTATGATTGCATGCGAGCACACAACATGTTAGTATTTATTCATTAAGCCGACTCCCGGCACAAGGTGGAGGACTTAAGTCCAAGGACCACCATCACGCTTACTGAAAGCCTCCGGCCGGGCATAACCCGACTTTCAGCTAATCACCATTTGATGCACCGGAGAAGCGGCTCATGCAAGCATACAGGGTAGCCGTACTTAGTTTTCTTGTTGTTTATTATCTATTTGATCGTTTATTCATAATTTTAAGGGAGATTTCGGCAACATCTCTCTTATTTTGAGAGTCATCGGGGCCTTTTCTTTTTGAGGCTGCGCATGGCATTACAGTACACAGATGTGGACCCATGAGGTGGGTCTGGCGTGACCGTGTTCGGGCAGACTCGTGTACCGTCGGGATAATGTATGCCATGGTATGGCAAATTTGATGTTTGAGAGTCGAGAAAATGCGGTTAAAACCCGATCAAAACAAATTGAATTCAGAGGATTATTAGCCGAGGGACTAAGTCATACTCTGGCCACAATGTGAGAGATCCCAGGGTCCAGGCACGACTTATCGGGGCAACTTTAATATTCCCATACTGGGGGTCTAGAGGAGATGAGAGCTCCAGAGCGGACACAGTCACGTTTATTATTCTTTATTTATTCTTGTTATTATTTTTGATGCATGCACTTCTTTTTCTTAAATTCTTTATTCTCATTTTGTTTATATCATCCTCTTTCATTACTAATTTATTATTACTTTTATTACAAGCATACATCTTTTATTTCCTTTTTTTTGCATTTATTGGGTTGTTATTCATTTGTTATTTTTTGTTATTTATTTATCACATTTATTCCATGATTATTTCTATTATTATTATTATTATTTTTTATTTGGCCATTTTTGGTTTATTATATATTTTTTATCTTTCATTCATTTATTTTTTTTATTGTTTCATCTCTCTTTCCCCCCCTTTTTTTAATGCATGTTCAATGTAGTGCATGTGAGTAATGGAGTATGTTTTATTGTATTTTTTATGTTTATATATATATAAGATGAAGATGGACTTAACGAAGTTATGTGTGGGCATTTTATCCACCATGTGTATTTTTATCACATTATATTTTATATACATATGAGGGGGGATGGAAGTATGGTGCCACCGAATAGCGTCCAATGGGGTGCCATTCGGTGGCACCCCCACCGTATCGCTCCTTCTTCTTCTTTCTTCTTCTCTTTTTTTTTTAAATCAAAGCGGATGAACGGGTGCCACCGACTCACCCTATGGGTGGTGAGTCGGTGCCACCAGCACCGAATCACCCCCCATGGGTAGTGAGTCGGTACCACCAACACCGATTCAACTTTTTTTGTTATTATTATTATTATTATCTTGTTTTGTTGTTCAATCGAAAAGTCCCCACAAAAATTTGGCAGCATCTCCCCTAGACTCGGAGTGTTCGGGGAGAAATGGGACCTACACATGAGGGGAAGCCGGTGTAAGTCCATGAAAGTCGAGAGGCCAGATGCGACGGACTCGAAACCTGAATTATAAATAGAGACCCTGAGGACTGGCCTACTAAGAGTCTTTACAATCCAGAGGTGAAGCTCCGAAATATGGGTGCCCAATGTGGCCACCTGGATGGCATTTTATTTGTTTATTGCTCACTGTGTCGGAAGGGCTTCTCGGAGAACATACCATAGTATGGTAGACCTCTAGAACCTAGAGTGATCCAAAACTATCAAATAAAATGAAATCAGTGCATGGGGTAAATCATGGATCTGAAAATGCGATATATGTCCAACTAATATCTATGAATAAGACCGAACGAGGTACACCCACAGTGAGTCGGTGGCCAAAAGCGGATGGGGCAAATCACAGAAAGCTGCAGAGAAGGGGAGATGACGTTTAGGAAAATTTAAAGAGTGGTAGAACCAAATTCAACATGGTAAAGCGATTTCGATGACAGTGCACACATTGGATTAGATCTAGACACTCATTACTCAAACTAATTGCAGCCACCATGACAGGATGAGGGGGTGAGGGAATGTCGCCCTAGAGGGCTTTACAGATTCACCAAGTGTTCTCTCTACAAAAAGAGAACAAAGAAGAAATAACATTAGCCCTGGAGCATAAGGGATTCTATTGAGCTCAAGATTAGGTTTTCACTGCCCGAAGTACACGAAAAGAAATTAAAAGGGGAGAAGGAAACTGCCATCGAGATTGAATACATAGAGACGAACACGTTGACCCCAAAATTGGGCCAGATGCACTTCATACATTCACATAAATAGAAATACATTACCCTGTGATTCTTACATCGGGGAAGCAAAGAAGAAACAAGCATTACATCAAGAGAAGGAGAACATAACAGAAAAGAAAAAAGGTGGGGGAAACTATAGCCCGCGGTGGACACTGGAAGGTGAAGACCAACCTTGATTTCAAATGCTCTGGGTGGCTCTCATTGCTCTCTCTCTCCCTGTGCACCTTTGCTCGATCTCCCTCTTTTCTCTATTTCTCTGGATTCTTCTCCCTTGTTTTTTTCCTTCTGATCTTTCTCCGTGTTGTTGCTTTTTTTTGTTGCGGCGCTGGAAGTAAGGGGGGTTTTATAGCCGAAAGCAGGGGATCGGAGGGCGGAAGGGACCCCTGGGCAGCGGCACTGACTCACCAGCCCGCCAGTTGCTTGAGTGCCGCCGACTCACGTTGCCAAGGGCCACCGACTCACTTCAAAACAAAGGTGCCACCGATTCATTTCCAAGGAAGACATGCCACCGATTCACTCATTCCTTTGCCAATTGACTTTTATACAAAGTATGTCACCGATTCACCATAAAAAGTGTAGCATTTCACTTTTCACTTTTTTTCTTTAAAAGGGGGTGTCGACTCATCCCATGGCATTTTTGTAGTTTTATCATTTCACCCCGGAACTGGCCCAGACAGAAGCTTGACGTCTGGTGCAACCTTGGGTTTGATGCAGTAGACTCAGAGTGTAGATTTCATCATTTTCAGGCCCCGATTTGCAGTTTTTGATGATTCCGGTGTGTGCCGAACCCGTACTAATTTTATAGGCTTTTGTCCTGATTCGGCCTTCGACACTGTAATTCGTGCTGCCAGACCTTCTTTGAGAACATGTGGAGCTTCTTCGTTGAGTGGGCCATCCCTCGAAGCATTTTTGCCCTGACTTGGTAGCTTTTCGATCACCCGCGGACCTTTCCGGTGCAGCGTGTACCGGAATTGGGTAACCGAGTTTTTTTCTGATTTAGCATTCGGCTCAGCAATTTGTGCTGTCAACTTCATTCTATGGACACATGGAGCGTCTTCATTTGGAGGGCCATCCCTCGAAGCATTTCTACCTTGATCGGACGTCTTCATGGTCGCTTACGGACCATTCCGGCATTGCGCGTGTGCTGAGCGGATTCCCCGAGTTTTCCGCTGATTCAGCATTCGGCATAGTGATTTGTACCGTCAACTCCACTTTATGGATACGTGGAGCGTCTTCATTGAGAGGACTATTCCTCGGGGCATTTTCATCTTGACTGGGCATCTTTATGGTTGCTTACGGACCGTTCCAGGATTTCGTGTATGATAACTGGATTCCCTGAGTTTTCCATCGACATCGCCTTTGGCACCTCATCTTAGGGAATCAGATATGTTTCTTCACCTCAAAAAGCTTCCCTACCAGCTGACGGGCCACCCGATACATTTTCATCATCATCAGACGAGGTAAGGGGCTTCCTCAGCACGAACGAGTCGGTGCCGATACGTTGAGTTTGTTGATCTCGGCTTGCCGTATGAGTCTTCCTTGCCTTCTTTAAGGGTGGCCTCGAATATTCCCCTGAGCTCCAAGGTCTCATTTTAACATCTGTCCAAAGCAGTCGAGTATTTTTCTTTTCTTCTTCTCTTCCTTTTCCTTCTCCACCGATGTAGGGCACTCGGTCAGAGCGCATGACTTGTAAAACAAAGGTCAAGAAAAATTAGAAATATTTTTGATGTCAACAAGGCTATAGGGGGTGGAGTGGGCCGGGCCATGGCACCACGAATTTGGATCCCCGGAGCCGGTCGGGATGCCGACATTCTTCTTGTTTTTGTTGGCAATGTTCGCAATTTTTCTTGCTCCCTTTCAGGCGTCGGGATGTATGCTTTATGAGTGTACCAGCTGCGAGCTTCGAATGCTCCTTCAGGCAGTTGTTGATATACATATATGGTGTTGACTGCTGCCCCCGGCGTGGGCATCTCATGAGGTTGCGGGGGATTGACCACGTATTCCCCCATTTGTAGTTCGCCCCTTTTAATGAGGCCCTGGACTATGTCCTTAAAGATATGGCAATCCTCGATGGGATGCCCAAGCCTTTGATGGTAGCAGTAGAAGCGGGGATCATCCCTTTTCGTGACATCACCTGGTCTTTTCGATCTTGGGAGAGTGATTTTGTCATGTCTGATAGCCCACTCCAAGAGAGCTCGAGTCCTATCCCTGAGGAAGACATAAAATTTCTTCATCTTGTTTTGCAGGGAAGGACCCCCTTGACAGATAGTGAGTTCAGCGGGAGGAGTGTCAAATACCCCTTTACCTCCCTTCGCCTTGAGGCCCACAGTGTGAATCACTTTGAGTGTCGGCCATTTGTTGATTCACCTGTCTTCCTGGCTTGGGGGGAGCAGGGGTGGAGGGGTACCTTGCAAGGAAGGCCTCGACTTCTGCTGCAACACTATTTAGTTGATCGAAAGACCTAACTTCAACTCTGATTATCTTTTCTAGAATCTATTTCTATAGATTCTATTTGTAGATTTGTACTGTATCTTCTTAGTGTAGAGGATGTCTGCACCTCACGCTAAGGTTCCTCCATATCTTGATATATTCTAGCGCCACTTCATCATGATCTTTGTTTGGTGGCACATAGCTCAGTCACAGTCACCTCTGTCTGGGCGACGCGGAATCTTTCTTGGAACTTCTGCTACATGTCTGGCCAGTCACAAATCGATCCAGCCGGCAGGCTGGAATACCATTCAAAGGCGAGTCCTGTTAGTGACGACCCGAAAAACTTCAAGAGATAGGATTCGTCCGCTGCCAATTCGGCCGTCACGTTGATGTAATAGGCTATGTGTTCTTTCGGCGACTCTTGCCCATCAAATTTGTCAAATTTTGGTAGTTTGTTGACACCGGGTGGTAATCTTTTGGCAGTGTGATGAGCTGGGTATTTTGCCTCACATACATTGAAGGGGGCGTAGTCAATGCTGCCCTCCTCTGATAGTTTGGTGTGATAGATAAACACAGATCCAGAGGGGGGTGAATGGATCTTCTAAAGAGTTTTGACCAATTTAAAATTCGTATGAAATGATAAGCACAAGATCAGTGGATGATTGCTCAAACATAAAAGATGCAAACCCAATTAAACTCTAGGACATGGATAATCAATCAGATCACGGTCCTAGCATGCATCTAGCAGAAGCAAGCAATCAAACAAACCACTGCACAAGGGATTTTTTAGGTGGTTCGGTCCAGAGACCTACGTCCACCCCTCACTCCCAACCGGAGTGAGGCTTCCACTAGCAATCAGCTAGAAAGCATGATGGGAATCGACGCCGAGCATGTACATTTTATTTTGCATTTGTGTCCTTTAGTTTATTTTTATATCCATGGGAAAGTATAAGCGCAATTGTACGGCTTTGTAAGCCAATGCGTCATTCCCTTGGATTGTGTGGGTTTTTGTGCAAATGTGTAGTAGGTCCAGCTAGGGGGCCCCCTCCCCTTCCCCATTGGTCCACCTCATCCATGTGGGGCTGGTCAACCATCCTAGGTGGCCATCTAGAAGGTTTGAATGCTAATTGACCACATGGGAGACAAAGGGGTTAAAATTTCAAAGGTAGGCCACCTACCTTACCTACCTAGTCAAAGGAGTGCCCCATTCATATGTAATTTATTTATTTTGAGTTTTGACAACATGGGGGATGAAAATGACATATTTCTCACGAAATTATCAGCCCCCCACCCCTTGCCATATTTCTCACGAAACCGAGCCTTTGGTTTTGCCCCTCTCATTATGAAAGCCGCTCTACCCAACGGGTCCACAACGGAACTCCATTTCACTGATAGGGAGTCAGATAATTGGGTTTCTCTTGACATCGTGGAGTCTCTCTCCAAGACAGGCGAGATTATCCGCGATGGTGATTTTGCTTGTGTTGAGTTCTATAAGAGGATCGGCTCTGTTCTCTACACCGATGGTGCATGGTGCAGGATCGGCACACTTGCTGGTTCACGCATCATTTTAGGGCAAAAGTGGTTAGGAGAGAGAAGGGCCAATCTTGACTGGGACAAGAGGACTTGCACCTTATGCCCACCATACCTACCCGGTAAGATCACCCTTAGGGACCCCGTATGTCCAGCCACCCAGCCCCCGCGGCCCACTCCACCTTCGGATTCGCGCTTGGAGCCACCTCATCCCGAGCCACCCGTATTTCTAACGGGTACATTATACATAGCCGAGCCGCTTCTTAGTTGGCTCAAGGATGGCTTGGTCCCACTCCCTTACCCGTCTATGGACCCTACCCTACCTTTGGTGTCCGTCAACTCCTACCACACAACTTTTCGGTCTAGTCACCATGTCGATACTTTGGATGACCTTATTACGGGATTAGATTCACAATGGGAGTTGACGCATCTTTTGGCCCGAGGCTTTGACCAACCCGCTAGTCTTAGCTTCACCCATCCGGCCTTAGGATCCATTACCTCCGTGTGCACCGTGGGGTGTGTAACCACGGAGATTCTTCTACTCCTCCCGATGCCGGCCGAGTCCGACTTCATTCTCTTTTGCCCAAGGGAGGAAGTTTATTTTCTTCACATGACCATCGTCCCGTTCACTATGGCGGATGAAGGTGACCATTCACACCTTCAAGAATTTCATGATTGGGACCGTGTCATGGAGGAACCCATCTCCTGGGGTCATACCTTCTTTGACCCTTTTGACCCCTCCACTAGTGAAGCTCTAGAGCTATCACATTCCCTCCACCTCTTCCAAGGAGTTCACTATTCCACCCATACCCCTCGGTCTATTCGGCAAGCCGTCTCTACATCTAGGGATGATGACGAGGGTAGTTTTGGATCTCCTACCCCTTCTTCACCCAAATCCCATCGGTCACCAATGCATGAGTGGTACATCTTAGGGTGTCTAGGAGTCCTCCCTTCCATCAACCATCGTGTACATCTAGTATATGCATGGCACATATTCGGGTGTCCTGGTCCGACGTCACCCATGCACGGGTCGGACTAACAGTGTGCTTTTTTTGTGGTTTTGTTTTTGAGTGATTTGTTTGCATGGTTTGTGTGTCGTTTGTTTGTCTGCATGCGTCTTGTGCAAGCTCGTTGTCGTTCTCTTATGAGTAAGAGGCGAGTGGACTCACTTGATGAGTATGTGATCGGTTCCACATCTATACCCGGATCAGTCACTTATAGGGACTCAGCGGTGATTCCTAGTGAGTCTTCGAGCTGTTTTCTTCCCTTTTGAGAGTGCCCCTTCGGAGTGACCACCTTTAGCCCATAGCAGTTCGCATATCGAGTATATATGGAATGAGCAGGTGACGATCGCTTGGAGTGGAGCGTACCCGTGTTACTTGGCACGGTGACGGATCCGCCGGAGTATTCGAGCATCCTTACCCCTACTCGACGGGGTCGAGTTCCTCCCACCCGGGGAGAGTTGATGGGAATCGACGCCGAGCATGTACATTTTATTTTACATTTGTGTCCTTTAGTTTATTTTTATATCCATGGGAAAGTATAAGCGCAATTGTACGGCTTTGTAAGCCAATGCGTCATTCCCTTGGATTGTGTGGGTTTTTGTGCAAATATATAGTAGGTCCAGCTAGGGGGCCCCCTCCCCTTCCCCATTGGTCCACCTCATCCATGTGGGGCTGGTCAACCATCCTAGGTGGCCATCTAGAAGGTTTGAATGCTAATTGACCACATGGGAGACAAAGGGGTTAAAATTTCAAAGGTAGGCCACCTACCTTACCTACCTAGTCAAAGGAGTGCCCCATTCATATGTAATTTATTTATTTTGAGTTTTGTCCACATGGGGGATGAAAATGACATATTTCTCACGAAATTATCAGCCCCCCACCCCTTGCCATTTTCTATATAAGCCTATGTATAGTGTCATTAGAGATTAATGAAGAAAAAATTGTAAAATTGGCTTGAGCCATTGAAGGGTGTGCCCTTGTTCCTCTCTCCCCCTGGTGTTCTTCTCCTCCAACCTCAAGTTCTAGAGTGATTCTATCTTCTATCATCTCCTCTCAACCTTCGGTGATCGTCGGTGCCGCCGCCGCCGCCGTTCGTGCCGCCTTCGAGCCGCCACGGGATCGTCTTCGGTGTTCTGTCATGCTGCCAGCCATGAGTTCCAATCGACTTGAAAATTTGAGGGTTGGTTCCTATCTTATAGTCCCATCTCCACAAAACAATTCAGGTCCAAATTCCCCCGTTTCATAGTGTTTCCATTTCGTTCATTCCCCAAACTCAGATCAGATCTGTCTCTGTCTACAGTGACAGAACCTTTGAGTTCTTCCCCTTCTACCACACTTTTGAATTTTTTTAGACCTCCCAATTTAACTGGGGTTTCTGTCCATTTTTCCATACCATCAAAATTTTTATTAATTTTTTTTGAGTCTTTTACCTATTTTTAAAAATTCGTGTTCTACCGGAGCTACAGTACTTCCAGCCAGATCCTAGATCTGACCTTCTTCCAGTAAACAAATCATAGAAATTCATAGACACATCCAAACGTGTCTAAACCAATTTTGCCATCTTCCCAACTCAAAATCCTACAACTTTCATGAAGAAGTCGAAGTCGGAATCCAAGGTCTTCCTAGCGGTCAACGGCCGTTATCAGAGATCAGCTCTGCAGATCTGAGTGTTCAGTTACTGTACAACAGGAGGTTGTAAATTCCATAAGTCTAGATCAGAGAAGATCCAGGCCAGATCTCTAGGCCTACATTGAAGTACTTCGAGTCAGCTTTCTAACGGCGCTAATTTCGTGTCAATCCGACATCCGATCTGACCGCAGCGACCATTCTCGCCGGACAGCGCGCTGAAAACCAGAAGCTGCAGATCCGTGGGAAGTTTTCCCGACGGGCGCCGGCCGGAGCCGCCCGGCCTCCGATCGTCGTTCCAGCGTGCCGCCAGCCCGGGGATCGCTTCCATCAGTGTCCCCCACCACAGCGGTGACACCGGGTCCCACACGGCCCCTCCGGACAGCACGTGGGCCCCACCGTCATTAGTTCGGGTGCTGCCGAAGCTACGCGGAAAGCCGCCCGTCAACCCGAAATCGGCCCTCCCGGGCTCCATTGTGTCGCCCTTTACCTCCCTGCGTGGAGTGGGCTTTACATCATTGCTGTAATCTTTATATAATAACTGTCCCGGGAGTACGAGATCGGCCGGGTCCGTCCTCCCCACGCTGAGCGCGTGGAGGTATAGTCTTCGCTCCTACACTTGGCATTTCGCTTATTTCATATATGCTTGTTTATGCCACTGCTAGAGAGCATGTTTTAGGACCTAGCTTGCTATAATTTCATATCACCGCTGCTGTGAGAGAGTGAGCGAGACCGTCCCGTGACCCGATCCGGACACGAAAGTGCGAGCCGACCACCCTAGCTCTTGCCGGTTTCTCAACCGTGCACGTCCGACGCTTCCCTCATCAAGGGACGATCGCGAGCTTGTCGTGTCCGTGGTCCCGTCCCGCATCAAAGCAGACTCAGTCTGCAAACAAATTGCTGCCACACAGCTTGACCAGGGGAACAACCTCCCCTCTTCCTCCCAACCGGAGGGAACCACTAGTGACACCCAGTCACTAGCAAACCAGAGATGCAAGTCTCTCTTCCTCCAGACCAGGAGGGAACACCTAGTCTTGAAACCCACAAGACCAGAACCGGAGACGAATCTCCCTTCCTCAAAACCAGGAGGGAACCCACAAGTGACTCCCAGCCACTTGCAACCTAGAGGTCTCGGACCTCCCTTCCTCCCAACCGGAGGGAAACAACCAGTGACACTCAGTCATAGGCAACCAGAGACGGAAGTCTCTCTTCCTCCAAACCGGAGGGAACCTGACCTCACACTAGAGGATCGGAAGAACAACAGTGAACAGTTAACAATAAAAACAAAAACGCAGCAACAGAAAGCTGGAAAAATGAAATGCACAATAGCTCTCGCAGGAGCAAACTGGATTGGATCTGATCCATAGTCCAGTGATGACAAACAAGCTTCTCTTCTTCTTCACGAGCTCCCCATCTCTCTTTCTTTTTCTTCTTCTGCTCTCTGCCTCTCTGCAGCTCTTTCCTTTTATCTCGATCACTCTCTTGCTCTCACTTGATCTCGATCAGTCTCTTTTTCTCTTTCTTTTTCTTCTTCTGCTCTCTACCTCTCTGCAGCTCTTTCCTTTTATCTTGATCACTCTCTTGCTCTCACTTGATCTCGATCAGTCTCTTTTTCTCTTTATCAATCTTCTCCAGATGGAGGAGGCTTCGTATTTATAGCAGCAACAAATAGGGCGCTGTCCTCGGATCACGTGCCAGGTGCCAACCTCGGATCACATGCCCTTCATAGGTTTCACGAACAATACCTGTCAAGCAATCATAAGAAGATATCAGATGGATGTACAGACTTGGTTCAGGCTGTTAACAAAGTGTGTACAGGCATGATGCAGCTTGAGTGTATAGACTTGAAGGGTTGACAACGAGTGTATAAACTTGAAGCTTTGGAAACGAGTGTATAGACTTCGTCTTGAAGGAGATACACATGTGCACTGAAGTGTGTACATTCTTCACTGATGAAGTGTGTACAGACTCTGCTGAAGAACATTCAGCCTTGAGAGCGTGCAGACAGTGTACAAACTTGCTGTAATGACCGATGCCCAACTGGATGGTGTATGGACGTAGAATGCATGAGACAGCAGTGTATAGACTTTAGAAGATGAAGCATGCACAGGCCAAACGATGTACAGAATTTGCCAATATGAGACATTGTACATACTTTGTTGTATAAACTTGATGTGGAGGCTGTGTAGACTTAGCTGCAGGCTGTAGGACGAATGTCTAGACTCTGCAGACATGTGATGCAACTGGATGTATAGACTTAGTTGTGCTATGCAACCGATGTGCAGACATGGCGTGCAGGCAACCAGACTATGTATAGACTTGGCATGCAACGATGCAACACAATGTATAGACTTAATCGTGCAAGCTACAGTGCTAGTGTATAGACTTAGTGCAATTTAAAGGCTGTATAGACTTAGCGTGGAATGCCTGAAGCACAGTGCAATATATAGACTTGCCACTGACCAATGTATAGACTTGAAGATGATTGTGAGAGCATGCAGTGTAGGCAGTGTACAGACTTACCACCGACCAATGTATAGACTTTGCCAAACGATGCAAGCGACAATGCATGAGACGATCGGATGTACAGACTTTAAAGCTTAACTGAGACGGTGGATGTACAGATTTGGGCTGTACAGACTTGGAAGGCTTGAAGGCCAATGTACATACTTGGATGATGTGAGCGAGACAATGTATGGACTTGGCCAATGCAGCGATGTATAGACTTAGTGACTCATGCAGACTAGAGGTTGTACAGACTTTGGAAGGCATGTGCAGTCTTGAACTCTTGCAATGGAAGGCTGTACAGACTTGGTCGTGTATGGCGAGACAAGGCAGACGATGTACAGACTTGGTGAGACGATGCGTGAGACGCTGTCAGACTCTGTATAGACTTGGACGTAGGTAATGATTGTAATGTGTAGACTTAGTGAGTAGCAAAAGCAGCGAACGTAGGAATAGGTTGGAATGTATAGACTTACGTTCGATCAGCAATGTATAGACTTCAACTAAGTAAGCTACAATGCAATGTCTAGACTTAATGGTGCAAGCGATGTATAGACTTTGGAACGCTTGAAGCACAGACACGCTGCAATGTATAGACTTGAGTTAAGCAAGCTACAGTGCCGATGAGTAGACTTGGCCAATGTACAGACTTGAATGCTCGACCAATGTACAGACTTTGATGAACATGCAAGTGAGTGTATAGACTTTCTATGCTGCTGCAATGTGTAGACTTGATGAACAATGCAACAGACTATACATACTTGAAGTAATGCATGCCGATGTACAGACTTGGCAAACGGGATGTGCAGACTTTGTAGCATGCAGTGTATAGACTTGCTGGAGAGAGCGATGTACAGACTTGCTCTTGCGAAGGCTGTACAAACATTGAATGAAGCAGTGTATAGACTACACTTATCTGGGGAGTCGACCCATCTAGAGAGGGGGTCGACCCACACTATGCTGAGTGTCATGATGCATGGATGTTTAGCCTGTACTGACTTCCACAAGCAGAGTAAAGCAACTGATGTATATGTATATGAATGCTTTATGCAGTAGATAACCTGACTGAACATCAAATGCAATGCTTTAAATCTGATAAATTGACTGAACAGCAATGCAATGCTTTATGCTCTGATGAACTGACATATGACAGATTCATGATATGCAAAGCCAAGATTCATGATATGCAAGGCTGTAGAACTGACATGATATATGCCCATAGCAAGACAGTCAATCAGATGTTCATGATATGCTATCATCAAAATCATAGAGTTAAAAATCATGTCACAGAAGTTCAGATAACTCCTAGTGTTTGCTATCATCAAAATCACAGGGGCATAACAATCTCCCCCTTTTTGATGATGGCAACACTATGAGTCACACTGACTCATGTCAAACTATTCTCCTCCTTTGACTTCATCAAAAAGAAAAATAGTTTGAGATGAGAGATACAAGCAATCATGATGTGAATAAAGTAAATACTCCCCCTTTGACTCAGTCTTTTAGACATGAAGGACACAGAGGCAGTTAAACAATGAAGCACAAATCAAGACAATGTTTCAGATGTATGCTCTCCTATACCAGCCTGATAAAATCATGCACAAATCAAGTCCATGATGCAGATGTTAATCTCCCCCTTAAAGCCAGAATAGAGTTGAGGTATGACAAGAGGAGATAAGCATCTATCAGCAAAAGCACATAGGCACTCAAGGATTACCACAAACTGTAAGCACAATGAATGAATTGAGGAAGATAGATTTTCATTAGCACACCAAATTCATAAATCTTTGTAAACGAATTTCAGATTCTTCAATTATAATAGATTATGAATGGGTTTAAACTTACCATCATGATTTAAGAGAGATGTATTCAAAGTTTATCAAGAAAATTCAATACTCATATCTGAAACACCTTTTAATAGAAATGAACCAACAATTCATCTGATATTCATATTTAACCTCCTTCCATCTTACTCATTTAAATTCAATGACTCCTATGGAAGTTACACAAGATGATATTGAGATTAAACAGAAATAATTGAGTTTGAACATGTCTTTAGATTTTCAGAATTTTCTATTGATCATCACTCATTTTTCATGAGCAAGTTTGGTTCAGTCAACACCTTTTTACGTGAGGCACAACACTTCTCAGGTGAAGTGACCCAGTTACTCAGTGTGACAACCATATTGCCTCTTAAGGAGAACAGAGTTAGCAATGGAGTATCTTTTTACATGAGGAGACACCTTGATCAGAAGCCAGAATCCCCAGTTACTAAACACATCCATGCCATTGCTCTGCCAGATTTTCAAATATTTTTGAAAGGAGAGGTAACTATGGCACTTCATGACTTGGGCTTACTCCATTTCTTTGATAGAGAACCCAGTTTCTTAGTGACCAAAGTCATTGCCCTTGCTTTAAATTTTTAAGTGTTTTCAGATTTTTCAAACAATGCTCAGTACACTGAAATGTTTAAGAACAATACCTTCTACATGTATCTTAACCAAGGATAGCCATGTCTTTTAAAATTTCAGTTTTCAGAAGGTTTTGCATGAAGTTCGTGAGACAATTGGTTAAGATTTATTAAGCATGATGATTCAGATATTTTCAAGTCTTTTACATCAAAACTTAGGAAATACATTAGACTTAAATCAATTTGATTTATCAAAACATTCTTAAGCCAGTATAATAGAAGTTTCTTCTTTTCAGAATATGTCTCATTTATGTCTAGGGTGCACTAACTAAAATCTTTCCTCATTCAGATGAATCAATGACTTGCTAGGAAATCAGTGGAGTCAACAAAATATTTTTATTGAGAGATTAGCAGAGAGCAATCATGATGAGACAAGGAGTGAATCATTAGAATAGTGCAGTTTTGAAATCAATAGCTGAGTCTGGAGTTCGGACAGAATAGCTACATAAGTGTAGACAGCAGGGAATTCAAGTGAACCACACATTTGCCAAGAATGGATCAGATTGCTAGACTGTGAGAGTTCAAGAGATGAAGAGATGGAACAGGAAAGCTCCCCCTGTCTAGATGCAATGAGTCATTTCTTTTTAGATTTTTCAATGTAAGGAAATGCAATGCAACTAACTACATGTATGCATTCAGCAAATGAGATTATCATGATTCTGCAAGCATCAGTCAAACTCCCCCTTACAGTGTGCATGATATGCAATTGAAGCACTGAAACATGATTTTAAAAATTATGCTCATTCAGATTGCCCTATAAGGGGAAATGACCCATGGTACTAGGCGGAGAACTCGGTCTAAAAGATCATCTCACACATAGTAAGAACCTCCAGACAGAATTCATCTACCTTTTAGTAGCTTACCATTTGATATACCATGGTGGTCATGCATGATAATGCAATACCAACAGTCCTAATGCAATATTTTTTCAATATTTTTCAATGGGTGCATATGCAAATTCAGTCTATCATTAAAAAGCAAATCATGTATGAGGAGAGTTCAGAAAATTTGAATCTGACAATGCAGATGATGAATGAATATGCAAAGACGGATTTAACATGCTATTCAGTTATTCTAAGAACAACAAGTGCAGAGAATTTACCTGAACGGGGCTTTATCAACTTGGGTGCCTTGGTTTAATTTACCCCTCTTTATTCATCATTCCAAGGCACACCTGCAAAGTTTTTGATCATTTTGATTCTGCAGGGACCCAAGCAACTTTGGGTCCTGCGTTAGCCCTGACAGGTGTTCTAAGTAAATTCATAGCAACATGGTCATCATGATCCATCAGGTAGCAATTATTCATAGAGTGACCATACTTTCCACAGTATCTACATGATGTGACTGGTTTCTTGTTCTTATGATGCATATTAACAGCAGGATGATATTTATAAACATATTCATAAGATTTTTTGTTGTATGCATGAACAGTTTGATGCTTGTTCTTACTCAGCCAACATTCAGCAGATCTATGACCTGGCTTCCCACAGTTATAGCATGAAATTTTCACAAATGGTTTTGCAGGGAATTTGACAAAATGGGGGTTAACAGGATTCTTTTGAACATACCAACAGTCCTTGACTGTATGCCCATTTTTCCCACATTCGAAGCATCTGATTTGCTTACTTTTAAAACCATTTTTACTCCAAGTGGATCTAAACCAGCACTCAGCAGCCCTGTGCCCAGGCTTATTACAGTTGAAGCACACAATGTGCTGACTAGTATTGTGTTTAGATTCATAAGGACCATGAAAATGAATGGAAGACCTGGCATGCAGTTTATTATCTTCTTTCATGATAAAACATTCACTCATGAGATGACCATGCTTCCCACAATAATAACATGAAGCATCAGGCTTCCTAGCAGCATGTTTTCTATCAAAAGAATTTCTAGAATGTGATGTTTCACTACCATGCTCATCTTTTAACATTAATATGCAATCTTCCATTATGTGACCTACTTTCCCACAATAATAGCACGACCCCTTTTTAGTATGAGTGTTTGAGAGGTCATGTGAATTGTGTGCAGCAGTCTTTGTACCAACCGGAGTAGTTTTGTCCTTTTTCTGTAGGTTTTCATCCTTTTTTAATTTTTGAGTTTGTCCTACAGTTTTGGGACTGACCGTGGGTTTTTGTGCAATAAATTGAAAAACAGAAGAACCAGCAGTTGTGTTTTGATCAGAAGCTTTTACAAACACAGTTGAAGTTTTATTGCTATTGATCCTTTTGTTTGTTGAATTGTATCCCAGCCCCTCTCTCTGAGAGTTATCACTCTTTCCCAGAAGCTTATTCAGATTGTCCTTTCCTCTGACAAATTTTGACAAGGAGTTTTTCAAATCTTGAATTTCAGAATTTAAGCCACAAATATTAGCTTCATATTTGGACAGATCTGTTTCACAGGAAATGACTTGTTGATGCAAGGCATCATTCAGACTTTTGAGTTTTTCAACTTCCTGTTTTAACTTTGTTTCACTGTCAGCTTCAGATAGAGACTTGTTAAGATCATCAATTTCTTGTTGAAGGGATGTGATAGTGAGCTCATAATTAGCTATCTTCTCTTCACAGTAATTGACATTTCCACTCAACATTAGGTTGATGGTTTTTAGACTCTCAATTTCTTGTTCAGCATTCACCAACCTATCAGAATTATCTATGCTCACACACTTGCCTTTTTCCACTGTCAATAACCTATCTGTCAGCTGGGTGTTTAGATGTTTCAGTTTGTTGATTTCCTCTTTCAACTTATTGTTTTGCTCTGTGAGTTCATCATCAAGCACCCAATCATCCAATGAAAACTGACATTCATAAAACATTTCTTGTTGTTTTTCAGATTGAAGTTTGTTGAAATTTTTCTGAAGCTCTAAGTTTATTACTCTCTCAGCCTCCAGTTTCTCAGAAACCAACCTATTTACTTTTTCAAGATAATTTGATTTGTGTTCAGATTCTTTGAGCTAGTTTTTAAGTATTTCAATTTCAGATTTCATATTTTCCAATTCAGAGTTGACACACTCTAAGTCTCTCACTAATTTTTCATTCTGAACAACATTATTGTGATGAACTTGATCATCATCAATTAAACTATGCCTCTCTTTTAGTTCAGCAATTTCACAAACAAGCTCTTGATTCTCCTTTTTGTGTAAATCAATTTGTTTCATAAGAGTTTGTTTTTCAAATTTCAAAAGATCTAAATCTGAACTAATAGAATCAAAATCTGTTAACTGTCTTCTAAATATCATTTTCAATTTTCAGAATTTTAGGGCTTTCACCTCGAGATTTAGCATCCTCATGTTTCTTTAGCTTCTTTATTAGTTTTTTATTCTTCTTCTTTAGTTTTTCATAGGATTCTAACAGATTGGCATAGGCATCTTCCCAGTCGTCTAAAGTGTAACAAGTGAAAGGATTGGTTACCTCTTCAGCATCTTCGGATTCATATTGATCACTGCCATGGTTGCTTTTGTCAGCCATCAGGCAGCTGTCCTCATTTCTCCTCTGAGCTAGTTTCAGCTCATCCAGGATGTCCTTAGCGGACCTGCAGTCATAAAAATAAGAATGTAGAGCCTTGTCAGTAGCTGCCATCATTAGAATCATAGCTGTCTTATTCTCTTCATGCCTTGATTTGTGACTGTCAGTCCATTTGGACTCTTTCCTTTGTAATCTATGAGGACCATGTGAAATTAACTTCCACAAATCCGGATCCATAAATTTCACATAGTTATGGAGACTGCTAACCCATGAGTTAAAATTAGAGCCATTGAAAACCGGTGGAGAACCCATTGATTAAATCGGCAAGCAGATTAATGCAGTAGAGAGTAAATTCAGAAATGCACCAAAGACAACAGGATCCTCTGCAGATTGTTGGATCTGATCAGACAGACAACCGCTCTGATACCAATTGATAGTTTGGTGTGATAGATAAACACAGATCCAGAGGGGGGGGTGAATGGATCTTCTAAAGAGTTTTGACCAATTTAAAATTCGTATGAAATGATAAGCACAAGATCAGTGGATGATTGCTCAAACATAAAAGATGCAAACCCAATTAAACTCTAGGACATGGATAATCAATCAGATCACGGTCCTAGCATGCATCTAGCGGAAGCAAGCAATCAAACAAACCACTACACAAGGGATTTTTTAGGTGGTTCGGTCCAGAGACCTACGTCCACCCCTCACTCCCAACCGGAGTGAGGCTTCCACTAGCAATCAGCTAGAAAGCAGACTCAGTCTGCAAATAAATTGTTGCCACACAGCTTGACCAGGGGAACAACCTCCCCTCTTCCTCCCAACCGGAGGGAACCACTAGTGACACCCAGTCACTAGCAAACCAGAGATGCAACTCTCTCTTCCTCCAGACCAGGAGGGAACACCTAGTCTTGAAACCCACAAGACCAGAACCGGAGACGAATCTCCCTTCCTCCAAAACAGGAGGGAACCCACAAGTGACTCTCATCCACTTGCAACCTAGAGGTCTCGGACCTCCCTTCCTCCCAACCGGAGGGAAACAACCAGTGACACTCAGTCACAGGCAACCAGAGACGGAAGTCTCTCTTCCTCCAAACCGGAGGGAACCCGACCTCACACTAGAGGATCGGAAGAACAACAGTGAACAGTTAACAATAAAAACAAAAACGCAGCAACAGAAAGCTGGAAAAATGAAATGCACAATAGCTCTCGCAGGAGCAAACTGGATTGGATCTGATCCATAGTCCAGTGATGACAAACAAGCTTCTCTTCTTCTTCACGAGCTCCCCATCTCTCTTTCTTTTTCTTCTTCTGCTCTCTGCCTCTCTGCAGCTCTTTCCTTTTATCTCGATCACTCTCTTGCTCTCACTTGATCTCAATCAGTCTCTTTTTCTTCTTCTGCTCTCTGCCTCTCTGCAGCTCTTTCCTTTTATCTCGATCACTCTCTTGCTCTCACATGATCTCGATCAGTCTCTTTTTCTCTTTTATCAATCTTCTCCAGATGGAGGAGGCTTCGTATTTATAGCAGCAGCAATTAGGGTGCTATCCTCGGATCACGTGCCAGGTGCCAACCTCGGATCACGTGCCCTTCATAGGCTTCACGAACAGTACCTGTCAAGCAATCATAAGAAGATATCAGATGGATGTACAGACTTGGTTCAGGATGTTAACAAAGTGTCTACAGGCATGATGCAGCTTGAGTGTATAGACTTGAAGGGTTGACAACGAGTGTATAGACTTGAAGCTTTGGAAACGAGTGTATAGACTTCGTCTTGAAGGAGATACACATGTGCATTGAAGTGTGTACATTCTTCACTGATGAAGTGTGTACAGACTCTGCTGAAGAACATTCAGCCTTGAGAGCGTGCAGACAGTGTACAAACTTGCTGTAATGACTGATGCCCAACTGGATGGTGTATGGACTTAGAATGCATGAGACAGCAGTGTATAGACTTTAGAAGACGAAGCATGCACATGCCAAACGATGTACAGACTTTGCCAATATGAGACATTGTACATACTTTGTTGTATAGACTTGATGTGGAGGCTGTGTAGACTTAGCTACAGATTGTAGGACGAATGTCTAGACTCTGCAGACATGCGATGCAACTGGATGTATAGACTTAGTTGTGCTGTGCAACCGATGTGCAGACATGGCGTGCAGGCTGCCAGACTATGTATAGACTTGGCGTGCAACGATGCAACACAATGTATAGACTTAATCGTGCAAGCTACAGTGCTAGTGTATGGACTTAGTGCAATTCAAAGGCTGTATAGACTTAGCGTGGAATGCCTGAAGCACAGTGCAATGTATAGACTTGCCACTGACCAATGTATAGACTTGAAGATGATTGTGAGAGCATGCAGTGTAGGCAGTGTACAGACTTACCACCGACCAATGTATAGACTTTGCCAAACGATGCAAGCCACAATGCATGAGACGATCGGAGGTACAGACTTTGAAGCTTAACTGAGACGGTGGATGTACAGATTTGGGCTGTACAGACTTGGAAGGCTTGAAGGCCAATGTACAGACTTGGAAGATGTGAGCGAGATAATGTATGGACTTGGCCAATGCAGCGATGTATAGACTTAGTGACTCATGCAGACTAGAGGTTGTACAGACTTTGGAAGGCATGTGCAGTCTTGAACTCTTGCAATGGAAGGCTGTACAGACTTGGTCGTGTATGGCGAGACAAGGTAGACGCTGTACAGACTTGGTGAGACGATGCGTGAGACGCGGCCAGACTCTGTACAGACTTGGACGTAGGTAATGATTGTAATGTGTAGACTTAGTGAGTAGCAAAAGCAGTGAACGTAGGAATAGGTTGGAATGTATAGACTTACGTTTGATCAGCAATGTATAGACTTTAACTAAGCAAGCTACAGTGCAATGTCTAGACTTAATGGTGCAAGCGATGTATAGACTTTGGAACGCTTGAAGCACAGACACGCTGCAATGTATAGACTTGAGTTAAGCCAGCTACAATGTCGATGAGTAGACTTGGCCAATGTATAGACTTGAATGGTCGACCAGTGTACAGACTTTGATGAACATGCAAGTGAGTGTATAGACTTTCTATGCTGCTGCAATGTGTAGACTTGATGAACAATGCAACAGACTATACATACTTGAAGTAATGCATGCCGATGTACAGACTTGGCAAACGGGATGTGCAGACTTTATAGCATGCAGTGTATAGACTTGCTGGAGAGAGCGATGTACAGACTTGCTCTTGCGAAGGCTGTACAGACATTGAATGAAGTAGTGTATAGACTACACTTATCTGGGGAGTCGACCCATCTAGAGAGGGGGTCGACCCACACTATGCTGAGTGTCATGATGCATGGATGTTTAGCCTGTACTAACTTCCACAAGCAGAGTAAAGCAACTGATGTATATGTATATGAATGCTTTATGCAGCAGATAACCTGACTGAACATCAAATGCAATGCTTTAGATCTGATAAATTGACTGAACATCAATGCAATGCTTTATGCTCTGATGAACTGACATATGATAGATTCATGATATGCAAAGCCAAGATTCATGATATGCAAGGCTGTAGAACTGACATGATATATGCCCATAGCAAGATAGTCAATCAGATGTTCATGATATGCTATCATCAAAATCATAGAGTTAAAAATCATGTCACAGAAGTTCAGATAACTCCTAGTGTTTGCTATCATCAAAATCACAGGGGCACAACATCCTCCGCTAGCCTTACTTCAATTATTTGCTCCACCATGAGCTTATTCATTGTAGTTGACCCCACCATGCTTGGATTGGGAGGAACATGCTGTTGTTGCGGCGGCGGCAACACCATTGCCCGGGACATGGTAGTAACCTCTCGGCGTTGGAAAATTGGAGGCAGCTAAGGGGTCATATATTGTGATTGCCGGAGAAGGGTGCCCCCAGTAGAAATGGGCGCCGGCTGCAACGCGGACTCTTGTGGCAAAACTTCAGAGACTTGGCCATTGCCCCTTAATGTCCCAGAAGGGACTTCATTCTGCTTGGCTGCAGGTGTGCACAAATACCTTTCATTCAGGTGCTTTCTTTGCAGTTCAATTTCCTGCTGATATCTTTGTAGCAGCATCGTTGTAGCAGGGTCATTCGTAGAGGAGCTGGGGATGCCACCTCCATCTTCAATTGGCATTTCTTTAGCTGACGTTGATGGTACTCCAACGTCGTCTTCGGCTGTAGCCACGTTGGCAATCAAGGTTGTCACGGCTCCTTCTGGACCGCTCTCTTCAGCGAGGGCCTGCAGTACCTTGCTTGCAGCCTCTTCTCTTCTCGTGGGAGAATCTTGTCTCCCGGCAAGCTCGGGCATTTCTTCGTGTTCCAGGGGTAAGACCCCATGCCGGCCAGATACTCTAGCCATATGGCAGGTGTAGACCTGTACAATTTCATTCTTCTTCATTATTCTGGAGGGCGGTCTTCGGGGAACATCCAACCCTTTGAAGACAAAATTTCTTGTCCTCAACCTCTCCTGAGGTGAGAGGACATGGCAGCAATATTGATAGCTTCCTAATTTTGCACCCGGCGGAATGTAAGAGTCACGTGCCCTCCAGACGTGATCCCTAACCCATAGTAGTCTTTGCCGGCCTGCGGGGATGGCCCCCGGCCTCGGATCCTCTTCTTCCTGCATTTGCAAGGATAGGGAGGCAGGTGATAACGTCCCCAACTATATAGGGAGCTTGTGTGCCGCAGGTCTTGAACATGCCTTTCCGCAGCAATGCTTATAGTGGTAGCGGGCTTCTCCCTGCCGGCTATAAGTGGAAGATGTCGGCGGGGGGTGGGCTGGGGCGATCACCTCACCCTGCACCTTTTCCTTTGGCCCTGCTAGGCGGACCCTTTCACATTCTTCCCCGATGATGGGAATAGCACGTGTACTCTTGGGCACCCAGATCTGCTTGAATTTGTTTGGCCTTGGGGCCGGCCCACCTTATGCTTTAATTGTGGGTGCATCATGGTCCGTCTTGCCATGGGCCAATAGCTAGAAGGAGTTGCAGACTGGCACCGTTGGTATAACCCTGTCAGGTATTAATTTGGCCGATCGGCCGTTGAGGAAGACTCGGACTCCTCCGATCAGCACGAATTTGCTCGAGATAGACAGCCGGCCTTGTAGAGTGTGGGCATTCTTCTTGATGGTTCTTCTTCTGGCAATAGTGCGCCCCTTGCTGATTGGGGCGTGGGAGTAAATGTGGTGGGGACAGTGACCTGGCCACCATCTTGATCTTCTTCGGGGTGACCCTCGTAGCGTCGGAGGTCACGGTCGTTACATCTTCGATGTTGTCGAGCTCTACGAACGCCACCCCCAAAAAGTTGGGGAGGCCAACCACCGGGGGGAAACTGCCAAAACCTCAACGGGACGGCCAGGTACCTGTCCCTAGCATGGCTCTCAATGACCAGGGATCCACAAGTGACAGCCATGAGTATCACCGAGATGTAGCCTGCAATTATAGATTAAACATTTAGTATTTTGAGAAGGGGCCGTAAGGCCTTTAATCCTGGCGAGAAGATGCAGGGCGATTTTAGTCCCACCGGGCGTGCCAAACTTGTGAACGCACTTTTATAACATTTTGTTTATTTATTTATTTGTTTATTTTATTTATTTATTTATTTAGTGCATCGGCATGCCAGTCACAAAGTGACAGTTTATTCGGGCTCTAAAGAAGCCATTGGTGCGCACCGTCTGACTAACCAGATGAAAGTGAGTGTCATGTCGGGACCAAAACCGCCGTGCCATAAAGGCCACGTCGTTAATTACATCTCCCCGGAGGGGAGAACACCCTGGATTAATCGCCATGAGAAAGGGCCCTACGGCCTAGAAAGAATTAAGTTAAAGCATGCATAAAAATGCAAGAAGACATTTTTTATTAGTATGATTTTCATGATGTATTATTATTATTATTCTTTTTATTCTTGGCTATTATGCTTTTATTATGTCTTGTTCTTTTTATTTGGTTGATTGGGATTTAATCATGATTTTATTATTTCTGGTTTATTCCATTAAACATTTTTTGTTATTTTGATTTCATTTATATTATGTAATTCATGATTATTCTATTTAATCATATTTTTATTTCATTTATCTTATTATTTGATCTTATTGCATTATGATCACTCTTTTATTATTATTAGTATTATTATCAATAATATATATATATATTATTATGTTGTCATAATGACTCATTCGTGTATCTGTTTGTTCATCGTGCGGTGGGTGGCTACAATTTGGCGGCATTCCCCTTTGTGTTGGGGAACGTAGCGGGTGCCCGTCCGCGAGAGTGCGGGACGGTCCTCTGGTTATCTGGGTGTGCATGGGATGGCGACATCCGGGCCCGTTAAAGGGTCTTCTCAATTAGGCTGCACGTGCATTTGGCTCACGTTGACGCCGAGGTATACACATACAGACTCCAAGACGGACCGGCGCAACCATGGGCCATGGAGCCCTATATTGGAAATATCGGGAGAAACTCGTTCGGTGGTAAATTAGGACTAATTCATGCTTATCGAACAACAAGAGAAGGGGTGATCCCTTCAAACACAGGTTCGCCGATGAGACGGCGTAGTTTAATGTTAGGGGGAAAGGGAATGTTGGCTCGTAGGCAAGTCGAGCAATGGCCATGATGGGGTGGTCCCCGAGGTCCAAGCGTGACTTGCATGAGCACCGTGTATATTCCCGTGTCCGGGGTCTAGGGGAGCTGAGATCTCTGAAATGCCCGTCGAGGCATGTGTGTTTTGCATTTTATCTCGTTAGTTTTAATTCCGCTTGCATGTGGATTTTATTTCATTCACATGTTCTTTATCCCTTTTATTGTTTAGATTGTATTATCAAGGCCCTTTTCTTATTATTTATTATTTATTTCTTCTTTTTGTTGTTATTATTTATTACCATTTTTATTATTGTTGTTGTTTTTTTTATCCAGCTGAGGGTTGGGACGACTCTGCCTAAGGCAGGGTCGACCCTGCCTTCGGCTGGGTCGACCCCACCTAAGGTGGAGTCGACTCCACCTAAGGGCCAAGGCTCTCTCATGATTTGATTATATATATATATATTGCATATTGTTTTAATTATTCACTCCTTTATTTCATTCTTCTCTCTTTTCTTTTCTCCCCCCCTTTTTTTAGGGCGCACAGGGCCCAGCACCCAGCAGAAGGACAAGTCGACGCAGGGCAGACCTTTGGTCAGCCCGATGCGTAGCTACGTCGACGCAGTGATGTACTGCGTTGACGTAGTAGTGTATCGGGTTAGCCCGCATGCGGCGGTGCGTTGACCTCACCCAGCGGGCAAATCGACACACACTTGGGCACTTCGCGTAGTGCCGCGTCGTCCCAAGATCGCGCTGCATAGATGCAGGATTCCACGTTGCAGGCCTTCGGCCATGCTGCGTCGATGCAGCATGGCAACTGTGTCGATACGGTCCTCTGGCAGCGAGCAAAACTCCTGGCTGTCTTTTCCTTCCATTCTTCATCTCTCTACACTTACGTCATGGGTTTGACGAGACAAATTGAAGTTGATTAGATCTGTGTTCCCTTTGTTTCAGGTTCATTTTCTCCCTTATTTTGTTTCTTCTTTCGTTCTTTTCTCCTTTCTCTTTTGTTCATTCTAAAGGTTGAAAGGGTCAAAGGAGCAAGACAGGCCTGTTAATGAAGGTTTTGTTTGTTGGTTTGTTTTATTGGCTTATTTGCTTTGCATTACCCCCCTTTCTTTTTTATTGTCATTTTCTTCCCTTTTCCTCTTTACATGAGCATGCAGGCATACGCATATGCAAGGGTTTAATGATATACTTGTGCATAGTGACCTTGGTACGAGGCGGAGTCGCGTACTCACGCATAGTGACGATTTTCGACCGGGCATAACCCGACCTTCCGTGGGTCTCCATTTTATATACCAAGAGGTCATGACAAGCAAGCACACATAGAATGCGATATACATGGGGTTTGATTGATATCTATAATGGATGCGAATCCTAATGCGCGTGCAAGAGATCATGCATATTGTACCAGAATCTGTGAGTGTAGGGAGTTTTCACCCTTTTATTTTTTCATATTTATGTTTCATTTAGATTTTTGATGGTTCATATACTGTCAACATGGCAGCAACTCCGTTCAGTCCTTCGAGTTCATTCCCGTTTCCTTACTGTTGAGCAATAATCTTATCATTATTTTTTTATTTTTTTATGTGTTTGTTGCTTCCATTTATTATCAGTCTCATATTTAGTCCGGGTGTCTGGCAAAAATTGGGCAGCATCTCCCCCAGACCAGGGTGCTTGGGGGGAGTAGAGTGGGTATGCATCCACGGATAAGTCTGAGATGGCCCCTAAACAATGCGGGTGGGCCCAAGAGTGGCAACACCCATGGTGACGGCGTGATATTACCCCAAAGAAACGAAATGAGCGGGATCATCACAGAAATCATTCGTGGAGGAAGTACCCACCGGTTGAGCCACCAGTTAAGGCCCACCGGTTAAATGGGGCTCACCGGTTTGGGCCATAGGGAAGGGCCTGCTGGTTAAATGGCAACCAAAGCCACCGATTAAATGCCCCATGAAGGCCACCGGTTAAATACTTTGACCTCTCGCGAACAGCCCTCAAGCGGGGGCCTATCGGTTAATGGGGTCTACCGGATAAACTCCATGGGGGAGGAGCCACGGGTTAAGTAATCCTTAAAGGGGGATGAGCTTCACTGAGCAAGACTTAAACAGAAGGCACTATTCACCGGGCCACCCTACGGGGGGAGCATGACCGATAAGAAAGAAATGTTGTTTGGCTTGGAGATTGGCCCCAGTGGCATCTAGGGCCTCAGCTACAGCCTCAGAGGACCCAAATGCCAGCCTCCCATGTCAGAGAACTCACGGAGGGGGAAGAAGAAACCAAGAAGGAGCAATGAATATTTTAAAAAGAACACAAAGGGGAGGGGTTTTAATGCTAAGGGGCAGACGGTAGAAACCACCAAAAATATATATAAGGAAACGAGTGATATGAATAGAAGGGAAACATGCATTTTGAACACAAAGCTCTTGAAATATTTTATCTTTTTATTCTCCTTCGAACAGAGGGCATCGAAGCGTATACATCATAAGAAGCAAGGAAGGGACGGAACAGAGCTAGAGCAGAAAAGAATACAACGGAGGGAGGAGGGAAGGGGAGAAACACTGGCTCTTCTCCCCCCCCCCCCCCCCCTTTTCTCACCCCTCTCACACTCACCCTTCTTCTCTTCGGAGACCCGCCCTACCCACGGGAAACCCACAGACGAGGTCCCTTACACTCACTTCCCCCCTTCTTCTCTTCCTCTCTTCACTCAAGTGGATGTAGCAGCGTTGCCAGCCCAGAGCTAGAACTAGCCAGCCAGAGAGAGGACCTTCTTCTTCTTTTTCTTCCTCTCTCGACACCCAAGAAGTCTTCTGTCTCTCTCCTTCCTTGTGTATCCTTTTCTTTTTGTTCGTCTCATGCTCCCTATATATATGGGAGTGATATAAATTTCTCTTCAGGAGTGGCCTACCTAATATCCTTTCGGCTGAGTCTTTTCGTTTTAGTCTTTTCATAGCTCGACTGCCACTTTTCCTTCTTTGTAGGGGCAGGAGGTTGGCAGCGGCGGACGCTCTTTGAAACTTACTCGAACGAGGAAGTTGTCACCGTCGTACTTGCCTGCAACGACCGCTGCACGCCAGACAAAGGGGTTGTCGTGGGGCAAGGACCCCTGGTTGCTGGCAAGAACCATTGGATGCTGAGCAAGTCAGCCATTGCCATTTCAGACAGTTTCTACAGCTTGGACCGGAGCTGTTGTTTAAACATGGGACCTGCCGTTTGAGGCCCTTGCTGCCGGTTAATGGGCCTTCTTGCCGATTAAATGGCCAGCCACCGCTTAGATGAGCTTGCCACTGGTTAAATGGGCAGCCACCATTTAAACGGTTCTTTTGCCGGTTAAATATGTCTCTTTCGGTTATATGGCTTGGAGGGGCGGAAGGGAGGTGGTCTTGCGGAGAAAATCGGGCCTGTGGGGGCAGAAGGGACCCACTGTGAAGACGGAAGAGGAAGAGAAGAAAAGGTAGATGAACAAGAAGAGCCAGACGACCCATCGGAGGCATCTCCTAGGGAGGAGGTGGCCCCTATCACCGGATATTTATCCACAACAAGGAGCGATTTCTCAGACAATACCCCAAGCATGCACCCCGACAGCTCGCGATCTGATGCCTTCCTACTCAGCAACAAGAAAATGTGGTGCAGGAATAGCCTGATGAGGAGGTAGAACTTGCCCGACTGGAGATGGTCGATGCCGCTCCACTAACAACGGATGGTGGCGGCAAAGCCCTCAAGGTATCAGGCGGAGACGACAGGGTCGAGGCTCACCAGGAGGGACACGAGGCGGTTCATGTGCTTGCACTAGACGGGAAGCTTGTCAGTATGACAGACGTAGTAGATGAGTATTAACCCTGCTCCAGCTCACGATCAAGAAGGCAACTGCACGGATGCGACCAACTGCACGTCCGCCACCATTACTACTCCAGACGTGCGGGATGCTCCTCCTTAGTGCGGCTAACCACCTTGACCTTGCTGTAACTTGTATTCTTTGTATAACTGCCCACGATGTGGATCGATTGTGAATGGTAACCTGTAACTGCCCTGTCAAGCAATCAGGGTCACATTGTATAAATATTACTGAACTGATCAATAGAACACAACAGTTCCAAATACTATCTCTCTCCCTTCAGCCTGCTTTACATGGTATCAGAGCCAATCGTCCAACGACCTCTCCTGCTGCCTCCATGGCCTCATCTCCAGCAAGTACGTCTACAGCCCCTGAAGCATCAGCATCTATTGTTGCCTCGTCACTGCAAACAGCATCACTGCTCACCCCAGCGCAACAACAACCTCCTGTTTTCTCACCGTCCACTTCCATGATGACCTTTCTTCCTCTTAAACTTTCCCCCGATAATTATCTCCTGTGGCGTGCTCAATTTCTACCTCTGCTACGCTGCCATGGCCTCTTAGATCTTGTCGACGGAAGCACCTCTCCTCCCCCTAAGACGCTTGGCGATCCCCCGGTTGTCAACCCTGCCTATGCGTCTTGGGCTCAGCGAGATCAGCAGCTGTTGTCATGTATTTTTGCTTCCGTCTCCGAGTCCCTCATGCCGCTGATCGTTCACCTGGACTCTGCTCGCGCTGCCTGGGACGCACTAGCTTCGTCATTTGCGTCTACCTCAAGGGCACGCATCCTGCAGTTAAAATCTCAACTGCATGGTCTTCGCCGGGGCGCACTCTCTGTCACCGAATATATTCAACAGGTTAAATCCTTAGCTGATAAGCTCTCTGCCATTGGCCATCCCATTCCCTCCTCTGATCTTATCCTCCATGTTCTAAATGGTCTTGGCCCCCAATTTGATTCCTTTGTACCTGCGGTGACAACTCGTTTGGAATCTTTTTCCTTGGAGGAGCTACATGGCATGCTCTTGGCCCACGAAAGTTGGCTTCAACATCAGCATAATGCATCAGAATTTTCTTCCCCGTCTGCAAACTCTGCTAGCCGTGGTCACCCCACTCGCGATGGAAACCGTCAGGATCGTGGCCATGGCCGTGGCCGCGGACAAGAACTCTCTCCACGGTGCCAGTGGTGTCGTCAGTTCGGACATCGAGCTCGAGACTGTCCTGATCTCTCTAATAAATCTCCATCGCCAGCAGCCTCAGCTCCTCCGTTCGCTGCTGCTACTCCGACTGCTTTACATCTGGGCGCTGCCACTTCAGGGGCGTTTACTGCTAGCGCTCCATCTACTCCAGGCATGGCGCTTTGGTACCCGGACTCAGGTGCTTCTCACCATGTGACTCCGGATTATCAACAACTTCTCAATCCGGCACCTTATAATGGACCAGATCAGGTTGTCATTGGAAACGGATCAGGTCTGTCTATATCTCATATTGGTGACTGTGTTATTCCCTCCAATGCTCGTCCGCTTTATCTCCGAAATATTCTACATGTGCCTTCCATGGCGAAGAGCCTCTTATCTGTTCGGCAATTCTCCAAAGATAACAATGTTGTGTTTGAATTTCATCCGGACCATATGCTCATCAAGGACCGACGAACGGGGCGTCCAGTTCTGCACGGACCAGTTAGACATGGGCTATATCAGCTTCTCCTTCCGGGTCGCTCCTCGCCGACAGCACTCGTTGGTGAACGTGCTCCGCTTACGACTTGGCATGAACGATTGGGCCATCCCGCCTTGCGCACCGTCAATCGTATTCTCTCACAGCATCAGCTTCCTACTGGCTCTAAGAGTTTTTCAGTTTGTCCGTCCTGTCAACAAGCAAAAAGTTGTCGTCAGCCTCTTCCTGCCACTGCGACAACATCCGCCAGTCCTTTAGATTTAATTTTCTCTGATGTTTGGGGACCGGCTCCCGTGCAATCTCATGCAGGGAACCTTTATTATGTTCTGTTTATGGATGATTTTAGTAAATTTTCTTGGATCTTTCCTATTCAGCGAAAATCTGATGTGCTTCCAATTTTTACTCGTTTCCAAAAACATGTTGAGCGCTATTTTAACACTAAGATTAAAGCGCTCCAATCCGACTGGGGAGGGGAATATCGTTCCCTACATTCTCATCTTCAATCAGAGGGAATTATACACCGTCTGTCTTGTCCTCACACTCACGAACAAAACGGCGCGGCTGAACGGAAGCACAGGCATATCGTTGACACTGCCCTTGCTCTCCTCACTGCTGCATCCGTTCCACATGCCTACTGGGATGACGCCGTCCAAACTGCTGTCTATTTAATTAATAGACTTCCCACACCTCTTCTCCGCAATAAGACTCCTTTGGAAGCTCTGTTTGGTATAGTTCCAGATTATCGCTTCCTCCGTGTCTTTGGTTGCGCGTGTTATCCTTGGCTTCGCCCGTATCAAAATCGAAAATTTTCACCTCGTTCTGATCTCTGTGTCTTCCTTGGGTACAGCCATTCTCACCATGGTTATCGCTGTTTGCACCTTCATTCTGGCAGGTTATACATTGCTCGCCATGTCATCTTCGACGAAACGCGCTTTCCATTTCAAGAGCTTGCTTCTCTGAAAGGATCATCGCCACATTCGTCTGGCATTTTGGGTCCGGTTCCCTCCTTTTCTTCTCCTGCGCCAATTCCCTTCATCACCCACTCAGCTCCTTCTTCACCATCATACACAATGGTGATCTTCCACCTACCTCCCCGTTGCATACGTCATCCCCCGCTGCCTCTCTGTCTGCTGGTTCTGACACATGTGTGTCACAACCTTCACCTTCTACTACAGAACCAGGAATGTTGGAGGCATCCTCAGTCGATACCACGCCATCTTCTACCCCAGTTCGCACCAGATCTCTTGCGTCCATCTATCGTCATACTATTCCCACTATTCCCCACTCAACTGCCTCACCCTCTAGTGCCCACCATGCTCCTTCCTCTCCGGAAGCCCTTCAGTGTGTATCATCCGTCCCACCTGATGACACTCTTGAGCCTACTTGTTTCTCGCAGGCAATACGGTATGATGTGTGGCGCAGTGCTATGGCCTCTGAGTTTAATGCCTTGTTACGCAATCACACTTGGAATTTGGTTCCTCGGCCTAAACATGCTAATATAGTGGGCTGCAAATGGGTTTTCCGGATCAAACGTAAAGCGGACGGTAGCATTGATCGGCATAAAGCCCGCCTAGTGGCTAAAGGCTTTCGGCAGGTTCCTGGAGTTGATTTTCATGACACATTTAGCCCAGTTATCAAAATTTCTACTGTTCGGATTTTGTTATCTTTGGCTGTCTCACTCAGTTGGCCTATTCATCAACTCGACATCTCTAATACCTTTTTACATGGCTACCTAGAAGAGGATGTATTTATGGAGCAGCCGCCGGGTTTTACTCATCCTCATTTTCTAGATCATGTCTGTCATTTACGCAGGTCTATATATGGGTTGCGCCAGGCTCCAAGGGCCTGGTTTTCCAGACTGAGTACTCGTCTTCTTGCTCTTGGATTTATTGGTTCTAAGACCGATACATCACTCTTCTACTTGGTCACACCACATGCACGAGTTTATGTTCTCATTTACGTGGATGATATTCTCATCACTGGCAGCAATTCTACCGTCATCCAACATCTTATTTTGGCATTAAGCAGCGAATTTGCTGTCCGGGATTTAGGCCCCGCAAGATTTTTCCTTGGTATTGATCTTCAGGCACATCCGGAAGGGCTGTTTCTTTCTCAGTCACATTATATTGCTTCAATTTTGAAAAAGGCTAATATGTCCAACTGCAAGCCCATATCCTCTCCTGCGGCTGTCTCTGCAACTTCCTCTAATTCTGCTCCTCTGGATGATCCAGCCTTGTACCGGAGCATAGTGGGAGCACTGCAATATGTCACAATCTCACGACCAGATATTTCTTATTCTGTGAACAAAGTGTGCCAATACATGCATACTCCTACACATGATAATTGGGCCGCGGTAAAAAGGATTTTACGTTATTTACAGCTCACTATTTCCCATGGCCTACAACTTCATCAGCAATCGTCAATATCTCTTCAAGCCTTTTCCGATGCGGATTGGGCCGGCTGTGCCCAAGATCGTCGCTCTACCGGAGGGTACGCTGTTTATCTTGGTCGAAATCTAGTTTCTTGGTGCTCCAAGAAACAATCGACTGTTGCCCGGTCAAGCACTGAAGCTGAATATAAAAGTGTTGCAAACACGACTGCGGAACTCATTTGGGTCACTTCTCTCCTCCGCGAGTTGGGTTTCACTCTATCAGATATCCCGACAATTTTTTGTGACAACATTGGCGCGACTTACCTTGCCGCCAATCCTGTATTTCACGCACGTACTAAACACATCGAAATTGATTACCATTTCGTGCGTGAAAGAGTTGCCAAGGGACTGTTGCGGGTTTCATTTGTCTCTTCAAAGGACCAGATCGCTGACATCTTTACGAAGGCTCTTCCGCGTCAGCGATTCCATCTCTTGAAATCCAAGCTCAACGTCTGTGAACCCCCGTTGAGCTTGCGGGGGCGTATTAACCCTGCTCCAGCTCACGATCAAGAAGGCAACTGCACGGATGCGACCAACTGCACGTCCGCCACCATTACTACTCCAGACGTGCGGGATGCTCCTCCTTAGTGCGGCTAACCACCTTGACCTTGCTGTAACTTGTATTCTTTGTATAACTGCCCACGATGTGGATCGATTGTGAATGGTAACCTGTAACTGCCCTGTCAAGCAATCAGGGTCACATTGTATAAATATTACTGAACTGATCAATAGAACACAACAGTTCCAAATACTATCTCTCTCCCTTCAGCCTGCTTTACAATGAGGCCCTTCAAGATCTTGAGGAGGTCCTCCTCGGGGGCGGCGGAGGCGGATCCCTGCTTCGATAGCCAGGTCTTAAGGAGCCGGACGGCGCGATCCCACGTGGCCTTGTTGCAGGAAGCCAGGTGCCTAGCCACTGTCGAGCTAGTCACGACGGCGTCCATCGCTGGCCGGTGGGCTCCGGCAGTAGGCCTAGATTTGGAAGAGGAGGAGGCGCCGGAGATGGGGACGGAGATAGAGAGAGAGAAAGAGAGCAGCACCCGGGGGGAGGGGTGCCGGTTATGCATGTGGAGGGATAAAGGGAGAGAGAGGTCGGCGAGATCGGCGGTGGGACAGTAGTCGCAGGGCGAAGAGAGAGAGAGAGAGAGAGAGAGAGCAGGGGAGAACAGAGAGAGGAGACGTGGGGTGCGGCATTGTGAGAGACGTATAGCGGCGAGAGAGAGTGACAGCGGCGAGGGGAGCAGGTTGACACGGGCATTGGACGGATGGTGACCCGTTGGGAGAGGAGAAGAGAGAGATCGACGGGAGATGGCGGAGCGCGACGTTGTCCCCGGTGCGGTGGTGAGGAGCAGGGCCGCGGCAGTGGCCGTGGATTGGAGAGGCAGAGGAATTAAACGGTGGGGTGAAGAGGCCGTTGCGATGAGAGAGAGAGAGAGAGAGAGGAGGTGCAGGGAAGAGATGGCGGTGCATGTGAGGGGGTGAGTGCGTGAGGTGTTTAACTGGTGGGGAGAGAGAGAGAGGTTTAATCGATGGGGAGAGGAGGCCGTTGCGGTAGGAGAGAGAGAGAGGGAGAGGAGTTAAACTGTGGGGTGAAGAGAGAGAGAGAGATCGCGAGTGGAGAGAGAAAGAGAGATGGGGGTGTTTAACAGGTGGGGTGAAGAGAGAGAGAAGAGTGACAGGAGGGAAAGAGGAAGAGTGATCGCGATTTAAACGGTGAGGGGGGAAGAGGAAGGAACCGATGGGGAGAGAGGATGGGCCACCGATCAAGGAGAGGAGAGAGAGAGACTTGGGATTTAAATGGTGAGGGGGGTTTAAACGGTGGGTGAAAGGGGGGCGAGGGGTTTAATCGATGGGTTATGCCACCGATTAAATCCCCCTATCTTATTTTTCTTCTTTTTTCTTTTTTTCCTTTTTTTTTGATGCCTGAGCCTCCAAACTTCGGACTATATCTTCGAGGTCGTCGGGACCTCGCTTAATTTGTATTCGATTCATCCCTTGGAACACAAATTCATTATGGCATGGTGTCGTGTGTAGAATGTGGCCCCACCATCACCAGAGTTGAAGATTGGCCGTTGGCCATGAAAATTTTGGGTGTCCACAGAGTCACGGGGCTCGGAAGGGTTAAATAAACACTACGGAGATGCATTTGAATCTAAAATAAATACAAAAATTAAAATGTAGGAATTAAAATTACATTTATTACAATTTAAATAGCTTACAGTCCAGAGTACAATGTCCAAAAAGTACAGCCTAAACGAAAAGGAAAAGTACACAACCTTGGGGCATACCCCGGCTCAAGCACGCTGGCAACTAAGAACTCCTCGAACTCTCTGAGACTTGAGAAGGAACATCGGACTTGAAAGGAAAGGGTGTGCCTCATCATATTGGCTCAGTAAAAGTCCTACAGATACCCACCACACATAACAGTCATAAACCATGGCAATAACAATAATAACAACAACAAGAGCAACAATAGGCTGTTGAACACGGTGCAATAGGATATGACCGAGAAACTCGACCTCCCTAGGGTCAGAAACCACTAAGCTAACTGGTAAAAGGCCATGACAATGTTACCAAGGGCCCACGACACCTCCGTCAGGAAGACCTCGTGCTCAACGCTGGGAAACCTTTCTAAGACTACTCAGTCAGGAACCTCTATCGCTATCCTCAGAAGATCCATGACCTCTATGTTGGGAAAAGCCTCGTGCTAACTCATGAGAATTATAACTACTCAATAGGACTGCCACACCCTCGCTGACATGGAAACACTATCTCATTTATCAGAAGGTAAAATCAACCTCTGGCCGTAAGGCAATAAGATACTCACTCACGCCATCCCATACACACACACTTACATAGACTCTGGACTAATTGGGATCCGTTCTTGTCAACACGTTGTCTAAGCCCCCAACCACATGTACACACACTAGACAGACTCCTTAACGTCTAGTCCCTGAATGACTATTTTTCCCCCAATCTAGATTCAGGCTCCAGAGTAGGCAGACTCCTTATGCACTAGCTCTGGGAATGCAGGCAGACTCCTCATGCCAACATATGCAGGGGCCCACAGTAACCAGCTCGAAAACATCTCATGGAAAAATCCCTCACCCTAGACGGACTCCTCACGACCTAGGGGATAGCACATGGGGAGCCTCTTGCAAGGCAAACCCCAGCCGAAAAAGGAGAACCCTGGGTTATGCAAGTCATGTGGGAATATCCCTCCGCAGACCATCGAACTATGTGGGAAGAACCCTATGTGAAGCACGAAAACTAAGTGGGAAGAACCCTCTGCTGAAACATACCATTGAGCAAAAATGACCCTCCATGGGTACCTAGAAACACGTGAATACCCAGAATTATGTGGGCATACCCTTCGTGAAACCACATAGGCTACGGACACCCAAAAACCCAAAACCAGCATGGCGGAGGTGTCTGGGACACTGAAAACTAGGCTGCCACAAGTCAGGCGGCCATAAACCCTTGGGCGGCCACAAGTCTAGCCATCCAACACATTATGGACAAGAACCCCTAGGCGGCCAGCCTCCTGGTTATCTAGCTCCTGGGCGGCCACAGGACTGGCCACCCAGACCCTAAATCCTCTAGGCGGCCACCGCCCAGTCTTGCTCTAGGTAGCCAGGACCCTAGCCGCCCACAAGCCTGGGGGGCCACCTTTCTGGCCGCCCAAAAACCTGGGCGGCCAGGGATGTGGCCGCCCAGTGGGTAGATGTCTTGGACGGCCGGAACCTTGGCCGCCCAACTGGGCAACTCCTAGAGCTCGACAGCGTGTAACTTAGCCATCTTCTGCTGGGCTAAAATAGACCGAACACCCCACAGGGGTGCCGTTCCACGCCCCATTCACCTCCAGGCAAAGGGGAAAACGATGGGGATCGCTCCTCGGACATTCATACCACTGTAAAACATAAATTAAACTACCAATCGGCGCCTAAATCAATAGAAATCTGCCACACACCCTGGGCATGGATTTTCTCCCAAAACAAGAAATATGCCCTCTCTCGGCCTCACTATGCAATGGATTAGTGGGAAAACCATGCAGGGAGATTAAGGATCCATCCTTCTACCTTTCACAAAGATTCGGTGAGCTAAAACCCTCGGATCGCCTTACAAACACAATTCCCCCTACGGCCGGCACTCCGCCTCCGCGAACGCCTCGCCGTGCCACTCCACCATGCTCCCCCTCCCGTCCTCGCTGCACGTCGTCGCCGTCGCCCCACCTACTTGCCTCCTCACCGCCATCGGCTGTGGAAGGAGAGAAGAGAGAGGGAGAGTGACAGGAGAGAGTGAGGAAGAGAATGAGAGACGAGAGAGATAGAGGGGGGTTTTAATAGATTTTTGATTTAATTATTTTTAGTTTTAAGAAATTAGATTTTAGCCCTAGAAATTATCGACAATTATATCTCTAGCCCAAATTTTTTTTGAAAAAGGCGTGACCACTCATCGCGCCACCAGGACCCAGAATAATTTTATAATTAGCATTTGAGGATCCAAAGACCCGTTATTTAATTTTTGAATGTTTACATGCACGTTCTGCAATCCACAAAAATACAATCTGAAACCCGAAGTCATGACAAAGACTCCCGAAGCTCCACCCTGTGAACGACGTCACGGACTGAGGAATGGAGAAAACTGCAGCCGCGAGAATTACTCTCCGCGGGTAGAATTACTCTCCGCGGGTTTTAACGGAAGATAAATGGAAAGCAATCAAATCACATGTGAGTGCATGTGTGATGGATGATGTGTGATCGCCAGGAGTCGAACACCCTAAAAATAAAAATAACAAGCGATCACGCTTTTACCTTGGATGCGAGAGATTTGTGTGGGTTCCTTTATTCTCTTCCCTCAGCCGACCGATGAAGAGAGTCTTCTTTTGATTACCCTTGCAAGAAAATGAACAAACACCAAACATGGATTAGAAAGAAAATAGTGTAGTATCGGTCCTTTGAGAAGAAAGCAATGAAATCATGAACAAATACACACATGGTTAGTGTTATTTTAAACCCCTTTAAGATGCAAAGGGTAGAAAAATGATATGATGAATGAGGTTTATGTAGAAATGCACAAATGCGAGTTCTCTTATGAAGAGAAATGAAACACTAAAGAAAATGATGGATGATGCATGCGATTAATAGAAGCGAAACAAAAGGAGAATAAGAGGGAAGTGTAGGTGTTGGGAAGCAATGCGTCGGTCGGTGTCCCCCCTCTTTTTTCCTTTCGTGTCTCCTGGGGACACTCGCTTGCCCGGTAGCTTGCAACTACTACCACCCTACAGTGTGCAGTATGCAGGATGGAAATTAAAATGTAGTGGAGTGATCACTAAAGAAGTTTACCTGATTCCCGCAGGAGAGATGATCGCATGATGGTGTCTCAGGGAGGGAGTTTGTGGGGTCCCGACTTCTCCATCTTCGACCGGCCAAGGACGAAGAGCCCTGCATAGTCCAACCTACCAAAAGTCCTACAAATAGAATCAAACTCGAGACAACAAATAGAACACCAATTAGAGTTGAATGGTGTAGTAAATGCTGTAAATGAACTGTGAGGTAGGAGAACATGGTGGTGGCCTTTACCTGGAGGGGTGGTTGGGAAGGGGGGATGGTCGAGACTTTCGACCACCCGCCTTCCCTTTTGTTTGATTTTAAAATCTCTGTACTATGGATTCTAAGGGGATTTCTAATATGCAATGAAATAGATGATGCAATACAGATATAGATATATGCAACGAAGAATGAAAAAAATAGAAAATCAAACCAGAGGGCGGCTTGGCCGCCCAGCGATTTAGACGGCCCAGTTGATGACCGTCTACCTCTCTGGGAAACACGGACACAGAAATTGTCGGGAACACTCCTGAGCGAAGGGGAAGGTCCTCTCTCGCACCGGGGAACTCTCCCTAGCTCAGGGGACTCGACGAAGATGATCCCTCCCTATTCTCACTCTCGAAAGGATCACCAGACAACTCCTTGCAATTCTCCCAATCTCCTCTCCTCTCGTCGACCTCTCCTCTTCTCCTCTCCTCTCCTCGAGAATTTTTGTCTCTTGTTCGGGCTTCTAGGAGCTTCTAGCTACGTGTCTCCAGAGCGTGGGCAACGAGGTAGGAAGTGTCTAATAGGGGGTGTTCGAACGGTGAAACGAGAACGTGGGACGTGGGGAGTTGACTGTCAGTTGCCAGAAGGCGGCCAGGGTACTGGCCATTCTCAAAGAGAAGGCGGCCCCTATACAAGGATAAGGGAGAATGACCTTCAAATCTCAGTATACTCATGGCGATCGAATACAAAACACACTTTCAACTTGTTGAATCGGAGTGGAATCACTTAGACTCGTTCGTACAAGTTCAGCGGAGTCAAAAAACATGGACAATTGATGCAGGGAAGAGAATCCACGGGGAAGCCAACGATAACCCACGCTGCCTCCTCAGGTTCGCTGTGTGATATCTGTATGTCGTGCATGCATTTTTTTGGTTGTTTTGTTTTGTTTTGTTTTGACTAAAAGGGCCTACATGATGCATGCTCGATTTAAAGGGAAAAAATATATCTAATGCATAACTGGAGGATTTATTTTCCTCGCTTTGGGATGGTTCGGTCAAGAGTTTGAGAAGTCCGTTATCCCGGTTTAGCAACAAGTGTAGTCAGGAATCTCATGGAGATCCATTGTCCCGCATTTGTTACTGAGCGCGTTCGAGAGTTTGGGAAGTCTGTCATCCAGTAGTCTGTGGACTCAAGCGGCCGTCAAATAACTTAAGGGGCATAAAGTCTTCATCATTTTTATTAGAGAGGAACTCAAGGTTTATGTGCCCGAAGTTATTAGCCTCCGGGGTTACTATCTACGGATGCATTTAAGGTTGATAACGACTATACTGGACCTTATGGACTCTGATCACTGGAATATCTCAAATTCCCATATACTTTCCACACCACTCGCTCTGATACCAACTGTGACGACCCAGAACCCGAATATCGGGCGAACGCGATACCACTTGGATCCTGAGAGGCCTCCCACAAGCGGGAAAGCTCAAAAGGGAAAGAAAGGTGTGTGGAGGTACATTAAAATTTTAAATAAAGTAGGAAACAACTATATAATTATGATCAGGACTGTTAAATTAATAGAAATAAAATTACATTTTAATTAAATAAATGAACTACAGAGCTAAAGACTGCTAATAATAGAGTTACAACAGAGTCCAGTCCAACTAAAGTACAGTCTACAGAAAGAGAAACGTACTATGAAGTCGGGGGTAGCCCGACACTAGCAAAGTTGGCACTAAGAACCACATATCGCACCTGCGCCTCTGAACCACGAGGAGGAAATGCTACACCAGAAAAGATCGGGGTGAGCCTCATCTCATTGGCTCAGTAGGGGTCACACGGATCCACACCACGAAACAACAACCATAACAGCAATGCTAAACAACAACAATAACATGAGTAACAGTAACAACAAAAGCAACAGCCGTAACGACAACAGTCGAAGAACTCACGGCTAAGCCGCAAGCTACTCCTATCGGCAAGAAACACAAATTCCCGTACTCAGAGTCGGGAAATCACTGAAACAACACAAAGGAACTCTGGCCACACAGCTAGGACACGCCACGACATCTCAGTCGTGCAGGCTCATCCTTGATAAGTGTCACATTTCATATCATAATTTACATCACATTCATCACTTTTTGAGCATTTAATGAGTATAGTTGTGCATTAATATCTCCCAAATCTCATTCTCACCATTAATTGAGTTTGCATGATTTTATCATCAATTTTGAGTCAAAATAGCAATGTGAGAAATATTTAGGAAAACACACAACTACGACAATTTATTTTTTGATAAAGAATATTGAGAATTTTGCATTTTCTCAATTTTAAGGAAATTACGACCGGAGGACCAGATGCCATTTAATGAACGACTTATCAAACGGGCGCCCATTTATTTTGGAAAGGAAAAGCTGAAAAAAAAAGAATGAGCGACTGCGTAGACGGGCGCTATTTCATTTGATGAAAATAGAAAAAAATAAAAGCTAGAAAATAAAGAGGAATGTGCGGCCATTGAAGCAGGCATAGTTTCTTTGGAAAAGAATGAGCGACCATCCAAGCAGGCGCTCATTCATTTGTATGAAAAATCGGAAGAAAAAGTAGGAAAAATAGAAAAAGAATGAGCGCCCGTACATACAGCCGCTAATTCCTGCATTTTTGGAAAAAGGAAATATCAAAAAGAGGAAATAAAGAATGGGCGGCCGCCTGTTCAGTCGCACATATGAATAAGTGCCCGTAGCCCCAGTTGCCATTTCTTTTGGAAGCAGAAACAGAAACATGCATGTCTCTTTGAACGATCTTGCTATCATCATTGTTATCCTTCCACGTTTTGATCAAAAAGGACTCTATCCATGGCAAGCGACCAAATTTAAGCAATTAATCGACGCTGCAAAGTCAGATTCAAGCTGATCTCGAAGGCATCGATCATGAAGCTTCCATGTGCACTATAAAAGGCCACCAAGAGCAGACCGATGGGGATGTTAGCCTATTTTCATGCTTTTCTAGTCGTCTTTTTAAATTGCTTTCTTTTACAAAGGTCTTCGTTTTTAAGTTCTCTACAATTTCTTTCTCTTCCTCTTCCTCTAAATTTCTCCCCTTTTCAAGTTATTCTCAGTTTTTCAAGGTTCTATCCTGGAGTTTTTTCCCTATTCATCTGCTCCTACACACCTCTATTCTTACCTATTTTTCACTCTGGTCCTCAAGTTTTCTCCCTCTGCACTCTTCATCAATCTTCTTAGTCATTCTTAAATCTACAACTTGCTCTTCTTCCACTTCTTCTAATTCTTTCTAGATTTAAAGTTATTCTTCTTCTTCTGACCCTCTTTTTTCAATTTGATTTTACTGTGTTTTTCTTACTTTCCTCCACCGTAGCCCTCTCTCTTCATCTCTTTCTCTGTTCCCTCTTCAAAACACACCCACGCACACACGTCTCTACACTAAGCTTTAAGTCTTTTTCTTCCTCATATTCCATCTATCTCTGCCTCCATATTCTTCACACATCCCAAGGCGAATCTTCTTCCTTTGGTGCTCTAAAGGCGGCGTCTACTTCCAAAGTGGGGAGATCTCTTCCAAGACTCGGCATAGAGACGGCGGCGCTATTCTTCATCATCTTGGCTTTATTTTTTCCTCTTTTCCTTTAGAGTACTCAAGTTATAATTTTAGTTTTCATAGAGTTGTACACTTCCTTTAGCAATAAAAATTCAATCTTTTGTGCAATTGTTCTTTACTTTCTCTTTCTATCTCCTTCCAAATTCTCTTCTTTAACCTTCTCACATTCTTTAGATAGTTTATTTTCATGCAATTTTCCTTTTCATTAGTTTAAAGTCACTCAAACTTGATTTTCAAAACATAGATTTTCCAACTTGCTTCAAAAAAAAAATTTCTTCTCTGTGGGATCGACCCGTTCTTGCCACTCTACTTAGATTTTATGTCTTTTAGTGAGTGAGTTTGATTATTTTTGAAATTGTGGCACAGCTTTTAAACGATAAGTTTATGTACATCAGTCCTCAGTGACAAAGCCCAACTCAAGACCACATGGTCTAAAAGCACCAACACATACAAGACCTCCCTATCATGTACTCTACACTTACTACGGGTGAAGCTACGGTAACTCTCTACTGGCACCTGTAACTCTCTACCGGCACCCTAGACCTCAGTGTCGAAAGGACACAAAACCACGAGTGTCACAAGAGAAAAACCATATATCAAGAAATACACCAGTCACAGAGGCTCATGCTGCACGAGAACCACACGAGCCGCGAGAATTATATGTCATGTGACAGAAGTACCTCCTCACTAGAAGTAAGACCAGATGCATCTACTGACATCTTCACTATAAGAAAATTGGCCTATAGCCATAAATTTTACCTACACTTTCGAAAAACGTAGGTATAGGCAGCATATTCTGATGTTTTTAAATTAACGTTGGAAAATTTCCTACGTTTTATTATAGCGTAGATATATGGTCATGTTATTCCGACAGTTTTAAAAAAATGTAGGAAAAGATAATATATGACGACGTTTTTTTGTAAACGTGAGAATAGAGCTTAGAAATTGTTTCACTTTTTTATAACGTGACAATAAGTCAATTTAAAAAAAATAAAAAACGTCGCAATAGGCTTGACCTCGATGGCGGAAAAAATGCCGCCCGAGCTTTTATGAGCCCGAGCTTCGATGCCTTCTTCCCCCTCGTCTTCCTCTGCCACCCCGTCCCCCGATCTTCTCCCTGGATCTTCGCCCTCTCCTTCTTCATTCTCTTCCCCACTAAAACCCTAGCCGCGCTCTCCGTCGGCCTCACCCGCCACCGCTGCCTACTCACCGCCGGACCACCGCTCCCGCCCTCCTTCCCGACTACATCAGCCTCCCCTCTACTTCAGAGCGTGAATAGGATAGCGGCCGCCGTGACTCCCTAGAGCCGCCATCGCCCCCCGCCTTCCGTCTGCCCTCTACCGCAAATGACGACAATAGCAGCCCTGTCGACACCACTGCGGGCTACATCTGCACCGCCTCCAATGTGCTCGCTCTATTCCCCTTTTCTTTTTCCTACAATCTTGCGCCACCCTCCAGCCCCATTGCCGATCACCGGGATCCCTGCCACACCTTCCTCTTTTTCTTCCACCGCCTGTTGCCCCCTTCCTCTTCTTCTTCCGCACATATTTACTCCCAGACCCTGCAGCTAGCTACCGTCAATCCTAACCCATCTCGCCCTCTGCCATTCTCCTTCAGCCTGCTGCCCTCTTCCTCGTCTTCTTCCTCTTCTATTTGTTCGCAGACCCAACAACTATGAAGTTGCATAGCAACCACCTTCACTGGCCCCCTGCCTACAGCGTTGACCCCATCAACCTCCTGCCACCACGACCCCATCCACCGCTCACGTGCTTCCCACGCAGCTCTACCGTGATTGTGTAGTCCACACTAACGGCTCATACCCAGCCATAGCTCCCCATCCAATGCGGTCCCATTTGGCCAGCACTGCCTCCCCACACTGCCTGCTCACACCCACCCGATTGTCGTCGGTTTCGATTTGGTCATCTTTGAGCTACTCCGGAAAGGTATTTAGATTTTTTTTGACATGATTTTTTTAAGCAAATATCCTTACTATGTTGCTCGTGTGGTATAAATGCCGTATTTGCTTTATTATTTTTCTATTTAACCACGATTTTTTTGTAAAGGACTATTTTTCTGTTTCGCGGGGGATAGGAGATTACTCTGTCGGTGATATTAAGCTAAAGCTTTGGTAGTCTCTATACCATTTGTGTTTTTAGTGGCAGATGTTGTTATTTGTTATTTAGTGAGCTAGAGAGAAAAACATTCTTTAGGAAGTTTACTTTTCTTTCTAAGCAATTCCCTTATCTTTTGTTTTGTCGAGTCCTGATCCTCATATGGAGTCGGGTATATCGGCTGGAAACCAGTAACGTTCCCCTCAGGGAAAACTTCAGGTGTAACAATGCCACGTACCATGACTCTGATATGGCGTTTTACTCTATTCATCATCATTTATATTTTATATACATACATGCACACAATCGTTGAAAAAGAGCTTGAATTGAATATGGATCATGTGCACTGATGTTTATCTGTGTTTACTTATCAATTTTTGTCTTTAATTACAAGTGAGAGGACAATGGATTGGGGGTGGATGGACGCTTCAAGGTATCTATTGTAGATGAATAAACTTATGTTATGTTTACTTTGGAATGGATAATTAGCTGACATCCTTTTTACATGTTTACTTCTTTAAGGTATTGTGGACGCACTTTTTTTCACTTATTATTCTCTTGTTGGTTTGTTCGTTTATTGAGTGCGTGGGCGTGCCAGTCACAAAGTGACAATTTATTCGGGCTCCGAAGAGCCCATGGTGCGCTCGATCTGACTTCGTCAGACGATTGTGTGGTTCGTGTCGGGACCAAAACCCGCCGTGCCATAAAGGTCACGGTGTCGTTTACATCCCCCATACGAGGGAACACCCTTGATTAATCACCGGGATTCAGGACCTCATGGCCAAGAAATTAATTGCACGAAAGGTCTATTAGGAAGCATCGAAACCCCCATATGAGGGTAAGAAGAAAACATTCGCGATCATGTCGGTCGTGTACTGACCATTTAATGTTCGGACGAATGTCCGGCTCGAGAAAATCGCGGTTGTCGCGGGAAAACCGGAACGCATGTATGCCAAGGTACGGCAAATTTATTGTTCGGAAGAGCGGAAAACGTTCGGCTGAGCCTCGATTGGAGCAGTCAAAAACCAGTAAATCTGTTGGCCCGGTGCAAGAGCAAGCTACGACCATACTACGGTGGGCCCCCCGCGGTCGAAACAAGACTTGCATAAGCGTCATTAATATTTTTGGTGCCAAGGGGCAAAGAGGGATTATCCCTTGGATCAGCTGAAAAGCCCTGTGTCTAGAGAAGCGGGTGTTCGAAACATGCCGGTCATTCGGGAGACCGTTTAATATTCGGACGGGGGTCCAGCTTGAGAATATTTTAATCGTCGCGGGAGGACCTAGAACATATGCATGCCTAGATACGACAAGTTTATTATTCCGAGACACTGAAAACATTCGGTCGAATCTCGGCTATTGTAGTCGGAAACCAGTGAATCTATTGGCCCGGTGCGAGATCGAGTCAGGACCATACCGGGGGCGCCTCCCGTGGTCCGAACGAGGCTTGCGCGGGCATCATTAATATTTCCGGTGCCGGAGGGCAACGGGGGAGAGTCCCGGGACTAGACTCCAGAACCGAAAACGTGTTTGAAAGGAGCAGACTATAGACCGAGGATATGAGCCAGACGATGACCATGATCGGGACAGGCCCGAGGTCTAAGTGTGGCCCACGGAGGTCTTATTGATATTCCCATGGAAGGAGTCCAGGGGTGGCGAGAGCCGTCTCGTTCTATTCCGATTCTATCGGTCACTTGCGGACCTCTTCATGTTCGGGCAAGGGCCCATATTGAAAGTGCGACGTTGATGGAAATGATCCCGTACAAATGTATGCCGAGTTTACGGCAGTTTCAATGAAAGAACGGGAACGAATCCCATTAGAATGAATCCGATTTAACGGGCTATCGGCCCGGAGCAATGTCGGCTCACGACCATGTCGGGGAGGGAGCCGTCGGCCATATTGGTTGCTCACGGGTCTTTTCATATTCAGACACAGGTCCGTAATAGAAACGTGGTGAAAACCGAGGTGAACCCGTTCAAATGTCTGCCGAGCGTGCGGCAATTTTAGTAGTGGCTCGGAAGGGATTCGGCCTGAGAAATGAGTCCGGCTTAATCGGAATGTCAGCCCGAGGTGAGGTCGTGCCATGGCCATTTCGGGATAATTCCCAAGACTCGGGCCCAGCCCGCCAGGGCAGCATTGTTGTTCCTTCAGCACCGAGTCGCAGGAGGGACGGGGCTGCGGTGTAGATGTTACCATTTTGCATCTGGGTTTTGAATTATATATATATATATATATTATTGTTTATTTCTCTTTTATGTATTTATTCTGAATGATTTCTCTATTTTGTTTATTATTGTTATGGTTAGATTTTTTGTTTACCATTATTATTATTAGTTCACATTTTTTTTATTTCATATATATATATATATGTTTAGATTTATTTATTCATCCTAGTTTTTTATTATTATTGATTTTATTGTTATTATTATTATCATTATTATTATTATTATTATTCATATTTTTATGGAGAGAGAGTGGGCCGCTAGAGGGCTAAAAAGGGTGTACCGCTGAAGGGCTAAAAGGGTGTGCCGCTGAAGGGCTAGGAGGGTGTACCGCTGAAGGGCTGAGGAGCGTACCGCTAAAGGGCTGGTGGGAGGTGTGCCGGCGAAGGGGCGCAGGCGGGCGTACCGGCGAAGGGCCTGGGGCGTGCCGCTGAAGGGCTGAGGAGTGTGCCGCTGAAGGGCTGAAAGGGTGTATCGATGAAGGGCTGTGGAGTGTGCCGCTGAAGGGCTAAGGAGTGTGCCGCTGAAGGGCTGAAAGGGTGTACCGATGAGGGCCCACTCTCCCTCTAGTTCATTTAAGGCTTTTCTTTTCTTCTTTTCTGATTTTTATTAAGTTTGCATGGATTTCTCATTTTCTTCTCTTGATCAATTTCCATTCTTTCTCCCATGAGGACGAATGTTCGAGTTGTTTAGTTATCGTTCGATTTGGCTCTCTTTGTGTTGATTACGGTTCCCTTGCGTCGGTTAAAGCATTTTACCATCGTTCTTTTTATTTGTTTGTTGCTTTCTTTTAGGCCTTTTAATTCGTGCTGTTGTTCCATCTGTTTGCTGCTTCATTTTATCTTTTTAATATGTTATCATTTCTAACGAAAATTCGGCAGCATCTCCCCTTGACCCGAGCGTAAGGGAGATACAGGGAACGCTCCCACATGGAGTGGCGGAACCCGACAGCTGGAGGTGGGCGCTCGAGAGCGGCAACACCTTTATAAACCTCGGAAAACTCTGAGGGAACGGCGAGTGGAAGACTACTCCTAGGACTGGCCAAAGAGGGAGTGCACCGGGCAAGAAGGAGGGGTGAGTGTGTCGGGCAAGGAAGGCACGAGAGGGCGTGCCGTTGAAGGCTTAGCCAGGGTGTGCCGGGCAAAGGTCCAAAGGACCGTGCCGGGGAAGGGCACAAGAGGGTGTGCCGCTGAAGGCTTGGCCAAGGCGTGCCGGGCAAGGGTCCAAAGGACCGTGCCCGGGAAGGTGTCCAAGGGCGTGCCGTTGAAGGCATGGCTGGGGTGTGCCGCTGAGGGCACGCAGGGGTGAGCGAAGGCAAAAATGCCAAAGGGGAAGCAAGCCCTAACAAAAGGAGAGAGGGAAAGGGGCGTGAAACATCGAAGGATGCAAACATGGGAGAAATGTTTGAGGAAGACGTCCAAAAAATATTTGCAAGACTTCTACTTCTATTCTCATAAGAGGAGTGCCCCAAGGGGGCTAATACATCGCAACGACAGCAAAACAAGAAATGAAAGGAAAGAGGAAAAGAAAATACAGTGGGGGGGGGGGGGGAACGGAGCGTGGACTCCTCCCCTCCCGGACCTCACTCCCTCTCTCCACCCACTCTTCTTCTCTTCTTCTCTTCACACAGACGGTGGTGGTAGGTGGAGCGACGAGCTCCTCTTCTTCTCTTCTTATCCTTCTTCTCTTCGTGCGGACGGTGGTGGCGGGTGGACGGAGCAGCAGAAAGGGGGAGGCAGAGCCTCCCCTCCTCTTCTTTCTTCGCTTCTTCTCTTCCTCTTCTTCTCTTCTGCGTGTCTCTGTCTCTTCCCCCCCTCCTCTTCTCTTCGTCGAAGTGGGCGTCATTTATACTCCCAGCAGCGGGAGCCTTCGAGCACGGCCATCGGAGGCGGGAAGTGGCTCGTGATGATGGGGTTTGACTCCCCCGTCCTGGATGCCAGTGGGATAGCCTGGGTGGCCCAATCCCTGGTTGACACCTCATAGAGCTCACTGCGCGCCAAGGATGCGTAGGGCATGGGCACCACATCGTTCAGCCGTTAAAAAAGGCTTAACGCCGTGCCGCTGGCGGGCTGAACAAGTGTGCCGTAGGAGGGCCAAAAGGGTGTGCCGCTGGGGCACAAAACGGGCGTGCCGTGGAAGGCCCAGCAGAGTGCCACTAAGGGCCCAAAGGGGCGTGCCGCTGGAGACCATTGGGGCGTGTACCGCTGAACCCCCCCCTGGGTGTGCCGCTGGGGCACCCAGGGGGTGTGCCGTTGAAGACCCCCAAGGGGGTTTGCCGCTGAAGCCCCTTTGGGCTGTGCCGCTGAAGCCCTGGAGGCCGTGCCGCTGAAGGGCATAAAGAGTGTGCCGTTGGAGACCCACTGGGTGTGCTGCTGAAGACCCCACTTGGGGTGTGCCGCTGAAACCCCCCTTGGGGTGTGCCGCTAAAAGCCCATTGGGGTGTGTCGTTGAAACCCCCCCTTGTGGTGTGCCGCTGAAGCCCGTTGGAGCGTGCCGCTGAAGCATCAAGGGGCGTCGCTGAAGGGCTAAATGGGCAATTTTGAGCCCGTTGTGAGCACGAGTTGTGGCCCATTTAATTTTCTTCGAGGCCCATGGATTGTGGAGCTCTTGGTGGTTGATTTCTCTTCGCTGTCGTGATTCCGGAGACGGCTTCATGGTAGTGTGTGCATTTGTTTGGGGAGTCCTGGTGACCAGTCTTTCTGGGGCTTCTTCACTCGGTGCCGTTGTTGATGCTGGGCCGAGCAGGATATCTGTGTGTGTAATTTTTGGTGTCCACAAATGCCCCCCACCCACGAGTAACGCAGGCGAAGGATGAGCCGGGCGGTGCCCGTGGGTGTATTTGTCTCTTTCCTCTTCGTCGATGCCGATGGGGTGCCGGGAGCTAATATGTTGGTCTCTTCTTCTCTTCGTCAGTGCCGACGGGGTGTCGGGCGTTGACATGATATGTTGGTCTCTTTGTCTCTTCGTCAGTGCCGACAGGGTGTCGGGAACTGACATGATATGTGGATCTCTTTGTCTCTTCGTCAGTGCCGACAGGGTGTCAGGAGCTGACATGATATGTGGATCTCTTTGTCTCTTCGTCAGTGCCGACAGGGCGCCGGGAGCTGACCTGGTTTGTTGGTCTCTTCTTCTCTTCGTCAGTGTCGATGGGGTGTCGGGCGTTGACATGATATGTTGGTCTCTTTGTCTCTTCGTCAGTGCCGATAGGGTGTCGGGAACTGACATGATATGTGGATCTCTTTGTCTCTTCGTCAGTGCCGACAGGGTGTCGGGAGCTGACATGATATGTGGGTCTCTTTGTCTCTTCGTCAGTGCCGACAGGGTGCCGGGAGCTGACCTGGTTTGTTGGTCTCTTCTTCTCTTCGTCAGTGCCGACAGGGTGCCAGGACCTGACCTGGTTTGTTGCCTCTTGGTCTCTTCGTCAGTGCCGACAGGGTGCTGGGAGCTGACCTGGTTTGTTACCTCTTGGTCTCTTCGTCAGTGTCGACAGGGTGTCGGGAGCTGACCTGGTTTGTTGATCTCTTTGTCTCTTCATCAGTGCCGACGGGGTGCCGGGGGACTGAAGTGGTATGTTGGTCTCTTCATCAGTGCCGACGGGGTGCCGGGGACTGAAGTGGTATGTTGGTCTCTTTGTCTCTTCTCTTTCTTTTCTTCTCTCTTTTCTCCTCTTCTCTCTTTTTTTTTCTTTTCTTCTCTTTTGTCATCTCTTCCTTCTTTGTCCTTTTTGTTGTTGTTTTTTTTTGTTCCTTCTCTTCTTCCCTTCTTTTCCCTTCTTTTTTTTTTCCTTTTTTTTTGAAGAACTCCAGGTGGCTGTTGGCATGGATGCCAATGATATAAGAGTTGTATGCACAGCGGCCGATAATTGAAAGCTGTTGGCACGGGAGCCAATAAGTGAGGCCGAAATAGCCAAGGCCAGAAGCAACTGAGATGTTCGTCGTCCGATGGGACGGAGAGAAGAGTTTGTTGATTCAAAAATGCGCCGGGGATATCAATTATGAAACCCGGAATCGGGAAAGTGGGCCGCGAGGGCCAAAGTTGGCGTTACGGAAGCGGGCCGTGCAGGCCAGATTCTGGGGAGCAGGCCGTAAAGGCCGAATTCTGGGGAGCAGGCCGTAAAGGCCGAATTCTGGGAGTAGGCCGTAAAGGGCCAAATTCTGGGAAGCGGACTGCAAGAGCTGGAGATGTTGGGAAGCGGGCCGCAAGGGCCGAATCGGGGAAGTAGGCTGCGAGAGCCAGAATCGGGGAGCAGGCCGCGAAGGCCAAAGGTAAGCAGGCTGCAAGAGCCAAAGATATTGGGAAGCAAGCCACGAGGGCCAGAATTGGGAAGCAGGCTATAAAAGCCGGAGTTGGGAGATTAAGGAGCCGTGAGGGCAAGATGTAGGCCATGGGGGCCAAGATTGGACCCTACGAGCCGTAGCTGGGAACGTAGGCTTCGATGGCCGAAATTGAGTTTATTGTATGCACACATTTTTATTATTTATTATTTTTTATTATATATATATTTTTTAAGCATGCAAGCATTCATTAGCAAGCATAACATAAATATAAGTAAGGCAGCTCCCCCTATAGGGGACAGGATAGGGACATCGCCTGTAATTCGTAGATGCGGTGCGGGCCGCGAGACACAACTGAGGGGTGGTGCACCCGTCAAGAGGATATCGCATGTCTTGCATGCATAACCTAAATTCACGCATTTCACCTGAGGCAATTCTCTGTGGCGTAGCAGTGCAAATGTCTGAACAAAGGGCCCTAACCATAGGGATATGCAGGTTTTCCTAGTGACACTCGAGGATCACTCTAGCGCCTACACATTAGTTCCGGGCTTTCGACTTTCGGTAGCTTCACACAGCCCCCATCTGTTTATTTTGGTAGCGGATTTCACCGTTCGGCGCGAGTCTCCTCATGTGTCTCAATGGGGATTCCCGGCTACTAGGATTCATCCTTATTATAATTCTATTACGGATTCCACCATTTGACGCGAGTCTCCTCATGTGTCTCAATGGGGATTTCCGGCTAATAGGTTTCATCCTTATTATAATTCGCTTCACCATTTCGCGCGAGTCTCCTCATGTGTCTCAATGGGGATTCCCGGCTACTCGGATTCACGTGTCTCTCTCTTTTTTTTTCTCTCTTTTTTTTTCTTTACAGTGGGGGTAGGCAGCTTTTTCCTTACGATTACCTTTCACGCGAGTGCAGGAATTCAAGTCTCCATAGAGTGCTAAGAAGAAATTCGGGCAATCCCTATAGTCGAAGGCCATTGAACACATTAAGTGCTAAGTGTGGGATCGTTGCCTCAGGTTTATTTTGTGAGTTGGGCTTAGCGATTCAGCCATGACTCTTCCCCTTGACGTGTGCACCCGCCATAATGGGGTTCCCTTCGAGCGCGTGCCGTGACGCTCGTGCATCCGGAATCGAGCGATATTATTTAGCAAGGAAACACGGTCCTAGAAAAGTCCAAGGAGGTGTATTATTCTCTATTAAGCAAGCATGCAAACAGGGCAATCAAGCATTCTCTTCTTTTGTTTCTGTTTTCTTTTTTTGTGTGTTTGTTTCATTATTATTATTTTTGGGGTGTTGTTTTTTTGTTTTTTTGTTTGTTTTTTTTTTTGCAAAAGAAAATATTGTTGTTACGTATAAGTGTAGTGGTAGTAAAGGTATTAGGGAGGCAGACCACAAAAGGGCTGAGAGGATATTAGGGAAGCGGGCTGCAAGAGCCAAAGTTATGGGATGCGGGCCGCGAAGGCCGAATTCTGGGAAGCAGGCTACGAGAGCCAGACTTGGGAAGCAGGCCACGAAGGCCAAATGTAAGCAGGATGCAAGAGCCAAAGCTGGGAAGCAGGCTGTGAAAGCCGAGGGGAAGCAGGCTACGAGAGCCAAAGTTCGGAAGCAGGCCACGAGGGCCGAATTTTGAGAAGCAGACTACAGAAGCCAGGATCTGGGAAGCAGGCTATAAAAGCCGAAGGGAAGCTGGCTGCAGGAGCCGAAATTGTGGGAAGCGGGCCACGAAGGCCGAATTCTGAGAAGCAGGCCGTGAAGGCCGAATCTTGGGGAGCAGGCTGCAAGAGCCAAGGATAATGAAAAGTAAGCTAAAAAGCCAAGGGATATTGGCGAGTGGGCCGCAAGGGCCAAAGGTTGGGGGAGCAGGCTACGAGTGCCAACATTGGGAAGCAGGCCACAAAGGCCAAAGGGAAGCAAGCTGCGAGAGCCAGAGATAAGCAAGCCACGAGGGCCGAATTTTGGGAAGCAGGCTACATGAGCCAGGATCTGGGAGGCCTTTATCGGTTTAACGCCCCGTCGGCGGAAGGTCTAGTCGGTTTAACGCCTCGCCGACGGAAGGTCTAGTCGATTTAACACCTCGTCAGTGGAAGGTCTAGTCAGTTTAACGCCCCGTCGACGGAAGGTCTAGTCGGTTTAATGCCCCGTCGGCGGAAGGTTTAGTCGGTTTAACGTCCCATCGGCGGAAGGTCTGGTTGGTTTCTGTTTGTTGGGTGGCTGAAGGTCGGAGGTAAAAGTTCATCTCGTGACTCTTCTTTCTCTTATTTTCTTCCTCTTTTGTGAGGAGAGGCGGGTGCAAAGACCATGTTTGCCTCGTGATCATTTTCTTCTTTTCTTCTCTTCTTCTTTTGTGTGAAGAGGCGGGTTCAAGGACCGTGTTCGCCCCGTGACTGTTCTTTCTCTTCTTCTCTTCTTCTTTTATAGGGAGGCAGGTGCGGAGACCATGTTCGCCTCGTGACTATTCTTTCTCTTCTTCTCTTCTTCTTTTATGGAGAGGTAGGTGCAGAGACCATGTTTGCCTCATGTCTCTTTTTGTTTCTTCTCTTCTTATTTTGTAGAGAGGCGGGTGCGGGGACCATGTTCGTCTCATGCCTCTTTTTTTTCCCTCTTCTATTCTTCTTTTGTAGAGAGACAGGTGCAGAGACCATGTTTGCCTCATGATCATTTCTTTCTTTTCTTCTCTTCTTCTTTTCTGTGAAGAGGCGGGTCCAGGGACCACGACTGTCTCATGTGTCTTTTCTTCCTTTTCTTCTCTTCTTCTTTTGAGGGACCACGACTGCCTCATGTGTCTTTTCTTCCTTTTCTTCTCTTCTTTTGTATGATGAGGTGGGCTCGAAGACCACGTCTGCCTCGTGACTCCTTTTTTTTCTTCTTCTTTTCTTTTATGGGATGAGACGGGCCCGAAGACCACGTCTGCCTCGTGTGCCCCCTTTTTTTTCTTTGTTTTCTGCTCTTCTTTTCTCATTAACGCTTCCGTGCTAGAGTGTATTTCTCTTAATGTGCCCCCAGGTTGGGGTGTAGCTTCATTTGGTGTGCATCCCCCTGAGGGGTGTGCTTTACCTCTTTGCTTCTGTGCCCCCAGGCGGGGTGTATTTTTTTGGCTTCTATGTCCCCAGACCAGGGTGTGTTTTTTTAATGCCCCCGAGGCGGGGTGTAGCTCTCTTCAAATGCCCCCCATGGTGGGGTATACTCTTCACGGCTTCTATGCCCCTAGGTGGGGTATGTTTCTTCTTCATATGCCCCTAAGCTAGGGTGGACTTCTCTTCATATGCCCCTGAGCCGGGGCGTGTTCTTTATAGCTTCTAGGCCCTCGAGGCGAGGTATGCTTCTTCTTCATATGCCCCTGGTACGGGGTGTAGCTCTCTTCAAATGCCCCCCTAGGCCGGGGTATACTCTTCACGGCTTCTATGCCCCCAGGCGGGGTATGTTTCTTCTTCATATGCCCCTGGTACGGGGCGTGTCTTTTGTTTCTTATACCCCCCCATAGCGGGGTAAATTCTGCTCTCTTTCTACCCCTGAAGGCGGAGGAGTGCTTCTCTTCATATGTCCCCGGCACGGGAGTGTATCTCTTGCTTCTTATGCCCCCTTGAGGCCGGGGTGCATCTCTTTACGGCTTCTATGCCCCTAGGCGGGGTATGTTGTTTCTTCAAATGCCGCTTGGGCGGAGTATATCTTTCTTCTTATGCTCCCAGATCGGGACGCATGTCTCTTCGTTTCTGTGCCTCGGGTCAGGGTAGATGCTTCTGTTTCTTATGCGCCAAGGGCGGAGTGTAATTTTTTTTGCCCCCAGGCTGGGGTAGGTGCTTCTGCTTCTTATGCGCCAAGGGCGGAGTGTATTTTTTTGTGCCCCCTGAGTGGGGTGGACGCTCTGCATGTGTCCCCGGGTCGGGGTGCAGCTTTGTCTCCCATGGAGGGGGTGTGTTGTTTCTTCAAAAGCCCCCAGACCAGGGTGTATTATTCTCTTTCTTATACTCCCGAGGCGGGAGGGGTTCTCTTCATGTGCCCCCGTGGCGGGATGTGCTTCTTTCTTCAAGTGTCCCTATGCCGGGGTGAATTCTTTTCTTCTTCCCAGACACACCGGGGGGGGGGGGGATGTTTGCTTCTTGTGCTCCCAAGGTGGGGTGTATTGTTGCTTTTGATGCCCCCAAGGTGGGGCGCATTGCTGCTTCTGATGCCCCAGAGCGAGGTATCCCTTTTTTTTTATATATGCCCCCGGCACGGGGTGTATTCCACTTCTAGTGCCCCCAGAGTGGAGTGTATTGCCGCTTTTGATGCGGGGTGTAGTTCTCACTTTTTATGCACCCAAGGCGGGGTGAATTCTTCTTCTTTGTTTACGTGCCCCCATATCGGGGTGTATTCCTCTCTTCATATGCTTCCCAAAGCCGGGGGATGTTATTTGTTCTGCTTCAGATGTCCCCCCCGGGGGGGTTAATGTTGCTTCATGGACTCCGAGCCTGGGGTATGCTCCTTCAAAGGTCCCTAAGCCGGGGTGGATTCTCTTTTCTTCTCATGCTCCCAAGGCGGGATGTAGCTTCTTCAAGTACCCCTAAACAGGAGCGGATTCTTTATGGCTTCTATGTCCCCTGGCGGGGTATGCTTCTTCTTCAAATATCCCTAGGCCGGGGTGGATTCTCTCTTCTTCTCATGCTCCCAAGGCGGGATGTAGCTTCTTCAAGTACCCCTAAACAGGAGCGGATTCTTTATGGCTTCTATGTCCCTTGGCGGGGTATGCTTCTTCTTCAAATACCCCTAGGCCTGGGTGGACTTCTCTTCATATGCCTCTGAGTCGGGGCGTGTTTTTTATAGCTTCTAGGCCCTCGATTCGAGGCATGCTTCTTCTTCAAATACCCCCGAGACGGGGGTGTGTTTCTTGGCTTCATATGCCCCGGACGTGGGGTATATCTTTTGTTTCTTATGCCCCCGAGCCGGGATGTAGCTTCTTGGCCTCATATACTGTAGAGGCGAGGGGTATGTTGCTTCATGTGCCCCCGGGGGGGACGTATTTTGCCTCTACTGCCCCGTGGCAGGGTACATATCTTGACTTCTTACGCCCCCAAGGTGGGGTGTGTTTTCTTCTTGTGCCCCCGGGGTGGGGTATGTTGCTTTTTACACCTGTTGACACCTTGAAAATGAGCGAGGGCAGAAGCAGAATTGAAAAGGAGATTAGACCAACAGTGAAAGATCAATGACGAAGCTCGTCAACCGTCTACCCGGCTGAAGCCTTTTCCCGGCCAAGCTGAGGTCCGGTGCCATTGCCAGTCAGACGGCGGCGCTGATGAAATAGCAGTCACCTGACTGATGAAACCCCCTAGCACACTTTAACAAGAGCTACACTACGGCCTCGTATGAAGGTCTGCAGATGACACGTCATATCAAGTCAGATATTGATTTGTTGACAGATGAGATGTGAGCAAAGATAAAGATAAAGCCAGAACTAGCAAATGAAGATTGTGAAGATTCCGGCAAGGTCCGAGCCATGGAAGAATTACCACTGAAACCATTACCCGGCTAAAGCCTCCTCGGGCTAAAGCTGATGTCCGGTGTTATCGTCATCCAAACGACAGCACTGATGAAATCCCAATCTGCTGACTGATGAAATCTCAAGATGATCTCAACAAAGTTACGTCACTAATACTGGACCTTCTCCAGTTACGATGAATATCAGTTTAAAGAATTAAGAGAAGCCAAGGCACGTGTGAGGCCTAAAAGCCCTAAATGGGCCGGCCAGATGGGCTTCCGGGAGCGGCGCCGGAAACCTCAACAGGAGGCCACTCGGCGCGTCGGGAGCTGCTGCGAGCAGAGTGCCGCGCCGACTTCCACCTGTCGAGAGGGTAAGAGGATCGGGTCGATAAAAACCCACCCCTTCGAAAAACGGAAAAAAAGGATAGAGAGAAAAAAGCTCAGAAGATCCTCACCCTCACCACCGCTAGAAGGAAGAAGAGAGCCTCCTCCACTGAAAGAAAGAGAGAAGAGACCAAAGGAGAAAGCAGAGAGAAGGTCCGAAGCTGATTGAAGGTGGGCACCGGGGAGGGAGAGGAGTCAATGCTCCGCCCTCCCCCCCCCCCCCCATTTCTGTATTTCATCTTCTTGTAATTTCGATTGATGCTACTTCTTCTTCTTCTGATGTATTCTGCGACATCGTAATCGGTTTTCATGCCGCTAGAACAGGACTTAGTCTTTGTTTACAATTTTCTTCTATGTACTCCGTCCCTCTGATGCATGGATGTAATAGTCATGTCCGAATGAATAAACGAATGGAACAGGTCGTGATTGTCGCCTGCTATTGTCTCTGTAAAGGTTTGCCCCCCTATTCCCCTCCACAGTCTGATTATTCGTCTGCATTTTCTTTCTTGAAGATGCCTTCATGCGCTTGTTCCAGAGCCAGGGACAGGCCATCCCTTGGCCTTCGGAACAAAGCCAAGCCACATGACGATTCGCATCTATGAGATTTCGGAGTTTCTGATGCTCGGTCTGCTTATCAACATCATCAGAGTCGTTTCTGGATCAGAGACAGATATCTCTTGGTTCCCAGGACGACGAATGATAACATCAAGCCATCCTCCTGGAATTCTGCATAAGTAATGGTGACAGAGGCTCCTTATGTTCGGGTTTTCTTCCCCAATTCCCCTCAGCTCCTGGCCTTCTTTTGAAACATAAACCAAAATCAGTTGAAACCCGATGAATCCATACGTTTTGATTCCACAGAGCCCATTCACTTTGGCCTGAACCGCCAGGAAACCCCTGATTCATCGACAAATCCAAAAACAGAGTGCCATAAAACCCTAAATTCATCTCAGCACCCTCGTCTGTCTCGGCTCCACAAACAGTAAAACGGATGAACAGCCCTCGGCGCAAGCCTTCTTGCGCCGAGACCCTATCTCCCTAGCGCACCGGGAGCCTCCCTGTTGTTTTACCTCGCGTCGAAAAGCCACCCCACCTCACTATTTCTCCTCGCGCCGGGAAGCCCATGTCGGGAGCCTCTCTGGCCTTCTCTTCCTCGCACCGGGAAGCCTGTACCGGGAGCTTCCCTGGCTTGCTCTTCATCGCGCCGGGAACCCATGGCCGTTTGGCCCTTGCGCCAAAAAGCCTCCTTGGCCTCCTCATAGTGGCGCCGAGAACCCTTGCCTCCTTGCCACTGGCGCCAGGAGCCCCCTGGCCTCCTTGCCATTGGCGCCGGGAACCCATGGCCGTTTGGCCCTTGCGCCGAAAAGCCTCCTTGGCCTCCTCATAGTGGCGCCGAGAACCCTTGCCTCCTTGCCATTGGTGCTGGGAACCCATGGCCGTTTAGCCCTCGCGCCGAAAACCCTTCTTGCCACGCTATTTCGCGCCGAGAACCTATATGCACATCCAAGCTGCCCCGAGAGCCTGCTTTGCCACTCAATTGAACCCCCGGCGCCTGGATCAAACCCACCCAGGGATGCCCATGAGTCACCAGACCTGTCCCGGGGATAAATCGAAGGGAGCCAGACTCCCTTATGTTCCATTGATCCGCACCGGATTCCTGAGCACCCCCCTTTTAGCTAAAGTGAGCTCTGCCACTGCATGAGTGTCACCGGCTTCTATAAGGGAAGAGTCAAACATTGCCCCAGGGCATACATATGCAGTGTGGGAGGTTCGCTCCCTCTTTTTCTTGGCTTTCATCCCGGCACTCCGTGGGTGATAGTCTATTCTCCCCTGGGCATAATCCAGATTATGGGGAGATGCTGCCGAAATGTCGACCGATGTTAAACCCTGATAAGCCCCGGGAAGTACACGTCATGCACCTCCCGTCCGGCCCAATCCTTCGGAGAATATGAACACTGCGAGGCCTTTGGACGGATGAGAAACGTGAAGGGGGACATGTCCCCGATGACTGTCCGGACCCTGCCCCGTCGCTGCGCGGACGGTGTCCTATCTCTACCCGGCATGACCTACACAGAGGGGTCATGCTGATTTAATAACCTATCGTTTACCCAGTTACCTCCTTAGAATAATAATAGCTTCAATATCATGCACTTCGTTTTTTTTGCTGCCCCGAGTGGCCTCCTATTTTGGCGTTTAATCAAGGGTTTTCCTTCTTAGGAAGGGCGTAATTAACGTCACAACCTTTATGGTATGACGGACTTTTGGTCCCGACTCGGACTTCACAATCGACTGACCAAGTCAGATCGAGCGCACAATGAAATCGTCACACATGTGACTGGCACGCCAATTAACCAAACCAATAAATCAATGAATCAATAAAACATTCCAAAATCTATTAAAAATAAAAATCCCCGCGTCCACAAGTCTGGCACGCCCGGTGGGACCTAGTTTCCCTTCATCTCTACGCCGAAATGGGAGGCCCGGTGGGCTCCCCCTCAAATTTCTGATTCCGTGCTTTCGTTATTTTCAGGAAACTACAATGACGGCTAGAATCATCTCTGTACACTTTGATCAACAAGTGGTCGATGTACATGTGCGAGAGGGCTACCTGGCGGTACCTCTTGCGTTCGGATCGATGCCGCCTGCTGTCGGGATGCCCAACTGCCTGGGCCTCATCTTCACCAACTTGCTCGAGATCGACAACCAGGAACGAAAGACTGTTGTCGATACATTGCCACAAGCTACCATCCCCAAAATGAGCCGGGGGATGCAGGATACTGCTGAGGTCGTGGCCTGCTTCGTCCATCACGAGGTGAAAAGGGGCGCACCCTCTGCTGCTGGAAGGAGGAGGAGATCCGACAGGAAAGCCCGATCCACTGTTGCGGGACGCCGGATATCCAACTCAGGAAAGACAATGATGATCGGAGGAATCCGGACGAACCTCAACGACCGCCCGAGGGGGTCAACCCAGATGTGGTCGTCCCGAGAGTACCCACCACCAACAGATTCCAACCTCTAGCTACTAGGGGGGCCGACGTCGAGAAAGAGGACCGAAGGCCGTTGGCACCAAAGCCGCCCAAGTTCAGGCAGATCTGGCGGCAGAAGAAGATCCAGAGCTGGGTCCTAGCTCGAGAAGAAGAAAACATTGTTGATACCACTGTTGCCCGCTTCAGGGTGGGAAGCAGAAGAGAAGAAGGAAGAGACATAAGAAATGCTGCTGCTGTTCACCCCAGGGCTCGGGGTAGGAGAGATGGGGAAGAGAATGAAGGAAGAAATCTGACTACTATTCGCCCAAGGATGAGGGGCAGAAGATATGAGCAGAAGGAAGACCTAATGGTCACCCACCCCATGGCTGGGGGCAAAAGATGGGAAGGAAAGAACTATGCTGCTGCTGCCAACTACTGCCAGGATGAGAGTAGAAGGTTCAGGGAGATAGAGGAAATGAGAATAAGCGAACCAGTCGCTGCTGCCACTCCAAGAAGACCAAGAGCCTGTGCCAGACAGGCCGATATATTCAAATACTGCAGAGCCGAGCATTTGAATGCTCAGGTGGCAAGACTGGCTCATCAGCAGAAGAGCCAGGAAAGATTGATGCTCCAACCAAAGCCACGAAGGCACAATCAAGAAGAGATGAAGCAAGTGGCTCAAGACTACCTCCACTACCTGGGGAATTCCGCCCTCGGGCAGCAAAGATTATCCCGTGCCTTGGGCACCATGGATGAAGAAGAAGAAGAAACCCTTCGGGAAGTGATGCTCGGAGTCTCCTCCTCCGATTCCAATGATTATGAAGAAGGCCACAGAGCCTGGTATGGGAAAGAAGACCTGCATAGGGAAGAAGCCAGAGAAAGAATATCAGTCTTTGACCGGCTCAAATACCCCGATCAGATGAGAAGGAAAGTCTACAGGCAGAGGGAAAAGATGCAGATCTTTGCCTGCAATATGGCCGGGCTTGTCAAAGGGCAGGATATGTTACCGACACAGCCAGATGAACTGCTCAGACTAGCAACCAGACCAGGCCCCGTCACAAGAAGAGGCCAGGCGGCAAAAGATAAGATGAAGACTAATGATGAAGCCTGCAAGATCACCACTATGACAGTTAATGTGGTGACAACGGAAGAGGAAGACAATCCCTTCGTTGATGATGCTGAAGGGACTTCAGAAGATCTACAGATCCCGTCAACCCTGGATCCCATGATCCAGATGATGTTTAGAAGATATCAGCAAGAGATCAATGATCTCAGAAGACAGTTAAATGAGAGGCATGAAGCTACACCGGTCTCCAAGCAAGCCGAGCCTATGGGGCAGACTGCCAGCTCAATAGAAATGGCTATTCCAGCTAATCCTCTTCCGGCTGATAAGGGCAAAGCACCGAGCCAACCCGTTCTGCAGCAGACGGTAGCTCAGCCCTCTGTATCTCAGACGCAGCCTGCCGCGCCTACCTTGCACGCAACTGTGATGACAACTCCTTATAGTCAGCAACAAGCTCACTTCTTCCCGGAAAACATAGATCCGGCCATAGCCCAGAAGCTGATGATTGAAAAGATTGTGGAGATGAAGCTGTCTGAAAAGACTGGTGATGATGCTAGTACCTATGATGTATACAAGGTACCATATCCTCCCCAGTATGCTGCTAAGAGACTACCTCTAGGCGTCAGTAAGCCGCCAAAGTTTGAAAAGTTTAATGGCTAGGGCTCTCCCAGGGAGCACGTGGCTTACTACACCACAATCATGGGTGACTTGGCAGCTGATGAAGCTTATCTGCTTAAGTTCTTCGGCTCATCCCTCACCGGGATAGCCTTTGAATGGTATTCAAGCCTGCCGGCTGGGTCAGTGACCGATTGGCCTGATATGCAAAGAAAGTTCCGCGACAGATTTCACGTCACAGAAAGAGAAATTACAATAGCCGAACTATATGCAACCAGGCAAAAGCAAGATGAAACAGCACTGGACTACATCAAAAGGTGGAGGAACTTAGCTATGAGATGCAGAAGACCTCCTCATCAAGAAGATGCAGTGCAAATATGTAAGCAAAGCCTCAGGAGAGAGGTACTGGAAAAGATGATTGGTGCGGATATTAGAACATTTGATCGATTGAACAATATAGTGGCGGAGGTCGAGACGTTCCTGTCTAAGCGTCCGACGGTCAATGCTCCCACTGTGCCGAAAGGGAAGTCTAATGATCGACGACCATCGCACTCGGAGGCCAACACCGTTGATTTCAGAACCTTCGAGCAACAGAAAGGGAAGAAGGGGGCAGATGAAGCTCCCCCACCAGCAGACACAGCAGAAAGAAAAGATAAGGTCTCTCTGAGAAACAAAATGAGAAAGTCGTACTCTTTCCCGAAAGATAAGACAGCCGCACTATTCAACTGGGCATACAAGTTCAACAAGGTAACATTGCCTGAGCCAAAGAGACCCGATGACGCGGCGAAGAAAGGTGATCCACTGTTCTGTCCATATCACCGTGCGCTGGGGCACGCGATTGAAGATTGCTACGTCTTCAAAGATATTATGGAAGGCATGGTCAAAAAGGGCGAGCTACAGCTGGGAGATTACCAGGTAGAGCCACCTCGTCCACATGAGCCTCCGGCATTAAAAATAGCCGCCAATATGATTTCAATCTACCAGCAGCTGCCTAAGGAGGCCGTTGAAGAATGTACCAGGCATACTTATGAAGCTTGCTTCCTCACCCCACTGAAGGATCAGGAAGGATGGCAGATGAAACCCATAAAGAACAGAAAGAAGACTCCCGCAGTCAATACCAATGGAGCAGTTATCCGCGGTGTCACACCAAGACCCGAACCACCTCCAGTAAAGCCAGTATGGCGCACAGCTGAAACAGGGCCGGTCATCCGGATCCCCACTCATAACCGAAGAAGACAAGTCCCCCTACCTGCGCATAAGGAAGTAAGTCCTGCAGCCAGGCGTCTACAGCAGTATATTAATGGGCTTGATGAATATGAACAGAAAAAGCCCGGGCACCTGCTGGTGAAAGACTGTATACTCTGGGAACAGCTCGAAGAATTGAAAATTAAAGAGCAGTCAGAGGCAGAACAAGAAAAAGCTGAGACTGAACCCTTCTGGGGGCAGGGGCCAATAAAGCCAAATTCCCAGAAAAAGAAGAGACGGCCCAAGTCCAAGAAGGGAAAGAGGGTCGTGACAGTACAATGCAACACCCTGTCAGCACTCTTTACCTCGCCCGGGGAGGATGATGAGGATGAAACATCAAATGCCCCGCTAGAAGCCAACCATGCCGAGGCCTCAACCTCGGCACATGCAACACGCTCCGGAAGAAGGTGGGGGCGCCCACCACCAGCTAATCATAACATTATGTTCAGAGGGGAATAGCCCTACCCGATTTCCGAACCGGAGGTACGAGGTGTCCAGGTTCCTCCCCCTACCGGCTTGTACCAAGAAAAGAAGAAAGGAGGTCAAACTCCAACATTTCTGGAATTTCTGTCTAGTCTAGAAAATGGGCAGTCGATACAGGCTGGGCCAGATAAAGGCAAGGGACCTCAGCAATCGGCGTCTGTAGCCTACGAACAGAATGAGAAAAAAGGGGATAACCCTTTGACGGCACCAGGGGCCGTTGCTATAGAAGAAGCCCCCCAAGAAATCAGTCCCGGGGATGAAACCAGCACTGGGCAGCAGAGGCCACGGGCACCACATGAACCTCCAAAACCCCGATGGGCGGAAGAAATGAGACTGTCTAATGTCAGGGTGGGCAGCCGGATCATGAAAATGCTAAAGAAGCTCCCTACCAGATTCTCCATCTGGGAGATTCTCTCTCTGAGTGAAGAGGCTCGCCAGGCAATTGTTGATGCCTTGCAGTCGCCGGCACAATATGAAGCACTCTTGACAGAAGTGAATTCCGGGCCGTCAGTTACATTCACAGAGGATGACATGCTGACTCCGAATTCCGGCCATAACAGACCGCTGTATATGAGGGGATCCCTGAACTGTCAGCCACTGAACAGGATACTGATAGATCCCGGGGCTGCCGTGAACATTCTCCCATACTGCATCTACCAAAAATATTACTTTGATCTGCAGCTTACCAAGGTCAGAGACATGAAAATTGCAGGATTCAACCAGAAATGTGAGACGCCCCTCGGGGTGGCTGATTTTAACCTCACATTGGGGGATCTCACTACCGTGGTACGATTCTATGTAATCGACTCCAACACCACATATAAGGCCCTACTGGGGAGACCGTGGCTGCATGAATATCAGATAGTGCCGTCCACGCTACATCAATGCATTAAATACTGCCATGAAGGAAAAGAAGAGAGGGTGTTTGCGGATTTGCATCCCTTCGAAGTATTCGAGTGCCATATGCTCGATGCATCCTACTACACGGAGGTGTCGCGAAAGGGTGAAGAGAAAGAGGCTGTGGTCAGCCAGAAAAAGCCGGCGACGAAGGCAAGAAATTGGTCTCCACCGCCACCAAAGGGCTATATTAAAAAGCATGAGGTAGCTCACATCTCTTATGCCGGTGACTTTGCTCGGATCACCCCTCCTAGCATTCACCCGGATGATATCAATGAAGAAATGAAAGAAAAGTACACACAAGTGGAGGTGCCGCAGGGTTTATTTAAACCCATCGTCAGCCTTGAGTACCAGACGGTGCTACCACTGAAGACTATGGAAGTCCCTCGCTTCTGCGAGCCTCCTACCATATTCTACACTGGGGAGTCAGTCGAGGAAGATGATCAAGACTGCATGGTCCCTGAAGAGGCTGCAAACCATATGGTTGTTGACACCCGTTTTATACCGATAAGTTGAGTCGTTTCTCTTACTCCCATTAATTGATGCCCTAAGTTGTCCATTATCTGTTGGGCCATTTTTTGTGGCACGTCCTGGGCCCATTTTATGGGTAGCCTCCCTCCTTAGTAAAGGTCGTATCAATTCAGGGCTTGGCGGACCTTGGCTTTGATTAATTGAATTGTTTTATAAAAGTCAAGTACCCAAGATCATGAACGGTCCCACATCAGCCGTTCAAGAATGGGGCGGTTGATCACAGACCGTTCACACATTTTGGTTATTTTCGGAGGATTTTCTTAATATTCACCGACAGGTTTTTTGTGCGGCCCTAGCCTGCCCGTTCAAACTAATGGACGGGCGAATGTCAACCGCCCATATCTCAGAGTCCTACGCGTATTAATCTCCCCAGACAATTATCCAGATGTTTGAATTATCACCGACAAGCTTAATACGGCTTAGATTGGACCGTTCTACGTTTAAGCGGTCGCCAAGGCGCCGTTCATCTGTCAGGGTCCGACGCCGGCCGTTTCGGTCTGTTCGAGCGATAATTGGGTTAATTATCTGATTCAATTCCATTTCCACCGCCAGGTTGAACGGTCTGAATATAACCGTTCAAGTTGTGCGCGGTCTATCGTTAGACCGTTCATCCCTTCGATGGAGGGTTTTTAACAGATTTTTATCCTTTTATGCATGGTTTTATCCCTGATTTGTTTTAACGATTTCTCCGTGGATAATCAGCCATTTTTGATGCCGTTTTTGACTGGATAAGAGATCTTGATAATATCTATGATTTATCTTTTATAATCTCTACCTAAAAATATCTAAAAACCCCAATTTCGAGGCTGGCCTTCCAGGCTCTATAAATAGACCCTATGGCCGGACGTCGAAAGAGGGGGGGGGGGAGATTTTGGTCGACGGCGAAGCCCTGCCGCATTTTTGAGCGACCTAGCACCAAGGAGGGAGGCTCTCTACGTCCGCATGAGCCTCCGGTTCAGGGAGTAACCCAGTTTTCGTAGTTCTTTCGTCCCGTAGCTCTCGCCGCTCTCTTTCATTGCATGCATCGTTTCTTCCCCACGTGCACTCTCCTTCTCATTATCACGCACACAACCACCCAGTTTTTGTCGCCCTAGGGGTTTAAAATCCCCCAGGTATTCCCTTTTTTTTATTTGTGTGTATGCTTAATTCTTCTCGTTTGAAAGCATACTACGTTATTTAGTTCTAATCTGTGTGTTTCTTCTGTGTCTTCACTTTGTTTTGCAGGTCAGCACTTCATCAGCACGAGGCCCATCCCCTCTGGTCGGCCGGAGAGGGTGGAGGTCGAACCCTTTTCAATTTGCTGCGTAAAGGTATTGAGCGGTTAATCTCTGGCCGTTCAACGGTACGTGCGGTGCATAAACGGCCGTTCTTCCTCGAAGCGCGGTCCACATAGTGCCGTCCATCCCACTGCAGCAGTTCCTCCCGCGTCCTTCGCAGCGTCCCAAGGCGATCTATCGTAAGACCGCTCAACTCCCGGCGGTCCTAAGGGAACCGTTCATCCCTCAACGCTGCACTAAGGCGAGTGTCTCCCCACTTTCCAAGGTACGGCGTGTCTATCACGTACGGCATCTTGGTGGCGATCACGGTACTCTTCATTGTTCCCTGTCCTCCTTTCTTTCTCTCACTCTCGTGGTTTGCCCGTCTCACGTTGTCCCCGCACCTGATGCACTTTGACCCTTAGTGGAGGGAGAGAGGAGAAAAATATATGTCTACATCCCTTTTGTGGCGATCACGGTGGGACGCCTAATGCCCATCGTGCTTTTGAGTTGCTGACCCCTCCTTAGTTGTTGCCCAGGTTTTTTTTCTTGGAGTGATTTACAGGTTGGATGCGGTTTCTGTCCTCTGGCGTAAACACGGTTCGTCCAGAGCCGCCTACCCACGCGCACGGTCGATACTCCACCGTCCAACCTCTGCCATCAGAGCCAGCTACTCCGACCTTTCCTGTCACAGACGGCGACCTGGATGCCGTCATCTGTTTGAGCGGCTTTCACATAGCCGTCCCGCTCCCAGGCACAGGTACGCTGTACTTTTCTGGGTGGCAGATACGCGTCTGTGACGCGGCGGTTCAAGTACGTGAGCGGTCGACTATCAGCCGTCGGTCTGGTATTTCCCTTGCTTTCTTCCCGTCAAATACGGTTGGATATTAACCGTCTGTGTACTTAGAGCGGTCAGAGGAGGACCGCACATCTCCTGTCACAGTGCATTTATTTCATCTTGGTTAGTTTTCGCATGATATATATTGCTCCTGGTGCTGTTCATTGACTCCCCCTGCTCTCTTATTATCACTATTGCATCACCATGCTCTTTATTACTCATGTGTATACTTATTCATTGATCGATAGCTGCTAGGCTAGTTTGTGCATGCACTCCGGTGCGCATAGGAGCATCGACATCTTCCCATATTAGTTGCATTCCTACCAAGGTAGGGTTTCCTCTCGTCTCCATATTCCTTGGAGCCGACTAGGGACCTTGCTGAGGACCTCCGTAAGCCCCCGTGAGCCGTGGATTCCCACACGGACGCCGGGCAGGTGTTCGACACATTTTATTTTATCTGGTTTATTTGTTTATTTGTTTATTTATGTTTATGTTTATGGATTTATTGGCGTGCCAGTCACCGTGGTGACGATTCTTATTTTGCGCTCGATCTGACTTGGTCAGTCGATTGTGAGTGATCGTGTCTGGACTAGAAGTCCGTCATACCCTGAACGCTATGACGTTAATTACGTCCTCCCTAAGGAAGACAACCCTTGATTAAACGCTAGAGGTAGGAGGAAGACAGCGGTAAAGCCGTATGCTCAAAGGAGACAAAGTTCATCTGCTTGCAAGACGTTAAACGTATTTGAACAGAGCAGGGGTTTATTAATTACGGGAGAAACCCGCCGGCATATTCCCACCATCTTGGATGATGCCAATTGGGGAATAGGAAACCACCCATGCAGCGGCAGGGTAGGCTCCGCAAAAGATCGGGTATATATAGACATAACCCGGAATTCGGATAGGGACCGGCCTGATGTAACACACCCGGTACGAGTGCGATGTCTTATTAATATCCCCCTTCGGAGGGCCATCGGAGATCACGCAAGGGCATAACTCCGTGGGCCAGCGGGGTTAGAGGAGAATACCACACTCGATTGGTGGGGATATGTAAATTTCGGCAGCATGTTCCCTCAACCTGGATTATGCCAAGGAAGGATAGGTCATCGTCCACGGAGAGCCGGGACAACGACCGAACAAAGATGGGCACCAGGCCCAGGGACATCTCTTGCCTTCATATCATTGATCAATATTCCCTTGGAACCCGTCAGAACGCATGTAAGGACATGGTTCTTTGGGCCCATAAGGCAGCGGTGACATCCGGGTTCGGGACGAGAGCTGTAGGGGAGGTCTTCCCCATTATTGTATCTCATCAAGACACAAGTGATGGTCTGTGAGTATCCCCTTAAACGGATGTAGGGGAGATTAAGAAGTTTGAAGAAGAACGGTGCAGAGATGGGCCTCGGAGTGGGTTTCATTTGACTGAAGGAGGGATCTCGGCGTGATCTTTGGCTTGGACAAAGGGGGCTCTCGGCCTGGACATTTAATGGACAAAGGGGGGCTCTCGGCCTGGTCCTTGGGTTGGCCAAAGGGGGTTCTCGGCCTGGTATCTGGTGGATGGAGAGGGGCTCTCGGCCTGGTCATTGGGCTGGCCAAGGGGCTTCTCGGCGGCCAAAGAAAGGCTCTCGGCTGGGGGTTCTCGGCGGCCAACAAAGGGGTCTCGGCCAGGGGTCTATCCGCCAAAAGAGGGAGGAAGGCCTCTCGGCCTGGGGCTTCTCGGCGGGCTCCTGGGCGCGCCAGAAAGGGGGGGCGCCGAGAGGGGTATCATCAAGCTTTGGGCAAAAGGGTGTGAATGGCTGCAAAGGCAGAGGGGCTCTCGGCAGAGGGCTTCCGGCGCGCTCCTGGCCACGCCGGGAGTCTTGCACATAGCTTCACGTGGAAAGTATTTGTAACAGACTGGGTTGTCGTTTAGCTAAAAGAAGGAGAAGGCCTCTCGGCCTTATGGTTCTCGGCGGGGAAACTCGCACGCCGAGAAGATGAAATGCAGAAGGATTTCAGGGTTTCAGAGCTCAAAAACGATGCTCTGTTTAGATGTTTTCTGGGATTTCAAGCTCAAATTGATGCCGGGCCAGAAGTGCAAAGGGGGAATTTCATGGAGGCTTCTATTAGAAGGGTGCCAAGGGAATTGGACGGTGGAATCAATGAAAGAAACCAAACCATCACCTGATCATGTGGAGGGTTTTATCTGCTTGTTGCAGGCCATTTGGGGGAGTTAAGAGATGACTATCCTCCGACCCCTCCAGACGAGCCCAGTGACATTAAAACAAACGGAGAAGGAGTGACTCTCAACGTATAAACTTCAGGCCCTAAGCATTCAATATTTAGAATGGAGGACCTGAGATCGGATCATCATTTATGAGAGCTGGACAGCCCAGGAAACCAAGAGACTGATATCTCTGGTTCCTGAACCGCGTAAGAGGGCTCGTCAGAAAACTCAGGTTATATGTATAGGGAAACGGCCATTGAGATCGGAGGGGGAAGAAAAGAACAAAACTCAATAACCCATTGGATGGGGGTAGGAGTCCTATCCTCGTCCCTCTTCGAAGAACAAACCCATACGATCGGCTCCGAAACCCAAAGAGTCTAATCTATATTTCTTTCAGACAAAGGCCATATACATAGAGAGACAGACAGAGATCAGATGCCTTAATCCATCAATGCCCAGACGGGCCATCTCGATGTTTCATTGCATTGCATAAAGAAAATCTTACACTGATCATGAAAGAAAAATGCAAGGCAGAAAGCTAAAAATCAAGGCCGAAACTCTCCGGCTACAGTTGATAAATCGAGAGAGGACTCGCTATATTACATCAGATAAAAGAAAAAACATGGAGGAGGGGAGGGTGGAGCATTGACTCCTCTCCCTCCCCAGTGCCCACCTGGAGCTTTCCTTCTTCTTCTCTTCTCTGTTGGTTGAAAGGGGGGGGGGGGTGGCTCTTGCTCTCCGAATGGGACTCCCTCTCTATCGTTCTATTGCTCTATCTTTTTTTTCTTTCTTCCGATCGATCCCTTTTTTCTCTCGATCCCCTTTTCCCAGCCGTCTCTCTGGTCTCTCTTTCTTTTTTCTTTTTCACCTACTTCTTCTTAGCCACCTCCTTCTCTCTTAGAAGGGAGGGGGTTTTATAACCCTTTTCCTCTTTCTTCTCGGCAGGCACCTTCACGGCGCGCTTGAGGTAGGCTTCCCGGCGCGCTCAAATTTGATCTCTCGATGTCAGTATCTGGGCTTTGACATGGGCTTTCGGCGCCACCTTCATATAGGCCCACTTGGGGTTTCTTTAAGCATATCATCATCCCAAAGGGTCTATCATCTATGAAATATCTTGTATTGAAATCGCGATTGCAATCTTCATCAGTCCACAGATAAGGTTTTATCAGTCCGTAGACAGGGGTTTCATCAGTCCGCAGACAGGGTTTTATCAGTCCGTAGACAGGGATTTCATCAGTCCGCAGACAGGGTTTTATCAGTCCGTAGACAGGGATTTCATCAGTCCGTAGACAGGGTTTTATCAGTCCGTAGATAGGGATTTCATCAGTCCGTAGATAGAGATTTCATCAGTCCGTAGACAGGGATTTCATCTTATCAATATCGTCACTCAAATGGCGACGAGCTCGGACATCAGCTTTAGTCTGGGAAGACCTCAGCCGGGTGCATAATCTGTGGAGACGATTCTTCTTCTGCTCTATCTTCTCAGGAGCCTTTACCATCTTCATCTGCCGGTGCTGGCTTCATCTTTATCTCATATTACTTCCGTCAGTAAGCCGACATCTGACTTACCCTGACATATCGTCCGTGACTTCTTGGACGAAGCAGTAGTACAACTCTTCTTAAAGGGCTGGAAGATCTCACTAGTCGAGTGACTGCTGCTTTATCAGTGCTGGCGTCTGAATGACATTGGCACCGGGCATCAGCTTCGGCCGACAAGGGCTTTAGCCGGGTGAAAGATTGATAAGCTTCATCATTAGTCTTTCACTGTTGGTCAGACCTTCTTTTCAATTATGTCTCCACACTTGTTCATTTTCCGGGTGTCAACAAATGCCCCCCACCTGCAGGCAGCGTAAGCGCAGAATAAGCGCCACGGGGGTTGCAGGTGTTCTTTTACTATTCGAGGGTATCTTCCTCAATTTATCTTCAATTCAGTTCTCAGGCCTGATCATCTCGCTGTAACAGTATTCTGCACATCGATGTTTCTTCTCTTCATATTTTCTGTCATTATTTTCAGCATTTGGGGCTTTTCGGCCTACAGGACCTCCCGACGCGAAGCTTCTCGGCGCAGCCTGGTTGGCTAGGCTCTCGGCATGGACCTTCTCGGTGCACCCTGGCGCAGGGGGGGTCTCGGCCTGGGATGTTCTCGGCCTAGGGGCCTTCTCGGCGCGACCTGGCCGCAGAGGGGCCTCGGCCTGGGGGCTTCTCGGCCTGAGGGCTTCTCGGCGCGCCCTGGCCGCAGGGTGGCCTCGGCCTGGGGGCTTCTCGGCGCGCCTTCTGGCCGCCGGGGGCTCTCGACCTAGAGGTTCTCGGCGCGCGTTTCACCGCGCCGAGACCCTCGTCGCCTGGGCCCCTATTTAGGGCGCCGACGGCCTATTTTTCTTCATTCTTCACCGTTCTCTCTCTTTCTTCAGTTTTTTTTCATTTCCTCTCTTCGGCGCGAGCCGTCTTCGTCCTCTCGGCCGTGGCCGCGGGTCCTTCCGTCCTGGGTGACGTCTTTTAGGGATTCAATCCCTTTGCTTCCGGGATCACCCCCTCTTGGTTGGTGACTCCCTATTCTTTTTGGGCAGATCCCGAATAAGGGGAGATGCTGCCGAAATTTTTATAGAATCTCATGTTGCAATCCTTATAAGACTGACTTTTAATCCATATTTCTTCTTTTGTTTACAGATATAGCAATGGCTTCTGGCTCTGCTGCTGCATCTTCCGGAGCTGTTGGAGCTAGTTCATCGGCCCAGCCAGACATATCTCGGGCCACAGTGAATTGGTTGAACGTGCACAGCCTGGATTATTGATGTGGCACAGCTCAAAGACCACTAAATATGATGAGATGACCCTAGGACTTAGACCCACAAGCATACAAGCGCTCAATGATTTTCACAACGACGATTTCTGCTCACTCGGTTCACACGTTCACCCGGTGGGTCCGGGAGATGATGGTGAGGGTCCGAGGCGGGACCCAATTATCCTAATGGACTTACAATGCTAAGGCTGACCTCCAATGGGCCTGGGAGTCCCAACTTTGTGGGTGGCCGGCCCGCAAGGCGGGGTGTGGGGTGGCACTCACTCACGGGCCGCGGTGGGCACGATATTGCTTAAAATGAATTCCGAGCACTCTCTTACCGTCCGACGGGCATTCAAGACAATACTACATTTGCAGAAATGAAGCTACAAGGGTGTGATCAGAAGCTCACCTGATCGGTGTGAAGACACCGATCCCGTTCGGAGACGAGGGCGCGCCGGGAGGCGAGGGTATACACCCGATCGCCGCGGCGATGGGACTTGACCTGAAAATGTGAAGAGGTACAGCACTACGCCCCTTGCAAGGGGGGGATCTTGGGGTGGGGGTTAATGTATTACAACCAAAAATTACCTCCACGCAGGGAGGGGCCTTCAGCCGGCCAAGCGGGGAGGGGAACGAGCGAGATAGAGTCGACTTTCCGAGCTTTGCCGATTCTGCCTAGCTTCTATAATTCTGGACAGAGGGCCGATGTCGATGCTGCCAATAATTCCACCGAGCTTGGAATCTAATGAAACTTGTGCCAAAAGCTTGCTAACCGGAGAGGGGTGCGGCTTGAATTTTTGGACTACGTTCTGATCTGGGGGCTGACTGCTCCAGCGACTGGAAGATGGATGCAGCTCTGGTCTCTGGCCGAGCTCAGTCTGAAACAGCAGGTTGCAGAAGCTACCACGATCGCTCCTGAGCTCCAAATTTGGCACCGCTAGACTTGTTGGAATTGTGGACGAGTCTACTTTGCAGAAAAATAAACGGGGAAGTCTTTTGATGTTGGAGATGAGCTGGGTGTCCAGAGAAGTGGACGGTGGTCGGTGCAGACTGTGAGGAGGCAGACCGGCGTGGGTGTGGTAGAAAATTGGTATCTCTGGTTGTCGGATGCTGAACGGGGTTCCGCCTTCTGTTCCTGGACGCTGACAGGGGGAGGAAGAACTTTGTAGAAGACCTTGAAGACTGGTTCCTTCAAGGTTCATCGTGGGAGAGTCTTCTCTGCCGCTCTGGCTCCTGGTCTGAGAGGTTCTGCGCAGTCGGGGAAGAACAGCTTTCATGGACGGCCACGAACTCGGAATGGAGTGATTCCACCTCACCTGCGAAGAGCACAGAGAGGCCTTTCCATAAAGTTAGGCCACGTCACCATCAGAACCAGGATGCATTCATGGACGTCGCTGCAACAGAGTGCTAAACTGCAGGTCGGCCTGCACACAAAGCTGGAGTGGAGAAGAGAGGAGGGGGCGAACTTGGCTTGAGGGGAGAGGAGGGGTGCGACCTAGGGAGCAAGGAGGGAAGGGGAGATTCGAATTTGGGCTTTGGAATGAGTTAATTCAGCCTTGGGAAGGTGGAGATATGCTTAGGGAAGTGAAAGGGGTAGGTGGTGGTTGGAGGGTGGGGTTTTGAGTGGTGGAACTTCCTTGGGACTAGGTGAGGATTAAAGAGGGGTTGTGGGAAGTTGTGGGGAGTTAATGGAGGTAGGTGGGGGTTGGAAGTGGTTGAGAGGGGGAGGAGAGAGAGTGAATTTCAAAATTTAGAGAGAGGAGGAGAGAGAATGGAGAGATAATGAGAGAGAGAGAGATATTGAGAGAGTTTGAAAGGGTTTTCTTCAATATTCATCAAAAGTTGAATACAAGAGGAGAGATGGGGCCTATATATAGGCAAACATTCTTTACATGACCAAAATACCCTTGATAATAAGATAAAAGACCGAGCATATCCTAGACTCAATCCTATGGGCCCATAACTAAAGTAATAAGGCCCAATTAAACATAACAAGGGAAATGGACTAAAACCATATGACTCAATAAAGGAAAATACATAAGATAGGACTCAATAAAAAGAAAATACATAAAATGAAACTTGGGAAATGAAGATAACAAGTGTAGACCATGATCAATCCATATCAAGAGTGTGCAGGCGATCAAAGCTAGAGGGGTGTCGGGAGATGCCCTCATCAAATCCCCCGGGGTGGGGAGAGCTCGACCCTGTCGAGTATGGGTCTGCCTGGCTGTCGTACTGCTCCATCATGTCGGGATCCAAGCATATCAAATCCTCCCGACTCACCCATGTATCCTCGATCGGGGGACGGCTCTTCCACCTAACCAGATAGCGCTGATACACCCTGTGCCACGTAATGATACTCTGCTCATCCAGTATTGCCTCTACCTGCTCTCGTCGGTCTCTCAAGCTAGAAAGTGGAGTCCCTCCGGGAGTGTCTCTCATAAGGGGGGGTAAAGGCTCAAGCTCCTCACTGGGTTCCACCGCGGGGCCTTTGTGGGGTACCAGGTCCGCCACACTGAAGGTAGGGTGCACCCCATAGCTTTCTGGTAGGTCAAGCTCATAAGCATTGCTGCCAAGTCGTCGTAGAACTCGAAAGGGTCCCGAACCCCGTGCCCTCAACTTGGAGGCAGGTCCCGGAAGGAGCTGCTCCATCCTCACCATCACCGAGTCTCCCACTTGGAACTCGTAGTGGCGCCGAAGAGCATCTGCCCGCCTTTTGTAAGTCTCATTGATCCTTCCTATATGCTTGCGAGAATGCGTATGCCAAGGTGGACCTGGGCAGCCAAATGTAGACCGATCACACTTTGATGCTATGAAGACTGTGGTAGTCTTAGGAGGGCCGGGACATCCATAGATGAACCTTTTATGCATGGGTGTGATAAATGTCGGGGGACCCGGACATCCATGTATGCTCCTATCATGCTTAAGACTCATGATGAATGAAGGTGGGCCAATACATCCGAATATGGTCCACTTATGCTGCCTACTTGACATGTGGGTGATGTGGATGAATGTACCCGACTTATGAATCATGTCAAATGGTGTGGTAGGCCTGGACACATGCATATTTATCCCAAAGGTGACTTCCATGTGCATAGATGTGGGATGACTTTTGAACGTCCACGTGAATGGGTCGAAGGGATCTAAGAACGTGGTTATGGGGTGGGACACTTCATCAATCCCAAGGTGTTTGTTGCCTAAGGTCAAGGCTCTCATGTTGTAACCCGATTCTAGGAAGGGAGGAGTTTGGGTCGACATGGGCGATGTGGGTAAGGTGAGGTGGGTGGTGAATAGGGAAAGTGGATCACATGGAGATTTAGGCTCCCATAGAAAAGGGTCAAAGGGATTATGGTAAGGGTCACCTAGGTAGGGGTACTCCATGTTCTCAAGGTCCTCAAATGGCGAATCATCTCTCTCTAAGATAATTGGGCCAAGGTTGCTAATGGGTTGGCTAATCAAAGTACTTGGGATCTCAATGGTTGGGGAGTAGACTAGGATGGGTTCCTCCTCCATGGGAAGAAGGAGTATGATCTCACTTGTAAATTGGCCATTGGTGTAGATGGAAGTGATGGAGCCAATGGTGGGGTAAGCTAAGATAATGGTGCTAGACTCTGATGGCCTCATGGCTAGCATATCGGTCAAGTGGACTTGCCAATGTAGGTAGGCCACTAAGTCTCCCAAATCTTCTACACAATAGGAGGTTTGATAAGTGACATGAGGCTGAGTGGGAATGAGTTGGGATTGATGTCCCATGAGTAGGTGGTTTGGTTGTAAACTAGGAATGGTGAGGCCTTGCTTGAGCCATAGGAATATGGACTTATCTATGGTGATGGTGTCATGGGGAAGGGTGTATAGCTCTTGAAGAACTAGGTTAGGAGGGGTGGGTGAGTTGTATGGCCCTTGGATTTCCTTGATTTTAGGAGGTGGATCCGAATTGGTATCCCTCTCCACTTGGGTAGGTGTGTGGGTTGCAACTCCTAAGGACAATGGGGTAGGAAGGCCTATGGTGGGTGGGTTGGTGTTAGTCGAGGCATGGCGCACTCGAGGAGGTGAGCAAGGTCGGACATGGGTTGGACTTGGGAGTGGAAGTAGTGGAGGCCTAATTTGGGGTAAGATTGGTGTAGGAAGCGGGAGGTGGGTTGGGTGAGGGGTTTTGGGTTTTGGGGTGGTGGCCATTATGGGCCTTGGTGGAGGGGTGGACATGGTGTCCACATGGTTTTTAATGGTGAGGGTTGGATGAGTGGTGGTCACCATGGAGGGAATTGGGTTGGTTAGGGGTCTCTTGCCCTTGGGATCACTTGGGGTGGAAGTGGGGGCTAAAGGGGCTTGACTAGTGTAGGTTAGGGAAGGGGGTTTTGGTTGGGATGTGGGGGACCTCATGGGGTTAGGTGGGGAGGTGGAGGTCTTAGGTACTTGGGTTTTAGTGATAAGGGTTTGGACGGGTGGGGTGGGAGGAGTGGGAGTGCTCCTTGGGTTTTGGTGATCCGAGTGGGATGGGGACACATACCTAGCCCTTAGTTGATCCTTCCTGTCCTCCCATGTGGTGAGGGGAGCTTCCCGTCTAATTATCCTTAAGCCCTCAATTTTACACCAATGAGTTTGAGCCCTTTTGGTTAGTTGTATTTTGGCAACCCATGCCTTTTCATCCTCGGAAATATGATACCAATTGAAGTATTGGTCCATTGTAGCTTCCCAATCTAAATATTTGCTAGGAGAGGTCCCATCAAAGGTGGGAAGTAGGAAAGGGGCCATCCAATCGTCCGTCCTTAGGGCGGGCCTATTTTTTCCAAGTTGGTTGAGTCGGCCCGATATGTTATCAAGCCGCTCATTGGCATAGGTCAAGGCTTTCATGAAGTAGTTGAAGTCATGAGTGTTAGTGGTAGGCATCCCTTGGGGTTTTGGATTCATTGTGGGATTGGAAGATGTAGTATTGGGTTGAAAGCGAGTACCACTACGAGTGGTCATGCAAGGTTGGGTGGGCTATGCAAGGGTGTGCGGATGCACCTATGAAAGACTTAGTGTGACCCAAGACTAGACTTGTAAGGACAAGTCTATGACCGCTCTGATATCACTTGATGTGGCACAGCCCAAAGACCACTAAATATGATGAGATGACCCTAGTACTTAGACCCGCAAGCATACAAGCGCTCAATGATTTTCACAACGATGATTTCTGCTCACTCGGTTCACACGTTCACCCGGTGGGTCCGGGAGATGATGGTGAGGGTCCGAGGCGGGACCCAATTGTCCTAATGGACTTACAATGCTAAGGCTGACCTCCAATGGGCCTGGGAGTCCCAACTTTGTGGGTGGCCGGCCTGCAAGGCGGGCTGTGGGGTGGCACTCACTCACGGGCTGCGGTGGGCACAATATTGCTTAAAATGAATTCCGAGCACTCTCTTACCGTCCAACATTTGCAGAAATGAAGCTACAAGGGTGTGATCAGAAGCTCACCTGATCGGTGTGAAGACACCGATCCCGTTCGGAGACGAGGGCGCGCCGGGAGGCGAGGGTATACACCCGATCGCCGCGGCGATGGGACTTGACCTGAAAATGTGAAGAGGTACAGCACTACGCCCCTTGCAAGGGGGGGATCTTGGGGTGGGGGTTAATGTATTACAACCAAAAATTACCTCCACGCAGGGAGGGGTCTTCAGCCGGCCAAGCGGGGAGGGGAACGAGCGAGATAGAGTCGACTTTCCGAGCTTTGCCGATTCTGCCTAGCTTCTGTAATTCTGGACAGAGGGCCGATGTCGATGCTGCCAATAATTCCACCGAGCTTGGAATCTAATGAAACTTGCGCCAAAAGCTTGCTAACCGGAGAGGGGTGCGGCTTGAATTTTTGGACTACGTTCTGATCTAGGGGCTGACTGCTCCAGCGACTGGAAGATGGATGCAGCTCTGGTCTCTGGCCGAGCTCAGTCTGAAACAGCAGGTTTCAGAAGCTGCCACGATCGCTCCTGAGCTCCAAATTTGGCACTGCTAGACTCGTTGGAATCGTGGACAAGTCTACTTTGCAGAAAAACAAACGGGGAAGTCTTCTGATGTTGGAGATGAGCTGGGTGTCCAGAGAAGTGGACGGTGGTCGGTGCAGACTGTGAGGAGGCAGACCGGCGTGGGTGTGGTAGAAAATTGGTATCTCTGGTTGTCGGATGCCGAACGGGGTTCTGCCTTCTGTTCCTGGACGCTGACAGGGGGAGGAAGAACTTTGTAGAAGACCTCGAAGACTGGTTCCTTCAAGGTTCATCGTGGGAGAGTCTTCTCTGCCGCTCTGGCTCCTGGTCTGAGAGGTTCTGCGCAGTCGGGGAAGAACAGCCTTCATGGACGGCCACGAACTCGGAATGGAGTGATTCCACCTCGCCTGCGAAGAGCACAGAGAGGTATTTCCATAAAGTTAGGCCACTTCACCAGCAGAACCAGGATGCAGTCGTGGACGTCGCTGCAACAGAGTGCTAAACTGCAGGTCGGCCTGCACACAAAGCTGGAGTGGAGAAGAGAGGAGGGGGCGAACTTGGCTTGAGGGGAGAGGAGGGGTGCGACCTAGGGAGCAAGGAGGGAAGGGGAGATTCGAATTTGGGCTTTGGAATGAGTTAATTCAGCCTTGGGAAGGTGGAGATATGCTTAGGGAAGTGAAAGGGGTAGGTGGTGGTTGGAGGGTGGGGTTTTAAGTGGTGGAACTTCCTTGGGACTAGGTGAGGATTAAAGAGGGGTTGTGGGAAGTTGTGGGGAGTTAATGGAGGTAGGTGGGGGTTGGAAGTGGTTGAGAGGGGGAGGAGAGAGAGTGAATTTTGAAATTTAGAGAGAGGAGGAGAGAGAATGGAGAGATAATGAGAGAGAGAGAGATATTGAGAGAGTTTGAAAGGGTTTTCTTCAATATTCATCAAAAGTTGAATACAAGAGGAGAGATGGGGCCTATATATAGGCAACCATTCTTTACATGACCAAAATACCCTTGATAATAAGATAAAAGACCGAGCATATCCTAGACTCAATCCTATGGGCCCATAACTAAAGTAATAAGGCCCAATTAAACATAACAAGGGAAATGGACTAAAACCATATGACTCAATAAAGGAAAATACATAAGATAGGACTCAATAAAAAGAAAATACATAAAATGAAACTTGGGAAATGAAGATAACAAGTGTAGACCATGATCAATCCATATCAAGAGTGTGCAGGCGATCAAAGCTAGAGGGGTGTCGGGAGATGCCCTCATCAATTATGGATATGATAGAATAGCTTCAGTTGACGAATCATCTGATTCTGAAACTGACACAGTGTCGACGGCCCGGGTATACTCCACGGTGACCGAGACATGCTTCAGGCGGGATAATAACTACCGGCCAGACTTCCCGAAGGATCGCCACTTGATGCCGTTCATCCGGACCTTCACAGTCGGTGGCTTGCGAGATTATCGGATAGCTCGCGTAGTTGAAGCTGCCATCCTTGCCGAGCGGGATAGCCTGAAGGAATCAGTGTATCGCAGCAAGGCTATATATCTTCCCGGGGAGAAGCGGGACTGGGACGCAGTCCTTGGAATATCGGAGCTAGAATCGGAGAAAAAGATGCTGACTCGGGCACCGGAATTTACACCTGCTCGGTGGGACAATGCTGGCGGCCGAGTTCATAGGGAGAAGCCCAGCTATGGTATGTTCCTGGCACCTATAAAGTGGGGATATCGCGAAGAGCCCTTCGTGCTAAATTGTTCGGCCATTCAGTTCAAGTACCATTTGTCGGCTGGTTGGTTCGGAGACTGCAAGATCACTGACTCCCATCTATTCCGAGTAGGGGCAGTAGAATTTACCGAGTTTGTTCTGACGGAATATGCCCCTCTGCTGATCAGAGCGGGAGTATACCACAGTGTTTTCGCTTCCAGATTCCGATATCCCATCTCCAGGGGGTTATGTTGCGGGATGTTTGAAGTGTTCTGTCCTTTGTTCAACACTTTTTATACAGCAGAGGGTGAGACATCCCTAGACCTCTGGAGTTTATCACGGCTCTCCGGTCTGCCTATTGACGGTGAACCGTATGAAGAAGTCTGCTTGGCAGACTCCGAGAAAGACAGCTCTGATGGGGAAGGCAAGTATTCCCTTGGCTTCTCTTACCGATATCTGATGAAGGTCTATCGCTCCATCTATCTGGCATATAGTAGAGGATCCTCTAAAGGCTATCATCCCCGAGAGAAAGGTAGCAAACTGAGGGTCCGGATAGGGCAGTGGCTCCAGTACTTCTTCGACGGTCCCCTGAAATATGCAGATTTCCCCTCCATGGGTCCTGTTGCGAGTAAGCAGATAAGAGCTCCCCGCTATAAATCGGCACTGCCATCTTCATTGCGCCATGCGGGCAAAGGTGGTCCCAACCCGGAAGGGGTAGATCCCATCACACACTGTGCAGCTTATTTCACATTCTGGCTGTGTACTTTTGCTCTTCCACAAGGGGACGAGACAGTCATTCGGCTAGAGGCCATATATCCAGCTTGTCAGATGGCCTGGGGGATGAAGCTGTCGCTCTACCCAGTGGCCCCGTGTTTGATCTATAAATCTTTGGGGGACCTGTACAAGCATCGGACTCCCCGTTCTTTGAGGACCGTGGGTCCTTTTCATTTCTTCAATGCCTGGGTCTGCAGTATATTCCCTGAATTAGCTCCGAGAACCTTGCAGGCGGATACAGTGTCACCCAGGATGATTGAATTTGCCAGCGCTGAGCCTGGTCCCTTTTATGATCAGCTATTTAAAATAAGGGGCCGACTGATAAAAGTACCAGTGGACGCCCCTGGCAGCATACATTTCTGGAGCTTGGCCGCGGGTTCAGCTCCTTTGATTGATCCTCAAAGAGAGTGCAAGCTGGAGGAGATAGAGACATATATCCACCCCGTCTCAGGGGTCAACACTGCTCGGCCAATCCTGGAACCGGAGCTGGTGAGATGGGCCATGGCAATTCGGCCTAGTGTTTTGGTTTACAGAAAGGGTGGCCTGCTTCTATTGGAGCCATACTATCCATTCCGATTTGGGCGGAACTTTGGTTATGACCAGCACATCCCTACATCAGTTGCTCAATTTCCCTTGGATAGCAGGGCCAAGCACGGGTCCACCATTGTCGGCGACGGCCGGTTGTGGTGGGATTTCTATCATCGTCAGGATGACGCAATCTTCAGGGTGCCCACCGTCTCCAACCGTGTTCCCTGGGTAACATCAGAATATATCAAATGGTGGAACATTCGGACCGACTTTTTCAGGGATGGCAGGGGTGCTTTCTGGGATGTAGCAGAGCGCTCTTTCCTGAAACAGCAGCCTGGGCCGGTGTTTGAAATCCCTGAGGCCCATTTGAGAAAGCTTTATTCGCAGAACCGAGGGAGGCAGAGAACTATCTGGCCCAGCGTCGAGCTCTGAAGGAAAAGAATTCTGAGCCGCCCGCTCCTGTTTTTGCCGCTATTAACGAAGACAGTTTCGTAAAGACCCTGAAACATCTGTGCCATATAGGAGATGATCGCTTGGAGGCACAACAGTATCCATTTCCTATTGAAGAGCCGCTCCCGGCAGTAGCTCATTGGAGGGGTCCAGTTGATAAATTTCATCCGTATAGGACGTTTGTACGCCGGGAAGATAGAACTCAGACGTATTATAAGCAAACGTCCTGGCTGTTCATTCTGCTGAATTTGCATGGATTATCTGCAGAAAGCCCGATAGCTGGCATTTTGAACAAGCCGCTGTTTATATCATTTCATTATGTCGATGGCTGGGGCATGGACCATCTTGACTTGTTTCGCTGCCTTGATTTTCATGGCCATAATGACCTGGCAGCTTTAGTGGAGAAATGCCAGATATTCGGCGATGTTTGCTGGCTTATCAAGGAGGCTGCTTCCCGCTCCAAAGAAGTGGCTTATCTGTACTGGCCGCTCTCTGTATTTTATGATGGACCAGCAGGTATAATCTTTTCCTTTCTGACTGCAGTGTTTTCTGTTTAGCATCTGAATTTTGCATCTATTGATCCCATCATCTTTCTGCCGTTCTTAACAGACCGGCCCGACATAAAGCGGCAGGGGCTCTACAGGAAGATTATTGCGCAGGCCGAGAAGCCCACTTATTTTGAAGTCCCTGTAGCAGCACCGACTACTACTCCCCTGCCTCCTGGCAAGAAGAGGAAGGCTTCTGCAGTCAAGGCTGCGGTTGGGAAGGCCAGGAAGGCCAAAAAGGCCCATGCTCAACAATCGGCTTCGATAGCGATGGACACCGGGACCCCTCTCCCTGACATTCCCTCATTTGATGAGTTCGAAACTCAGAGGGAGGCTGCTCAGGCATCAGTTCAGGGTAACATCAATATTCTACCATTGCATTCTTCATTCTCTCTTGCTGGATTTCAGAGGAGTGTTTAAATCTGACCACTCCTTTTTGCACAGCTGAAGAGACAGTCATGGCACCTTCTGTGGTGGAGAGCAGATTGCCTTCTCCTACGCCGGCTAGTGAGGCGGAGGGTAAGCATGCCCTTTTCATCTTTTTCTGTTCATTTCAACTGCTTTTCATCGTCCCTCTCACAGGCTTTTCTTTATAGTGATGGCCGGGGAGGAGACTGAGATTACAGGAGCGGCTGGCGACATTACTCAGCCGCGGGAGGGTTATAAGACCCATGCGAAATGGGGCCCCGCTCCCGGAAGGCGCATAGTTACCCGGTCTTCCTCCAAGCAGATGTTAGAATTGATGGCCCCGCCCATGGATAGAGTAGAAATCTCTTCCGGTAGCTCTGCGGCCGCTTCTGAGGCAGGTGGAGAAGAAACAGATTTCAGCGGGAGCGACACGGAGGATGCCTCCAAACCAGAGGCCCCATCCGTATGTACCGCCATTGTTTTATCATTTACACCCCCCAAGCTGCTGGTGCCATCTTCTGGAGAAGAATTACCAGAAGAGTTCGCCGCTCTGGATACCGAGGCAGATATAACTCCTCCTTTTGTGGTTTCATCAGCAGAGCTTTCTTCTTCCCTGCAATCTTTTGAGGGTATTGGCATCACTTTAGAAGTGAGTCTTTTCCCTTCATGGTTTCATTTTCCCCATCTTTATCTGCTGCTTGACGCTGCATTGATCCGTTCACAGGAATCCCCTGTTGCCCTCCCGGCTACGAGTGCAGCCGTTGAAGCCACTTTATCTGGCACCTTGGCTATTGTTCCTGCTTCGGCAGCCGTTCTTGAGATAATTCGCCCTGTGCCTGTAGGGTGCAGTCCTCCACAGACTTAGCATCATTGGACCTGCGGAATGCAGGGGAAGGTCCGGCTCTCATCAAGGCTTTGGATTTTAGAGCTGAAATGGACCCAGCCAGGGGTTCTGCCTTTATACCAGCTGCAGTGATGACCATCGCTCCAGAATCAACAGTTCCCACAGTATCGGTCATGGAGAGCGAACCTTTGCCTCTTCAGACCGTGGCCCCCGCAGCCTTGACATTGCAGGGGCTAGGCACCGAAATGGAAGAAGGAGAGGTATCTGTTGCAGAACTGGGAGTATCGCCTATAACGGCCACGGAATCTGCTTCCGTATTTTCAGAATCTGAGGAGGAGATGCCTGAAGTTGCATCCGGGAGTGTTCCGACGGCCGCCTCCGAGGAGATGGAGGTGGAAGATCTCTCGGCCACGTCAGAGGTTACGGGCAGAGCTCAGTTGGTGGCTTCGGCAGACCTGCCGTCTTCTTCTTCGCAGCCGGATATCACCCTGTGGGCGGATATAGACAGTGAAGTAACTTTTGAAGTAACTCCTCTTCCTTCGCCTGGCTTCACTTCCCCTGAAAGTTTTGTCTGGCAACATCTGGGCATGCTGCGTCAACTGGTGGAGTCCCAACCTGGACTAACTTATTCACAGTTGAAGGAGATAGCCGGGCGCTTCACCGCCGGCTTACAGGCGATGGGATGTCCCACAGAAATATGGGCCCAGCGGGTTCTTTTGTTGTTAAAGTTTGTTCATCGCCGGGATTTCTTGACACACATCATGTCGGACAGATTGGCAGCCTTGAAGTTGCAAAGAATGGAGTGCAAGTCTGAGCTGGCAAAGATGAACTCTATCCTTCAGGAGCGACAGCGTCAAATGCAGTCTTTGGCGGAGCGGGAGCATTTCGTGCGCGACCGGATAACTATCCTGGAAGCTGAACTGTCTGATCTCTGAGCTGAGCTGCCGCAGCTAACAACTTCTCGACCGCAGCTCGAGGAAGAAGCAGCTTTATTAGAGGGGCAGGTGGCATCCTTTCGAGACCAGTCTGTTCGACTGCAGGAAGAGGAGGCTCGGCTTCATGAACTAGGAGCCGCCCCTTCTGTGGGTCTTCTGGCATTCGAGGATATCTTCGGCAGCCATGAATCATTTTCTTTTTCTTTTCTTCTTCTCTCTTTTTTTTTGGTGCTCTTTTGTGATACAATGTCCCCTCGGGGCCCTTTATGTACTCACTTCTTAATGAAAAGAAAATTTTGCTTTATGTGTACCCGCCTTCTTTTCCATGTGGTTTTATCACTTCAGGGAAGTGGGGTAGTGGTTTTAGCAACCCCTCATGCGAATGGCTCGTATCTGGCAGGAGAGCGTCCACCCCTTCAGAGAAAGGATGGGGAACTCGCTCCACCGCGTGACGGCATCCGAAGAGGTGCTTAAACCGGATTCTGTTGGTAGCGGCAAACGTCCCTCTTGGCAATATGTGCTGTGAGGGAGACAATTTGCAGGAATGTGAAAGAAAGGGCCTTATCAGAATAGACGGAAAGTCTAGACTGGGTAGAGGTTATAGCAGGTGGGACGATTACAGGATATGTGGTTTTCATCAAGACAGACGTAGGGTCTGAACTGAATAGGGTTTTATCATTGATCGGGCGAAATGCCAGTCGATCAACAGCTGGTTTCATCATCGATATTGGGTTTATATCGATGCAAGAAGAGTTCATAAGTTTCCCCAGAATAGACGAAAGGTCTACGCTGAGTAGGGTTTCATCATTGATCGGGCGAGGTGCCAATCGATCAACAGTTGATTTCATCACCGATATTGGATTTATATCGATGCGAAAAGGGTTTATAGGTTTCCTCAGAATAGACGAAAGGTCTAAACTGAGTAGGGTTTTATCATTGATCGGGCGAAATGCCAGTCGATCAACAGCTGGTTTCATCATCGATATTGGATTTATATCGATGCAAAAAGGATTTATAAGTTTCCTCAGAATAGACGAAGGGTCTAAACTGAGTAGGGTTTCATCATTGATCGGGCGAGGTGCCAATCGATCAACAGTTGATTTCATCATCGATATTGGATTTATATCGATGCAAGAAGAGTTCATAAGTTTCCTCAGAATAGACGAAAGGTCTAAACTGAGTAGGGTTTCACCATTGATCGGGCGAGGTGCCAATCGATCAACAGTTGATTTCATCATCGATATTGGATTTATATCGATGCAAAAAAGGATCTATAAGTTTCCTCAGAATAGACGAAGGGTCTAAACTGAGTAGGGTTTCATCATAGGTGGGACTTTGCCGAGAATGTATGGGTTTCATCAGAACAGTGATGGGTTTCATTGTTGGTGGGACATGCGAATGGGGGTATGTGGATTTTATCAGGGCAAACGTAAGGTCTGCCCCAGAAAGGCTTTATCATCGGTGGGGCATGGAGCCATATGACCGACGGAAGGTTTTACCAATGAGGCAGATGAAGGTATCGTGCCGGGTGGCACGGAACTTTTTGAATTACCATATTACTGACCCAAGTGCCCTTTCGGGTTTTCACCAGAGCCAGCCCCCTCTTGCTTTTGCCCACGCGTCCTTTCGGATTTTCACGTGGCGGGGTACCCGATTTTGCCTGCAGTGCCCTTTCGGGTTTTCACCACAGCTGGGTTCGAGCCATTTTTGCCCTTGTTCAGAATGCCTGAACAAGACTGGCGGGGTATCTCTATTTTTAACCCCATTTTATCTCTTCTTTTCTTCTCTTTTCTCTTTTTTTTTATTGAAACTTTGATTCTATAACTGATAGGCGCAGCCTGCGCATATATCATCATTGACGTGGGTGCTAACATCAATGCAAGGGTTTCATAGGTCCCATCAGGATAGACGTAAGGTCTAAACTGGACGGGTTTCATCGCTGATTGGGTAACGCGCCAATCAATCAGCAACGGGTTTCATCGTTGGTATTGGGTTTATACCAATGCAAGGATTTTCATAGGTTTCATCAGGGTAGACGTAAGGTCTAAACTGGACAGATTTCATCGCTGATCGGGCAATGCGCCAATCAATCAGCAATGGGTTTCATCATCGGTATTGGGTTTATACCAATGCAAGGATTTTTATAGGTTTCATCAGGGTAGACGTAAGGTCTAAACTGGACAGATTTCATCGCTGATCGGGCAATGCGCCAATCAATCAGCAACGGGTTTCATCATCGGTATTGGGTTTATACCAATGCAAGGATTTTTATAGGTTTCATCAGGATAGACGTAAGGTCTAAACTGGATGGATTTCATCACTGATCGGGCAGTGCGCCAATCAATCAGCAACGGGTTTCATCATCGGTATTGGGTTTATACCAATGCAAGGATTTTTATAGGTTTCATCAGGATAGACGTAAGGTCTAAACTGGACAGATTTCATCGCTGATCGGGCAATGCGCCAATCAATCAGCAACGAGTTTCATCATCGGTATTGGGTTTATACCAATGCAAGGATTTTTATAGGTTTCATCAGGATAGACGTAGGGTCTAAACTGGATGGATTTCATCGTTGATCGGGCAGTGCGCCAATCAATCAACAGCGGGTTTCATCATCGGTATTTGGGTTCATACCAATGCAAGGATTTTTATATAAATTTCACCAGGATAGACGTAAGGCCCAAACTGGATGGGTTTTATCACGGCGGGACGTAAAGAGATACGCGGGTTTCTTCGTGGTTACCACATTACCGACCCAAGCGCCCTTTCGGGTTTTCACTAGAGCCAGCCCCCTCTTGCTTTTGCCCGTGCGCCCTTTCGGGTTTTCGCACGGCGGGGTACCCGATTTTGCCTGCAGTGCCCTTTCGGGTTTTCACCACAGCTGGGTTTTGGCCATTTTTGCCCTTGTTCAGAATGTCTGAACAAGACTGGCGGGGTATCTCTATTTTTAACCCCATTTTTTTTATTTATTATTTTTTATCCCCCCCTTCCTGTTTAGAGGGTGTCAGACCGTGACGACACAAGATCACGATAAGCGGTAGCCTGGTTAGGACGGAGTGTCACTATACCAAGGAAAGGATATCTTGGCTAGGGCGGGGTGCCGCTAGACCAAGGAAAGGATATCTCGGCTGGGGCGGAATGCCACTAGACCAAGAAAGGGTAGCTCGGCTAGGGCGGAGTGCCACTAAACCAAGAAAGAGGTACCTTGACTAGGGCGGGGTGCCGCTAGACCAAGGAAAGGATATCTCGGCTAGGGCGGAGTGCCACTAGACCAAGGAAGGGCAGTTCGGCTAGGGCGGAGTGCCACTAAACCAAGAAAGAGGTACCTTGACTAGGGCGGGGTGCCGCTAGACCAAGGAAAGGATATCTCGGCTAGGGCGGAGTGCCACTAGACCAAGGAAGGGTAGTTCGGCTAGGGCGGAGTGCCGCTAGGCCAAGAAAAAGGTATCTCTTGCCCGATTATTCGGGGAATATCAGCTGTGCAGTATGATACAGCTTCAGGTGTTTACCGTTGAGTGGTGAGAATTGGATCTCCCCTCGATGATTAACTACTATGTAGGCCCCTCCTTCGTAGACCCTTTGTATCACATATGGACCTTCCCAATTGGGATTTAGCTTTCCCTTCGGGTTGGACGCCATGACTTCTTTTTTCTTGACCATGACAAGGTCACCTTTCTTGAATTCTCGCCCTTTTACGAGTTTGTTGAATGCGGTGGCCATGCGGGCCTGATACATCTGGATATTCTTCTGAGCTTGGAGACGCTTCCCTTCCAATTCAGCCAATTCTTCTAATCTTCTTTCTGCATTGGTTTGTTCGCCATGGGCTAGGTCGTATTGGACTGCCACTCTGAGTGACGGGACTTCCAGCTCTAGTGGGACTACTGCCTCTGAGCCGTATACCAAGGAGTATGGTGAGCACCCTGTAGGTGTTTTAAAGACGGTGCGATACGCCCACAGAGCTTCATACATCTTTTCTTCCCAATCCTTCTTATTGGCACTGACGACTTTGGCCAGCAGGGTGCACAAAGTCTTATTGAAAGCTTCTGCCAATCCATTTGCCTGTGGATTGTAAGGGGTGGAAGTCCTCCATTCGATCTTATATTTCTCGGCAAGCCGATAGACTTTCTGATTTCTGAAATGACTCCCATTGTCAGATATTATTCGGCTGGGGATCCCAAACCGGAAGATGATGTTTTGCTTGATGAATCTAGCGACCAACTCACCAGTAACTTCTCTTAGTGCTATAGCCTCTGCCCATCGGGAGAAGTAATCTGTTATGGCCAGTATATACTTATGCCCGGCCGAGGAAGTCGGTAGTAGACCGACTACATCAGTTCCCCATTGTGCAAACGGCCAGCTAGGGACTGTAGGGTGCAGAATCGTAGGTGGCCTTCTAGGCACAACAGCATGCTCCTGACACTTCTGGCATGACTTTGCAAATGTGCAGCAGTCTTCAAACATAGTGGGCCAATAGTAGCCCAGCTTCTTGATTTCTATCTTCATCTTGGGGCCAGCCTGGTGGGCACCTGCTGTCCCAGCATGTACTTCTTTCATCGCTTGCCAAGCTTCCTCAGTGGACAGGCAGCGGAGCAGAATCTTCTTGCGTGCATCTGCCATTATTCGGAACAGAGTCCCATTCCTGAATTCATAAGAATCTTTGATTCGCAAGAGTTTCATCTTTTCTTCTCTTTTCTGCGGCAGCTGTTGGTGTAAAAACCATTGTAGCAGGTGTTGTCTCCAATCAGATGCCTGTTCTGTACTGATCGTGGCGACTTCATTTTCTTCGGGGCAGCCTTCTAGCATGCTGGGGACTTGCCGCCGATTTATAACAACAATGTTCAGTGTCTCATCTGGTGGGACTGCTATTGAGCTGGCTAGCTTTGCCAATGCATCAGCCTGGGCATTATGTGCACGGCCCACATGCTTGAGCTCAATATGATAGAATTTCGCCATGAGGCGCACAGCTTTTTGGTGGTAGGGGTTCAACTCCGGCTTTCGCACTTCGAACTCACCTTGGATTTGCTTTATTATCAACATTGAATCCCTGAATACCTGAAGCATCTGGATACCCATGTTGAGGCTGATATGCAGTCCGATTATCATAGCTTCATACTCGGCTTCATTATTAGTGCAGGGCTTGTTTATAGAACAGGAAGTGTGCACAACCTCCCCTCTGGCGATTTCAGCACAATACCGGCTCCGGCCCATATTCTGGTTTTTCCATCGGAGTCCGTCTCTGTTCTAGATGCTCCGTCAAAGAATAGATGCCACATAGTTGACTGAGCTTGGCAGGCTTCTAGTGTCTCATCATCGGGTAACTCAGTCCCCAACATATCATTCTCTGGCACAGGATGTTCTGCGAAGAAATCGGCCACAGCCTGTCCTTTTATTACCCTCTGGGGTATATATGTGATATCGAATTCCATCAGAATTACTGCCCATTTGCCCAACCGGCCTTTTAGTACTGGTTGAGTCAGTATGTATTTGAGTGGATCTGCTGCAGATATCAATCTGATTTCATGTGACAGCATATAGTGCCGGAGCTTTTTAACGGCAAAGACTAGTGCCAAGCATGTCTTCTCTATATAGGTGTAACTTTCTTCAGTTCTGATCAGCCTCCTACTCAGGTAGTATAGAGCCTGCTCTTTGCCTTCTTCATTTATCTGTGCTAGCATTGCCCCCAGGGAACAGTGTGTGGCTGCAATGTACAGTATCAGGGGTTTGCCCTTAATAGGTGCCCCCAGCACTGGAGGGGTTTTGAGATATTCTTTCAACTTCTCAAAGGCTTCCTGACAGCCATCGTCCCAGAGGAACGGCACATCTTTCATCATGAGCTTGTGAAAAGGGTGGCATTTCCCTGACAGATTGGATATGAATCGTCGGATGTAGGCCAAATGCCCTTGTAAAGATCTCAGCTCGTGGAGATTCCTTGGTGGAGGGAGCTCCTGGATAGCTTTAATCTTGGATGGGTCAATCTCAATGCCCCTATGACGGACAATGAACCCAAGGAATTTTCCACTGGACACGCCGAAGGCACATTTCATAGGATTCATTTTGAGCTCATATTTGCGCAGCCTCTGGAACACTACTCTCAGATCCTGCAAATGGTCTTCTTTTCTGCTGGTTTTCACCACCAGGTCATCAATGTAGCACTCTACCTTTTTGAAGAGCAAATCATCAAAGATCTTTGTCATAGCTCTTTGGTAAGTAGCGCCGGCATTCTTGAGGCCGAACGGCATCCTTTTATAGTGGAATATCCTTTTCGGAGTGCGGAATGCAGTGTGCACTCTGTCTTCTTCAGTGATCCAGATCTGGTTATATCCGGATGACCCATCCATGAATGACAGGGCTTCATGGCCAGTGGTTGCATCGATCATTACTTCAGTAATTGGTACTGGGAAATCATCTTTTGGACAAGCCTTATTCAGGTCCCTGAAATCTACACATATTCTGATCTGCCCATTTTTCTTCTTCACGGGCACTATATTGGCCAGCCATGTAGTATATTGGTTCTCTTCAACAAAGCCCACATTGATCAGCTTGTCGACTTCTCTGTTGATCTGATTTATCAGTTCGGGATGCATTCTCCTTGAAGGCTGCTTTACAGGGCTTGCCCCCGGGTTTATCGCCAATCGGTGCTGTGCCACATCAGAGCTCAGTCCCGGCATCTCATCATATGTCCATGCAAAGCAGTCTCGGAACTCTTTCAGAAACTGTATGTACTGTTCTCTGGCAGCTGGTTCTAGCAGTGCACTGAGGAATGTCGGCCTTGGTTCATCTGCTGACCCCAGATTCACTTCTATCAGCTCATCGACGGTGGCCTAGCCTCCGTCCTCAACTTCTGGTGGGGCTTCTTGCAAAGCAATAAAGCCTCCCGGGATATAATTCTCTTCAGTTTCATGTTCTTCTGTATCGTCATCCTGCTCATCAGCGGATGTCGGCTTATCATATAAGGCCGATACCATCGGATTCTGTTCAGTCTGCCCCGAGGACGAGACTGGTTCAGAAGAGAATTCAAAAGTGGAATCTTCCGCTCTTAGGGATCTTTCTGTTGCAGGCTCCCCTGAAAGGTCGTCTTTCTGTAGAGCCCGGACTTCTTCCAGAATGCGCTCAAATTCCAGGCATTCTCTCAGTTCTTTGGCCATCTGGTCTTCATCCGGGGTTCCCGTATCAAATTGTGCTTCGGCCTGGAATAGATCCTCCTTGCAGGACGGGTCCTTCCAGCACCGACCCCTCTCAGTTTTATCAGACATCCCTACTTCTGGCTGGTCATCTTGGGCTTCATTGTCCGTTATGGTTTGATACATAATCTCTTCATCCTCAAAGGGATATTGATCATATCCTATCCCAGGGGAGTCTCCATGCTGGTAGAAGGTAGAGATGACATCCACCTCGGCTTCATAATATTCTTGAAGGGTATAACCCAATCCCGGATGCTGTGTGATCTTCCTCAGTTCCTTATTATCTCGAGGCGGATCCCATAGCTCCCTGAATGCTTTCTTCTGGGCTGCAGATTGTAGCGATGGCATTTGCATCTTGGAGAACATCTGCGAAACCCGCTGGGTAGTATACTCCAGGCCTGTAATCGGCACCATCTGGTTTGCGGCTTCTTCAGGGACCATGCAGTCTTGATCATCTTCTTCGACTGCCTCCCCGGTGTGGAATATGGTAGGTGGCTCGCAGAAGCGAGGGATTTCCGTAGTCTTCAGTGGCAGCACTGTTTGGTATTCTAGGCTGGCGACGGGTTTGATTAAACCTCGTGGGACCTTCACCTGTATGCACCTTTCTTTCATTTCTTGATCAGTGCTATCTGGATGGATGCTAGGAGGGGTGATCCGAGCAAAATCATCAGCATAAGAGATGTGAGCTACTTCATGCTTTTCAACATAGCCCCTGGGTGGCGGTGGAGACCAAGCTTTTGCCTTCGCCGCCGGCTTCTTCTGGCTGATCACAACCTCTTTCTTTTCATCTTTTGTGACACCTCGGTGTAGTAGGAGGCATCGAGCATATGGCATTCGAACACTTTAAAGGGATGTAGGTCTGCAAACACCCTTTCTTCCTTTCCTTCATGGTAGTATTTTATGCATTGGTGTAGCGTGGATGGCACTATCTGATATTCATGCAGCCACGGTCTCCCCAACAGGGCCTTATACGTGGTGTTGGAGTCGATCACATAGAATCGTACCACGGTAGTGAGGTCGCCCAATGTGAGGTTGAAATCAGCCACCCCGAGAGGTGTTTCACATTTCTGGTTGAACCCAGCAATCTTCATGTCTCTGACCTTGGTAAGCTGCAGATCAAAGTAGTATTTCTGATAGATGCGATACGGGAGAATATTTACAGCAGCCCCGGGATCTATCAGTATCCTGCTCAGCGACTGACAGTTCAGGGAGCCCCTCATATACAACGGTCTGTTGTGACTGGCATTTGGGATCAGCATATCATCTTCTGTGAACGTGACTGATGGTCCAGCATTCACTTCTGCCAAGAGTGCTTCATATTGTGCCGGCGACTGCAGGGCATCCACAATTGCTTGGCGGGCCTCTTCACTCAGAGAGAGTATCTCCCAGATGGAGAATCTGGTGGGGAGCTTCTTCAACATTTTCATGATTCGACTGCCAACCCGAACATTAGACAGCCTCATCTCCTCTGCCCACCGGGGTCTTGGAGGTTCGTGTGGTGCCTGTGGCCTTTGCTGCCCAGTCCCAGTTTCATTTTCTTCATCGGTCTCCCGGAGGGCTTCTTCTGTAATGACTGCCCCTGGCTTTGCTAGAGGGCTATTTTCTTCATTTTCTTCATGCTGCTTCTGCTTTCTATCTACCGTCTGCTGGCACTTATTGCTTTTAGCTGGAGCAGTATGAGACGGCTGCTCATTTTCTAAGCTGGACAGGAACTCCAGGAATGAAGGGGCTCCTTCTGCTTTATCTTTTCCTTGGTACAAGCTGGCAGGGGGAGGAACCTGGACACCGCGCACCTCTGGTTTTGGGATTTGATAGGGTTGCTCCCCTCTGAACATAATATTATGGTTAGCTGGTGGCGGACGCCCCCATTTTCTCCCAGAACGTGTTGCATGGGCTGAGGTAGAGGCCTCAGCATGATTGGCTTCTAGCGGGACATCTGATGCTTCTTGTTCATCATCCTCCCCGGGCAGGGAAAAGAGTACCGACAGAGTATTGCATTGTACTATCGTGACCTTCTTTCCCTTTTTGGCCTTAGGCCGTCTCTTCTTTTTCTGGGAAGTTGGCTTTGCTAGTTCCTGCCCCCAGAAGGACTCAGTCTCATCTTTTCTTTGCTCTGCCTCCGGCTGCTCTTCAATTTTCAATTCTTCGAGCTGCTCCCAGAGTATACAGTCTTTCACCAACAGGTGTTTCGACTTTTTCTACTCATACTCATCAAGCTCATTAATATATTGCTGCAGACGCCTGGTCGCAGGGCTTTCTTCTTTATGTGCAGGGAGGGGAGTTTGTCTCCTCCGGTTGCGAGTATGGATCCGGATGACTGGTCCGGTCTCAACTGTAGGCCATATTGGCTTTATTGGAGGCGACTCAGGCCTTGGGGTGACACCCCGGATAACTGCTCCGTTGGTTTTGACTGCGGGAGTCTTCTTTTTGTTTTTTGTGGGTACCGTCTGCCATCCTTCCTGATCTCTCAATGGGGTGAGGAGGCAGGCTTCATAGGTGTGCCTGGTGCATTCTTCAATGGCTTCCTTAGGTAGCTGTTGATAGATTGAGATCATATTAGCGGCCACCCTCCAGGGCGGAAGCTCATGTGGCCGAGGCGGCTTCACCTGGTAATCTCCCAGCTGCAGTTCACCCTTCTTGACCATTGCTTCCATGATATCTTTGAAGACATAACAGTCCTCAATTGCGTGCCCCAACACCCGGTGAAATGGACAGAACATCGGATCATCTTTCTTTTCTGCGTCTTCGGGCTTCTTTGGTTCAGGCAATGTTACCTTATTGAACTTATATGCCCAGTTAAATAATGCTACAGTCTTATCCTTGGGAAAAGAGTAAGCCCTTCTCATCCTGTCCCTCAGAGAGACTTTGTCTCTTCTTTCTGCTGTATCTGCCATCGGGGGAGCTTCATCTGCCCCTTTCTTCCCTTTTTGTTGCTCAAAGGTTCTAAAATCGACGGTGTTGGCCTCAGAGTGTGACGGCCGCCGATCATTGGATTTACCTTTTGGCATGGCGGAAGCATTGACGGTCGGACGTTTGGACAAGAACGCCTCGACCTCCGCCACTATATTGTTCAGTCGGTCAAATGTTTTGACATCTGCACCGATCATTTTTTCTAGTACTTCCCTCCTGAGGTTCTGCTTGCATATCTGCACTGCATCCTCCTGATGAGGAGGTCTTCTGCATCTCATGGCTAGATTTCTCCATCTTTTGATGTACTCCAGTGCAGTTTCATCCTGTTTCTGCCTAGTAGCATACAGTTCTGCTATTGTGATTTCCCTCTCCGTGACATGAAACCTGTCGCGGAATTTTCTCTGCATATCGGGCCAATCAACCACTGATCCTGCTGACAAGCTTGAATACCATTCAAAGGCCAACCCAGTGAGGGATGAGCCAAAGAACTTGAGCAGATAGGCTTCATCGACTGCTAGGTCGCCCATGATGGTAGTATAGTAGGCTATATGCTCTCTGGGGGAGCCCTGGCCATTGAATTTCTCAAACTTTAGCGGCTTGCTGACGCGTGGAGGCAGCCTTTTGGCAGGATACTGGGGAGGATACGGTACCTTGTACACATCATAGGCACTAGTATCATCTCCAGTCTTTTCTGACAGCTTCATTTCCACAATTCTTTCAATCATCTGCTTGTGGGCTACAGTTGGATCTATCTCTTCTGGGAAGAAGTGAGCTTGTTGCTGGCTGTGAGGAGTTGTCATCACAGTGGCGCGCAAGATGGGCGCGGTAGGCTGCGTCTGAGACACAGAGGGCTGAGCTATTGTTTGCTGTGGAACAGGTTGACTTGGTGCTTTGCCCTTATCAGCTAATAGAGGATTAGCCAGGATAGTTGTTTCTGTGGAGCTGGATGTCTGCCCCGCAGGTTCTGCTTGCTTCGAGACTGATGTAGCTTCCTGTCTCTCATTGAGTTGTCTTCGGAGAGCATTGATCTCCTGTTGGTATCTTCTGAACATCATCTGGATCATGGGATCCATGGTTAATGGGATTTGTATATCTTCAGAAGTCCCTTCAGCATCATCAACGAAGGGGTTATCTCCATCTTCCGCTGTTACTACATTAACTGTCATAGTGGTAACCCTGCGGGCTTCATCATCAATTTTGATTTTATCTTTTGCTGCCTGGCCTCTTCTTGTGATAGGACCAGGTCTAGTTGCCAGCCTGAGCAATTCATCTGGCTGAGTTGGTAGTATATCTTGCCCCCTGGCCAGTCCGGCCATATTGCAGGCGAAGATTTGCATCTTTCCTTTCCGCCTGTAGACTTTTCTTTTTATTTGGCTATGATATCTGAGCCGGTCAAAGACCGATATTCTTTCTTTGGCTTCTTCCTCGTACAGGTCTTCTTCATTATATCCGGCCCTGGGGCCTTCTTCATAGTCATTCGAGTCGGAGGAAGAGGCTTCGATCATCATTTCTTGGAAGGTTTCTTCTTCTTCATCATCCCTGGTGCCCAAGGCACGGGATAGTCTTTGCTGGCATAGGGCAGAGCTCCCTTGGTAGTGGAAGTAGTCTTGGACTACTTGCTTAGTCTCCTCTGGGTTGCGCCTTTTTGGCTCAGGTCGGAGCATCAGTCTGTCCTGGCCCTTTTGCTGCCAGGCCAGTCTTGTCACCCGAGCATTCAGATGTTCGGCCTTGGGATATTTGAAGATATCAGCCTGTCTGGCACAGGCTCTTGATCTTCTTGCAGTAACCATAGTGACTGGCTCACTTCTTCTTATATTGCCAACTTGGCAGCGGTTGGCAGCAGCATTGTAGATCTTCTCTTCCCATCTCTTGCCCCTGGCCATGGGATGGGTGTTGGTGAAGTTTTCCCTGGTCTCATATCTTCCGCCCCTCATCATGGGACGAACAGCAATCATATTTCTTTCTTGACCCTCAATCTCATCTCTCTTCCCCCGGGTCCTGGGGTAGGCAGCAGTAGCATTTCTTTCATCTTTCTTCATCTCCCTTCTGCCCCCTGCTCTGAGGCGGGCAACAGTGACATTAGTGAGGTTCTCTCTGTCTTCAGCTGGGGCCCAGCTTTGGATCTTCTTCGGTCGCCAGACCTGTTTGTATTTTGCTGGCTTGGGCGCCAGCGGCTTCCTTTCAGCAGCTTCCCAGTTGGCCCTCCTAGAGGCCAAAACCTGGAACTTGTTGTCAGTTGGGATGGTCGGGACGATTCTGTCCGGCCGGACTCCCGTGGGGCGACCGTCGAGGTTCGCCCTAATAGCACCCATCATTATCGTCTTTCCGGAATTGGAAAGGCGACGATCAACAGCAGTAGACCAGATCCTCCGGTTGGTTTTCTTCCCCTTCTGGGCAGCAGTGGGGACCATGTCCCTTTTCTGGACATGATGGACGTAGCAGGCGACGGCCGTGGGGGCCGTTTTCTTCGGTAAGCCATCCTTGCGATCAGCGGCCTACACTGGGGCGTTTGCAGCAGCGCCTTGCTCCTCGTTATCGACCTGTAGAAGGTCGGTGTAGACAATGCCCAAGCAGTTGGGCAGCCCGACAGCTGGGGGAAATGAACCGAACGCTAGTGGTACTGCCAGGTACCCCTCCTGGACGTGCATGTCCACCGGTTGCTTGTCGAAGCATACAGACGCGATTTGTGTTGTCATCGTAGTTTCCTGGAAACAAGGAAACACACGGAATCAGAAATTTGAGGGGGGGCCCGCTGGGCCTCCTACCTTAGCGTAAAGATGAAGGGAGACCATGTCCCACCGGGCGTGCCAGACTTGTTCGACACATTTTATTTTATCTGGTTTATTTGTTTATTTATGTTTATGTTTATGGATTTATTGGCGTGCCAGTCACCGTGGTGACGATTCTTATTGTGCGCTCGATCTGACTTGGTCAGTCGATTGTGAGTGATCGTGTCTGGACTAGAAGTCCGTCATACCCTGAACGCTATGACGTTAATTACGTCCTCCCTAAGGAAGACAACCCTTGATTAAACGCTAGAGGTAGGAGGAAGACAGCGGTAAAGCCGTATGCTCAAAGGAGACAAAGTTCATCTGCTTGCAAGACGTTAAACGTATTTGAACAGAGCAGGGGTTTATTAATTACGGGAGAAACCCGCCGGCATATTCCCACCATCTTGGATGATGCCAATTGGGGAATAGGAAACCACCCATGCAGTGGCAGGGTAGGCTCCGCAAAAGATCGGGTATATATAGACATAACCCGGAATTCGGATAGGGACCGGCCTGATGTAACACACCCGGTACGAGTGCGATGTCTTATTAATATCCCCCTTCGGAGGGCCATCGGAGATCACGCAAGGGCATAACTCCGTGGGCCAGCGGGGTTAGAGGAGAATACCACACTCGATTGGTGGGGATATGTAAATTTCGGCAGCATGTTCCCTCAACCTGGATTATGCCAAGGAAGGATAGGTCATCGTCCACGGAGAGCCGGGACAACGACCGAACAAAGATGGGCACCAGGCCCAGGGACATCTCTTGCCTTCATATCATTGATCAATATTCCCTTGGAACCCGTCAGAACGCATGTAAGGACATGGTTCTTTGGGCCCATAAGGCAGCGGTGACATCCGGGTTCGGGACGAGAGCTGTAGGGGAGGTCTTCCCCATTATTGTATCTCATCAAGACACAAGTGATGGTCTGTGAGTATCCCCTTAAACGGATGTAGGGGAGATTAAGAAGTTTGAAGAAGAACGGTGCAGAGATGGGCCTCGGAGTGGGTTTCATTTGACTGAAGGAGGGATCTCGGCGTGATCTTTGGCTTGGACAAAGGGGGCTCTCGGCCTGGACATTTAATGGACAAAGGGGGGCTCTCGGCCTGGTCCTTGGGTTGGCCAAAGGGGGTTCTCGGCCTGGTATCTGGTGGATGGAGAGGGGCTCTCGGCCTGGTCATTGGGCTGGCCAAGGGGCTTCTCGGCGGCCAAAGAAAGGCTCTCGGCTGGGGGTTCTCGACGGCCAACAAAGGGGTCTCGGCCAGGGGACTATCCGCCAAAAGAGGGAGGAAGGCCTCTCGGCCTGGGGCTTCTCGGCGGGCTCCTGGGCGCGCCGGAAAGGGGGGGCGCCGAGAGGGGTATCATCAAGCTTTGGGCAAAAGGGTGTGAATGGCTGCAAAGGCAGAGGGGCTCTCGGCAGAGGGCTTCCGGCGCGCTCCTGGCCACGCCGGGAGTCTTGCACATAGCTTCACGTGGAAAGTATTTGTAACAGACTGGGTTGTCGTTTAGCTAAAAGAAGGAGAAGGCCTCTCGGCCTTATGGTTCTCGGCGGGGAAACTCGCACGCCGAGAAGATGAAATGCAGAAGGATTTCAGGGTTTCAGAGCTCAAAAACGATGCTCTGTTTAGATGTTTTCTGGGATTTCAAGCTCAAATTGATGCCGGGCCAGAAGTGCAAAGGGGGAATTTCATGGAGGCTTCTATTAGAAGGGTGCCAAGGGAATTGGACGGTGGAATCAATGAAAGAAACCAAACCATCACCTGATCCTGTGGAGGGTTTTATCTGCTTGTTGCAGGCCATTTGGGGGAGTCAAGAGATGACTATCCTCCGACCCCTCCAGACGAGCCCAGTGACATTAAAACAAACGGAGAAGGAGTGACTCTCAACGTATAAACTTCAGGCCCTAAGCATTCAATATTTAGAATGGAGGACCTGAGATCGGATCATCGTTTATGAGAGCTGGACAGCCCAGGAAACCAAGAGACTGATATCTCTGGTTCCTGAACCGCGTAAGAGGGCTCGTCAGAAAACTCAGGTTATATGTATAGGGAAACGGCCATTGAGATCGGAGGGGGAAGAAAAGAACAAAACTCAATAACCCATTGGATGGGGGTAGGAGTCCTATCCTCGTCCCTCTTCGAAGAACAAACCCATACGATCGGCTCCGAAACCCAAAGAGTCTAATCTATATTTCTTTCAGACAAAGGCCATATACATAGAGAGACAGACAGAGATCAGATGCCTTAATCCATCAATGCCCAGACGGGCCATCTCGATGTTTCATTGCATTGCATAAAGAAAATCTTACACTGATCATGAAAGAAAAATGCAAGGCAGAAAGCTAAAAATCAAGGCCGGAACTCTCCGGCTACAGTTGATAAATCGAGAGAGGACTCGCTATATTACATCAGATAAAAGAAAAAAACATGGAGGAGGGGAGGGTGGAGCATTGACTCCTCTCCCTCCCCAGTGCCCACCTGGAGCTTTCCTTCTTCTTCTCTTCTCTGTTGGTTGAAAGGGGGGGGGTGGCTCTTGCTCTCCGAATGGGACTCCCTCTCTATCGTTCTATTGCTCTATCTTTTTTTTCTTTCTTCCGATCGATCCCTTTTTTCTCTCGATCCCCTTTTCCCAGCCGTCTCTCTGGTCTCTCTTTCTTTTTTCTTTTTCACCTACTTCTTCTCAGCCACCTCCTTCTCTCTTCGAAGGGAGGGGGTTTTATAACCCTTTTCCTCTTTCTTCTCGGCAGGCACCTTCACGGCGCGCTTGAGGTAGGCTTCCCGGCGCGCTCAAATTTGATCTCTCGATGTCAGTATCTGGGCTTTGACATGGGCTTTCGGCGCCACCTTCATATAGGCCCACTTGGGGTTTCTTTAAGCATATCATCATCCCAAAGGGTCTATCATCTATGAAATATCTTGTATTGAAATCGTGATTGCAATCTTCATCAGTCCACAGATAAGGTTTTATCAGTCCGTAGACAGGGGTTTCATCAGTCCGCAGACAGGGTTTTATCAGTCCGTAGACAGGGATTTCATCAGTCCGCAGACAGGGTTTTATCAGTCCGTAGACAGGGATTTCATCAGTCCGTAGACAGGGATTTCATCAGTCCGTAGACAGAGATTTCATCAGTCCGTAGACAGGGATTTCATCTTATCAATATCGTCACTCAAATGGCGACGAGCTCGGACATCAGCTTTAGTCTGGGAAGACCTCAGCCGGGTGCATAATCTGTGGAGACGATTCTTCTTCTGCTCTATCTTCTCAGGAGCCTTTACCATCTTCATCTGCCGGTGCTGGCTTCATCTTTATCTCATATTACTTCCGTCAGTAAGCCGACATCTGACTTACCCTGACATATCGTCCGTGACTTCTTGGACGAAGCAGTAGTACAACTCTTCTTAAAGGGCTGGAAGATCTCACTAGTCGAGTGACTGCTGCTTTATCAGTGCTGGCGTCTGAATGACATTGGCACCGGGCATCAGCTTCGGCCGACAAGGGCTTTAGCCGGGTGAAAGATTGATAAGCTTCATCATTAGTCTTTCACTGTTGGTCAGACCTTCTTTTCAATTATGTCTCCACACTTGTTCATTTTCCGGGTGTCAACAAATGCCCCCCACCTGCAGGCAGCGTAAGCGCAGAATAAGCGCCACGGGGGTTGCAGGTGTTCTTTTACTATTCGAGGGTATCTTCCTCAATTTATCTTCAATTCAGTTCTCAGGCCTGATCATCTCGCTGTAACAGTATTCTGCACATCGATGTTTCTTCTCTTCATATTTTCTGTCATTATTTTCAGCATTTGGGGCTTTTCGGCCTACAGGACCTCCCGACGCGAAGCTTCTCGGCGCAGCTTGGTTGGCTAGGCTCTCGGCATGGACCTTCTCGGCGCACCCTGGCGCAGGGGGGGTCTCGGCCTGGGATGTTCTCGGCCTAGGGGCCTTCTCGGCGCGACCTGGCCGCAGAGGGGCCTCGGCCTGGGGGCTTCTCGGCCTGAGGGCTTCTCGGCGCGCCCTGGCCGCAGGGTGGCCTCGGCCTGGGGGCTTCTCGGCGCGCCTTCTGGCCGCCGGGGGCTCTCGACCTAGAGGTTCTCGGCGCGCGTTTCACCGCGCCGAGACCCTCATCGCCTGGGCCCCTATTTAGGGTGCCGACGGCCTATTTTTCTTCATTCTTCACCGTTCTCTCTCTTTCTTCAGTTTTTTTTCATTTCCTCTCTTCGGCGCGAGCCGTCTTCGTCCTCTCGGCCGTGGCCGCGGGTCCTTCCGTCCTGGGTGACGTCTTTTAGGGATTCAATCCCTTTGCTTCCGGGATCACCCCCTCTTGGTTGGTGACTCCCTATTCTTTTTGGGCAGATCCCGAATAAGGGGAGATGCTGCCGAAATTTTTATAGAATCTCATGTTGCAATCCTTATAAGACTGACTTTTAATCCATATTTCTTCTTTTGTTTACAGATATAGCAATGGCTTCTGGCTCTGCTGCTGCATCTTCCGGAGCTGTTGGAGCTAGTTCATCGGCCCAGCCAGACATATCTCGGGCCACAGTGAATTGGTTGAACGTGCACAGCCTGGATTATTGATGTGGCACAGCCCAAAGACCACTAAATATGATGAGATGACCCTAGGACTTAGACCCACAAGCATACAAGCGCTCAATGATTTTCACAACGACGATTTCTGCTCACTCGGTTCACACGTTCACCCGGTGGGTCCGGGAGATGATGGTGAGGGTCCGAGGCGGGACCCAATTATCCTAATAGACTTACAATGCTAAGGCTGACCTCCAATGGGCCTGGGAGTCCCAACTTTGTGGGTGGCCGGCCCGCAAGGCGGGGTGTGGGGTGGCACTCACTCACGAGCCGCGGTGGGCACGATATTGCTTAAAATGAATTCCGAGCACTCTCTTACCGTCCGACGGGCATTCAAGGCAATACTACATTTGCAGAAATGAAGCTACAAGGGTGTGATCAGAAGCTCACCTGATCGGTGTGAAGACACCGATCCCGTTCGGAGACGAGGGCGCGCCGGGAGGCGAGGGTATACACCCGATCGCCGCGGCGATGGGACTTGACCTGAAAATGTGAAGAGGTACAGCACTACGCCCCTTGCAAGGGGGGGATCTTGGGGTGGGGGTTAATGTATTACAACCAAAAATTACCTCCACGCAGGGAGGGGCCTTCAGCCGGCCAAGCGGGGAGGGGAACGAGCGAGATAGAGTCGACTTTCCGAGCTTTGCCGATTCTGCCTAGCTTCTGTAATTCTGGACAGAGGGCCGATGTCGATGCTGCCAATAATTCCACCGAGCTTGGAATCTAATGAAACTTGCGCCAAAAGCTTGCTAACCGGAGAGGGGTGCGGCTTGAATTTTTGGACTACGTTCTGATCTGGGGCTGACTGCTCCAGCGACTGGAAGATGGATGCAGCTCTGGTCTCTGGCCGAGCTCAGTCTGAAACAGCAGGTTGCAGAAGCTGCCACGATCGCTCCTGAGCTCCAAATTTGGCACTGCTAGACTCGTTGGAATCGTGGACGAGTCTACTTTGCAGAAAAACAAACGGGGAAGTCTTCTGATGTTGGAGATGAGCTGGGTGTCCAGAGAAGTGGACGGTGGTCGGTGCAGACTGTGAGGAGGCAGACCGGCGTGGGTGTGGTAGAAAATTGGTATCTCTGGTTGTCGGATGCCGAACGGGGTTCTGCCTTCTGTTCCTGGACGCTGACAGGGGGAGGAAGAACTTTGTAGAAGACCTCGAAGACTGGTTCCTTCAAGGTTCGTCGTGGGAGAGTCTTCTCTGCCGCTCTGGCTCCTGGTCTGAGAGGTTCTGCGCAGTCGGGGAAGAACAGCCTTCATGGACGGCCACGAACTCGGAATGGAGTGATTCCACCTCGCCTGCGAAGAGCACAGAGAGGCCTTTCCATAAAGTTAGGCCACGTCACCATCAGAACCAGGATGCATTCGTGGACGTCGCTGCAACAGAGTGCTAAACTGCAGGTCGGCCTGCACACAAAGCTGGAGTGGAGAAGAGAGGAGGGGGCGAACTTGGCTTGAGGGGAGAGGAGGGGTGCGACCTAGGGAGCAAGGAGGGAAGGGGAGATTCGAATTTGGGCTTTGGAATGAGTTAATTCAGCCTTGGGAAGGTGGAGATATGCTTAGGGAAGTGAAAGGGGTAGGTGGTGGTTGGAGGGTGGGGTTTTGAGTGGTGGAACTTCCTTGGGACTAGGTGAGGATTAAAGAGGGGTTGTGGGAAGTTGTGGGGAGTTAATGGAGGTAGGTGGGGGTTGGAAGTGGTTGAGAGGGGGAGGAGAGAGAGTGAATTTCAAAATTTAGAGAGAGGAGGAGAGAGAATGGAGAGATAATGAGAGAGAGAGAGATATTGAGAGAGTTTGAAAGGGTTTTCTTCAATATTCATCAAAAGTTGAATACAAGAGGAGAGATGGGGCCTATATATAGGCAAACATTCTTTACATGACCAAAATACCCTTGATAATAAGATAAAAGACCGAGCATATCCTAGACTCAATCCTATGGGCCCATAACTAAAGTAATAAGGCCCAATTAAACATAACAAGGGAAATGGACTAAAACCATATGACTCAATAAAGGAAAATACATAAGATAGACTCAATAAAAAGAAAATACATAAAATGAAACTTGGGAAATGAAGATAACAAGTGTAGACCATGATCAATCCATATCAAGAGTGTGCAGGCGATCAAAGCTAGAGGGGTGTCGGGAGATGCCCTCATCAAATCCCCCGGGGTGGGGAGAGCTCGACCCTGTCGAGTATGGGTCTGCCTGGCTGTCGTACTGCTCCATCATGTCGGGATCCAAGCATATCAAATCCTCCCGACTCACCCATGTATCCTCGATCGGGGGACGGCTCTTCCACCTAACCAGATAGCGCTGATACACCCTGTGCCACGTAATGATACTCTGCTCATCCAGTATTGCCTCTACCTGCTCTCGTCGGTCTCTCAAGCTAGAAAGTGGAGTCCCTCCGGGAGTGTCTCTCATAAGGGGGGGTAAAGGCTCAAGCTCCTCACTGGGTTCCACCGCGGGGCCTTTGTGGGGTACCAGGTCCGCCACACTGAAGGTAGGGTGCACCCCATAGCTTTCTGGTAGGTCAAGCTCATAAGCATTGCTGCCAAGTCGTCGTAGAACTCGAAAGGGTCCCGAACCCCGTGCCCTCAACTTGGAGGCAGGTCCCGGAAGGAGCTGCTCCATCCTCACCATCACCGAGTCTCCCACTTGGAACTCGTAGTGGCGCCGATGAGCATCTGCCCGCCTTTTGTAAGTCTCATTGATCCTTCCTATATGCTTGCGAGAATGCGTATGCCAAGGTGGACCTGGGCAGCCAAATGTAGACCGATCACACTTTGATGCTATGAAGACTGTGGTAGTCTTAGGAGGGCCGGGACATCCATAGATGAACCTTTTATGCATGGGTGTGATAAATGTCGGGGGACCCGGACATCCATGTATGCTCCTATCATGCTTAAGACTCATGATGAATGAAGGTGGGCCAATACATCCGAATATGGTCCACTTATGCTGCCTACTTGACATGTGGGTGATGTGGATGAATGTACCCGACTTATGAATCATGTCAAATGGTGTGGTAGGCCTGGACACATGCATATTTATCCCAAAGGTGACTTCCATGTGCATAGATGTGGGATGACTTTTGAACGTCCACGTGAATGGGTCGAAGGGATCTATGAACGTGGTTATGGGGTGGGACACTTCATCAATCCCAAGGTGTTTGTTGCCTAAGGTCAAGGCTCTCATGTTGTAACCCGATTCTAGGAAGGGAGGAGTTTGGGTCGACATGGGCGATGTGGGTAAGGTGAGGTGGGTGGTGAATAGGGAAAGTGGGTCACATGGAGATTTAGGCTCCCATAGAAAAGGGTCAAAGGGATTATGGTAAGGGTCACCTAGGTAGGGGTACTCCATGTTCTCAAGGTCCTCAAATGGCGAATCATCTCTCTCTAAGATAATTGGGCCAAGGTTGCTAATGGGTTGGCTAATCAAAGTACTTGGGATCTCAATGGTTGGGGAGTAGACTAGGATGGGTTCCTCCTCCATGGGAAGAAGGAGTATGATCTCACTTGTAAATTGGCCATTGGTGTAGATGGAAGTGATGGAGCCAATGGTGGGGTAAGCTAAGATAATGGTGCTAGACTCTGATGGCCTCATGGCTAGCATATCGGTCAAGTGGACTTGCCAATGTAGGTAGGCCACTAAGTCTCCCAAATCTTCTACACAATAGGAGGTTTGATAAGTGACATGAGGCTGAGTGGGAATGAGTTGGGATTGATGTCCCATGAGTAGGTGGTTTGGTTGTAAACTAGGAATGGTGAGGCCTTGCTTGAGCCATAGGAATATGGACTTATCTATGGTGATGGTGTCATGGGGAAGGGTGTATAGCTCTTGAAGAACTAGGTTAGGAGGGGTGGGTGAGTTGTATGGCCCTTGGATTTCCTTGATTTTAGGAGGTGGATCCGAATTGGTATCCCTCTCCACTTGGGTAGGTGTGTGGGTTGCAACTCCTAAGGACAATGGGGTAGGAAGGCCTATGGTGGGTGGGTTGGTGTTAGTCGAGGCATGGCGCACTCGAGGAGGTGAGCAAGGTCGGACATGGGTTGGACTTGGGAGTGGAAGTAGTGGAGGCCTAATTTGGGGTAAGATTGGTGTAGGAAGCGGGAGGTGGGTTGGGTGAGGGGTTTTGGGTTTTGGGGTGGTGGCCATTATGGGCCTTGGTGGAGGGGTGGACATGGTGTCCACATGGTTTTTAATGGTGAGGGTTGGATGAGTGGTGGTCACCATGGAGGGAATTGGGTTGGTTAGGGGTCTCTTGCCCTTGGGATCACTTGGGGTGGAAGTGGGGGCTAAAGGGGCTTGACTAGTGTAGGTTAGGGAAGGGGGTTTTGGTTGGGATGTGGGGGACCTCATGGGGTTAGGTGGGGAGGTGGAGGTCTTAGGTACTTGGGTTTTAGTGATAAGGGTTTGGACGGGTGGGGTGGGAGGAGTGGGAGTGCTCCTTGGGTTTTGGTGATCCGAGTGGGATGGGGACACATACCTAGCCCTTAGTTGATCCTTTCTGTCCTCCCATGTGGTGAGGGGAGCTTCCCGTCTAATTATCCTTAAGCCCTCAATTTTACACCAATGAGTTTGAGCCCTTTTGGTTAGTTGTATTTTGGCAACCCATGCCTTTTCATCCTCGGAAATATGATACCAATTGAAGTATTGGTCCATTGTAGCTTCCCAATCTAAATATTTGCTAGGAGAGGTCCCATCAAAGGTGGGAAGTGGGAAAGGGGCCATCCAATCGTCCGTCCTTAGGGCGGGCCTATTTTTTCCAAGTTGGTTGAGTCGGCCCGATATGTTATCAAGCCGCTCATTGGCATAGGTCAAGGCTTTCATGAAGTAGTTGAAGTCATGAGTGTTAGTGGTAGGCATCCCTTGGGGTTTTGGATTCATTGTGGGATTGGAAGATGTAGTATTGGGTTGAAAGCGAGTACCACTACGAGTGGTCATGCAAGGTTGGGTGGGCTATGCAAGGGTGTGCGGATGCACCTATGAAAGACTTAGTGTGACCCAAGACTAGACTTGTAAGGACAAGCCTATGACCGCTCTGATATCACTTGATGTGGCACAGCCCAAAGACCACTAAATATGATGAGATGACCCTAGTACTTAGACCCGCAAGCATACAAGCGCTCAATGATTTTCACAACGACGATTTCTGCTCACTCGGTTCACACGTTCACCCGGTGGGTCCGGGAGATGATGGTGAGGGTCCGAGGCGGGACCCAATTGTCCTAATGGACTTACAATGCTAAGGCTGACCTCCAATGGGCCTGGGAGTCCCAACTTTGTGGGTGGCCGGCCTGCAAGGCGGGGTGTGGGGTGGCACTCACTCACGGGCCGCGGTGGGCACAATATTGCTTAAAATGAATTCCGAGCACTCTCTTACCGTCCGACGGGCATTCAAGGCAATACTACATTTGCAGAAATGAAGCTACAAGGGTGTGATCAGAAGCTCACCTGATCGGTGTGAAGACACCGATCCCGTTCGGAGACGAGGGCGCGCCGGGAGGCGAGGGTATACACCCGATCGCCGCGGCGATGGGACTTGACCTGAAAATGTGAAGAGGTACAGCACTACGCCCCTTGCAAGGGGGGGATCTTGGGGTGGGGGTTAATGTATTACAACCAAAAATTACCTCCACGCAGGGAGGGGTCTTCAGCCGGCCAAGCGGGGAGGGGAACGAGCGAGATAGAGTCGACTTTCCGAGCTTTGCCGATTCTGCCTAGCTTCTGTAATTCTGGACAGAGGGCCGATGTCGATGCTGCCAATAATTCCACCGAGCTTGGAATCTAATGAAACTTGCGCCAAAAGCTTGCTAACCGGAGAGGGGTGCGGCTTGAATTTTTGGACTACGTTCTGATCTAGGGGCTGACTGCTCCAGCGACTGGAAGATGGATGCAGCTCTGGTCTCTGGCCGAGCTCAGTCTGAAACAGCAGGTTTCAGAAGCTGCCACGATCGCTCCTGAGCTCCAAATTTGGCACTGCTAGACTCGTTGGAATCGTGGACGAGTCTACTTTGCAGAAAAACAAACGGGGAAGTCTTCTGATGTTGGAGATGAGCTGGGTGTCCAGAGAAGTGGACGGTGGTCGGTGCAGACTGTGAGGAGGCAGACCGGCGTGGGTGTGGTAGAAAATTGGTATCTCTGGTTGTCGGATGCCGAACGGGGTTCTGCCTTCTGTTCCTGGACGCTGACAGGGGGAGGAAGAACTTTGTAGAAGACCTCGAAGACTGGTTCCTTCAAGGTTCGTCGTGGGAGAGTCTTCTCTGCCGCTCTGGCTCCTGGTCTGAGAGGTTCTGCGCAGTCGGGGAAGAACAGCCTTCATGGACGGCCACGAACTCGGAATGGAGTGATTCCACCTCGCCTGCGAAGAGCACAGAGAGGTATTTCCAGAAAGTTAGGCCACGTCACCAGCAGAACCAGGATGCAGTCGTGGACGTCGCTGCAACAGAGTGCTAAACTGCAGGTCGGCCTGCACACAAAGCTGGAGTGGAGAAGAGAGGAGGGGGCGAACTTGGCTTGAGGGGAGAGGAGGGGTGCGACCTAGGGAGCAAGGAGGGAAGGGGAGATTCGAATTTGGGCTTTGGAATGAGTTAATTCAGCCTTGGGAAGGTGGAGATATGCTTAGGGAAGTGAAAGGGGTAGGTGGTGGTTGGAGGGTGGGGTTTTAAGTGGTGGAACTTCCTTGGGACTAGGTGAGGATTAAAGAGGGGTTGTGGGAAGTTGTGGGGAGTTAATGGAGGTAGGTGGGGGTTGGAAGTGGTTGAGAGGGGGAGGAGAGAGAGTGAATTTTGAAATTTAGAGAGAGGAGGAGAGAGAATGGAGAGATAATGAGAGAGAGAGAGATATTGAGAGAGTTTGAAAGGGTTTTCTTCAATATTCATCAAAAGTTGAATACAAGAGGAGAGATGGGGCCTATATATAGGCAACCATTCTTTACATGACCAAAATACCCTTGATAATAAGATAAAAGACCGAGCATATCCTAGACTCAATCCTATGGGCCCATAACTAAAGTAATAAGGCCCAATTAAACATAACAAGGGAAATGGACTAAAACCATATGACTCAATAAAGGAAAATACATAAGATAGGACTCAATAAAAAGAAAATACATAAAATGAAACTTTGGAAATGAAGATAACAAGTGTAGACCATGATCAATCCATATCAAGAGTGTGCAGGCGATCAAAGCTAGAGGGGTGTCGGGAGATGCCCTCATCAATTATGGATATGATAGAATAGCTTCAGTTGACGAATCGTCTGATTCTGAAACTGACACAGTGTCGACGGCCCGGGTATACTCCACGGTGACCGAGACATGCTTCAGGCGGGATAATAACTACCGGCCAGACTTCCCGAAGGATCGCCACTTGATGCCGTTCATCCGGACCTTCACAGTGGGTGGCTTGCGAGATTATCGGATAGCTCGCGTAGTTGAAGCTGCCATCCTTGCCGAGCCGGATAGCCTGAAGGAATCAGTGTATCGCAGCAAGGCTATATATCTTCCCGGGGAGAAGCGGGACTGGGACGCAGTCCTTGGAATATCGGAGCTAGAACCAGAGAAAAAGATGCTGACCCGGGCACCGGAATTTACACCTGCTCGGTGGGACAATGCTGGCGGCCGAGTTCATAGGGAGAAGCCCAGCTATGGTATGTTCCTGGCACCTATAAAGTGGGGATATCGCGAAGAGCCCTTCGTGCTAAATTGTTCGGCCATTCAGTTCAAGTACCATTTGTCGGCTGGTTGGTTCGGAGACTGCAAGATCACTGACTCCCATCTATTCCGAGTAGGGGCAGTAGAATTTACCGAGTTTGTTCTGACGGAATATGCCCCTCTGCTGATCAGAGCGGGAGTATACCACAGTGTTTTCGCTTCCAGATTCCGATATCCCATCTCCATGGGGTTATGCTGCGGGATGTTTGAAGTGTTCTGTCCTTTGTTCAACACTTTTTATACAGCAGAGGGTGAGACATCCCTAGACCTCTGGAGTTTATCACGGCTCTCCGGTCTGCCTATTGACGGTGAACCGTATGAAGAAGTCTGCTTGGCAGACTCCGAGAAAGACAGCTCTGATGGGGAAGGCAAGTATTCCCTTGGCTTCTCTTACCGATATCTGATGAAGGTCTATCGCTCCATCTATCTGGCATATAGTAGAGGATCCTCCAAAGGCTATCATCCCCGAGAGAAAGGTAGCAAACTGAGGGTCCGGATAGGGCAGTGGCTCCAGTACTTCTTCGACGGTCCCCTGAAATATGCAGATTTCCCCTCCATGGGTCCTGTTGCGAGCAAGCAGATAAGAGCTCCCCGCTATAAATCGGCACTGCCATCTTCATTGCGCCATGCGGGCAAAGGTGGTCCCAACCCGGAAGGGGTAGATCCCATCACACACTGTGCAGCTTATTTCACATTCTGGCTGTGTACTTTTGCTCTTCCACAAGGGGACGAGACAGTCATTCGGCTAGAGGCCATATATCCAGCTTGTCAGATGGCCTGGGGGATGAAGCTGTCGCTCTACCCAGTGGCCCCGTGTTTGATCTATAAATCTTTGGGGGACCTGTACAAGCATCGGACTCCCCGTTCTTTGAGGACCGTGGGTCCTTTTCATTTCTTCAATGCCTGGGTCTGCAGTATATTCCCTGAATTAGCTCCGAGAACCTTGCAGGCGGATACAGTGTCACCCAGGATGATTGAATTTGCCAGCGCTGAGCCTGGTCCCTTTTATGATCAGCTATTTAAAATAAGGGGCCGACTGATAAAAGTACCAGTGGACGCCCCTGGCAGCATACATTTCTGGAGCTTGGCCGCGGGTTCAGCTCCTTTGATTGATCCTCAAAGAGAGTGCAAGCTGGAGGAGATAGAGACATATATCCACCCCGTCTCAGGGGTCAACACTGCTCGGCCAATCCTGGAACCGGAGCTGGTGAGATGGGCCATGGCAATTCGGCCTAGTGTTTTGGTTTACAGAAAGGGTGGCCTGCTTCTATTGGAGCCATACTATCCATTCCGATTTGAGCGGAACTTTGGTTATGACCAGCACATCCCTACATCAGTTGCTCAATTTCCCTTGGATAGCAGGGCCAAGCACGGGTCCACCATTGTCGGCGACGGCCGGTTGTGGTGGGATTTCTATCATCGTCAGGACGACGCAATCTTCAGGGTGCCCACCGTCTCCAACCGTGTTCCCCGGGTAACATCAGAATATATCAAATGGTGGAACATTCGGACCGACTTTTTCAGGGATGGCAGGGGTACTTTCTGGGATGTAGCAGAGCGCTCTTTCCTGAAACAGCAGCCTGGGCCGGTGTTTGAAATCCCTGAGGCCCATTTGAGAAAGCTTTATTCGCAGAACTCGAGGGAGGCAGAGAACTATCTGGCCCAGCGTCGAGCTCTGAAGGAAAAGAATTCTGAGCCGCCCGCTCCTGTTTTTGCCGCTATTAACGAAGACAGTTTCGTAAAGACCCTGAAACATCTGTGCCATATAGGAGATGATCGCTTGGAGGCACAACAGTATCCATTTCCTGTTGAAGAGCCGCTCCCGGCAGTAGCTCATTGGAGGGGTCCAGTTGATAAATTTCATCCGTATAGGACGTTTGTACGCCGGGAAGATAGAACTCAGACGTATTATAAGCAAACGTCCTGGCTGTTCATTCTGCTAAATTTGCATGGATTATCTGCAGAAAGCCCGATAGCTGGCATTTTGAACAAGCCGCTGTTTATATCATTTCATTATGTCGATGGCTGGGGCATGGACCATCTTGACTTGTTTCGCTGCCTTGATTTTCATGGCCATAATGACCTGGTAGCTTTAGTGGAGAAATGCCAGATATTCGGCGATGTTTGCTGGCTTATCAAGGAGGCTGCTTCCCGCTCCAAAGAAGTGGCTTATCTGTACTGGCCGCTCTCTGTATTTTATGATGGACCAGCAGGTATAATCTTTTCCTTTCTGACTGCAGTGTTTTCTGTTTAGCATCTGAATTTTGCATCTATTGATCCCATCATCTTTCTGCCGTTCTTAACAGACCGGCCCGACATAAAGCGGCAGGGGCTCTACAGGAAGATTATTGCGCAGGCCGAGAAGCCCACTTATTTTGAAGTCCCTGTAGCAGCACCGACTACTACTCCCCTGCCTCCTGGCAAGAAGAGGAAGGCTTCTGCAGTCAAGGCTGCGGTTGGGAAGGCCAGGAAGGCCAAAAAGGCCCATGCTCAACAATCGGCTTCGATAGCGATGGACACCGGGACCCCTCTCCCTGACATTCCCTCATTTGATGAGTTCGAAACTCAGAGGGAGGCTGCTCAGGCATCAGTTCAGGGTAACATCAATATTCTACCATTGCATTCTTCATTCTCTCTTGCTGGATTTCAGAGGAGTGTTTAAATCTGACCACTCCTTTTTGCACAGCTGAAGAGACAGTCATGGCACCTTCTGTGGTGGAGAGCAGATTGCCTTCTCCTACGCCGGCTAGTGAGGCGGAGGGTAAGCATGCCCTTTTCATCTTTTTCTGTTCATTTCAACTGCTTTTCATCGTCCCTCTCACAGGCTTTTCTTTATAGTGATGGCCGGGGAGGAGACTGAGATTACAGGAGCGGCTGGCGACATTACTCAGCCGCGGGAGGGTTATAAGACCCATGCGAAATGGGGCCCCGCTCCCGGAAGGCGCATAGTTACCCGGTCTTCCTCCAAGCAGATGTTAGAATTGATGGCCCCGCCCATGGATAGAGTAGAAATCTCTTCCGGTAGCTCTGCGGCCGCTTCTGAGGCAGGTGGAGAAGAAACAGATTTCAGCGGGAGCGACACGGAGGATGCCTCCAAACCAGAGGCCCCATCCGTATGTACCGCCATTGTTTTATCATTTACACCCCCCAAGCTGCTGGTGCCATCTTCTGGAGAAGAATTACCAGAAGAGTTCGCCGCTCTGGATACCGAGGCAGATATAACTCCTCCTTTTGTGGTTTCATCAGCAGAGCTTTCTTCTTCCCTGCAATCTTTTGAGGGTATTGGCATCACTTTAGAAGTGAGTCTTTTCCCTTCATGGTTTCATTTTCCCCATCTTTATCTGCTGCTTGACGCTGCATTGATCCGTTCACAGGAATCCCCTGTTGCCCTCCCGGCTACGAGTGCAGCCGTTGAAGCCACTTTATCTGGCACCTTGGCTATTGTTCCTGCTTCGGCAGCCGTTCTTGAGATAATTCGCCCTGTGCCTGTAAGGGTGCAGTCCTCCACAGACTTAGCATCATTGGACCTGCGGAATGCAGGGGAAGGTCCGGCTCTCATCAAGGCTTTGGATTTTAGAGCTGAAATGGACCCAGCCAGGGGTTCTGCCTTTATACCAGCTGCAGTGATGACCATCGCTCCAGAATCAACAGTTCCCACAGTATCGGTCATGGAGAGCGAACCTTTGCCTCTTCAGACCGTGGCCCCCGCAGCCTTGACATTGCAGGGGCTAGGCACCGAAATGGAAGAAGGAGAGGTATCTGTTGCAGAACTGGGAGTATCGCCTATAACGGCCACGGAATCTGCTTCCGTATTTTCAGAATCTGAGGAGGAGATGCCTGAAGTTGCATCCGGGAGTGTTCCGACGGCCGCCTCCGAGGAGATGGAGGTGGAAGATCTCTCGGCCACGTCAGAGGTTACGGGCAGAGCTCAGTTGGTGGCTTCGGCAGACCTGCCGTCTTCTTCTTCGCAGCCGGATATCACCCTGTGGGCGGATATAGACAGTGAAGTAACTTTTGAAGTAACTCCTCTTCCTTCGCCTGGCTTCACTTCCCCTGAAAGTTTTGTCTGGCAACATCTGGGCATGCTGCGTCAACTGGTGGAGTCCCAACCTGGACTAACTTATTCACAGTTGAAGGAGATAGCCGGGCGCTTCACCGCCGGCTTACAGGCGATGGGATGTCCCACAGAAATATGGGCCCAGCGGGTTCTTTTGTTGTTAAAGTTTGTTCATCGCCGGGATTTCTTGACACACATCATGTCGGACAGATTGGCAGCCTTGAAGTTGCAAAGAATGGAGTGCAAGTCTGAGCTGGCAAAGATGAACTCTATCCTTCAGGAGCGACAGCGTCAAATGCAGTCTTTGGCGGAGCGGGAGCATTTCGTGCGCGACCGGATAACTATCCTGGAAGCTGAACTGTCTGATCTCTGAACTGAGCTGCCGCAGCTAACAACTTCTCGACCGCAGCTCGAGGAAGAAGCAGCTTTATTAGAGGGGCAGGTGGCATCCTTTCGAGACCAGTCTGTTCGACTGCAGGAAGAGGAGGCTCGGCTTCATGAACTAGGAGCCGCCCCTTCTGTGGGTCTTCTGGCATTCGAGGATATCTTTCGGCAGCCATGAATCATTTTCTTTTTCTTTTCTTCTTCTCTCTTTTTTTTGGTGCTCTTTTGTGATACAATGTCCCCTCGGGGCCCTTTATGTACTCACTTCTTAGTGAAAAAGAAAATTTTGCTTTATGTGTACCCGCCTTCTTTTCCATGTGGTTTTATCACTTCAGGGAAGTGGGGTAGTGGTTTTAGCAACCCCTCATGCGAATGGCTCGTATCTGGCAGGAGAGCGTCCACCCCTTCAGAGAAAGGATGGGGAACTCGCTCCACCGCGTGACGGCATCCGAAGAGGTGCTTAAACCGGATTCTGTTGGTAGCGGCAAACGTCCCTCTTGGCAATATGTGCTGTGAGGGAGACAATTTGCAGGAATGTGAAAGAAAGGGCCTTATCAGAATAGACGGAAAGTCTAGACTGGGTAGAGGTTATAGCAGGTGGGACGATTACAGGATATGTGGTTTTCATCAAGACAGACGTAGGGTCTGAACTGAATAGGGTTTTATCATTGATCGGGCGAAATGCCAGTCGATCAACAGCTGGTTTCATCATCGATATTGGGTTTATATCGATGCAAGAAGAGTTCATAAGTTTCCCCAGAATAGACGAAAGGTCTACGCTGAGTAGGGTTTCATCATTGATCGGGCGAGGTGCCAATCGATCAACAGTTGATTTCATCACCGATATTGGATTTATATCGATGCGAAAAGGGTTTATAGGTTTCCTCAGAATAGACGAAAGGTCTAAACTGAGTAGGGTTTTATCATTGATCGGGCGAAATGCCAGTCGATCAACAGCTGGTTTCATCATCGATATTGGATTTATATCGATGCAAAAAGGATTTATAAGTTTCCTCAGAATAGACGAAGGGTCTAAACTGAGTAGGGTTTCATCATTGATCGGGCGAGGTGCCAATCGATCAACAGTTGATTTCATCATCGATATTGGATTTATATCGATGCAAGAAGAGTTCATAAGTTTCCTCAGAATAGACGAAAGGTCTAAACTGAGTAGGGTTTCACCATTGATCGGGCGAGGTGCCAATCGATCAACAGTTGATTTCATCATCGATATTGGATTTATATCGATGCAAAAAAGGATCTATAAGTTTCCTCAGAATAGACGAAGGGTCTAAACTGAGTAGGGTTTCATCATAGGTGGGACATTGCCGAGAATGTATGGGTTTCATCAGAACAGTGATGGGTTTCATTGTTGGTGGGACATGCGAATGGGGGTATGTGGATTTTATCAGGGCAAACGTAAGGTCTGCCCCAGAAAGGCTTTATCATCGGTGGGGCATGGAGCCATATGACCGACGGAAGGTTTTACCAATGGAGGCAGATGAAGGTATCGTGCCGGTTGGCACGGAACTTTTTGAATTACCATATTACTGACCCAAGTGCCCTTTCGGGTTTTCACCAGAGCCAGCCCCCTCTTGCTTTTGCCCACTCGTCCTTTCGGATTTTCACGTGGCGGGGTACCCGATTTTGCCTGCAGTGCCCTTTCGGGTTTTCACCACAGCTGGGTTCGAGCCATTTTTGCCCTTGTTCAGAATGCCTGAACAAGACTGGCGGGGTATCTCTATTTTTAACCCCATTTTATCTCTTCTTTTCTTCTCTTTTCTCTTTTTTTTTATTGAAACTTTGATTCTATAACTGATAGGCGCAGCCTGCGCATATATCATCATTGACGTGGGTGCTAACATCAATGCAAGGGTTTCATAGGTCCCATCAGGATAGACGTAAGGTCTAAACTGGACGGGTTTCATCGCTGATTGGGTAACGCGCCAATCAATCAGCAACGGGTTTCATCGTTGGTATTGGGTTTATACCAATGCAAGGATTTTCATAGGTTTCATCAGGGTAGACGTAAGGTCTAAACTGGACAGATTTCATCGCTGATCGGGCAATGCGCCAATCAATCAGCAATGGGTTTCATCATCGGTATTGGGTTTATACCAATGCAAGGATTTTTATAGGTTTCATCAGGGTAGACGTAAGGTCTAAACTGGACAGATTTCATCGCTGATCGGGCAATGCGCCAATCAATCAACAACGGGTTTCATCATCGGTATTGGGTTTATACCAATGCAAGGATTTTTATAGGTTTCATCAGGATAGACGTAAGGTCTAAACTGGATGGATTTCATCACTGATCGGGCAGTGCGCCAATCAATCAGCAACGGGTTTCATCATCGGTATTGGGTTTATACCAATGCAAGGATTTTTATAGGTTTCATCAGGATAGACGTAAGGTCTAAACTGGACAGATTTCATCGCTGATCGGGCAATGCGCCAATCAATCAGCAACGGATTTCATCATCGGTATTGGGTTTATACCAATGCAAGGATTTTTATAGGTTTCATCAGGATAGACGTAGGGTCTAAACTGGATGGATTTCATCGCTGATCGGGCAGTGCGCCAATCAATCAACAGCGGGTTTCATCATCGGTATTTGGGTTCATACCAATGCAAGGATTTTTATATAAATTTCACCAGGATAGACGTAAGGCCCAAACTGGATGGGTTTTATCACGGCGGGACGTAAAGAGATACGCGGGTTTCTTCGTGGTTACCACATTACCGACCCAAGCGCCCTTTCGGGTTTTCACCAGAGCCAGCCCCCTCTTGCTTTTGCCCGTGCGCCCTTTCGGGTTTTCGCACGGCGGGGTACCCGATTTTGCCTGCAGTGCCCTTTTGGGTTTTCACCACAGCTGGGTTTTGGCCATTTTTGCCCTTGTTCAGAATGTCTGAACAAGACTGGCGGGGTATCTCTATTTTTAACCCCATTTTTTTTATTTATTATTTTTTATCCCCCCCTTCCTGTTTAGAGGGTGTCAGACCGTGACGACACAAGATCACGATAAGCGGTAGCCTGGTTAGGACGGAGTGTCACTATACCAAGGAAAGGATATCTTGGCTAGGGCGGGGTGCCGCTAGACCAAGGAAAGGATATCTCGGCTGGGGCGGAATGCCACTAGACCAAGAAAGGGTAGCTCGGCTAGGGCGGAGTGCCACTAAACCAAGAAAGAGGTACCTTGACTAGGGCGGGGTGCCGCTAGACCAAGGAAATGATATCTCGGCTAGGGCGGAGTGCCACTAGACCAAGGAAGGGCAGTTCGGCTAGGGCGGAGTGCCACTAAACCAAGAAAGAGGTACCTTGACTAGGGCGGGGTGCCGCTAGACCAAGGAAAGGATATCTCGGCTAGGGCGGAGTGCCACTAGACCAAGGAAGGGTAGTTCGGCTAGGGCGGAGTGCCGCTAGGCCAAGAAAAAGGTATCTCTTGCCCGATTATTCGGGGAATATCAGCTGTGCAGTATGATACAGCTTCAGGTGTTTACCGTTGAGTGGTGAGAATTGGATCTCCCCTCGATGATTAACTACTATGTAGGCCCCTCCTTCGTAGACCCTTTGTATCACATATGGACCTTCCCAATTGGGATTTAGCTTTCCCTTCGGGTTGGACGCCATGACTTCTTTTTTCTTGACCATGACAAGGTCACCTTTCTTGAATTCTCGCCCTTTTACGAGTTTGTTGAATGCGGTGGCCATGCGGGCCTGATACATCTGGATATTCTTCTGAGTTTGGAGACGCTTCCCTTCCAATTCAGCCAATTCTTCTAATCTTCTTTCTGCATTGGTTTGTTCGCCATGGGCTAGGTCGTATTGGACTGCCACTCTGAGTGACGGGACTTCCAGCTCTAGTGGGACTACTGCCTCTGAGCCGTATACCAAGGAGTATGGTGAGCACCCTGTAGGTGTTTTAAAGACGGTGCGATACGCCCACAGAGCTTCATACATCTTTTCTTCCCAATCCTTCTTATTGGCACTGACGACTTTGGCCAGCAGGGTGCACAAAGTCTTATTGAAAGCTTCTGCCAATCCATTTGCCTGTGGATTGTAAGGGGTGGAAGTCCTCCATTTGATCTTATATTTCTCGGCAAGCCGATAGACTTTCTGATTTCTGAAATGACTCCCATTGTCAGATATTATTCGGCTGGGGATCCCAAACCGGAAGATGATGTTTTGCTTGATGAATCTAGCGACCAACTCACCAGTAACTTCTCTTAGTGCTATAGCCTCTGCCCATCGGAAGAAGTAATCTGTTATGGCCAGTATATACTTATGCCCGGCCGAGGAAGTCAGTAGTAGACCGACTACATCAGTTCCCCATTGTGCAAACGGCCAGCTAGGGACTGTAGGGTGCAGAATCGTAGGTGGCCTTCTAGGCACAACAGCATGCTCCTGACACTTCTGGCATGACTTTGCAAATGTGCAGCAGTCTTCAAACATAGTGGGCCAATAGTAGCCCAGCTTCTTGATTTCTATCTTCATCTTGGGGCCAGCCTGGTGGGCACCTACTGTCCCAGCATGTACTTCTTTCATCGCTTGCCAAGCTTCCTCAGTGGACAGGCAGCGGAGCAGAATCTTCTTGCGTGCATCTGCCATTATTCGGAACAGAGTCCCATTCCTGAATTCATAAGAATCTTTGATTCGCAAGAGTTTCATCTTTTCTTCTCTTTTCTGCGGCAGCTGTTGGTGTAAAAACTATTGTAGCAGGTGTTGTCTCCAATCAGATGCCTGTTCTGTACTGATCGTGGCGACTTCATTTTCTTCGGGGCAGCCTTCTAGCATGCTGGGGACTTGCCGCCGATTTATAACAACAATGTTCAGTGTCTCATCTGGTGGGACTGCTATTGAGCTGGCTAGCTTTGCCAATGCATCAGCCTGGGCATTATGTGCACGGCCCACATGCTTGAGCTCAATATGATAGAATTTCGCCATGAGGCGCACAGCTTTTTGGTGGTAGGGGTTCAACTCCGGCTTTCGCACTTCGAACTCACCTTAGATTTACTTTATTATCAACATTGAATCCCTGAATACCTGAAGCATCTGGATACCCATGTTGAGGCTGATATGCAGTCCGATTATCAGAGCTTCATACTCGGCTTCATTATTAGTGCAGGGCTTGTTTATAGAACAGGAAGTGTGCACAACCTCCCCCTCTGGCGATTTCAGCACAATACCGGCTCCGGCCCATATTCTGGTTTTTCCATCGGAGTCCGTCTCTGTTCTAGATGCTCCGTCAAAGAATAGATGCCACATAGTTGACTGAGCTTGGCAGGCTTCTAGTGTCTCATCATCGGGTAACTCAGTCCCCAACATATCATTCTCTGGCACAGGATGTTCTGCGAAGAAATCGGCCACAGCCTGTCCTTTTATTACCCTCTGGGGTATATATGTGATATCGAATTCCATCAGAATTACTGCCCATTTGCCCAACCGGCCTTTTAGTACTGGTTGAGTCAGTATGTATTTGAGTGGATCTGCTGCAGATATCAATCTGATTTCATGTGACAGCATATAGTGCCGGAGCTTTTTAACGGCAAAGACTAGTGCCAAGCATGTCTTCTCTATATAGGTGTAACTTTCTTCAGTTCTGATCAGCCTCCTACTCAGCAGGGGTTTATTAATTACGGGAGAAACCCGCCGGCATATTCCCACCATCTTGGATGATGCCAATTGGGGAATAGGAAACCACCCATGCAGCGGCAGGGTAGGCTCCGCAAAAGATCGGGTATATATAGACATAACCCGGAATTCGGATAGGGACCGGCCTGATGTAACACACCCGGTACGAGTGCGATGTCTTATTAATATCCCCCTTCGGAGGGCCATCGGAGATCACGCAAGGGCATAACTCCGTGGGCCAGCGGGGTTAGAGGAGAATACCACACTCGATTGGTGGGGATATGTAAATTTCGGCAGCATGTTCCCTCAACCTGGATTATGCCAAGGAAGGATAGGTCATCGTCCACGGAGAGCCGGGACAATGACCGAACAAAGATGGGCACCAGGCCCAGGGACATCTCTTGCCTTCATATCATTGATCAATATTCCCTTGGAACCCGTCAGAACGCATGTAAGGACATGGTTCTTTGGGCCCATAAGGCAGCGGTGACATCCGGGTTCGGGACGAGAGCTGTAGGGGAGGTCTTCCCCATTATTGTATCTCATCAAGACACAAGTGATGGTCTGTGAGTATCCCCTTAAATGGATGTAGGGGAGATTAAGAAGTTTGAAGAAGAACGGTGCAGAGATGGGCCTCGGAGTGGGTTTCATTTGACTGAAGGAGGGATCTCGGCGTGATCTTTGGCTTGGACAAAGGGGGCTCTCGGCCTGGACATTTAATGGACAAAGGGGGGCTCTCGGCCTGGTCCTTGGGTTGGCCAAAGGGGGTTCTCGGCCTGGTATCTGGTGGATGGAGAGGGGCTCTCGGCCTGGTCATTGGGCTGGCCAAGGGGCTTCTCGGCGGCCAAAGAAAGGCTCTCGGCTGGGGGTTCTCGGCGGCCAACAAAGGGGTCTCGGCCAGGGGTCTATCCGCCAAAAGAGGGAGGAAGGCCTCTCGGCCTGGGGCTTCTCGGCGGGCTCCTGGGCGCGCCGGAAAGGGGGGGCGCCGAGAGGGGTATCATCAAGCTTTGGGCAAAAGGGTGTGAATGGCTGCAAAGGCAGAGGGGCTCTCGGCAGAGGGCTTCCGGCGCGCTCCTGGCCACGCCGGGAGTCTTGCACATAGCTTCACGTGGAAAGTATTTGTAACAGACTGGGTTGTCGTTTAGCTAAAAGAAGGAGAAGGCCTCTCGGCCTTATGGTTCTCGGCGGGGAAACTCGCACGCCGAGAAGATGAAATGCAGAAGGATTTCAGGGTTTCAGAGCTCAAAAATGATGCTCTGTTTAGATGTTTTCTGGGATTTCAAGCTCAAATTGATGCCGGGCCAGAAGTGCAAAGGGGGAATTTCATGGAGGCTTCTATTAGAAGGGTGCCAAGGGAATTGGACGGTGGAATCAATGAAAGAAACCAAACCATCACCTGATCCTGTGGAGGGTTTTATCTGCTTGTTGCAGGCCATTTGGGGGAGTCAAGAGATGACTATCCTCCGACCCCTCCAGACGAGCCCAGTGACATTAAAACAAACGGAGAAGGAGTGACTCTCAACGTATAAACTTCAGGCCCTAAGCATTCAATATTTAGAATGGAGGACCTAAGATCAGATCATCGTTTATGAGAGCTGGACAGCCCAGGAAACCAAGAGACTGATATCTCTGGTTCCTGAACCGCGTAAGAGGGCTCGTCAGAAAACTCAGGTTATATGTATAGGGAAACGGCCATTGAGATCGGAGGGGGAAGAAGAGAACAAAACTCAATAACCCATTGGATGGGGGTAGGAGTCCTATCCTCGTCCCTCTTCGAAGAACAAACCCATACGATCGGCTCCGAAACCCAAAGAGTCTAATCTATATTTCTTTCAGACAAAGGCCATATACATAGAGAGACAGACAGAGATCAGATGCCTTAATCCATCAATGCCCAGACGGGCCATCTCGATGTTTCATTGCATTGCATAAAGAAAATCTTACACTGATCATGAAAGAAAAATGCAAGGCAGAAAGCTAAAAATCAAGGCCGGAACTCTCCGGCTACAATTGATAAATCGAGAGAGGACTCGCTATATTACATCAGATAAAAGAAAAAAACATGGAGGAGGGGAGGGTGGAGCATTGACTCCTCTCCCTCCCCAGTGCCCACCTGGAGCTTTCCTTCTTCTTCTCTTCTCTGTTGGTTGAAAGGGGGGGGGTGGCTCTTGCTCTCCGAACGGGACTCCCTCTCTATCGTTCTATTGCTCTATCTTTTCTTTCTTTCTTCCGATCGATCCCTTTTTTCTCTCGATCCCCTTTTCCCAGCCGTCTCTCTGGTCTCTCTTTCTTTTTTCTTTTTCACCTACTTCTTCTCAGCCGCCTCCTTCTCTCTTCGAAGGGAGGGGGTTTTATAACCCTTTTCCTCTTTCTTCTGGGCAGGCACCTTCACGGCGCGCTTGAGGTAGGCTTCCCGGCGCGCTCAAATTTGATCTCTCGATATCAGTATCTGGGCTTCGACATGGGCTTTCGGCGCCACCTTCATATAGGCCCACTTGGGGTTTCTTTAAGCGTATCATCATCCCAAAGGGTCTATCATCTATGAAATATCTTGTATTGAAATCGCGATTGCAATCTTCATCAGTCCACAGACAGGGTTTTATCAGTCCGTAGACAGGGGTTTCATCAGTCTGCAGATAGGGTTTTATCAGTCCGTAGATAGGGATTTCATCAGTCCGCAGACAGGGTTTTATCAGTCCGTAGATAGGGATTTCATCAGTCCGTAGACAGGGTTTTATCAATCCGTAGACAGGGATTTCATCAGTTCGTAGACAGGGATTTCATCAGTCCATAGACAGGGATTTCATCTTATCAATATCGTCACTCAAATGGCGACGAGCTCGGACATCAGCTTTAGTCTGGGAAGACCTCAGCCGGGTGCATAATCTGTGGAGACGATTCTTCTTCTGCTCTATCTTCTCAGGAGCCTTTACCATCTTCATCTGCCGGTGCTGGCTTCATCTTTATCTCATATTACTTCCGTCAGTAAGTCGACATCTGACTTACCCTGACATATCGTCCGTGACTTCTTGGACGAAGCAGTAGTACAACTCTTCTTAAAGGGCTGGAAGATCTCACTAGTCGAGTGACTGCTGCTTTATCAGTGCTGCCGTCTGAATGACATTGGCACCGGGCATCAGCTTCGGCCGACAAGGGCTTTAGCCGGGTGAAAGGTTGATAAGCTTCATCATTAGTCTTTCACTGTTGGTCAGACCTTCTTTTCAATTATGTCTCCACCCTTGTTCATTTTCCGGGTGTCAACAGCAGGTTGTACCGTATCCACCCCAAGCTAGGGTTGCATCCGCAAGTGAGAAGTCCCGATAGTGTCACACAGTTCCTCATTTCTCATCCCAATCAGGCACCTAGTGGTCGAGAGAATTTATATTTTCATTAATCCACTAAAACTCAAACCTAAAGATATAAGGAACTGACGAGCATCATTTTAAGAACTTGATTGTATTACTGAGTGATTCTGCTCTCATCTCGCTCCATTGTATGCTTATTACTTGCCTGGTAGATCTGATTGATTAGTATTACTTGTTCTAGTCGTAGGTGTCTTGGTGTATGTGGGGTTGCCTTCTGCCCCCACGATCACCTCCTAGGGTCGACTCTTATTTCCGTTCCTACTCCAACCCCTTGTTCGATTCGTCTTCTTCCATGTCGTCATACGACTTCTCTTCGGCCCACGAGGACTCCCTTCCTCGTGGTCTCCTTGAGGACCCACCTAGGGTCACCCATTTGCAGGGAGGAGAGGGGACGGCCCCTTCACTCCCGACCACTCTTGGCGAGGGTCCCCGACCTTCTTTTTCAAACCCGCCCAATCAAAATTCAGCCAGTACGATCCTCGATATGATGGCCCAGTTGGACCCCACCCAACTCCATCTCATCAGACAAGCTTTGCAAGGGGGCGATGCCCCGGCCTCAATTCCGGCTCATGCCAAGGCCAGTGTTACCACTTCATCTCCTGTGGTCGGGACCACCTCTGTGGCTCCCATTGACCTTACTCCTGTCCGTCCTCAGACCCTTCGCTATCCCAATATAGAAATGGGCCAGGCTTCCACATCGGTCCATCAACAACTTGATAAAGGAAAATCCCGGATCCCCTCTGTTCCTTATCTCGAGCCGTACCCTACGATTTCTCCATCACCTCAGGCCCTCATAGCCCCGGTGGACTTCGCTAGGTTACAGTCAGGGGCGGCCCACTTGGCTCATACGGATATGGGCCGTTCCTCAGCCCATTATCCCTCTTACGGGCCACCTCCTTCGTCAGCTTATCCTTTGGCCGCTTATCCAGGTACTGCTCCTCTTGCTCCCTCTCCTCCTTCCCGGGAACGGGAAATCCTTGACAAATGGGCTGCTATGCAGCAACAAATTGATCTTCTCCACAAGCGGGTCGGCCCGCAATCTCTTGCCGATGTCCCTATCCCTAACTTCAGGGACATTCGCTTTCCCTCCCAGTCGGAGCTCCCTGTGTACCGTAAGTACGATGGGAATGGCAACCCGTTCATCCATGTACGGGAATTCTTATACGAATCGGCACAGTTCCAGCAAGACGATCGTTTGATGGCCTATTTGTTCCGTCGGTCTCTGGAAGGGATCGCTCTGGAATGGTTCTACACCTTGCCTATGGAGGAGGCCGAGAATTTCAAGACAGTCAAGGAGAAGTTTATACAGAGGTTTCAGGATCGGGTCGGACCCGAGTACTCTTTCACTGACCTAGTGGCGGAGAAGATGAAGCCAGAGGCAGACTTCGCAACCTATGCAGACCGCTGGAGGCAGATGGCCTCACGTGTGCCCGGGCAGATTCCGGAAGAGGAAAAAGTGAAGTTGTTAATTTCCAATGCTACGCCAACTTTCAGAAACATTCTGGCAATGAATGACATCTCGAACATGCACCAGTTATACAGCAGAGCTAGGTTCATTCAAACCCAATTCAAAGACTCCCCCATCCATTCTTTATTCGAGGCCCAGAAACCCAAAGCCACCAAGAAAACCCAAGGCCCCGTCACTGAGGGAGTACAAATTAACGAGCCAGTCCAGGCCGTTCAGTTCCCCCAACAAGCCGCGCCACCCCGTTTCCCACCGCCTCAGCATAACCCCCAGTTCGCTGTTCCACAAGTTCCTCAGCCTACCTTCCAAGTCCCGCAATACCCTCAACAGGCACCTCTGCCACCCCAACAGCCTCAGCGGCCCCCGCAGTACAATAATGTTCCTCCACCCCCCACCTATGGCTCTGCTCGACCAACTCCAAAAAGGGCTCATTACCCCCCTCTTCCGAAGACCTTGCCAGATATTTTCTCTGCTCTAATGTATACTGGTGACCTTCAGTTGCCTCCTGAATGCCCGAACTGGAATCCGGCTACCGACCAATCCCGGTATTGTATATTCCATCGGCAACCCGGACACATGATAGAGCGATGCTACCAGTTCAGAGACCTAGTGTATGATTTGCATGAGGGCCAGAGGATTGATTGGGCCCAGATGCACCAGTTAATTGAGGATATCAAGCAGAGGCAGAGACAGGCCAGGCCGCAGCAGGCGGCGCCCCAGCAGCAGCAGCAACAACAACCCCAGCAGCAACAGCAACTTCAATCGCAGCAGCAAGACCTTGGGATCCATCAAAATCCCATGCCAATACATCAGCCCGCTCCTCAGCAACAACAGCCGCCGCCGGCACCGGCCCCAGCACAAGTGAATATGGTCCAGCGCCCAGCCCCCAACGCTGGGTGGACATTTGATGATGAGACCCCCGCCCATCTCTTGGCCTTACACCACCACTACTCTCCCACACCTGCCATCCCCTCCATTCTTAGACCCGCCGTTCCTACCGCCACACCACTCGTCACTTCCTCCGCGTCGCCTCTTAGGCCCACCACATTCCCCTCCGCTCCTTCACCACCGCCTGCCATACCTCCCGTCATTTTCCTTACGCTTAACCCTTCACCCATTTCCCCGCCACCAGGGCCTATTAAACCCACTTCAGTCATCCTCACCTCCATCTCCACGCCATTCACCTACCCCACCAGGCCAAGCGGGGGTCCAGTCCAGGCCGTGCCAGCATCATAATGCGCCCTTCGGAGCGGGCGTCCCTTCCAAAGAATTTTTCCTTCTTCAGGTGCGTCTGCACCGAATCCTACAGTTTCCTCCCCTACAATTGAGCCAGAAGAGATGGACCCTATCCCAGGCATAGATATGACTTATTACAGCACTTAGACCGGATGCCGGCCAAAATCTCAGTGTTAGAGCTGATCAAGAGGTCGCCGCTCCATCAAGATGCCCTGACGACCTTCCTGCAGAAAGTCATGGTGAGTGAAGATGTGGCAGTGGATAGCCTACCCTCCATCTTGGCCACAATCACAAAGGGGCCCTCTATTGCATTTGCTGAGTCAGAGCTAGCACCTCCTGAGGCACGGCAGATGCCGTTATGTATCACCATCTCTCTAAACAAAACAGCGGTAGAATCTGCCCTTGTGGACACAGGGGCGTCAATAAACGTCTGCCCATTGAGTACCCTTCGTGCTTGTAATATATCAGAGGACATGCTCAAGCCGACACCAACTACGATAGCCACATATGATAACTCCAGACGTACTTGTCACGGAGTGGTAACTGTACAGGCCGAGCTAGGGCCCTTAGTGATGGATGTAGAATTTTATGTGTTGGACATAGACCCAATGTTCAAAGCCATTCTGGGTCGTCCATGGTTGAATAGTTTGAACGCCGTCCCCTCGACAGCCCACCAGTGTCTGAAGTTCCCATTCCAAGGGCGAGTGGTCAAGGTGAAAAGTGTTTCCACAGTTCAAAACGTTGACGCCATAGCGGCCAAGATTCTGCCCACACTGTGGCCGAGTAACAGGCCTGTTCTATCTGTCATGGACTTAAACTATTTGTGGGCATATGCGTCACGCAAGCCCACCGCTGCACCAATCAATGTGAAGGTCAAGCCCAAAATGAGAGACTCCAAAGGATGGCACCTAATTCTAAAATTGGGCTATCAGCCAGGCCGAGGACTCGGCGCACAATTGCAGGGCCGAACCAACCCCGTTCCCAAGGGAAGGAAGATGGGCCACCGGGGCCTCGGCTACCATGAATCCTCCATGTCGATGCTTGGGGACTCTGGGCCATTGACCTGGGATTACCGGCAACATTTTGTAAAGGGTCCGTTGCAGCCCGGCACCTTGAAGACTTCGCCATCCAGCCTTGAAGAAAAGATAGACGAAGCTTGTGCTGTTGACGATTCGCCCCCATCACCGCAAGGGCTAGCCGGTGACTTGGAGGACCTTTCTGATTGCTTTACAATGATGTTTTATTAAAAAGAGGATGACCCAAAGAAGAAAGAGACGCAGCTAGTAAAGCGCCCTCCAATGCCATTGGCCCGCCAGGGGCCACGAAAGATGGGAAGCTCCGCCACTACTTATTCTATGTCCCCGTCCCGTCTCGCTTCCTGGTTTCAATGGTGGGATTCTGTTCCCCGTTCCCCTCCACTCCTGGTCGACCCGTGTTTTGCGGAGAGGCCCGAAATTCTATTCGTTCCATGTGCTTGCGGGCGCTGCCCGCCTATTGATCTGTCAACCCTATTCACTCCTCCTCCCCCAGGAGCCCAGCTCCATGAAATGTGGTTTAAGTCTTCTGATCCTTTCTTTGACTGCATCTTCCCAGAATTGTTCCCCATGCAGCTTCCTCCTCCTCCGCCTTCTTCCTCCTGCTGCGTGATCACCTCCGGCCTCCAAAAAAAAACGTCAATTCAAAAACGGAGGTCTCCGTGGAAGATTACGCTATGTTCTACCCAGATCCCCAGGGGCACGAGACCCCTGTTCCTTTTCCGGTAGATTTCTTCTCCCCTAGGTTAGATGTACAATGTACAGGGTCTTCTAGGATGGTCGAGTCAGTCAGGATAGAGTCTAGTTCGAGTTCTGTCAGCCCATCCACATCTGCGGCACCCGCCATAGCACGCTCCCCCAAAACCGTTCCCAACAGGTTTCTACAAGATTTGGTTGGAAGATGTCATGCTCTATTAAGGTGTCCGGAATTTGTAGAGACCGCGATTATCTTGGAAGATGATGAGGGAATTGATGAGGTATGGAGCAATGATGGATTAGGAGTCTATGAAATTGTGAGTGAGAAAGACCCAGCAGATGGTGAGGAAGATGAAATGGATGACACTGCCGACCTGTATGCCCAAGGCTTGAAGAAGTTCGACGAGCCTTCCGTAGCAGTGGATGAATCCACTAAGGAAATTAACCTCGGAACAGAAGTGGACCCCAGGCCCATACTTATTTCCGCCAATCTCCCTCCTCAAGTCGAAGAGGAACTTGTCAAAGTCTTGAGGGAGTACCGCAATTCTTTCGCCTGGTCCTACGAAGACATGCCGGGCCTTGACCCCGCCTTGGTCGAACACAGGCTGATTCTCAAACCAGGGGCAACGCCCGTTAAACAGAAAGCAAGGAGATTCCACCCACAAATGGCCCTGAGGATTAAGGAAGAAGTCGATAAATTACATAAGGCCAGGTTCATTAGAGTTGTGCTGTACCCACAATGGGTGGCAAACATAGTCCCGGTAATGAAGAAGGATGGTAAAATTTGAATTTGTATTGACTTCAGGGACTTAAACAAGGCATGTCCGAAAGATGATTTTCCACTTCCTCACATCGATGTCTTGGTCGATAATACAGCTGGGTACGAAGCCCTCTCCTTCATGGATGGTTACTCAGGGTATAACCAAATCCTTCTGGCTCCGGAGGATCAAGAAAAGACCTCGTTCACCACACCTTGGGGCACATAATGCTATGTCGTTATGCCATTTGGGTTGAAAAATGCAGGTGCCACCTACCAAAGAGCGATGATGGCTATCTTCCACGATATGATGCACGTTTATTTAGAAGCTTATGTGGATGATATTTTAGTCAAATCGAGGTCACAAGAAGAGCACCCCGCCATTCTAGCCAAGGTGTTGCAAAGGGCTAGGGAATACAAGTTAAAGATGAATCCAAAGAAATGTGTGTTCGGCGTTGCATCATGGAAATTGCTCGGGTTTATAGTTAGTAAAAGGGGGATTCAGATCGATCCAAACAAGGCAAAGGCCGTCATGGACATGCCGCCGCCGAAGAACATCACTGAGCTTCAAGGTTTGATCGGGCGTTTGCAATTTATCAGGAGATTCATATCCCAGCATTCGCAAAGATGCCGCCCGTTTTATGAACTACTAAAGGCAGGTGCGAAATTTGAATGGAATGAACAATGTCAAAAGGCCTATGAGGAACTCAAGGTTTACCTCTCTAATCCCCCGGTTCTACAACCACCCGTCCCCGGGAAACCCATGATCTTGTACATTTCTGTAATTGAGGACTCCCTAGGAGCTATTTTGGCACAGGTAGACGATGAAGGAAGGGAAAGGGCGGTGTATTATCTCTCAAGGTTATTCAATCCCGCTGAATCCAAGTACACTGCTATGGAGAAGACCTGTGCAGCACTAGTGTGGGTAGCGCAGAAGCTTAAACATTATTTTCTTGCCCACGAGGTTAGGCTCATCTCTAGAATGGACCCCATTCGTTATCTGTTGGAAAAGTCGGTCCTTTCTAATCGGCTAGCTCGCTGGCAAAGCTTTCTTTCCCAGTTCGACATCACCTTCATCGTGCAGAAAGCAATCAAGGGATATGCTATTGCCGAGCACCTGGCTCATTCTCCTATCCCTCACACTGATTCCATCCAGGACGAATTCCCCGATGAACACCTGGCAGTGATCACTCATCTTCCTTTCTGGTCCCTTCATTTCGACGGTGCCCTTAATTCCCAGGGCAGCGGAGTCGGCGCCGTTCTCCTTACTCCAGAAGGGGTAACCATCCCCGTGGCATATCAACTCTCATTTCCCGCCACCAACAATATAGCCGAGTATGAGGCTCTCCTTGCCGGTCTGAAGCACGCCTACATCTTGGGCGCGCGATACCTTAATATCATAGGAGACTCTCAGCTGGTGCTGCGGCAAGTTTTGTCGACTTACCGCACCCGCGACCCTAAGCTCAAACCCTACCAGGATCTGGTCACGCTCTTGGCCAGGCAATTCAGGAAACTCGTCTATATTCACACTCCTCGTTCTCTGAATATCTTGGCCGACGCCCTTGCGTCGCTCGCCTCTTCCCTATCACTTCCCCTGAGTCGCGCCACTGAGACCATTGTGGTCCAAAGGCTAGATGTTCCTTCTCTTCAGGATCCTTGGTTCAACAATCTTAGAATGTCCGTAGAGAAGAAAATAGAAAGGGAGGAGACAAAAGAAGTTTCATTGACTGAGCTCGAGGAGATCATTGAAGAAGAAGAGCTGCCGTGGTTTTATGAGATAGAGCAATACTGCAAGGATGGTACATTTCTGGAAACGGCCAATGCTGAGCAGCGAAGAGCCATTAGAAGAGTCGCCGCAAGATACACGATCATCGCAGGTGAATTGTATAGGCGGGCTTTGAATGGAGTTCTAATGAGGTGCCTAGATGACGAAGAAGCTTGGAAAGTCATCGAAGCAGCCCACTCCAGCGAGTGTGGAGGGCATGTGAACGGACAGGCCTTGGCAAAGAAGATTCTTAGGCTTACTGGCCAACCCTAGAAGAAGATTGCTCCACCTATGTCCGTAGGTGTCTTCAGTGCCAAATCCATGCCGACAAAATCCACGCTCCGGCCTCTTCTCTTCATCCTATTGCGGCCCCCTGGCCATTTTCTATGTGGGCATTTGATATCATCGGACCCCTCGGTGATCCGAACTCTGCTGTTAAACAGAAATCCTTCATTCTGACGGCTACAGAGTACTTTACCAAATGGGCTGAAGCTGAAGCTTATGCAGAAATCAAAGCCACCACAGTATGCCGCTTCATCATGAAGAACATTATCTCGCGGTTCGGGGTGCCAAGCGACATCGTCACCGACAACGGGCCTCAGTTCATCTCACAAGAACTCCAGGACCTCTGTAAGAAATTCAATATAGTTTTGCATCATTCATCACCATACTACCCCCAAGGTAATGGCCAGGCTGAGGCAACGAATAAAACCCTTCTTAAAATTATTAAGAAAACATGTGAATCACATAAATTTGCTGATTGGGCCGACAAATTGGTAGAAGCTCTATGGGCTTACCGCACCTCCGTCCGCACTCCCACAGGGCAGACTCCCTTTGCCCTCACCTATGGAATGGAAGCGGTGCTCCCGTATGAAATTCTGATCCCTTCCCTAAGGGTGCAGCTGGATAAGTAACTTAATCTTGACGAACGTCGAGAGGCGTTGCTAGTCCAACTGGAACTCTTAGACGAGAAGAGGTTGAATGCGGCCAATCATGTTTCAGTATATCAAAAGCGTGTCTCGCGATATTTTCAAAAGAAGGTCATTGAAAGGAAATTTCAAGTGGATAATATGGTTTTGAAACGTAAATTCATCAGGTCAGCAGGCCCCAGGTCTAAGCTGCAACCCAACTGGGAAGGGCCCTTCGTAATCAAAGAAGCTTATCCGGGCAATGCGTATCGTCTAATTAACGCGGAAGGGGAGGAAATGCCAAACCCGTGGAATGGGCTGTATTTAAAGCATTTTTATCCATAAAAATAAAACCAGTGAACGGCTCGATGGCAGGGCATCCCCCACCAAATTGCGAAAGGAGGACCTAGGTCCAGCATCTCACACACTACACGACCCCGTGATTCGGTATTCTCTCATGCTACCCGACACCGTTTCTCCTTTGGCCATGCTCGGGGAAGGTGGAGATCCTTGTATTTCCTCTCTCTCGGTTGAAGATAGGGGCAAGTGGTGAATAAGGGGGCGAGAACCGACCCAGATCCCCCATTAAAAGAGGTCTCAAATAGGGGCAATCCGTTAAGACCTCACTCCGCAAAAAGAAGGAAAAGGAAAGCAAGAAGAAAAAAAAAGGAAAGAAAAGGGGCGAAATCAAAAGATAAGGCCGAAAGCACATAAGGCTCGAAGCTCTCAAAACCCCCGAAAGAATACAACTAGGCATGGCAAGAGTGGCAGTATAGTTTCCCCGCGGGACGTTATGAGCCCGGTCGCATGCGTGCCTAGAGCGGATGAAGGTTCGATGACGGATGCAAAGCCCCGGCGCAACAGACCGGATTCTTTGAAAAAGGGGGGGTCCTGGGAAAGAACTCAAGCCCTAAAAACCTCTACACCTATTGTCAGCTTTACTACTCAATCTTTTTTACTTTCCCAAGGAATGAATCCCACCCCGGGTATGGCCTCAGCAGAAGCACCGTCGAGCAAAGTTGACTCCGATCACGGGCGGTCCCCCTTCCTGCACGCGCTGAGCCTTGGAAGTCCATAGCAAGACGAGAAGGTCCCTGCTATTGAGACCCGAGCTGGTTTCAAAACCCAAAAAAAAATCAAATATTTCAAAACCCAAAAAATCAAGTATTTCAAAACCCAAAAAAAATCAAATATTTCAAAACCCAAAAAATCAAATATTTCAAAACCCAAAAAAATCAAATATTTCAAAACCCAAAAAAAAATCGAATATTTCAAAACCCAAAAAAAGATCGAATATTTTCAAAATCCAACAAAAAATCAAATATTCCAAAAAGAAAAAAAACGCACATTCATATGCATTTCTCGCATTTTGGTATTTGCCTATTTAATAAGGCTCAACCCCTTGACCAAAAATCAAGAAAGGGTCATCCCCTAACTTGCTATAGGCAAGGGGCTAAGCCTAAAATAGATTTAATCTGTTTCATGTTTGCATGTGTACAGGGGCAGGTTGGAAGGGCAGTTGGCTCGAGACCACATGAATATTCAATCCTCGTGTTGGCCTATGCAATCACATCACATCGTAATCGAATCACAAAGCTCAAACTCAATCTCATCAAATCTTATTCATTTCATATGTCAAGCTGCCCGGATATAAAATCCCATCCCGTATCATCATAAAAACACAAGAAAATCACTCGGTCCGCCGCTGGGCATCCCCGCGAGGATGTATCTCTCTCAACTCCCTAAGGTAAGCCTGTCGAGTCTCTGGAGCCTCCTCAACCTCTACTGGTAGGGTACGCACCCTACTCGCCTCCCACATAATCAGCGCACTCCTGACCGCCTGCTCGTCCTCCTCTGTCCCGATCCTCCGTGCCTGTAGCATGGGAAGGTGGGGTAGCGTAGGCAGCACCGTCCGGGGTAGTCCAATCTGCAGGTAGCATCTGTGTGGGCTATACATCGCTAAGGCGGTGTCGCTCACGAGCCTCAAGTCCAAGCCGGCTCTCCTCGGTAGCATGATGGTGGTGTCGCGGAGGAAGTCCGGGCGCATCACAAACCTATCCAAAGGTAGCCTGTTGATGCACGGGCGCCACTCGTCCCTGGTCTTCAACTCAGCCATCCTGCACTCAACCTGTGGAGAAAACCTGAAAGCGCCTCCTATGAAGTAAAGGGGATGGCTCCCAAAGATCCGGCTGACTGAAGTGATATCCTCCCTCGGGGTGAACTTCATCCTAACTCCCATCCAGCACTCCAATAGGATCATTGAACCAAAGAGAGGACCACCTAAGGCTGCTGAGGTAAGACCCTCGTACAAATAAGCTAAGACGGCCTGAGAAATGGAAAGTCCCCGCCAAAGGCCACTGCTGGTGCTGAGTAAGGGGATCTCCAGGACGTGGTCGGCTGATGGGAAAAGGATGGCCCCGCAGAGACAGATGGATGCAGCTTTGGCTATGGCTTCAACCCACCCGCACTTATTCCGGCAATGTTCCACTACCCACTGACTCAGAGGAAGGAGGTGAATGTGGCGGGGGCCTACAAAGGTACGAACATCCCCACTATCAGGTATAAATTCCCCTAGGATGAGTTTTGGATCTATAGGGGCAACGGTATGGCATATCAAGTCTTCCTCCCCCACCTTGGACCTAGGGAGCCCGAAGTATGTCTCTACCTCCTCTAGTAGGATAGTGGCCTCAAAAGATGGGAAGAAGAAAGTATGGGTCTGAGGGTGCCAAGTCTCCATCAGAGCAGAGATACTATGCCAGTCTAAGGAAAGTTTAGGGTAATTCTGACCTAGAACTAAGAGGGAGTGTAGTTGCCAGGATTTGAGAAGGTGAGTCACCCCGAGGGGCAATGCACGGACCATGGGAGCCACCCACTTTAAACTAGAAAAACGTCTCGGGCCGGGGAGAAGCTAGAAGAGGAAAAGGCTAAGGATGTAAGGAAATATAAGGGAAATTGAGAGAAATTACATATATTCTGATCTAACTTACCTCTCTCGTAGGGGAGGTGCTGAGATGACGAGGAATCAAGTTTAGCCGTTGGATCACCTCCCGCTCCTTTCTAGCTGGTCTCGGCCCTTCAAAGGGCACTCCCTCCGCGGAACTTCCATCAAAGGCCCTCTTCATGATGATCGGGTGATAGGAATCAAAGGGTTTTAAGCCTGGGGATATGAAGGATGTGTGGGTTTAGGGTCCAGGCCCCCCTACTATTTATAGGGTCCATTAGTAAGCCTAAACCTCTTGGGATTAGACTCGGATAAGTTTAGGGCGGGCTAAGATAGGGTTGTGATAAGCACAAATCGTCCTACGCACGGGTTGGGGACTCTCCAAGGAGTCCCCGTTTGAGCAAATAGGAGGTCCACTTGGACGGTCTTACGATAGACCGTCCATATGAACATACGGCCCATCATCAACCATTCATATGTCTAAGAAAGTCCGAGCCCAGTCTCCTATGCGACCTACAACATGCCGCTCAAATATTATTACAGTTTATATTGAACCGTTCTAACTCAATTGACGCGGTCTTTTGAGAACCGCTCTTATCCACGGACGGCTTTGGGAGAACCGCCCATATACTCTGCCCCCAATTAGCCTACTGCCTCAGTCGGCGTGTGCGTCACTCATCTCACTCAAGTCGGCGGGTGCGTCACTCATCTCACTCAAGTCGGCGTGAGCGTCACTCATCTCACTCAAGTTGGCGTGTGCGTCACTAATCTCACTCAAGTCGGAGGGTGCGTCACTCATCTCACTCAAGTCGGCGTGTGCGTCACTCATCTCACTCAAGTCGACGTGAGCGTCACTCATCTCACTCAAGTCGGCGTGTGCGTCACTCATCTCTCTCGGGCTAAGCACACTCCTCAAACTCATTCATCTATTCATACATACATACATTCAGCCACAAAGCAAGCGAAAAACAAAAGATAGGCACGTCACTATCATGTCACACCATGTAAAATAGACGGGCCCAGTACAACAAGTCAAGCAGCTCCCTCTCCCTGGCCCCCGTCGCTATCCCCCTCACCCTCATGCCTCTTTGGAGGAGGCATCGCTGAGGTCGCCTCGTCACGCTGACGTCGTCGGCGCCGCTCATCCTCCTCGTTCCTCCGCTGGCCGGAGGAACCTGTGAAAAAACTCCTCACAGAGCCGTGAGTGCCGTGACTGCCACTCGGAGTCCCGCTGCGCGATCGCCGGCTCATCTCTCTAAAAACCCGCAACTCTCCGTTCAGCCCAGACATCTCAATTAGAGAACGATCCCGCTCTGCTCGAACTCGCACCAACTCTGCCGCATCCGCCCGGAGTCGCTCTAGCTCATGCCGAAGGAGTGCCATCTCCACCGTGCCCGCTGGCTGGCTCAGTCCAACCTCCTCCCGCACACGGGCTGCCTCCTCCCTAGCCGCTACTCGGCTCAGCGCAACCTCCTCCTGCACACGGGCTGCCTCCTCCCTAGCCGCTACTCTGCTCTGCTCCAACTCCGCCCGCAGACGGGACAGCTTGGACGTCTGCATTCACATGTCATTGTCAGTGGGTCACATTTCATTCATTTCATAAGCATAAATAAGCAAAGGCGAAGTGTAGAGTTACGTACTCTCTCCACGAGTGCCACCTCGGCCGCCTTGGCCCGCTCTACCATCCGAGTGAAGTCCGCGTCCCGCTCGGCTCGATCTGCTGGAGTCTGGACGGAAGAGGAAGAAGGAGCGTCTGGTCCCGCCCTCTGAGCACCCTCGGTGCGCTGCATCCAAATACTCCAGGTTAGTCATAGGCATAATCATAATCATATAGAACTGCATAATTTAAAGAGTCTAAGGTTTAGAAAAACTCACCAGTAGGGCCAGGGCCTGCCGGGCCTCGTCTCTCTCTCGGATGGTGGAATGCAGGAGTCCCTGCAACTCTGCCACTCGTCCTGCAGGGTCGACCTACATTTAAAAGATTCACGTGTCAGTGCATCATTCATAAGCATAATAGACAAGGTTTAAGTTCAGAAGTCATACCGGTCGGTGGGCGCCTCGGAACACCTGGTCCCGATAGTGCCGTGCGTACGTAGTGTAGTACGCGCTGTAGCTCTCTGCCCGGGCGGTCACCACTCACCCTCGCGCAGCCCAGTCGGCGACCTGCTCGACGTTCCTCGCTGTCCAGTCGTACGCCTCGCGGAGTCCCCGGGTCATCCTCGTCACCCGTTCCCCTGCCTTCTCAGGCGCAGGGAACTCTACGGCCGACTGATGGACCCCGATGGTCCTCATCACCAACCTGAAGTATGGTGGCTCCACCACATTCATACAGTGAAGCCACATGTCCCGGCCAGAGAAGGCCAAGGCCTCGGTCACCCACGGCTGGCCCTCCAGGCTCTCCTCCGTGTAAGGAGTCCATCGTACCTGCAAGGAATAGGAAACTGCATCAGCATTATAATCATGAAAGAATAGCATGTAATTAAAGAGTCTGAGTCTAGAAGCATACCGAGGTGTACGGTAGAGTGTCCAGGTCATCCTGCAGCACCCGGACCTGCCTCCTCAAGGCCATCATTTCCCGGGGTGCTGTCCACCTCCGTGCAATCGGCAGGAGCCCAGGGCGGGTCTCCTCCCCTCTGCCTAGCCCACGTAGGCGTACGTAGGCCCATACCAGCATCACAAGTCGTGTCAGCATTATAGCAAGCATATAGGGTTGCATGATTAAATTATAATTAAGTCTAGAGTAGAGAGTAGTACCTGGAGTAAGGGGGAGAAGACCCCAAGCATCGTCCGACGCGCCGTCGAACTAAGAGTGTCAAAGAGGAAGGCGAGGACCGCCGCTCCCCAAGCATAGTCACCTACGTGCTCGAGCTCCTGGAGGAAAGGGAGGAAGCGACAGCTCATCATGTCCGCCCAGGTGGAGAAGAGAAGCCGCCCGAACATCAGCATCAGAAACCGTCTCAGCACTCCGTCCGCCTCAGGTCCCTGTCCTGCAGCAACCCTCGATCTCGCCAGCCCCACGAGCCGCTCCAAGTGCTCCTCTGGTCGCTCCCCGACCGCAACTCCCACTCATCGTAGACCCAGGCTGTCCTGGAGAGCGGCCCGGGGAAGGAGGGTCGACTGCCTCTCGGGGCGCCGCAGCTGTAGGCCGAGCAACTCCCGAGCCATCCCCCGGTAGTCAGGAAAAGTAGTCCCGCTGACCGGTGACCCTTGCACACGTAGGCCAGTAAGCCTGGCCACGTCCTCCAATGTAGGGACCATGTGCCCCCACGGGAAAAGGAACGTCCGACTCACTGGATCCCAGCGGTCGTGCAGGGCATAGAGCAGAGCTACGTCAAAGCGACACACCTCAATACTCAGGAAGGGGGCGAACCCCATGGCAGTCAACCGCTCCCTCTGGAAGTCCGGCAGTGCCAGGTACACTGCACGAACCTGCAGCCAGGAGGTACGAGTCCTACGCTTCCCCTGCATTCATCCATCTCATTTATGTTAGTCATTTAGTTTCATATTTTGTTTCAGTTAAATAAATTCTCAAGGCCCAATTCTTGATTCTAAGAACGGCTGATCACGAACTGCTCAAAAGTTGAGCGGCCTCTCTCGAATCGTTCTGTGTCTCAGATTCCCGTTTTGAACGGCCTATCCCTAACCGTTCCCATCTTGGACGGATTACCCTGCACCGTCTGTTTGCCCGCCTTCCTAAGGACTGACGGCCCACCTTTGACCGTATGAATTGATGACGGTCCTGTGAGGACCGTATTGTTTTTGCTTGGTTGCATGTTTGAACGGACCTATATGGTCCGTCTACCTTTTGAACGGTGATAGCCTCACCGTATTGATGTTTTGGTGGCCCGCTGGTTGTGTGAGGTTGAACGGCGCTCCCTACGCCGTGTTGGTTTGGGGCGGTCCTATGGGGACCGCAATGTTTTGCCGTGCGGTTTCTGTTGAACCGTTTCACCGTCGCCGCCCCCGACGACGGTGAACGCCCCCCGGCCGGCTAGGAGACCTCCATGGCCCCCTAAACTGGCCTCTAGGCATCTCTCCCCCTATAAGCCCCTAAGCTAGCATGCATTAAACGAAATTAAAGGAAATGAGGGCCGGGGAGGCCTACCTCGGCATCACGAGGTTTCTTCTCCCTCCCCGCCGGCGTGCCTCCTTCCTCGGCTCCGGCGACGGCGTCATCTCCGGCCGCAGCGTCCTCCTCGGCGACGACGATGGCTAAGTCCTCCATTGTCACCTCGGGCGTGCCCTCCTCCTCGGACGGTCGCGGTGGTGGCGGTGGCGACGACGGAGGTGAATCCTCGCCGGTGATGGGTGACCGGGCGGTGTGAGACGAGCTCCTCGTCATGGGGGGGTGCTGTGAGATCGAGAGAGGGAGGGAGTTTGAGAAAGAGAGAGCGAGGGAGTAGGCGTTTGAGGCCTTGTGCCCCCCCTCGTCCCTTCCACCGTTGGTTACGGTGGAGGGAAACGAGGGGGTTTCTTTTTTTTCAAGGTTGCAGAGAAGAACGGTCTATCGTTAGACCGTTCATAATGTAAAACGGTCCATCAATAACCGTATGACTCTCTTGACCGTTAATTTTGAGTCGGTTGAAATTCTAGGATCGAGCGGTTCCCATAGAGCCGTTCATATTAAAATGGTGTGTTCCCGACCGTTCAACACAGGCAACCGGCCCTGTAAGATTTGTTCGAAGGTCAGGTAAGCGCGGTTAACATGGAGCCGTTTGGAATATGGAACAGTTTAAATACGACCGTTTATCTGGATGGTATATTTAGATCATGAATATTGATATTTTCTTTGGAAATACATCTCTTAACCATCTTATGCAGCATCACTTCAGCCTGTCTCGCCATTTCGCCTGCACAGGTAAGTCAGGTATGGCCTTCTATCCCTAAATCCCTTATTGCATTAACTATATGGTATTATATTATACTATTTCGAGAGCCGGCAGGTTACCTACGTGTCCCAGGATCTGATGTTCCCCTTCAACAAAAACGATGATGATCCAGGCTCATGTACCTAACCTTCGGATAGGCCGTTAAGTTGGGATGTCACGATGAGGACAGTTCTATCCGTGCGCTGTGGTTGCGGACGGTATCTTGACTCTGATGTTCCCAGCTTAGCAATACTACTCTCAAATATCTTATATTTTAATCTTTCTTGGCATTTGTTTTGATGATTTCCTTTTGTTTTAGCCCAGCATGAATCATACGCATCCTTTTGAGCTTTCATGCCCCATGGTTTGCTTAAGAAATGTCCCGTCGGTAATGGTCAGCTATGTGTTTAAGATGCTCGAGTAAGATGAACTAATTCCACTCCGAGTTCGAAGGTTTTCTTTGGTCGATTCGTTTGGTCCGGTTGATTAAAAGGTCTCTGTCTGGAGCTTTAACGTTTTTTTCTTTTGTGGCCCCCTCATTGGACCGCGGGATTGTGTCCCCCATGAGGTTGGTCTTGTCGGTTGATTTCCTTTAGTTTAGTCCCTCCAGATTGGCGTCGCCTTTTGGTCAATTACTCCTGACGCTCGGTTCAAGGTTTTCCGAAAGATTCTCATCGCTTGTTGGTAGAAACGGGTGTCGTTTTACCTTAACGCCCGCTTTTCCGGTCCACCCCGCTACATTCCCGCTTCGTCTCCACGTTCCGTGTCACCTCCGCTTCACCTCCGCTCGCTCCCCTGCAAAGAGGACGTTAAGGAGGGGCATCTGTTGACACCCGTTTTATACCGATAAGTTGAGTCGTTTCTCTTACTCCCATTAATTGATGCCCTAAGTTGTCCATTATCTGTTGGGTCATTTTTTGTGGCACGTCCTGGGCCCATTTTATGGGTAGCCTCCCTCCTTAGTAAAGGTCGTATCAATTCAGGGCTTGGCGGACCTTGGCTTTGATTAATTGAATTGTTTTATAAAAGTCAAGTACCCAAGATCATGAACGGTCCCACATCAGCCGTTCAAGACTGGGGCGGTTGATCACAGACCGTTCACACATTTTAGTTATTTTCGGAGGATTTTCTTAATATTCACCGATAGGTTTTTTGTGCGGCCCTAGCCTGCCCGTTCAAACTAATGGACGGGCGAATGTTAACCGCCCATATCTCATAGTCCTACGCGTATTAATCTCCCCAGACAATTATCCAGATGTTTGAATTATCACCGACAAGCTTAATACGGCTTAGATTGGACCGTTCTACGTTTAAGCGGTCGCCAAGGCGCCGTTCATCTGTCAGGGTCCAACGCCGGCCGTTTCGGTCTGTTCGAGCGATAATTGGGTTAATTATCTGATTCAATTCCATTTCCACCGACAGGTTGAACGGTCTGAATATAACCGTTCAAGTTGTGCGCGGTCTATCGTTAGACCGTTCATCCCTTCGATGGAGGGTTTTTAACAGATTTTTATCCTTTTATGCATGGTTTTATCCCTGATTTGTTTTAACGATTTCTCCGTGGATAATCAGCCATTTTTGATGCCGTTTTTGACTGGATAAGAGATCTGGATAATATCTATGATTTATCTTTTATAATCTCGACCTAAAAATATCTAAAAACCCCAATTTCGAGGCTGGCCTTCCAGGCTCTATAAATAGACCCTATGGCCGGACGTCGAAAGAGGGGGGGGGGGATATTTTGGTCGACGGCGAAGCCCTGCCGCATTTTTGAGCGATCTAGGACCAAGGAGGGAGGCTCTCTACGTCCGCATGAGCGTCCGGTTCAGGGAGTAACCCAGTTTTCGTAGTTCTTTCGTCCCGTAGCTCTCGCCGCTCTCTTTCATTGCATGCATCATTTCTTCCCCACGTGCACTCTCCTTCTCATTATCACGCACACAACCACCCAGTTTTTGTCACCCTAGGGGTTTAAAATCCCCTAGGTATTCCTTTTTTTTTATTTGTGTGTATGCTTAATTCTTCTCGTTTGAACGCATACTACGTTATTTAGTTCTAATCTGGGTGTTTCTTCTGTGTCTTCACTTTGTTTTGCAGGTCAGCACTTCATCAGCACGAGGCCCATCCCCTCTGGCCGGCCGGAGAGGGTGGAGGTCGAACCCTTTTCAATTTGCTGCGTGAAGGTATTGAGCGGTTAATCTCTGGCCGTTCAACGGTACGTGCGGTGCATAAACGGCCGTTCTTCCTCGAAGCGCGGTCCACATAGTGCCGTCCATCCCACTGCAGCAGTTCCTCCCGCGTCCTTCACTGCGTCCCAAGGTGGTCTATCGTAAGACCGCTCAACTCCCGGCGGTCCTAAGGGAACCGTTCATCCCTCAACGCTGCACTAAGGCGAGTGTCTCCCCACTTTCCAAGGTACGGCGTGTCTATCACGTACGGCATCTTGGTGGTGATCACGGTACTCTTCGTTGTTCCCTGTCCTCCTTTCTTTCTCTCACTCTCGTGGTTTGCCCGTCTCACGTTGTTCCCCGCACCTGATGCACTTTGACCCTTAGTGGAGGGAGAGAGGAGGAAAATATATGTCTATAATGGTGCCGATTACGGGCTTGGACTATACTACCCAACGGGTTTCGCAGATGTTCTCTAAGATGCAGATGCATCACTACAACCTGTTGCCCAAAAGAAGGCGTTTAAGGAGTTATGGGATCCGCCTCGGGATAATAAAGAACTGAGGAAGATCACTCAGCACCCAGGATTGGGTTATACCCTTCAAGAATACTATGAAGCTGAGGTGGATGTCATATCTATCTCCTACCAGCATGAAGACCCTCCCGAGGTGGGATATGACAAGTACCCCTCGGAAGATGAAGAAATCATTTATCAATCCATAATGAACAATGAAGCCCTAGACAGTCAGCCGGAGACGGGGACGTCTGATGAATCAAAGAAAAATTGGTGCTGGGAAGACCTACCTTGCAAAGAAGATCTGTTCCATGCTGAAGTAAAGTTCGACACGGGAATCCTGGATGAGGATCAAGCAGCCAAAGAGCTGAGGGAATGCCTGGAGTTTGAGCGCATCCTAGAAGAAGTCCGGGCTCTGTAGAATGATGATCTCTCAAGGGAGTCTGCATTAGAAGAGCCTCTAAGGGCGGAAGACTCCGTCTTCGAGTTTCCTGCTGATCAGGTTATGTCCTCGGGGCATACTGAACAGAATACAGCAATATTGGCCGTATATGATGAGCCAGCAACCACTGATGACCAGTATGATGAAACAGAAAATCATGAAACTGAAGAAGATTATATCCCGGGAGGCTTCATTGACTTGCAAGAAGCCCCGCCCGAGGTCGAAGATGGAGGTCAGGCCACCGTCGATGAGCTTGTAGAAATAAATCTGGGAACTGCAGATGAGCCAAGGCCGACATTCCTCATTGCACTGCTGGAGCCAGCTACCAGGGAACAGTATATATAGTTTTTGAAGGAATTCCGAGACTGCTTTGCCTAGACATATGATGAAATGCCGGGACTGAGTTCTGATGTGGCACAGCACCGATTGGCAATAAACCTAGAGGCTAGCCCTGTAAAGCAGCCTTCCAGGAGAATGCGCCCTGAATTAATAAATCTGATTAACAAAGAGGTTGACAAGCTAATTGATGTAGGCTTTGTTGAAGAAAATCAATACACTACATGGCTAGCCAATATAGTGCCCGTAAAGAAGAAGAATGGGCAGATCAGAATATGTGTTGATTTTCGGGACCTTAATAAGGCTTGCCCGAAAGATGACTTCCCAGTACCAATCACTGAAGTGATGATCGATGCGACTACTGGTCATGAGGCCCTATCATTTATGGATGGGTCGTCCGAATACAACCAAATCTGGATTGCTGAGGAAGACAGAGTGCACACCGCATTCCGTACCCCGAAGGGGATATTCCACTACAAAAGGATGCCGTTTGGCCTCAAGAATGCCGGCGCTACCTACCAAAGAGCTATGACCAAGATCTTTGATGATTTCCTCTTCAAGAAAGTAGAGTGCTACATTGATGATTTGGTAGTAAAAACTAAAAGAAGAGAAGACCATTTGCAAGACCTGAGGGTAGTATTCCAGAGGCTGCGCAAATATGAACTCAAGATGAACCCCATGAAATGCGCCTTCGGCGTGTCCAGTGGAAAATTCCTCGGGTTTATTGTCCGTCATAGGGGTATTGAAATTGACCCATCCAAGATTAAGGCTATCCAGGAGCTCCCTCCGCCAAAGAATCTGTCCGAGCTGAGATCTCTGCAAGGGCGTCTGGCCTATATCCGACGATTTATATCAAATCTGTCGGGAAGATGCCACCCCTTTCACAAGCTCATGATGAAAGATGTGTCGTTCCTCTGGGACGATGGCTGTCAGGAAGCCTTTGAGAAGCTGAAAGAATACCTCAAGACCCCTCCGGTGCTGGGGGCACCAATTAAGGGCAGGCCCTTGATACTGTATATCGCAGCCACATATTGTTCCCTGGGGGCAATGCTGGCACAGATAAATGAAGAAGGCAAAGAACAAGCCTTGTACTACCTAAGTAGGAGGCTGATTAGAACTGAAGAAAGCTACAGCTACATAGAGAAGACCTGCTTGGCACTAGTCTTTGATGTCAAAAAGCTCCGACACTATATGTTGTCACATGAAGTCAGATTGATATCTGCAGCAGACCCGCTCAAATACATATTGACTCAGCCAGTACTGAAGGGCCGGTTGGGCAAGTGGGCAGTGATACTGATGGAATTCGATATTACCTATACACCCCAGAGGACGATAAAAGGACAGGCCGTAGCTGATTTCTTCGCAGAGCATCCTGTGCCGGAAAATGATATGCTAGGGACTGAGTTACCCGATGATGAGACACTCGAGGCCTGCCAGACCCAGTCAGTTATGTGGCAACTATTCTTTGATGGAGCATCTACAACAGAGACAGACTCCGATGGAAAGACTAGAATACGGGATGGGGCCGGTATTGTGCTGAAATCACCAGAAGGGGAGGTCGTGCATACTTCCTGTTCTATAAACAAGCCCTGCACCAATAATGAGGCCGAGTATGAAGCTCTAATAATCGGGCTATATGTCAGCCTCAACATGGGTATCCAGATGCTTCAAGTATTCGGAGATTCAATGCTGATAATAAAACAGATCCAAGGGGAGTTCGAAGTGCGGAAGCCAGAACTGAGTCCCTACCACCAAAGAGCTGTGCGCTTCATGGCGAAATTCTACCATATTGAGCTCAAGCATGTGGGCCGTGGACACAATGCCCATGCTGATGCACTAGAGAAGCTGGCTAGCTCACTGGCAGTCCCACCAAATAAGACACTGAACATTGTCGTTATGAACCGGCGGCAAGTCCCCAGTATGCTAGAAGAGTGCTCCGAAGAAGATGAGGTTGCCACCATCAGCACAGAGCAAGCGTCTGATTGGAGACAACTCCTGCTGCAGTGGTTTCTACACCAACAACTGCCGCAGATAAGAGAAGAAAAGATGAAACTCATAAGAATCAAGGATTCTTATGAACTAAGGAATGGAATTCTGTTCCGAATAATGGCAGATGCACGCAAGAAGATTCTACTCCGCTGTCTGTCCACTGAGGAAGCCTGGCAAGCGATGAAAGAGATACATGCTGGGACAGCAGGTGCCCACCAAGCTGGTCCCAAGATGAAGATAGAAATCAAGAAGCTGGGCTACTATTGGCCCACCATGTTTGAAGACTACTGTAAATTTGCAAAATCATGCCAGAAATGCCAGGAGCATGCTACTGTGCCTAGAAGGCCTCCTACGACTCTGCACCCTACAGTTCCCAGTTGGCCGTTTGCACAATGGGGAACTGATGTAGTCGGGCCACTGCCGACTTCCTCGGCCGGACATAAGTACATGCTGGCCATAACAGATTACTTCTCCAGATGGGCGGAGGCTATAGCATTAAGAGAAGTGACTGGTGAACTGGTCGCCAGATTCATCAAGCAGAACATTATCTTCCAGTTCGGGATCCCCAGCCGAATAATATCTGACAATGTAAGTCATTTTAGAAATCAGAAGGTCTATCGGCTTGCTGAGAAGTATAAGATCGAATGGAGAACCTCCACTCCTTACAATCCACAGGCAAACGGATTAGCAGAAGCTTTTAACAAGACTCTCTACACCTTGCTGGCCAAGGTCGTCGGTTCCAATAAAAAGGACTGGGAAGAGAAAATGTATGAAGCTCTGTGGGCATACCGCACCGTCTTCAAGACACCTACAGGGTGCTCACCATACTCGCTGGTATACGGCTCAGAGGCAGTGGTTCTGCTAGAGCTAGAAGTCCCGTCACTCAGAGTGGCAGTCCAATATGGCCTGGCCCGTGGCGAACAGACCAATGCAGAAAGAAGACTAGAAGAACTGTCTGAATTGGAAGGGAAGCGCCTCCGAGCCCAGAAGAGTATCCAAATGTATCAGGCCCGCATGGCCACTGCATTCAACAAACTCGTAAGAGGACGAGAATTCAAGAAAGGTGACCTTGTCATGGTCAAGAAAAAAGAAGTCATGGCGTCCAACCCAAAAGGAAAGCTGAATGCTAACTGGGAAGGTCCTTATGTAATACAGAGGGTCTACGAAGGAGGGGCCTACGTGGTTGTTAACCATCGAGGGGAAGTCCAATTCTCGCCACTCAACGGAAGACATCTGAAGCTGTATCATCCAGCACAACCAACATTCCTCGAGTAATCGGGTAAAATCTACCCTTTTCTTGGTATAGCGGTGCTCCGCCCTAGCCGAGCTACCCCTTTCCCGGTCTAGTGGCACTCCGCCCTAACCGAGCTACCCATTTCTTGGTCTAGTGGCACTTCGCCCTGGCCAAGCTACCCTTTCTTCGTCTAGCGGCACTCCGCCCTAGCCGAGCTACCCATTTCTTGGTCTAGCGGCACTACGCCCTGGCCAAGCTGCACCCTTTCCCCGGTTTAGCGGCACTCCGCCCTAGCCAAGCTACCATTTTCCCGGTCTAGCGGCGCTCCGCCCTAGCCGAGCTACCCATTTCTTGGTATAGCGGCATTCCGCCCTAGCCAAGCTACCCTTTCTTGGTCTAGCGGCACTCCGCCCTAGCCAAGCTACCCTTTCTTCGTCTAGCGACACTCCGCCCTAGCTGAGCTACCCATTTCTTGGTCTAGCGGCACTCCGCCCTAGCCAAGCTACACCCTTTTCTTGGTATAACGGCACTCCGCCCTAGCCAAGCTACACCCATTTCCCGGTCTAGCGGCACTCCGCCCTAGCCAAGCTGCCCTCATCTTAAGCTTGTGGCATTCCCACCTGTCATCTTCTAAAAAGGGAGGGAAAGAAAAAGAAAGTAAAAAAAATGGGGTTAAAAATAGAGATACCCCGCCAGACTTGCTCCTATATTAGGGACAAGTGCAAAAATGGCCCAAAACCCAGCTGTGGTGAAAACCCGAAAGGGCACTGCAGGCAAAATCGGGTACCCCGCCACGTGAAAACCCGAAAGGGCGCGTGGGCAAAAACAA